>CM038679.1:146160471-146760471 GCA_021605205.1 Aegilops longissima
ACACTGGGACTGAGACACGGCCCAGACTCCTACGGGAGGCAGCAGTGGGGAATTTTCGTTATCGATGTGAAATGGATCCAAAGGGACCCGCTCGACATAATGGTTCGTGTATATTTTTTACAGAAACGTGAAATCAAAGTTGGGGATAAAGTAGCCGGAAGACCCAATCTGATAAATCTGTCCAAATGGGTTTACTAATAGGATGCCCCGATCCAGTACAAAATTGAGCTTTTGATAAGTATCCTATTGCGGCCAAAGAAGAGCAGTAACCGCCTTACGGGGGCCCACGAGGGGGGCAGGTGTGCCCCCTACCTCGTGCCCCCCTTGGGCACCGTCTCGCGTTGATTCTTCTTCCCGAATTTTCCAAATATTCCAAAAATATTCTCCGTCCGTTTTTATCTCGTTTGGATTCCGTTTGATATGGGGTTTCTGCGAAACATAAAACATGCAACACACAGGAACTGGCACTGGGCACTGGATCAATATGTTAGTCCCAAAAATAGTATAAAAAGTTGCCAAAAAGTATATGAAAGTTGTATAATATTGGCATGGAACAATCGAAAATTATAGATACGACGGATACATATCAGCATCCCCAAGCTTAATTCCTGCTCGTCCTCGAGTAGGTAAATGATAAAAAAGATAATTTTTGATGTGGAATGCTACCTAGCATAATCTTGATCATGTATCTAATCATGGCATGGATATTAAGACACGAGTGATTCAAAGCAATAGTCTATCATTTGACATAAAAACAATAATACTTCAAGCCTACTAATAAAGCAATCATGTCTTTTCAAAATAACATGGCCAAAGAAAGTTATCCCTGCAAAATCATATAGTGTGGCTATGCTCCATCTTCACCACACAAAATATTCACATCATGCACAACCCTGATGACAAGCCGAGCAATTGGTTCATACTTTTTAATGCACTTCAGCCTTTTCAACCCTCACGCAATACATGAGTGCAAGCCATGGATATATCACTATGGGCGGAATAGAATATGATGATGGGGGTTATGTGGAGAAGACAAAAAAGGAGAAAGTCTCATATCGACGCGGCTAATCAACGGGCTATGGAGATGCCCATCAATTGATGTCAATATGAGGAGTAGGGATTGCCATGCAACGGATGCACTAGAGCTATAAGTATATGAAAGCTCAAACTGAAACTAAGTGGGTGTGCATCCAACTTGCATGCTCATGAAGACCTAGGGCATTTGAGGAAGCCCATCGTTGGAATATACAAGCCAAGTTCTATAATGAAAATTCCCACTAGTGTATGAAAGTGATAACTCAAGAGACTCTCTATATGAAGAACATGGTGCTACTTTGAAGCACAAGTGTGGTAAAAGATAGTAACATTGCCCCTTCTCTCTTTTTCTCTCATTTTTTCTTTTTTTTTCTTTTTTTTGGGCCTTCTCTTTTTTTTGGCCTTTCTCTTTTTTATTTTTTTATTTTTTTTATTTTTCCATCCGGAGTCTCATCCCGACTTGTGGCGGAATCATAGTCTCCATCATCCTTTCCTCACTGGGGCAATGCTCTAATAATGATGATCATCACACTTTTATTTACTTACAACTCAATATTACAACTCGATATCTAGAACAAAGATATGACTCTATATGAATGCCTTCGGCGATGTATCGGGATGTGCAACGATCTAGCGTAGCAATGACATCAAAAAACGGACAAGCCATGAAAACATCATGCTAGCTATCTTACGATCATGCAAAGCAATATGACAATAAATGCTCAAGTCATGTATATGATGATGATGGAAGTTGCATGGCAATATCTCGGAATGGCTATGGAAATGCCATAATAGGTAGGTATGGTGGCTGTTTTGAGGAAGATATAACGAGGCTTATGTGTGATAGAGCGTATCATATCACGGGGTTTGGATGCACCGGCGAAGTTTGCACCAACTCTCGAGGTGAGAAAGGGCAATGCATGGTGCCGAAGAGGCTAGCAAGGATGGAAGGGTGAGAGTGCGTATAATCCATGGACTCAACATTAGTCATAAAGAACTCATATACTTATTGCAAAATTTTATTAGCCCTCGAAGAAAATTACTACTACGCATGCCCCTAGGGGGATAGATTGGTAGGAAAAGACCATCACTCGTCCCTGACCGCCACTCATAAGGAAGACAATCAATAAATAAATCATGCTCCGACTTCGTTACATAACGGTTCACCATACGTGCATTCTACGGGAATCACAAACCTCAACACAAGTATTTCTACCAATCCACAACTACCCACTAGCATGACTCTAATATCACCATCTTTATATCACAAAACTATTGCAAGGAATCAAACATATCATATTCAATGATCTACAAGTTTGATGTAGGATTTTATGACTAACCATGTAAATGACCAGTTCCTGTCATCTCTCTAAATAGATATAAGTGAAGCAAGAGAGTTTAATTCTTTCTACAAAATATAAGCCCATGCTCTAACAAATATAATTGAAACAAAAGAGCATTCTACGAATGGCGGTTTTGTATGTGAAGAGAAAAGGCAATCCAAACTTCAAATGATATAAGTGAAGCACATGAAGCATTCTATAAAGCCATACTCAAAAGATATAAGTGAAGTGCAAAGAGAATTCTATAAATCAACCAAGGACTATCTCATACCAGCATGGTGCATAAAAGAAAAATGAAAACTAAATGCAAAAGACGCTCCAAGATTTGCACATATCGCATGAACGAAACGAATCCGAAAACATACCGATACTTGTTGAAGAAAGATGGGATGCCTTCCGGGGCATCCCCAAGCTTAGACGCTTGAGTCTCCTTGAATATTTACTTGGGGTGCCTTGGGCATACCCAAGCTTGAGCTCTTGCCTCTCCTCCTTTTCCTCATATCGAGACCTCCTCGATCTTCGAACACTTCATCCACACAAAACTTCAACAGAAAACTCGGTAAGATCCATTAGTATGATAAAGCAAATCACCACTCTAAGTACTGTTGAAAACCAATTCATATTTTGTTTTTGCATTGTAGTTACTGTAATATAACTTTTCCATGGCTTAATCCACTGATAGAAATTAATAGTTTCATCAAAACAAGCAAACTATGCATCAAAAACAGAATCTGTCTAAAACAGAATAGTCTGTAATAATCTGAACATTCACCATACTTCTGGTACTCCAAAACTTCTACCAAAATTAGGAAAAATAAAAAATTTGTATAGAAAGACAGTGCAAAAAGTTTCAGAACCGTTTGACGTTCCAGTAAAAAAATTATTATCGCGCACTACAGCCAAAGTTTCTGTCCTGCACCGCACAAACCAACAAGCATTGTAAACATCCTAAAGGCAAACCTTGGCACATTATTTTTATAATACAATTGAATTGTACAAGGGGATAGTTATTTTTGTTCAAAAGTTTCTGTAATCAAGATTCACAAAGTTTCCGTGAGCATGAACAAAGTTCAAGGAGCTCCCCCACTTTAACAATGCTTGTCTCTCTCATTTTCACTTTCCTTTTTGAGAAGTTTTGGGTTCCTCTCTTTATTTTTTTTGTTTTTAAACTATATAAAAGCACTCAACAGAAATAAATGACTCTCTAAAACTTACGGGTTGTCTCCCTGGCAGCGCTTTCTTTAAAGCCATTAAGCTAGGCAAATAGTGCTCAAGTAATGAATCCACCTGGATCCCAAGGTATATCAAAGCCAATTTTAATTAACAATGATTTGTAATTTAGTAGTGAGCACAAAGTAACATATATCATGCAACAACGAAGTCTAACTCTCTTCCTATGCATCAGCATGCCATAAAAGAACAATTCATGCACACATAGTAAAGGCCAATGCATAGTATAAACAGTTTCTTGCAATTTTTTCATGTTGGAAACATAGAGAGGTGGAGATATAGTTCCTCTCTCATAATAATTGCAAGTAGGAGTAGCAAGCACATGCATATTATATCTATCAAAATTATCATGTGCAACGGTAAAAGGCAACCCATCAATACAATCCTTAATAAGGGCAAAGTTCTCCGATATAGTATAGTCGGGAGAATTCATTTAGATAATAGGACTATCATGTGTGGGTGCAATAGCAACAATTTCATGTTTAACATAAGGAACTATAGCAAGTTCATCTCCATAAGCATAATTCATATTGGCATCTTGGCCACAAGCATAGCAAGCATCATCAAAAGGGATATTTCAAGAGAATCAACGGGATCATAACAATCATCATAGCATTCATCCTTCGGTAAGCACGAAGGGAAATTAAACAATGTATGAGTTGAAGAGTTACTCTCATTAGAAGGTGGGCACAGGTAGCTAATCCGCTCTTCCTCCTTTTGTTCTTCGCTCTCCTCATCATCTTTTTCATCCAATGAGCTCACAGTTTCATCAACTTCTTCTTCCATAGACTCCTGCAAAATATTAGTCTCTTCTTGGACAGCGGAGGAGTCCTCAATATATGGTTTAACATAGGTATTAGAAACATAATTATCAGAACAATATTCAAGTATGGAAAAAAAATTCAGATTTGTAAAGAGTAGCATCATACTTTTCAATCAAAGAAGCAATTTCATAAGCACCCTTAAAAGCAACAAATTCTTCAATTTGTTGAACATCATAGTAATTATAAACAACCTTAGCATAAGAATATACAATTCCATTATCAATAAACTCACATTGGTAGGGAAGGTGTTTCTTAGGGTGTTCAGAACAACAAGTAACATCATATATTTCACATAAATTCCAAGCATAGCATTGCAAACGATGAATTTGATCCAGTAAATGTTTCCTTTTTTCAGATATGCGGTGTCGCACATAACAAGCATGATCATCTAAGGATTTTCCCTCAACTAAGCTAGTTGAGGTTTCAGCACGAGCACATAGGAATCGAAGATGATCCAAGTAAAAAGCTTCAGGAGTATGATAGATTTTGAGTGGTTCTTCAACCATTGGTTTAGTAGGTACAACTAATTTTTTTTGGTATTTTGCATTTCCTACCCATAACTAAAGATAGAAAACAACTAATAACAGCAAATAAAAGTTACTTAGTGATAAATCAAACAAGCACACACGAGAATATTCACCCCACGCTATTGCTCCCCGGCAACGGCGCCAGAAAAAGGTCTTGATAACCCACAAGTACAGGGGATCAATTGTAGCCTCTTTCGATAAGTAAGAGTGTCGAACCCAACGAGAGCTAAAGGTAGAACAAATATTCCCTCAAGTTCTATCGACCACCGATACAACCTTACACACGCTTAACATTCTCTTTACCTAGAACAAGTACGAAACTAGAAGTACTTTTAAGGTGTTGTTGGATAGGTTTACAAGAATATAAAGAGCACATAAATAAAGACTAGGGGCTTTTTAGATAAAGACACAATAAAGTAAATATAGCGAGTGTGGAAAAGTTGTGGTAGGAGTTGCGGAATTGTCCCTAAGCAATTGACTACTTTACTAGACCGATAGCAAGTTTTATGTGGGAGAGGCCACTGCTAGCATGTCATCCCTGACTTGGAATTCTATGAACTTATGATTGCAACTATTAGCAAGCATCTGCAACTACTAACGTTCATTAAGGTAAACACAACCATAGCATTAAGATATATTGGTCCCCCTTCAATCCCGTATGCATCAATTTCTATGCTAGATTGAAGCTTCTGTCACACTTGCCCTCCAATACATAGTCCTATCAACATACAACTAACCCTATGGTGTGATCCACGCGCGCGCTCATATGATGGGCACCAAAGGACAACAACATAACCACAAGCAAATTAAATCAATCATAGCAATTCATCAACCACCGATAGGACAACGAAAATCTACTCAGACATCATAGGATGGCATCGCATCATTGGATAATAATATGAAGCATAAAGCACCATGTTCAAGTAGAGGGTACAACGGGTTGCAGGAGAGTGGACCGCTGTAGATAGAGGGGGGAAGGTGATGGAGATGTTGGTGAAGATGGCGGAGGTGTTGGTGAAGATCGCGGTGATGATGACGGCCCCCGGCGACGTTCCGGCGCCACCGGAAGCGAGGGGGAGAGAGCCCCCCTCCTTCTTCTTCTTCCTTGACCTTCTCCCTAGATGGGAGAAGGGTTTCCCCTCTGGTCCATGGTCTCCATGGCATGGGAGGGGCGAGAGTGTCACGCCCAATATGCGATACTATCCTAAAGAGACTCGAAGGTCCCACCAAGGATAGAACCGCATATTGAAACGCTTTTGCAAGGTGGATATCATTACATCAACATTACATAATAAATGGGGATACATACAAGAGGCATACAATGCCACACGAATACAACATCACAATACAATAGAGCACCATCCGGCTACGGATGAAACACAATACGAAACTCAAACGACATCCACCCTGCTAGCCCAGGCTGCCGACCTGGAACCTATCCCCTGATCGACGAAGCAGAAGAAGAACTCAACGCAAGCAAGCATCGCTCTCGCGTCAAGATCATCGCATAACCTGTACCTACAACTGTCGTTGTAGTAATCTGTGAGCCACGAGGACTCGGCAATCCCATTACCATGGGTATCAAGACTAGCAAAGCTTAAAGGGAAAGGAAGGGGTAAAGTGGTGAGGTTGCAGCAGCGACTAAGCATGTATGGTGGCTAATATACGCAAATAAGAGCGAGAAGGGAGCAAAAGGAACGGTCGTCAACTAGTAATGATCAAGAAGTGATCCTGAACTCCTACTTACGTCAAGCATAACCCAAAAACCGTGTTCACTTCCCAGACTCCGCCGAAAAGAGACCATCACGGCTACACACACGGTTGATGCGTCTTAATTCGGATCTGGTGTCAAGTTATCTACAACCGGACATTAACAAATTCCCATCTGCCAATAACCGCAGGCACGGCTTTCGAAAGATTATACCCTGCAGGGGTGTCCCAACTTAGCCCATGATAAGCTCTCGCGATCAACGAAGGATATACCTTCTCCTAGGAAGACCCGATCAGACTCGGAATCCCGGTTTACAAGACATTTCGACAATGGTAAAACAAGACCAGCAAGACCGCCCGATGCGCCGACAATCCTGATAGGAGCTGCACATATCTCGTTCTCAGGGCAACACCGGATAAGCTAAGCGTACAGGTACCGACGTAACCCAAGTTGCCAAGGGATGGTCCCGCACGGTGCTCTAGTTTGGACCAACACTTAGACAAGCATTGGCCCGGGGGGGCTATAATAAAGATGACCCTTGGGTTAATTACTCCCAAGGGAAATGTAGGTGGTGGTGAGGCAAATGGTAAAACCAAGGTTGGGCCTTGCTGGAGGAGTTTTATTCAAAGCAAACTGCCAAGGGGGTCCCATAAATCACCCGACCGCGTAAGGAACACAAAATCCGGGAACATAACACCGGTATGACGGAAACTAGGGCGACAAGAGTGGAACAAAACACCAGGCATAAGGCCGAGCCTTCCACCCTTTACCAAGTATATAGATGCATTAATAATATAAGATATATTGTGATATCCCAACCAAAATCCTGTCCACCATGGAGCAATCTTCAACTTCACCTGCAACTAGCAACGCTATAAGAGGGCTGAGCGAAGCGGTAACATAGCCAAGCAACGGTTTGCTAGGAAGGGTGTCAAAGGTTAGAGGTTCATGGCAATTTGGGATGGCTTGAAGAGTAAATGTTAGGTAGCGCAACATAGTGATAGAACGAAGCAACTAGCATAGCAATGATAATAGTGAGATCCAGGGTAGCGGTCATCTTGCTTGAAATCCCGCAAGGAAGAAGAACGAGTCCATGAAGAATATGAAGCCACGAAGACGAACCAAGCGTAGACGAACGAATCCTCACGATCGCAACGAAACAGGAACTATCGAAAAGAAGCACACAATATGGTAAACACACCACACATATACAAGACATGATGCACAACCAAGCATGATGCATGACAAGGATACATGAAGCTACTCATGGCAAGAGATGATGCAAACAAGAGCAACACATCAAGGCAAGTTTAAATGAGGCCGGGAACAACATATAACAATTCCGGTAAGTCCTCATATGCAAATTTCGAAGTTGGTCCAGATCTGAACAAACATTAAGTTGGAGTTGTTAAACAGCAAGTTAAGATGCAACAAGATGATCTACACGAGATTCTAGTCAAGTTACATATCAAGTTCATTAGATTTGGAGCTACGGCCTAGAAGATATGAGCAAAACAAGTTAAACATGGCATTGATGCAAAATGCATACAAACATCAAGCAAACACCTCAAAACATGGATGCAACATGATAATATGAAACTACATGCAAAATCAAGCAAGTTTCATATAGAGCACACTCAAAACGGAGCAACGGTTCAACACATGCACACTATACAAGTTTAAAGGACAAGCTGTCCAAAACAGCAACTAGGCATATTGCAAGCATCAAAACAACATGCTACAGGCCCTCAACAAGAAAACAAAAGGCATGAACATGATGTACAGGTAAAGCATAAAAAAACATGAACACTGAACTATCTCCATAAATCACTAGAACATGCTCGAACACACATGGCAAGATTGCAAACAATAACAGTTCAGACTTTGCAGAAAATAACATCAGGTTGCAATGTTTAGAGCTATCAAACAACATGTTACAGGAACTTATCATGGCAAAAAAAGGCATTGCATGAAACTACTAATTGCATAGATCAAAAGTCCCTTACTGACCATGAGCCAAAAAGGATCAGAAAATATGATGGCACCCATGTAAACATACCAAGTTATTATTACACATTCATACATGGCAGGAACAGAATTATGAAGGCATGTTAATGAGCTTGTACCACTCACCACAGAGCAATACATGGCATGGCAAGGCAACCAACAGTAAGAAGACATGTTTATGAAGCTAAGCATGGCAATAGCAAGTCCATAGGGTGCATGGAACACTAGAAACAAACATGGTAACAACTGAACTTAATGTTAACAGGCTGACAACAACATTATCAAGCAACTTTGGAGCAAGTTTATAACAAGTTACAACAAGCTATAAATGCAACCAGTGGCATGGATGGATAGCGCATGACATGTAGAAAAAAACATATTTAGTGAACATCTCCAGATTATGCATAGAATGACAAGTAGAAGCAGGTTTATATAGCATCACGAAATAACAGATTCAGCCTAGCAAAACAGCAACAACAAGTACCTTACTTAACAAGCTCGATTCACTCATCACAAGTCATTTCATGACAAGATAAGCATATCATCATCAAGAAGACATGTTTATGAAACAAACCAAGGCAATAACAAGTTCATATCATGTAAGGATCAACTACAACAACCTTGGCAAAATTGAATAACATGTAAACAATCTGCCAGGAAACATTTTGAAGCAAAAGTAGAGCAAGCAAAAGATATGCTAGACTACTCCATAATTGCAACCAGGGGCATGAATGGCTAGAGGATAACCATATGTACAAAACATCCTTACTGAAGTATCTCAAAATATGCATGGATATCTCTGTAGCACCAAGTTTACATGGCATCAAAATAACAGCAGAACAGGGACTAAAATCAGCAACATCACGATGCCTAGTTTGCATGCTTGTGCTAATCACCACATTGATCACAAAAATACATGGTAAGCACCTCTATAAATAAGACATAGCATAGATTAAAACACATGTAGACATCAACCTCATAGGATGCACACATCAATCATGGAAAAAATGACAAACGAGCATGTTCTGTTAACAGACAGCAGCCAACATTATGAAGCACTCTTGCAACGATGATTCAGGCATCAAGATGAGCTCAAATGAACATGATGCAATGGAATGAAATGAAGTACTCGTCGAGTCGAACAATTTGACATATTACACGCACGAAACGGAGCAGTATGCATGGACATATGATGCGATGAACATGGCATGAAAATTGCACAGATCTGGGATTTAGCAGATTTATACCCTCACGAAAAGTCAACCCGGGACGAGACGGAGCGGGGCGGAGGGATCCGGGGCGCAGCGGTGCGTTTGGTTGGCGCGCTGGTGGATTTGGTCCCGGTTGGCGCGAGCTTCGAGGTTCGCGGAGAGCTCGCGGAGTTGGCGAGGGGAGGTCCGGCGAGGCGGGGACGTGGTGCTCTGGCGGATCTCGCGGATCCGCCCGGCGCGGCGTGACGGCGACGGAAGGCGCGGGAGGCGGCGCGGCGAGCAGAGCTTCGCCGGGCGGCGCAGAGGCGAAACTGCGCCGGCGGAGCGGGAGCGCTTCAGAGCGGCGAGGCAAGTCGGCGGAGGGGCGCGGCGGGGCTTGCGGCGCGGCGCCGAGGCGGAGCGCGCCGGCGGCGACGACGGGAGGAGCTCCGCGTGCGGTGGAAGGGAGGCGGCGCTTCGGGGTCGGCACGCCCTCCGCCGAGGGCCGTCCAGCGGCGAGCCGCGAGGCGAGGCGGGCGGCGCTGGGCGCTGGGGGCGATGCCTGCTGGTTTTGGCGGACAAGCGCGGCGCGGCGCGTGGCTGGCGGCGGAGAGGCCACGTGGCAGCGCGTGGTTGGACGAGGGGGCGGTGGCGGACATGTCCGGCAGCTGAGGATGAAACGTCCGGCGCGCGGAGAGGACTTGATCTAGGGTTAGGGGGGATTCATCCGCGAATTTCGGGGGGAGGGGCATATTTATAGTTTCTGGGAGCTAGGAGAGTCCAAATGAGGAGCCGTTTTCGGCCACGCGATCGCGATCGAACGACCGAGAGCATGGAAGATACTTAGAAGGGTTTTGGGCCACTTTGGAAGGGTGTTGGGCTGCAAAGAGAAAGGGGGTTTCGGGCTACGCGGTTAACCGTTGGAGTATCAAACGACCTCCAAATGGCACGAAACTTGACATGCGGTCTACCGGTGCTATACCAAGGCCGCTTTGCAAGACTCGGTCCATTCCGAGAAAGTTCAACACCCGCTCGCAACAGGAGACAAAAAGGGAACACCGGAGAGCATAGGAGTGCCGGATTGCAAAACGGACAACGGGGAAAAGGCTCGGATGCATGAGACGAACACGTATGCAATGCAATGCACATGATGACATGATAAAATGCAACACACAAGCAAATGACATGGCAATGACAGCGAATAACTGGCAGACACCTGGCGCATCGAATCCGGGGCGTTACAACACTCCTCCACTAACAAGAGATCTCGTCCCGAGATCGTAGGACCGAGACGGAAGGGAAAAGGATGAGGTGAAGCAAGAACTGAAGAGAAGAAGAAAAGAATCGAGATCACTCGAGAAGAAGAGGGGAACGACGAGAATGTCGAGAATTGAAAGCTCATGGAATCAGAAAGACTATGAAACCACTCCGGTTAGAACGAGATAAGAAACGAATAAGGCTGAAAGGATTTAGGCAACACTCCGGCTGAAACATGTAGGAATAGAACACGAGCTTGAGAGGATGGAATGATACTTGATGAAGACATGACACAAAACCTCCGGAAAGAATTGAAAGATAATTGAATGAAAAGAATTTAGAAGGATTGAATTGAGTTGTTGAGAAAATCAACAACGAAAGAATAAACTTGTTGTGGTCTTATAGGTAACATCTCAAGATCATAAGGTGACAACCGGCCACAAACGGAAATGATTGGATAGCTGAGAAGAACGAAGAAATGCAAAACTCCATTTCAAAAGAATATGGAGAATTAATTGCACTTTGATATGCAAGAAGAAAGATACTTGAACTCCTCCTAAAGAATATTGATGAACTCTTGTAGAATGAATTAAATCATGAAGAACCACCATGAAGAACTCCGGTGACAAAAGGATGATGAGATAGAATGAAGGAAGAAATAATAAGATGAGCCTTGCGGTGATTTAGATGGAGGTTCCGACGAAAAGGCCGAGGAAATTGAACTCCGGAAAAGAAAAGATGAAAACACTTGGAAGTAGAATTTATTCCTCAAGAACAAACTCCCAAGAAAAAGATTAATCACTTTGATGAAATAAGAATAAGATTTATTGTATGCTTATCCTTCATCAAATTAAATTGATGACAAGCAATGGATTTTGCATACTACTTATTCTTCTTGAAAAAGAATTGAGAAGTGACATATCTCAAACTTGAGAAGGTCTTCATGAACCACCGGTAGGATTGAAAAGGACGAATGGATTAATATGATAAACAAGGAAAAGAATCTTGAACGAACCACCGTAAGAATTCGGAAATGACTGACGAAAGAGAATGAATCACCGGGAAGAATTAGAAGAACCAATAAGCTAGAGGGGATTTAGATGCAAAAGAACAAAGAGATCATGAGCTGATTAAAGAAAACTTGAACGAGGCACCGGATAAATAGAGAACGATAACTGGAATGATGGCCTCCGGTGAAAAGAAATGGAAAAAACAACTCCTGACATACTCCGAATGGGTAAGAAAGAATATCTGACAAACGGAATAATATGAGAGGATAACATGAAGCTAGAACCATGAAACTTCGAGAGAACGGCAAGATTTAAAGGAAAAACTCTTCTTCAATCTTCAAATGATGACGAAAACACCACCAAAATTTGTTGAGACACTCAAGGAAGCGAAAGGCGAAGAGGTTGAGCCAACAATGAAAATGATTTGGAATCCATCTTGGAAAAGGCATGTGACTGATGTGATCCATTCTTACATCACACTTGAAAAGAATTGGGAATAGCTCCGGGGAAATTAAAAGAGTCAGGTAAGATCCTGGGAAAGACCTGCGGGTTAGGGCCCACTAAAAGAAAACACCATTGGAAAGGGATGTTGAACAGATAGATGATGCACCAGAAGAACTGAAATATTTGACTGAGGTGACAACCTCGAATTAATTGGAACACAGACGAATCTCCTGAGATGTCTTCGGAACTCCGGAATGATTGAATGGCGAGAGGCAAATGAGCAAGGAGAACACTTGATCCAAGGAAAGAATATAATCACTACCGAAAATTATAATTGAATCCACCGGAGAAGAAAGGGATGAAGATTGACGAACGAGACGAGAATTCACCGGTTGAAATGATTGAGGAAGACGAAGAGGCTCCGGGAAGAAAAGGGTGGGGGCGGAAAACAAAGGCAACTTGGAAGGGAAACCGACGAACAATTTGAAGAGAAAACACCGGTTGAAATCATTGAGGAAAGAAGGCAAAGACTTCGCACGAGTAGGAAGGATACTCGATTACGGACTCCGACTCTGAGATGAAAAGGGTGGGCGGTGGGAAAAGAAAACAAGCGAGGATTGCACTTGGCAAAGATGAAGAGGCTCGAGTTAACTTGACGGAAAAGCACGGATGAAAAGAGCTGAGAGCCAACGATCGGAAAACCAACTGCGTGAACCTAAATAAAAATTTGAGCGGGAAGAAGTAATTCAAAACACCTACGTCAAGATTCCTCACCAGAGCGACGAAGGGGCCGAGGAGTAAAAGAATTCCTACTCTCCGATATAACTAGACTCCGAAAACAGTTTTCTTCTAGACTCAACAACGGCCAAACTACACGATCAATCAAGAGGGCTCCTAGGGTCGGTCGAGGCTCTGATACCAACTTGTCACGCCCAATATGCGATACTATCCTAAAGAGACTCGAAGGTCCCACCAGGGATAGAACCGCATATTGAAACGCTTTTGCAAGGTGGATATCATTACATCAACATTACATAATAGATGGGGATACATACAAGAGGCATACAATGCCACACGAATACAACATCACAATACAATAGAGCACCATCCGACTACGGATGAAACACAATACGAAACTCAAACGACATCCACCCTGCTAGCCCAGGCTGCCGACCTGGAACCTATCCCCTGATCGACGAAGCAGAAGAAGAACTCAACGCAAGCAAGCATCGCTCTCGCGTCAAGATCATCGCATAACCTGTACCTGCAACTGTCGTTGTAGTAATCTGTGAGCCACGAGGACTCAGCAATCCCATTACCATGGGTATCAAGACTAGCAAAGCTTAAAGGGAAAGGAAGGGGTAAAGTGGTGAGGTTGCAGCAGCGACTAAGCATGTATGGTGGCTAACATACGCAAATAAGAGCGAGAAGAGAGCAAAAGGAACGGTCGTCAACTAGTAATGATCAAGAAGTGATCCTGAACTCCTACTTATGTCAAGCATAACCCAAAAACCGTGTTCACTTCCCGGACTCCGCCGAAAAGAGACCATCACGGCTACACACACGGTTGATGCGTTTTAATTCGGATCTGGTGTCAAGTTATCTACAACCGGACATTAACAAATTCCCATCTGCCAATAACCGCAGGCACGGCTTTCGAAAGATTATACCCTGCAGGGTGTCCCAACAGCCCATGATAAGCTCTCGCGATCAACGAAGGATATACCTTCTCCGGAAGACCCGATCGACTCGGAATCCCGGTTTACAAGACATTTCGACAATGGTAAAACAAGACCAGAAAGACCGCCCGATGCGCCGACAATCCTGATAGGAGCTGCACATATCTCGTTCTCAGGGCAACACCGGATAAGCTAAGCGTACAGGTACCGAACCCAAGTTGCCAAGGGATGGTCCCGCACGGTGCTCTAGTTTGGACCAACACTTAGACAAGCATTTGCCCGGGGGGGCTGTAATAAAGATGACCCTTGGGTTAATTACTCCCAAGGGAAATGTAGGTGGTGGTGAGGCAAATGGTAAAACCAAGGTTGGGCCTTGCTGGAGGAGTTTTATTCAAAGCGAACTGCCAAGGGGTCCCATAAATCACCCGACCGCGTAAGGAGCATAAAATCCGGGAACATAACACCGGTATGACGGAAACTAGGGCGGCAAGAGTGGAACAAAACACCAGGCATAAGGCCGAGCCTTCCACCCTTTACCAAGTATATAGATGCATTAATAATATAAGATATATTGTGATATCCCAACCAAAATCCTGTCCACCATGTAGCAATCTTCAACTTCACCTGCAACTAGCAACGCTATAAGAGGGCTGAGCAAAGAGGTAACATAGCCAAGCAACGGTTTGCTAGGAAGGGTGTCAAAGGTTAGAGGTTCATGGCAATTTGGGATGGCTTGAAGAGTAAATGATAGGTAGCGCAGCATAGTGATAGAACGAAGCAACTAGCCTAGCAATGATAGTAGTTAGATCCAGGATAGCGGTCATCTTGCCTGAAATCCCGCGAGGAAGAAGAACGAGTCCATGAAGAAGATGAAGCCACGAAGACGAACCAAGCGTAGATGAACGAATCCTCATGATCGCAACAAAACAGGAACTACCGAAAAGAAGCACACGACATGGTAAACACACCACACATATACAAGACATGATGCACAACCAAGCATGATGCATGACAAGGCTACATGAAGCTACTAATGGCAAGAGATGATGCAAACAAGAGCAACACATCAAGGCAAGTTTAAATGAGGCCGGGAACAACATATAACAATTCCGGTAAGTCCTCATATGCAAATTTCGAAGTTGGTCCAGATCTGAACAAACATTAAGTTGGAGTTGTTAAACAGCAAGTTAAGATGCAACAAGATGATCTACACGAGATTCTAGTCAAGTTACATATCAAGTTCATTAGATTTGGAGCTACGGCCTAGAAGATATGAGCAAAACAAGTTAAACATGGCATTGATGCAAAATGCATACAAACATCAAGCAAACACCTCAAAACATGGATGCAACATGATAATATGAAACTACATGCAAAATCAAGCAAGTTTCATATAGAGCACACTCAAAAGCGAGCAACGGTTCAACACATGCACACTATACAAGTTTAAAGGACAAGCTGTCCAAAACAGCAACTAGGCATATTGCAAGCATCAAAACAACATGCTACAGGCCCTCAACAAGAAAACAAAAGGCATGAACATGATGTACAGGTAAAGCATAACAAAACATGAACACTGAACTATCTCCATAAATCACTAGAACATGCTCGAACACACATGGCAAGATTGCAAACAATAACAGTTCAGACTTTGCAGAAAATAACATCAGGTTGCAATGTTTAGAGCTATCAAACAACATGTTACAGGAACTTATCATGGCAAAAAAAGGCATTGCATGAAACTACTAATTGCATAGATCAAAAGTCCCTTACTGACCATGAGCCAAAAAGGATCAGAAAATATGATGGCACCCATGTAAACATACCAAGTTATTATTACACATTCATACATGGCAGGAACAGAATTATGAAGGCATGTTAATGAGCTTGTACCACTCACCACAGAGCAATACATGGCATGGCAAGGCAACCAACAGTAAGAAGACATGTTTATGAAGCTAAGCATGTCAATAGCAAGTCCATAGGGTGCATGGAACACTAGAAACAAACATGGTAACAACTGAACTTAATGTTAACAGGCTGACAACAACATTATCAAGCAACTTTGGAGCAAGTTTATAACAAGTTACAACAAGCTATAAATGCAACCAGTGGCATGGATGGATAGCGCATGACATGTAGAAAAAAACATATTTAGTGAACATCTCCAGATTATGCATAGAATGACAAGTAGAAGCAGGTTTATATAGCATCACGAAATAACAGATTCAGCCTAGCAAAACAGCAACAGCAAGTACCTTACTTAACAAGCTCGATTCACTCATCACAAGTCATTTCATGACAAGATAAGCATATCATCATCAAGAAGACATGTTTATGAAACAAACCAAGGCAATAACAAGTTCATATCATGTAAGGATCAACTACAACAACCTTGGCAAAATTGAATAACATGTAAACAATCTGCCAGGAAACATTTTGAAGCAAAAGTAGAGCAAGCAAAAGATATGCTAGACTACTCCATAATTGCAACCAGGGGCATGAATGGCTAGAGGATAACCATATGTACAAAACATCCTTACTGAAGTATCTCAAAATATGCATGGATCTCTCTGTAGCACCAAGTTTACATGGCATCAAAATAACAGCAGAACAGGGACTAAAATCAGCAACATCACGATGCCTAGTTTGCATGCTTGTGCTAATCACCACATTGATCACAAAAATACATGGTAAGCACCTCTATAAAGAAGACATAGCATAGATTAAAACACATGTAGACATCAACCTCATAGGATGCACACATCAATCATGGAAAAAATGACAAACGAGCATGTTCTGTTAACAGACAGCAGCCAACATTATGAAGCACTCTTGCAACGATGATTCAGGCATCAAGATGAGCTCAAATGAACATGATGCAATGGAATGAAATGAAGTACTCGTCGAGTCGAACAATTTGACATATTACACGCACGAAACGGAGCAGTATGCATGGAGATATGATGCGATGAACATGGCATGAAAATTGCACAGATCTGGGATTTAGCAGATTTATACCCTCACGAAAAGTCAACCCGGGACGAGACGGAGCGGGACGGAGGGATCCGGGACGCAGCGGGTGCGTTTGGTTGGCGGGCCTGGTGGATTTGGTCCCGGTTGGCGCGGGCTTCGAGGTTCGCCGGAGAGCTCGCCGGAGTTGGCCGAGGGGAGGTCCGGCGAGGCGGGGACGTGGTGCTCCGGGCGGATCTCGCCGGATCCGGCCCGGGGCGAGGCGTGACGGCGACGGGAAGGCGCGGGGAGGCGGCGCGGCGAGGCAAAGCTTCGCCCCGGCGGCAGAGGCGAGGGGCTGCGCCAATGAGCGGGAGGCGCTTCAGCGGCGAGGCAAAGTCGGCGGAGGGGCGCGGGCGGTTCGGGCGGCGCCGAGGCGGAGCGCCCGGCCGCGGCGCGACGGGAGGAGCTCCGACGTGCCGGGTGGAGGGAGGCGGCGGCGCTGGGTCGGGCACGCCCTTCGCCGGGGCGGCCCAGCGGCGAGCTGCGAGGCGAGCGGCGGCGGCGCGCGAGGCGCGCGGCAAGGCGTGGGGTTTGAGCGGTCCGCCGCGGCGGGGCGTGGTGGCTGGCAGCGGAGAGGCCACGTGGCAGCGCGTGGTTGGACGAGGGGGCGGTGGCGGACATGTCCGGCGGCGGAGGATGAAACGTCCGGCGCGCGGAGAGGACTTGATCTAGGGTTAGGGAGATTCATCCGCGAATTTCGGGGGGAGGGGCATATTTATAGTTTCTGGGAGCTAGGAGAGTCCAAATGAGGAGCCGTTTTCGGCCACGCGATCGTGATCAAACGACCGAGAGCATGGAAGAGACTTAGAAGGGTTTTGGGCCACTTTGGAAGGGTGTTGGGCTGCAAAGAGAAAGGGGGGTTTTGGGCTACGCGGTTAACCGTTGGAGTATAAAATGACCTCCAAATGGCACGTAACTTGACAGGCGGTCTACCGGTGCTATACCAAGGCCGCTTTGCCAGACTCGGTCCATTCTGAGAAAGTTTAACACCCGCTCGCAACAGGAGACAAAAAGGGAACACCGGAGAGCATAGGAGTGCCGGATTGCAAAACGGACAACGGGGAAAAGGCTCGGATGCATGAGACGAACACGTATGCAATGCAATGCACATGATGACATGATAAAATGCAACACGCAACCAAATGACATGGCAATGACAGCGAATAACTGGCAGACACCTGGCGCATCGAATCCGGGGCGTTACAGAGAGCCCCTCCGAGATTGGATCTGTCTCTCTGTCTCTCTTTGTTTCTGCTGTCAAGAAACAACCAAACAGACAAATGAAGAAGGACGATAACTTTCACTAACCGTGTCTGATGAACTACATTTGCCATGTTTTCAAACATCATAGACGCAGTCAAAAACACCAAACCGGTACTACCAACGATGAACGGATAATAATACTGAAAAACATAAATGTATCTGCTGTCACACCTAAAAAATAGGTTCACATCCACACATATATTACAGAAAATATTCAAATGTCACTCACACACCACCACTACATACTAGGCTACGTGGAGATATAGCCATAACATAGTACACGGACATAGTTTTGAAAGAAAAACGCTAATACCTTACATTCCTCGGCAACAGAATGTAAGGTAGGCATTCGGTATGGAGCACCACGTGATCACTTGTACTTCTTGGCGGCTTTCTTGACAGCTTCCTCTATGAACGCACGTGCGTTGGACCGCGTGTTGAAATCTTCATTCATCAACCAGTTCCATGTGTAAATTTTGCGGAGCTCGATGACCATTGCAGCTGTGACAATAGGAACCCGTCGACCTTCCCCCTTTGCAAGGTATTCCAACTTGTGAAAGCCACATTCGTGCCTAAACAAGAAAAGAATCAGGTTAACTCACAAGAACATAGAGAAAAATCATAAACTTCAGTTCAGAGGTGAAAAAAGAGGGTAAGCATTGGTTTGGAGGACACATGAAGAAAAGATGGGAAAATACCGGTTTCCTTGCTTTGTAGTCGCCACATACTCAATTGGAAAACGTCTGTGATCTGGACCTTTGAGTTTTCATAGTGAAGGTTCTATGTCTCTTTGAGGTTGTTGATGAAGTATTCAACATGCGTAGTAGTCTGCATCAGCTTCTGAACGCATTGAATCAAGCACCTCAAAACGTTGGTTCTTCAGGTCAAGGCAGATCGCGTAGTGGTGACCACACTTGTCGTGTGGGTCGTGTGGTGCAAGCTCCTGGAACATGGGGGACAAGACCTGCAAGAAAAAATAAAGGAAAGAAGAAGCAGAGTTCACATTAAGAATAGAAATGATGTAGTTGGGAAAATGACATGCAAAGATATCACCGGTTACACTAACAGGCACATGAGTGACATAAATGCATCAAGGGTACAAGAAAAGTAGACCAACATATAATGTTTACTTACAGTGGGTAATTAAAAGAAGTTGCCATCCATGTATGAACAAAGTTGCCATGTATTTTAGTTTGAAGTTGCCACATAGGTTGTATTAAGAAAGCAAATCAGAAGTCATTTTACATGGCAGCTGTTGCCACATGAAACAGCTGTCACAAAACAGGGTGTAGCCCACATTTGAAGCATAGCTACTGGCAAAAAATAACATGGGAGGAAAAAATGTGCAAAAAAGGAAGGAGTACTCACACATTTCTTCATTGTGAGCTTGAAATCACCATGCGCAGCAAAATGCTTCCTCAGGATTTTGTGGTGGAAGTCATCATCCCATATTTTGCACGTCATAGTGTATTGCATGATTGTTTTGTCGGGAGACATATCCATATGTCTGTTCATGAAGTCAATCCCACATGCAACTACATTCTTTGACATTTTACCGAGTGGCCTCACAGACTGGGCAAGATCACCCATGTCAACGTACGTTGCATCACATTGTATGATCTTGGTTCTGTCCAAACATGAGCTGTATGAAAATGATATAACATGAAAGAATCATGCCTACTAAGTAAAAAAAGAAATAAAACGTAAACGGAGCATATCTAGAAATAGCAAAAGGATGAATAGTAAAAAGAGCAAAGCAAATGAGAGGTTTATGTGGGTGTGGTCATTACGCTTTCAGCTCCTTCATGTGATTGCTATTGGACCTTGCATTTCCAAAGCGCTTGACAATTTCGTAGAGTTGGTTCTGATCCTTTGTGGCCTTGACTTTCGGCTCATAATCATCCGCGGGTGGTGCGTGAACTACCCTATGCTGCCTCACAGAACCAGGGGTGGCACTTCTAATGGTATCCTCATATACCGACTCAGCAGGCACGTTGGAACTTGATTGGCCTTGACCTCGTGAGGACCTCCTCTGCAATGCTGCCTCCTCAATCCTGCGGTAAGCTTCATCAAGTGACGGCGTAATCTCCTCAAGGGTGGCTGCAAGGATCAAAAAAAGTGGTTTAGCGTACCTGGAAAACAAAACAAATTTAGTTTGAAAGAAAGGTTGCAGAATATGAAATGTAGGCACAGAAAGTAGAGAGTTGCCATGTGCAGGTAACTTCAGTTGCCATGTGCAATGCATTGTAGCTGCCATGTAACAACAACTACAGTTGCGATGTTGTATCAACTCCAGTTGCCATGTGCTTGCAGAATGGAAAATGCAGCATGGCAACAGAAAATGTAGGTGACAGCGTGCAAGAAAATCCAGTTGCCATGTCCATCAGATAACATTTGCCATCACAAGTGAGAACCCAAAAAAAATGCTTGGGACAAAAGTCAGACTAAAAAGATGTATACACAAAAGTGATAAACGCATAAGAAATGTACCTTGCACAATCGACTCTACGAACTTCACAGCCTTCTTGCCCTCGACCATTGGCTGCGCCATCATTGGGGCCATGCCTGCCGGGAAAGCAAAGGCAACTGGCGTAGGATCTTGCACCACTTGTTGATCTTGACTGATGCCAAGGCTAAAGCTCGGTGGGGTGAAGGCCATTGGGTGCCTCTCCTGCCTACTGGCCGGACCGCGAACAGCTTGCTGGGCAGAATCCAAGGGTGAAAGATCAACAAACATTTCTGCATTGGCCGCTGCAGAAGCATCGGGCTTATCGTAGGGCGGGGTGTGCTGTCAGCGGTATCATTCGCAGATTTCTTGACAATCTTCTTGTTTGGGCTGTAGGGGACACCTATGTTGATTGGGAGCTTAGAAGTTCGTAGATTTAAGCTGGGGTTATCCACGGCGGGTAAAGACGCAGTCTGCTCCGCACGTTCACCTCTGTCAGTCATGCCCGTCTTGCCACCTAGGTCGGTTGTACTCCGGTCTTCCGTTCTCTCCATAACATTGCTTCTGGCAGGTGGTGGGAACAGTGTGGATGCAGGCACATGACCAGAGTCATCTCTGCTGCTCCTAGCTACAGCCGGCGCATTGGGTATGTTTGCAGATTTCTTGCGGGGGCTACGACGCCTAGGTGGAAGACCAGCTTGCGTAACGGTCGCCGTAGCAACCTCTGGAGCACCAGAAGCTGGAGTTGTTGTGCCAAGAGTCTCACCTGTGGATGGCATATCATTATGAACTGTCGCCTTAGCCCCTTCTTTCATGGACGCAGAAGTGCCACCACCCATGCGCTTGGAATCCGTGTTAGATGAGCGGGAGTCTTCCTTGCTTAGGTTGATCTCGGAGGCGTCCACTTCAATACTTGCTGATCGGGTGGCATGGCTCACAGCAACATCCTTCATTGCCAGCAGAGTGGGCAATATTTCAGCAGTCCTGGCAGATATCGACTCATCATTCCCAGATGTACGGATGCCTGCTATTGTAGCGTGCACATCTGCAACCAACGAAGATGGTCGGCCGCTTGCATCAGAGCTAGTGGGAGCGATGGGCGGTGCGAGAGCAGGTTTGTCCACCGGGCGCCTCTGACGTCTGAGTTGCCACCTGTCGAGAGATTTGAGTGTATGTGTTCGAGTGGGTCTCTGGGGTTCTGCTTGGTCATGCGTGTGGTAGTCTTCTTCACCCTAAAAAACACACAAACATTGTTAGATGAACAGCTGATAGTTGCCATGTAGGTGGAATAAGAGTTGCCATGTGGCCTAGTTAGCAGTTGCCATGCAGAACAAGCAGCAGTTGCCATGGTACACATCTTAAAAAATGTAAGAAAATGTGTGGTGTGCCAGGACTGCCATTTCACAACTAGGTGTGGATGAGTGCACAAACAGATGGAAAAGCTGGTAGTTGCGATGTAGGTTGAATAACAGTTGCCATTTTGCCTAGTTAGCAGTTGCCATGCAAAAACAACCAGGAGTTGCCATGTAGTAAAAAGAAATTGAGCATGGGAGAAACAGCAGTTGCAATGTGGGACTGATGGCAATAGCCCATGTGGCAAGCTGAATAGTTGCATTGAAAAGCAAAAATATAGCAATATGGCAATGAAAAAGAACAGGGATAACCTACTTCTTGACTGTCTTCCTCAAATCTGGCAACACGACAGGATTACCAGTGTTGGACGTCTATGTATGAGGAGATGACCTAGTGGAAGGCGTGTCACCAGCAATAGGGGCACCCTTGTTCAATCGAGCAAAAACACGGGTTGGCATTGGTGCTTGTTTCTTCGTAACTGCTCATCCACTAGTTGTCGCCTCGCTGCACATATAAGAAAGAGGCAAAAAAAAGTGCCAAGTGTTAGACACGAAAATCGTTGCCACGCTTAGCAAAAGAAAATGGAAAAAGGGGTCAGTTTGTTCGAAAGGAGAGACAAAACAAAACACTAAAATAGAAGTCGAACCTCCTCCTAGCAGCTAAGGGATCGGTCCTAGGTCTCTTGACAGGAGAGCCCTGCCCAACATCCTCTGGATCCCTCCACCTCTTTGAGGGCGACACCCCCTTGCCTCTCGCAGCTGTCTGTTCTTTGACTTTCTCCGGTGAGGGGACATCTGGTGCACCCTTGCCCTTCTTACCACCTGCACGAACTTCGACATGTTCATCATTGTCGGTGTCATGTTGCACGTTCTCCATGTCATCGTCATCATCCTTGTCGAGAGCAGCATCTCCATCTAGTTCATCTTGTGTGTCAGGAAGCTCCTGCGAGCTGTTGTAGTCGTACCGACTACGGCAACCAGTTGGCCAATGTGTCCGTTCTGCAACAAATGGACTGAACTACCTCGCACTGCGTCGCTGTCTGAGCCATTAAGGGACATCCAACCCTCAACCAACTTCCCGAGCAAGCTGGTCATTTCGGATGCAAACTACCCAATTAGATGCTCAACAGGTGCCCTCGCCTGTGCACGAAACAAGAAGCAGCAGTAACCAACCGTATTAAAGTCACGTGCACAAGATCAAAATAAACCAAACACAACCATAGATATATATCCTTGATTACCTCAACAGGACAAGACGGAGCTGAGTGCACGTCCATCCACTTTCCAAAGTTTTGAGGCCCACCAAACATGCTGTAGTCTATAGCATGCTTGGCCATCAGCTGGAAAAAACCAAAAAAACAGCTAGCATGTAAAGAGAGAATACGATGAACACTAACTAACAGTTCATGTATTGCAAAATAAAAATAAAAAAGAGGAAGAGGATAGAAGTTTCAAAATGGATGGCAGATTTGCCATGTGGCGTAAATCATGGATACCATGCGCAGATAGCCATGGCTAACAAGGTAGTCATCTCTTGTTAGCCACAGACGGTTGCCGTATGGGGATTTTTTTCATATGTTATGCAGCATCAAAATTGAAAGAATGTCGTGCAAAGAAAGAAACCTGAACTAACATGCAGTTTCCCGTATTTCGTATCAGTTATCTTGTCTGCGGCAAGCACAACCTTGACAGCATCGTAAGTCCACGCAGAAACAGCAAACTTGTGTGGAGGCAGCGGGCCTCCTATCCCAGTAAAGTCCATAGTGGACAAATCAAGACAATCGACGTACATGAGCTGATGTACAACAATTTAAAAAGAAAAAAATATCAGTTGCCATCATGGTATTTTGCAAAAAAGAAGCTAATATATGTTCCTTCAATCATCAAGTTGGAGGGCATTAAGAAATAAAGAGTTGACATGTATTTATGTTAGTTGCCATCTAGTTATGTTGGCAGTTGCCATCTTGTTATGATGGTAGTTGCCACAATGTCACCATCATGGTTGCCATGCATGCTCAAGGAGCTAGGAGTGTTTGCAGAGGAGTAGTACAAAAATACCATTAAATGGAGTCGACAATCCTTCTGGTACATCTTGTTTGAGAATGCATCATGCAGGAAGTCCGCAATGAACTTACACCAATTCATGTTCTTCACATCTTTCCGTTTTGCCTGCACGGCACAAATTTCAGGACAAGAAGTTGCTACATCAGAAATCAAATGGGAAAACATCAAAAAACTGGCAGTGACTAGCTTACACATGACATAGGAGTCAAAAGATTGAGGGAAAAATGAAGGATTAGAGATAGAGCATCCACCAGGATGGGGAAGCATTTGTTGCTTGGGCGAAGAGATGTGGCCGGCACAAATACAGCTGAGATCAGGTACATGAGTAGCTTCATCTTAAAAACTTCGCAATGGGTATCATGCCCTCCAGCGAATATGCCAGCACGGTCGTGTTCGGCATGGATGTCATCCCAGGAAACAAACGGGCAAAAAACGTTTCCGCAATCTTATTATTGACCTCATACGAGACTTTGATTTCTCCACGGGGCACACCCAAGGTGCAGAACACGGATTCCTCGTCTAACAGCAGTCTTCCACGTCCCGGAATCACAAATTCCCTAGAGGCGGGCTCGTAAATCTCACCGAGCTAGTCGCATACAGGGTTCACTAGATTCTTGCACCGAACATCCATCAGAGCCTGCATCCCCAGATCAGCAGTAGCTCCCTTCTGGTCGTCAGTAAATCCCTCGGTCAATATAGTCAGGTATTCCTGTGAAGCCCTATTGCGATTACGTTTCTTCTTCTGCAAAACAGAGAAATGATCATTTGTTGCCATGATTGCAAACTCAACATGATATTCAAAACATATGGGGGAAGGGGGGTGGGGGTGGACAGTTACCTCATCGCCGTCTGTTGTCCGTCCAGTTGCGCGATTCTGCCGCGGTAAATCCATGAAATCATCATCATCGTATTGATGATCGCCGCGAGCCTTTCTGTTGAGGTAAGAACACATCAAAATGTTAGGGTGAAAATGAAAGTATGAAGTAAGCAGTTGCCACCTAACAGAATGTACTTGCCACATGTGCTCAATTGAAAGTGGCAACTCACACACTGACCTCATATTAAAAATGAGTTTCCATGCATACTAAGGCATAGCCTAGTGGTGGGGAGGGGTTGATGCCTTCCCACCCACCCAGGTTCAAGGCTTGGTACTTGCAATTTGGGTTTGTTGCATCAATTATACTATAAGGGAACCCTTACAGTCTTTCTATCAAAAAAATGAGTTGCCATGTAGTACGGCCAAATATGTTCAGATGTCACAAGTTAGCGTGGCAAAACACAAAATTGAGTCTATGGTACATTGAATTTGCCACGTTATCCTGCCTACATCATGGCAACAGCCATAGTGTGTTAACAGAAATACTTGCCACGTGGAGATCATACTTGTGGCAACTAACACATTTGATCAGGAAATTAGTTGCCATACAGTGCACATAGTTGTCATATATTCAAAGGCAAATGTACTAGGTTGAAATTGCCATGTTAAAATGCAATACAATTCAAAAAGTGTTGAAAACATCTACTGAACAACCTCTAATGTGGCAACTCACACACTTACCTCATATAAAAAATGAGTTCCCATGTAATACGACCAAATATGTTCAGATATCACAAGTCAGCATGGCAAAACACAAAATTGAGTCTATTGTACAGTGAATTTGCCACATTATCCTGCCTATAACATGGCAACAGCCTTAGTGTGTTAACAGAATACTTGCCACATGGAAATCATACTGTGTGGCAACTGGCAAATTTGATCAGGAAATTAGTTGCCATCCAGTGCACATAGTTGCTGAAACTGCCATGACTACCTATTTACTACACTTTGTCATGCCTACAGCATGGCAACAGCCATAGTGTGTGCACAAAATAGTTGCCACATGGAAAACATATTTGTGGCAATCCCACCACGATTGATCGGGAATTAGTTGCCATCCGGTGGCAGATAATTCTTGAAACTATCATGTCTACCTTCATCTGCACTTGAAATACAACTACCTAGATCTAGGGTTCATTGGCAACTATCATAACCTGAAATTCATCAACAAAAAACTTCCTGCACTGATCGCAAATAGCATTTCGAGACAAATACATAACTAATGGTTATAAAGATGCCGGCTCAATCCCAAGGCAGAACCAGGATGTGGCTGCGGACAGGCCGAGCCACACCGGCATGACAGACGTTGTGACGGTGGCCAAACTGTGCAATGCCACCGAAAACGACCAGCACAGGACTCCGCCGCCGAAGGGAATGCCGGAGCATCGCGAATCCGCTTGAATCTCGATGAATCTCGAGCAGAACATTGACCACAGATGAGAGGAGAGAATGCAGGGAAGGAATGTGAGTGTGGGAAGGAGCATTACCTTCACTCTGCAGGCACTCCGGCGAATACGCTCCGGTCCGGCGAGTCCTACCGATGGCCGCGAATGCCGTCAACTCTTCCGCCTCCGCCGTCGCCTTCTCCTCTCGCCTTCTCTTCCAATCAAATGAATTGCGGGGTGGGTTGGGTGAGTAATGAAGGGGAGAGTAAATGGAACTGTGAGGGGAGGGGGGGCGAAGTGCAAGACGTGGTTGACGGTAACCGCAGTTCGGGCGTGGCGTGCGGGCGCAGAGCAGTTCCACCGCACGCCTCCGAGTGGCAACCGTTGACCGCGGGGGGCAACCGGCGGGTGGGCGAACACTCTCACACACCACAAACGCGACTTGTCCTACATGGCACACAAAATCAGCCAAAACGTGCCAAGATTCAAGCAGAAACTGTTCAACGGCGATGAAGGCGTGTGGTTGAGTTGGCTAATGCCCACACGTGTGGGCGTTAGTGTTTTCAAAGGGACGCAGATAACTGCCACACGTGTGGTGTATCGGGTGGTTGTGCCGCACGCCTCGTGTGGCACAGAGAAGAACCCGCCCGCACGACCGTGTTCGGGCGCGCGCAGCCACAGCCCGCACATCCGGTGTGTGGCAACACCGCCCACACATCTGGGCCAAACGACCGCGCTGCCCGCACGAACCAGCACGCCAGCCATCCCGGGCTCCTTCCGATCACCAGTCCGCCTTGCCGCCATTGTCTCCCACCTCTCGATCCCCTACCTCCATCGCATTCCTTCTCTGGTTGCCATGGCAACCAGAGCAGATCCCTAGTGCCTTCCCACCGCTAACCACCCACCCCCTCCCACCCCAACCCCGCCCTCCCAAGACGACGAGCTAAAAACAGGTGGATCTCCGATCTCCTTCTGTTTCTCGACCTTCTTCTGTCCAAAAATCTGAAATTACAAGTTTTCCCACGAAGATGGCGACTGGATCCATGCTATCAGGGCAAACACCCCACGAATTTGTGTGTCTTTGCATTTTCCCACCAACATATGCCAGATCTGCCATATAATATGCTAGAGTTGTGCCAAGCTTCTGGGTTGGCTTGGTGCGACTAGTTGGTAATGAAGCATGCGTAGGAATCACTATAAATAGGGAGAGAAAGGAAGAATTCAGCATTGGGAGGGAGGAAAAAAATTGCCACCTGTATCTAACGTCAGTTGCCATCTATCATTGTTCGTGGTTGCCATCATGTTATCTTATTGCTTGCCATCCTATTTTATTGTATGTTGCCATCGCTTCAAAATGATAGATGGCATCTAGAATTCAGAAAAGAGAATGGATGTGCATGTCCTACTTGCCATGAGGTGTTGCTTGCCTATGCAAGAAATGTTATGAGATTGTCGTGTTATCTTCTACGTGCAAACAGCAAGAATGCTTTTTGCGGATTGTTGATGCGTTCTTGTTCATGCAGTGACTAAAAACCAGTGGTAGAAAAAAAAGCAGAAGAATGAATCACGAAGATGGCACTGATCCTTGGCTTTCTCAAAGGCCGGAAACGCCACCTTGGGATGCAGCAGAGTACAATCAACTCATTTCTTCAGGGCCATTGTTGCCACTACTAGAGCACTACGCGGGCATCGGTACGATGCATGATAAACAAAGAAGAAACAGTTGCCATGTTCGTGATGATGAAGATGTCATTCTACTTATGTCCTACAATCTAATTTTTAGCAGGTTCTTATGACCAAACCACAATCAGGGGGGCAGCATGGCAAGTTTCTTCACAGGGCGCTAACGCTGACAAATGTATGGGCAACCAACTTCAGCTAGCTAATGTGGCAAATCAAGGTAATGCATACGAAAATGAAACTTACTGTTGTGGACATGAAATTAAACTTGCAAGGATGGCAAAAGACTCATGAGTTATGTCGGAAGATTGTAGGACCTTCATGCAGCACGTGGCATCAGGCGACAACCATGTACCTGCCATCAACGTCGTACATAGGTGAGTGCATGAAAGTGAAGTTGTGAACAGTGAGTTAGGAGAAAGGAACATATCTGACAGCTGCAGTTGCCATGCCTAGACAGCTGCAGTTGCCATGGCTGCACAACTACAGTTGCCATGGCTGGACCACTGCAGTTGCCATGTATAATCAAATGTGACTGCAAAGTCTAAACAATCGTGGATGAAAAGTGTGAACAAATCTGTGTGGCATGGTTGGACCACTACATGTGCGATGTTGAACAAACTACAGTTGCCATGCAATGACCAACTGCTACCATGATCGCAGGTTGTTACGGTGGCACCACATCGGCAAACGTCTCATGGCAAGCTTCACAGTTGCAGGAAAGCGCTATTGCAGATAGAGCACATCAAATTGGAATGAAAGACCACACAAGATCGGCACATGTGGCACAACAAGGTAAAAAATGTGAACCAGAAAGCAGTACTGCATTTGCTTTTGTGGGAATAGCATGTGAGGAAAAGTAGATTTGTAACGGCGGTGGTGGAAAAAACAAACAAAAAATGCTACCAAGTGGTCGTGTGCAAAGAGTCGTATATTGTCTTCAGGATTTGCCAATTGCTATAAGAGTTTGTGCAACATTCATGATTGTTCACATTTGCCTATTGAGCTCAGGCCTAGAATACAAGTTTTGATGCTAGAGTATACTTGTTGCCATGTGTTGGCAACAGTAGTTGCCATGTATGTTGGACTATAGCTGCCATTGCTATATACTACAATTTCTGATGCTAAAAGACGTTGGCTGCCATGTGTTGGCAACAGTAGTTGCCATGTTGTTGGACTATACCTGCCATTGCTATATACTACAAGTTCTGATGCTAAAAGACGCTGGTTGCCATGTGTTGGCAACGGTAGTTGCCATGTTGTTGGACTGTAGCTGCCATTACTCGAGAATTAAAGTTGCCATGAATGGACATGTGCAGATTCACAGCTTGCTGTGTGAATGATGTCATGCAAAATCACATGCAATTGCTGTACTTCGTTACGATAAACATGCCATTCAAGCAAAATCTTACTCTCGTACCTGATTTTTTATTGCAGGACCTTCAACTACAATTAACAGCGGTGCGGGGACATCTACTGCGGGGAGCTCTGAGCGCACGGAAGACGCGTTCCACCAGCCAGCCAACACTCATGCCACAAACAATGCTGAGTCAGTGTCGAAAATGGCAATCGTTCCAGCAATGCCGACAAGCACACCCTCGCACACCAGCACAAGCAACACTCAAGCAGATGAAACAGCCACCGATACTGAAGTGAATGATGAAACCGATGACGAAGCACAAGGGGATGAAGATGGTGGGCAATCAGAAATCATAGTACCTCAGTCACCGTATCTTGGGCAGAGATTTGATTCGTTTGAAGATGCAAAGGAATTCTACCAGACATATGCAAAGTTCCATGGGTTTGCGGTCAACACCAAATACCATAGGAAAATTAAAAAAACTAACGAGTACAGCAGAGGTGAGATGAGGTGCTACAAGGCACGAAGAAACAAGAAGGGCAAAGGTGATGCGCCTATCGTTCCGGAAAGAAAGAGAGGTATCATTATCAAGATGGAATGCCCTGTCCGGTGTAAGCTGAATGTAGATGGAGCACAGTTGGTGGTCACTGAATATTTTGATGAGCACAACCATGAGCTAATAAAGAAGTTTGACCTGGTAAAATTTCTGACCGCCCATATAAGATTCACCCCCCTCGAGAAGAAATTCATAAAGCTGCTACATGATTGTAACATCGGTCCATCAAGAATGGTCCAGATACTCTCCCTCATCCACAGCAAAAATGGGACTCTGAGTAGCATGCCCTACATACCAGCAGATGTCACAAACCTAAAGGCAAAGTACCATAGAGAAAGCAAGTTGGCTAACATAGAAGCCACGATAGCCTACTTCGATGAGAAAGCGAAAGAAGATCCAGATTTCTTCTACAGGATAAGATTGGCGATGAGGACCGTGTCAGGAACATGTATTGGGTGGATGGTGCTGCAAGAAGAGCCTACAAACATTTCTGAGACTGCATTTCATTCGACGCGACATATCTCACTAATATATACAAGATGCCATGCGCTCCATTCATCGGAATAAATAACCACAATCAGTCATTGCAGTTCGGATGCGGGCTCGTTCGGAACGAAGACACGGATGGGTACACTTGGTTGTTCAAGACCTTCTTGGAGTGCATGGGTGGACTTGCTCTGATGAACATAATAACAGACCAGGATTTTAGCATGCGTGCAGGCATAGAGGAGGTCTTTCCGCTGGCGATGCCACATGTGCACTCTGGTGGCACATTATAAAGAAGGCTGAGGAGATGCTAGGACCGTTCTTTGCTGACCGTCCAGAGCTGCACAAGGCATTCGAGCTGTGCATGGACCACAGCTTGACGGTGGAGGAGTTTGAAAGGAGCTGGATGGCTATGATTGAAACATATCAAGTCCAAGACCACGAGACGCTTGGTAGCTTGTGGGAAAAGCGAATGTACTGGGTGCCGGCCTACTTCATGCAGTGCTTCTTCCCGTTTCTGCAACTACACAGCGTAGTGAGGGGTTCAATGCTGTTTTGAAGCGGTACGTGAGCCCTGGCAACTCATTGCTACAGTTTGCCAAGCAGTACACCGCTTTGCAACAAAAAATACTGGGATCCGAGCTACAGCAAGAAGCAAACACCGCGCTCAAGCAGCCAAAATTGCTGACGTATTTACCAACGGAGAGGCAGATGAGCAAGATATACACCAACAAGATTTTTAACAAGTAAGTCATTTGTGTTACAATCTTATTTGCACAAGCATGAAGGTAGTAGGTGCCATGTAGAATGCAATGCAGTTGAAAAGCTTATTTGAAAATGATGATTTTTTTTTGAAAATTAGCCATTGAGTACAGTGTAACCATGATATGTAGTTGCCATGGTTAATGAACTACAGTTTGCCATGTTTAATGAACTACAATTGCCATGTTTGCTCAATTGCAGTTGCCATGTTTGATGAACTGCAGTTGCCATGTTTAATGAACTGTACTTTCACTGGCCATGATGGTATGGAATGCAAATGCCAAATGAAGTTATTGTGTAGTTGCCATGTTTAATGAACTGCAGTTGCCATGTTTAATGAACTGCAGTTGCCATGTTTACTCAACTGCAGTTGCCATGTTCAATGAACTGCAGTTTCCATGTTCAATGAACTATAGTTGCCATGTTTGAACGAACTGTAATTCCATTGGCCACACAACAAAAGGTGCTAAAAAAACTTCACACAAGAGTTTAACAAAACCACACAAAACTTGTAGATTCCAGGAAGAGATAAAGTGTGCCAGCATGTACACGGCTTTCCAGGTGGACGAATATACGTTCAAGGTGTGTTCTATCATGGGCATGTCGGATTCAGAACCTGAAGACCCGGACAAGGGAAGGGACTACTTTGTGAAGGCATCGATAAGCGAAGGCGAATACTACTGCCAATGCTGGAAATTTGAACGGGACGGGATTGTGTGCTGTCACATACTAAAAGTAATTGACATGAACACGGTGACATGATTGCCCCGCCATTTCATAAGGTGGCGATGGACTTGGGACGCTGACGACGCATTGGCGCCGCAAACATCAAACGTAGTTTTGGCTGTGCATGACGAGAGACAAGAGTCAACCATGGAAGCCGTGAGGCACGTTGTACTGACAAAGAACTATGTTGAACTAATTGATGAAGCGTGCAATAGTGATGAGACAGCAAGGGTCGCAGAAAAACACAAGAAGGCCCTCAAAAGAGAGCTTGATGACATCAAGAATAGGAAAGCTGAGGAAGCCTTACACAGGCTCCCTCGCACATCAAGTGTGCCTTCATCCACGGGGCCATCATCTGAAAACTCGGAGGTAGGATCTGGAACAGCAAGCACACAAACCCAGGATAGGAACCCGCCCCGTTCCATCACAAAAGGGCATCCAAAAGAGATAAGATACAAATTGGGATTGGAGATTCAAGCAAAACACAAGAAACCAAATAAAGGGACGGGCAATCCGTAAGCAACATTGGAGCACTGTGACTTGGTCCATGGTGGCATTTTTTGCAATCTAGATGTTCTAAATTTTGTAAAAATTGGAGAATGACTCTTCAGGGGCATCAGAATTTGAAGAAAAATGCCATGAATGAATAACTTCAGTTGCCACGTGTATGGTACTGAATTTGCCATGTTACTTGAACTGAATCTGCCATGCAATTTCTACTGAATCTGCCATACCATTTCTACTGAATTTGCCATGCCATTTCTACTAAATTTGCCATGTTATTTGTACTGAATCTGCCATCTTAGTTGTACTGAATATGCCATGTTAGTTCTACTGACTCTTCATCGCATAGATTTCCATGTTCAGTCAGCGCATTTTAGTCACACATATTGTATTGTGGTGCAAACTATGGGAAACAATTTGAAACGGTCTCGTGCAGCGACCGCATAGGTTATGGCTGCGTGATCAAACTACCATGCTAGCCGGTACAGTTAGCAATGAAAAATAAAGAACCAAACAGACAAATGAAGAAGGATGACAACTTTCACTAACCGTGTCTAGTGAACTACATTTGCCATGTTTTCAAACATCATAGACGCAGTCAAAAACACCAAACTTGTACTACCAATGATGAACGGATAATAATACTGAAAAACATAAATGTATCTGCTGTCACACCTAAAAAATAGGTTCACATCCACACATATATTACAGAAAATATTCAAATGTCGCTCACACACCACCACTACATACTAGGCTACGCGGAGATGCAGTCATAACATAGTACACGGACATAGTTTTGAAAGAACAAAGGTAATACCTTACATTCCTCACCAACAGAATGTAAGGTAGGCATTCAGTATGGAGCACCACGTGATCACTTGTACTTCTTGGCGGCTTTCTTGTCAACTTCCTCTATGAACTCACGTGCGTTGGACCGCGTGTTGAAATCTTCATTCATCAATAAGTTCCATGTATAAATTTTGCGGAGCTCGACGACCATTGCAGCTGTGATGATAGGAACCCGTCGACCTTCCCACTTTGCAAGGTATTCCAACGTGTGAAAGCCACAGTCATGCCTTAACAAGAAAAGAATCAGGTTAACTCACAAGAACATAGAGAAAAATCATAAACTTCAATTCAGAGGTGACAAAAGAGGGTAAGCATTGGTTTGGAGGACACATGAAGAAAAGATGGGAAAATACCGGTTTACTTGCTTCGTAGTCGCCACATACTCAATTGGAAAATGTCTGATCTGGACCTTTGAGTTTTCATAGTGACGTTTCCATGTCTCTTTGAGGTTGTTGATGAAGTATTCAGCATGCATAGTAAGGTCTGCATTTGCTTCTGAACACACTGAATCAAGCACCTCAAAACATTGGTTCTTCAGGTCAAGGCAGATCGCGTAATGATGACCTCACTTGTCGTGTGGGTCATGTGGTGCGAGCTCCTGGAACATGGGGAACAAGACCTGCAAGCAAAAATGAAGGAAAGAAGAAGCAGAGTTCACATTAAGAACAGAAATGATGTAGTTGGGAAATGACATGCAAAGATATCACGGGTTACACTAAAAGGCACATGAGTGACATAAAAGCATCAAGGGTACAAGAAAAGTAGACCAACGTATAATGTTTAGTTACTGTGGGTAATTAAAAGAAGTTGCCATCCATGTATGAACAAAGTTGCCATGTATTTTAGTTTGAAGTTGCCACATTGGTTGCATTAAGAAAGGAAATCAGAAGTCATTTTACATGGTAGCTGTTGCCACATGAAACAGCTGTCACAAAACAGGGTGTAGCCCACATCTGAAGCATAGCTACTGGTAAAAAAAATAACATGGGAGGAAAAAATGTGCAAAAAAGTAAGGAGTACTCACACATTTCTTCATCTTGAGCTAGAAATCACCATGCGCAGCAAAATGCTTCCTCGGGGTTTTGTGGTGGAAGTCACCATCCCATATTTAGCACGTCACAGTGTATTGTATGATTGTTTTGTCGGCAGACATATCCATATGCATGTTGATGAAGTCAATCCCACATGCAACTACATTCTCCGACATTTTACCGAGTGGCTCACAGACTCGGCAAGATCACCGAGGTCAACGTACATCGTATCACATTGTATGATCTTGGTTCTGTCCAAACATGAGCTGTATGAAAATGATATAACATGAAAGAATCATGTCTACTAAGTAAAAAAGAAATAAAACGTAAACGGAGCATATCTAGAAATAGCAAAAGGATGAATAGTAAAAAGAGCAAAGCAAATGAGAGGTTTATGTGGGTGTGGTCATTATGCTTTCAGCTCCTTCATGTGATTGCTGTTGGACCTCGCATTTCCAAAGCGCTTGACAATTTCGTACAGCTGGTTCTGATCCTTTGTGGCCTTGACTTCCGGCTCATAATCATCCGCGGGTGGTGCGTGAACTACCCTATGCTGCCTCACAGAACTAGGGGTGGCACTTCTAATGGTATCCTCAGATATCGGCTCAGCAGGCACGTTGGAACTTGATTGGCCCTGACCTCATGAGGACCTCCTCTGCAATGCTGCCTCCTCAATCCTGCGGTAAGCTTCATCAAGTGACGGTGTAATCTCCTCTGGGGTGGCTGCAAGGATCAAAAAAGTGGGTTAGGATACCTGGAAAACAAAACAAATTTAGTTTGAAAGAAAGGTTGCAGAATATGAAATGTAGGCACAGAAAGTAGAGAGTTGCCATGTGCAGGTAACTTCAGTTGCCATGTGCAATGCATTGTAACTGCCATATAACAACAATTACAGTTGCCATGTTGTATCAAATCTAGTTGCCATGTGCTTGCAGAATGGAAAATGCAGCATGGCAACAGAAAATGTAGGTGACAGTGTGCAAGCAAATCCAGTTGCCATGTCCATCAGATAACATTTGCCATCACAAGTGAGAACCAAAAATATGCTTGGGACAAAAGTCACACTAAAAAGATGTATACACAAAAATGATAAACGCATAAGAAATGCACCTTGCACAATCGGCTCTGCGAACTTCACAGCCTTCTTGCCCTCGACCATTGGTTGCGCCATCATTGGGGCCATGCCTGCCGGGAAAGCAAAGGCAACTGGCGTAGGATCTTGCACCACTGGTTGCTCTTGACTGATGCCAAGGCTAAAGCTCGGTGGGGTGAAGGCCATTGGGTGCCTCTCCTGCCTACTGGCCGAACCGCAAACAACTTACTGGGCAGAATCCAAGGGTGAAAGTTCAACAAACATTTCTGCATCGGCCGCTGCAGAATCATCAGGCTTATTCGTAGGGCGGGCGTGCTATCAGCGGTATCATTCGCACCTTTCTTTACAATCTTCTTATTTGGGTTGTAGGGGACACCGATGTTGACTGGGAGCTTAGAAGTTCGCAGATTTAAGCTGGGGTTATCCACGGCGGGTAAAGACGCAGTCTGCTCCGCACGTTCACCTCTGTCAGTCATGCCCGGCTTGCCACCTGGGTCGGTTGTACTCCGGTCTTCCGTTCTCTCCATAACGTTGCTTCTGGCAGGTGGTCGGAACAGTGTGGACGCAGGCACATAACCAGAGTCATCTCTGCTGCTCCTAGCTACAACAGGCGCGTTGGGTATGTCTGCAGATTGCTTGCGGGGGCTACGATGCCTAGGTGGAAGACCAGCTCGCGTAACGGTCGCCTTAGCAACCTCTGGAGCACCAGAAGCTGGAGCTGTTGTGCCAAGAGTCTCACTTGTGGATGGCATATCATTATGAACTATCGCATTAGCCCCTTCTTTCGTGGACGCAGAAGTGCCACCACCCACGCGTTTGGAATCCATGTCAGATCTGCGGGAATCTTCCTTGCTTAGGTTGATCTCGGGGGCGTCCACTTCAATACTTGATGATCGGGTGGCATGGCTCACAGCGGAATCCTTCATTGCCAGCAGAGTGGGCAATATTCCAGCAGTCCTGGAAGATACCGACTCATCACTCCCAGATGTACGGATGCCTGCTGTTGTAGCCTGCACATCTGCAACCGGCGGAGATGGTTGGCCGCTTGCATCAGAGCTAGTGGGAACAATGGACGATGCAGCAGCAGGTTTGTCCACTGGTGCCTCATGAACGTCTGAGTTGCCACCTATCGACAGCTTTGAGTGTATGCGTTCGAGTGGGTCTCTGGGGTTCTGCTTGGTCACGCGTGTGGTATTCTTCTTCACCCTAAAAAAACACACAAACATTGTTAGATGAGCAGCTGATAGTTGCCATGTTGGTGGAATAAGAGTTGCCATGTGGCCTAGTTAGCAGTTCCCATGCAGAACAAGCAGCAGTTGCCATGGTACACATCTTAAAAAATGTAAGAAAATGTGTGATGTGCCAGGACTGCCATTTCAAAACTAGGTGTGGATGAGTGCACAAACAGATGAAAAAGCTAGTAGTTGCCATGTAGGTGGAATAACAGTTGCCATTTTGCCTAGTTAGCAGTTGCCATGCAAAAACAACGAGGAGTTGCCATGTAGTAAAAAGAAATAGAGCATGGGAGAAACAGCAGTTGCAATGTGGGACTGATGGCAGTAGCCCATGTGGCAAGCTGAACAGCTGCATTTAAAAGCAAAAATATAGCAATATGGCAATGAGAAAGAACAGGGATAACCTACTTCTTGACTGTCTTCCTCAAATCTGGCAACACGACAGGATCACCGGTGTTGGACGTCGACGTACGAGGAGATGACCTAGTGGAAGGCGTGTCACCAGCAATAGGGGCACCCTTGTTCAATCGAGCAGAAACACTGGTTGGTGTTGGTTCTTGTTTCTTCGTAACCACTCGTCCACCAGCTGTCGCCTCGCTGCACATATAAGAAAGAGGCAAAAAAAAGTGCCAAGTGTCAGACACGAAAATGGTTGCCACGCTTAGCAAAAAATAATGAAAAAAGGGGTCAGACTGTTCGAAAGGAGAGACAAAACAAAACACTAAAATAGAAGTCGGACCTCCTCCTAGCAGCTAAGGGATCAGTCCTAGGTCTCTTGACAGGAGAGCCCTGCCCAACATCCTCTGGATCCCTCCCCCTCTTTGAGGGCGACACCCCCTTGCCTCTCGCAACTGTCTGTTCTTTGACTTTCTCCGGTGAGGGGACATCTGGTGCACCCTAGCCCTTCTTACCACCTGCACGAACTTTGACATGTTCATCCTCGTCGGTGTCATGTTGCACGTTCTCCATGTCATCGTCATCATCCTTGTCGAGAGCAGCATCTCCATCTAGTTCATCTTGTGTGTCAGGAAGCTCCTGCGAGCTGTTGTAGTCGTACCGACCACGGCAACCAGTTGGCCTATGTGTCCGTTCTGCAACAAATGGACTAAACTGCCTCGCAACCGCGTCGCTATCAGAGCCATTAAGGGACATCCAACCCTCAACCAACTTCCCGAGCAAGCTGGTCATTCCGGATGCAAACTGCCCAATTAGATGCTCAACAGGTGCCCTCGCCTGTGCACGAAACAAGAAGCAGTAGTAACCAACCGTATTAAAGTGAAGTGCACAAGATCAAAATAAACCAAACACAACCATAGATATATATCCTTGATTACCTCAACAGGACAAGACGGAGTTGAGTGCACGTCCATCCACTTTCCAAAGTTTTGAGGCCCACCAAACACGCTGTAGTCTATAGCATGCTTGGCCATCAGCTGGAAAAAACCAAAAAAACGGCTAGCATGTAAAGAGAGAAAACAATGAACACTAACTAACAGTTCATGTATTGCAAAATAAAAATAAAAAAGAGGAAGTGGATAGAAGTTTCAAAATGGATGGCAGAGTTGCCATGTGGCGTAAGACATGGATACCATGCGCAGACAGCCATGGCTAACAAGGTAGTCATCTCTTGTTAGCCACAGACGGTTGCCGTATGGGGATTTTTTTTCATATGTTATGCAACGTCAAAATTGAAAGAATGTCGTGCAAAGATAGAAACCTGAACTAACCTGCAGTTTCCCGTATTTCGTATCAGTTATCTTGTCCGCGGCAAGCACAACCTTGACAGCATCGTAAGTCCATGCAGAAACAGCAAACTTGTGTGGAGGCGGCGGGCCTCTTATCCCAGTAAAGTCCACAGTGGACAGATCCAGACGATCGACGTACATGAGCTGATGGACAACAATTTCAAAAAAAATATCAGTTGCCATCATGGTATTTTGCAAAAAAGAAGCTAACGTATGTTCCTTCAATCATCAAGTTGGAGGGCATGAAGAAATAAAGAGTTGCCATGTATTTCTGTTAGTTGCCATCTATATGTGTTAGTTGCCATCTAGTTATGTTGGCAGTTACCATCTTGTTATGATGGTAGTTGCCACAATGTCACCATCATGGTTGACATGCATGCTATAGGAGGTAGGAGTGTTTGCAGAGGAGTAGTACAAAAATACCATTAAATGGAGTCGACAACCCTTCTGGTACATCTTGTTTGAGAATGCATCATGCAGGAAGTCCGCAATGAACTTACACCAATTCATGTTCTTCACATCTTTCAGTTTGCCTGCACGACACAAATTTCAGGACAAGAAGTTGCTGCATCAGAAATCAAATGGGAAAACGTCAAAAAACTGGTAGTGACTAGCTTACAGACGACATAGGAGTCAAAAGATTGAAGGAAAAATGAAGGAGTAGAGATAGAGCATTCACCAGGATGGGGAAGCATTTGTTGCTTGGGCGAAGAGATGTGGTCGGCACAAATACAGCTAAGATCAGGTACATGAGTAGCTTCATCTTAAAAACTTCGCCATGGGTTTTCATGCCCTTCAGCGAATTTGCCAGCACGGTCGTGTTCGGCATGGATGTCATCCCAGGAAAAAAACGGGCAAACAACGTTTCCTCAATCTTATTATTGACCTCATACGGGACTTTGATTTCCCCACGGGACACACCCAACGTGTAGAACACGGATTCCTCGTCTAACGACAGTCTTCCACGTCCCGAAATCACAAATTCCCTGGAGGCGGGCTCGTAAATCTCACCGAGCCAGTCGCATACAGGGTTCACTAGATTCTTGCACCGAACATCCATCAGAGCCTGCATCCCCAGCTCAGCAGCAGCTCCCTTCTGGTCGTCGGTAAATCCCTCGGTCAATATAGTCAGGCGTTCCTGTGAAGCCCTATTGCGATTATGTTTCTTCTTCTGCAAAATAGAGAAATGATAATTTATTGCCATGTTTCACTGTCATGAAAATTTAGTCCCTATCGGACGATTGCAAACTCAACATGACATTCAAAACATATGGGGGAAGGGGGGCGGGGGTGGACAGTTACCTCATCGCCGTCTGTTATCCGTCCAGTTGCGCGATTCTGCCGCGGTAAATCCATGAAATCATCATCATCGTCTTGATGATCGCCGCGAGCCATTTTGCTGAGGTAAGAACACATCAAAATGTCAGGGTGAAAATGAAAGTATGAAGTAAGCAGTTGCCGCCTAGCAGAATGTACTTGCCACATGTGCTCAATTGAAAGTGGCAACTCACACACTGACCTCATATTAAAAATGAGTTGCCATGTAGTACGGCCAAATATGTTCGGATATCACAAGTTAGCATGGAAAAACACAAAATTGCGTCTATGGTACATTGAATGTGCCACATTGTCCTGCCTACATCATGGCAACAGCCATAGTGTGTTAACAGAAATACTTGCAACATGGAAATCATACTTGTGGCAACTGACACATTTGATCAGGAAATTAGTTTCCATACATTGCACATAGTTGTCATATATTCAAAGGCAAATGTACTAGGTTGAAATTGCCATGTTAAAATGCAAGACAACATCTCTTCGAATCAGAGGCGACCAGACCTCAAATACGATCTCTGTGCATCGTGTCATCCTGGATCGATGTCTTGACCGCACGATACTTGAAGGATTTATAACAGAGTAGCAATCACACAATTATCACATCGAATGTCTCAAAAGAGAACTTATTACAATAAATATGGCTTAAGGCCATCTAATAACGATAACAGCGGAAGGCTTGGAAGATAAGCGAGTCCATCAACTCCAACGGCATCACTGAGCATAGAACCACGACCTAAGGGTACCTTACTCGTCGTCTGAAAAGTATGCAACATGAACGTTGCAGCCCAAAAACGGGTCAGCACATGGAATATGCTGGCAATGTAACACATAGAGAGTAATGAGCAGAAATAGGCTATACTACATGCATGTATGGCTGGTGGAAAGCTCTATGGTTACAGTTTTGCGTAAAGCCAATTTTTCCCTACTGCAAAGGAATAAATTTTTATTTAACTATCATGGTGGTTGTTAAAAATTGAGAATGGTTGACAGCATTCTCAATCCCAATTAAGTAACATCATTAAAACCCAACAATATTAATTAAAGTAACATGATGAGATTCACATGATAATCCAAGTACTAGATATACAAGATGTCCATAACCGGGAACACGACTAACCATGATTAGTTTATACACTCTGCAGAGGTTTGCGCACTTTTCCCCACAAGACTCGATCTCCTCCGCTGGGATTCTTGCACTACAAGGTGTTTGAGAAATGGATGATCGAGACATAGTCTTTCAGAAGCGCTAGCACCTTACGATGGGTAGACCGTTACACCTACATCCCCTACATCTGCTAGTCTACCACTGTAAGAGTTCGCACGACTTAATCAACTATGCTAGAGCCCATAGTAGCTTGTGGCTGCACACGGAAGTTTCTAGCATGAATAATCTCATGATCCCTTTGAGCCTGGGTGGCAGTCCATAAATAAAAACAGCCAGTCCTGGAATACCCAGGTACCACAATCCACCCAGATGTGTATTAAATTTGCCACCTTAAATAAACCATTAATTAACAAACTCACATCTTTCATGGATACACTCACCCAATCCACGTCTACTAGCATAGCATGGCAATATAAGCAAACGTAGAAGTAACACCCAAGGGTTTGATAATAAAACAGGTAATAGGTACTACCTCATTACTTTCCTGAAACCCACAATTTAATTAGATCCTAATCATGCAATGTTTGAGGATTGATCTAATGCATAAAAACTGGGTATGAAAGGGATATGATCAAAGTGTTACTTGCATTGCTTGTGATCCGTGAAACCTAGAGATTCGAAGTAGCAAGCGGCGCACTCCGGGTACTCTATCGCAAACAAACAAGCATACAATAAGTACTCATCTAATGCACAGGTAAAACTCAAATAAGAAATCTAACCAGAAAGTTCAACTTAAGAACTTCGGTTTGCAAAAAGAATCAAATCAAATGAAGCAACGAAAGACAAACGGCGAAAGAAACAAGCTTCGTTTACTAATCTGGATCTAAGTCAAATTTTACGGAAGCAAAAACTTGTTTGAATTGGTTAAACGAAAAGAGGGTTTCGAGACGAAACTCTAAGCGCTTGAATCGCCTGATTCTGATAAACGAGCGAAAAGTTATACTAAAACGAAAATCGGGTCAGAAATCGCGATCAGAAATAATCGCGGAAAATCCGAGAAGAAGAAAAACGACGAAAAGGCTAACGAACGAACGTTCGCTGTCTGCGGCTAAACGACAAAAATCGTTCGTTAAAACAAACGTACGGACGAACGTCCGCTAAATAAACTAAACCGAAAAAAACCGATCTAATAAAAAACGATCGTGGTTTTTTTTAACCGGGCGGTTAACCGGCGAAAACCGGGGGCGACGGCGGCTACCTGGGTCGGGTCCGGCGGCGGCGGCGGTTCGGGCGGTGGCGGCGGCGGCGTAGGGGATCCGTGGCGGGCGGTCGGGCGGCAGGGCGGCGGCGACGCGGCGGCGGCGGGGCGGCGGTGGCGGCGACGCGGCCAATGGCGGCGGTGGCGGCGGACGCTGGCGCGGCGGGTTCTGGGGCTTTCGCGGCGGGCGGCACGGCGCGGGCGAGATCCGGGCGGCGGCGGCGGGCGGCGTAACGCGGCGGGATGCGGGCGGCGCTAGGGTTTGCGGGGGCGGGTGGCTGGGCTGGCGGGGCGGCATCCCGGCTTATAAGGCCGGCCAGGCCAGGAGTCTGGGGCGGACACGGCCCGGTAGGTCGGTTGCGCATTTTTTTTAAATAATTACGCGCAAATAAACAAACAAAAGAAATACTAAACGGACTCCAAAAATCCCGAAATAAATTTTTCCCGACTTCTAAAATCAAGCCGGACAAGATGAACATTTATTTGGAGCCTAAATGCAATTTTGAAAAACGCGCATTTTCCTAAATTCAAATAAAACAGCGAAAAACTCCAAAATAAAATCTTATTTGATTTTTTTATTAAATCCTCAATATTCCTTAATTTTGGGAAAGTCATTTTATTCCCTCTCTCTTATTTTTATAATTGGAATAGTTGAAGATAAAATAAATAAAATCAAATGATCCTATTTTCAAATTTTGAGAAAACTCAAATATGAAAATAACAAAATCCCCCACTCTCTCCGTGGGTCCTTGAGTTGCGTGAAATTTCTAGGATCAAGCCAAAATGCAATAAAATATGATATGCAATGATGATCTATATATAACATTTCAAATTGAAAATTGGGGATGTTACAAACCTACCCCCTTAAGATGAATCTTGCCCTCGAGATTCGGGTTGGCTAGAAAATAGGTGAGGGTGGTCCTTCATCAGATCTTCCTCTGGCTCCCAAGTGGCTTCATCCTCGGTGTGGTGGCTCCACTGAACTTTTCAAAACCTGATAACCTTGGTGCGGGTGACTCGGCTGACATTTTCGAGAATCTTGACTGGTTTCTCCTCGTAGGTCAAATCACTATCCAACTGAATCCCTTCCAACGGCACTGTATCTCTTAGCGGTATATCAGCCATCTCTGCGTGGCACTTCTTCAACTGGGAAACGTGAAACACATCGTGAACTCCTGACAATCCTTCGGGCAATTCCAACTTGTAAGCAACTTCTCCCATACGTTCCAAAACTTTGTATGGTCCCACAAAACGTGGTGCTAATTTTCCCTTAACTCCAAAGCGCTTAACTCCTCGAAGCGGGGATACACGCAGATAAACTCTGTCTCCGACTTCGTAAACCGTCTCCTTACGTTTAGAATCCGCATAGCTCTTTTGCCTGGATTGGGCTACCTTGAGCCTATCGCGAATCAACTTCACCTTCTGTTCAGACTCCTTAATCAAATCTGGTCCAAACAACTGGCGGTCTCCAACCTCATCCCACAACAATGGGTTCTCGCACCTCTTCCGCATAAGGCTTCAAAAGGGCCATCTTCAAACTGGATTGATAACAGTTGTTGTAAGAGAACTCTGCATACGGCAAATTGTCGTCCCAACTAGATCCATAATCTAGCACACAAGCTCTCAGCATATCCTCCAAAATCTCATTGACTCTCTCGGTCTGTCCATCTGTCTGCGGATGAAAAGCTGTACTAAACTCTAGTCTGGTTCCCAAAGTTTCGTGCAACTGATTCTAGAACTTTGAGGTAAACTGGGTTCCTCTATCTGATACAATGCTCCTCGGAACTCCATGCAGACATACAATCCTGGTCATGTATATCTTAGCCAACTTGGCACTGCTGTAAGTAGTCTTCACTCGGATGAAATGAGCTACCTTCGTCAAAAGATCGACTACAACCCAAATCGAGTCGTAGCCTGAACGAGTCCTGGGCAATCCCGTGATAAAGTCCATGCCTATATTATCCCACTTCCATTCGGTATCGCAATGGTCGTAATAATCCGCTGGCTTCGATGCTCGCCTTCACTCTCGACATACATCACAAACTGCTACATACTCCGCAATATCCTTCTTCATTCCGGTCCACCAGAAAGTATCTTTCAAATCCAAATACATCTTGGTATTTCCTCGGTGAATCGAATACGGTGAATCATGGGCCTCTTGCAGAATCAACTTCCTAATCTCCGGGTCATTAGGCACCTAAACGCGGTCCACAAACCATAGGGTATCGTGTTCATCCTCACGAAATCCTTTAGCTTTTCCCTTGCTCATTTTCTCTTCAATAGAGGCAATCTCCTTGTCAGTTTTCTGAGCTTCTCTGATCTTATCCATCAAAGTAGACTGAATCTCCAATGCAGCTACATAGCCTCTCAGAACTATTTCCAAACATAGCTCGCGAAGATCCTCAGCTAACTCCTTTGGTAAATCTCCGGTCATGAGTGTGTTGACATGGCTATTGCGGCTCAACGCATCAGCTACTACGTTGGCCTTTCCGGGGTGATAATGCAATCTCATGTCATAATCCTTGATGAGCTCTAACCATCTCCTTTGCCTGAGATTTAACTCCTTCTGCGTGAAAATGTACTTCAAACTCTTGTGATCCGTGTACACCTCACAATGGTTTCCAATAAGAAAATGTCTCCAAGTCTTCAATGCACGCACTACGGCTGCTAACTCCAAATCGTGTGTAGCATAATTCAACTCATGGGGCTTAAGCTGTCGTGAAGCATACGAAACAACTCCTCCCTCCTGCATAAGCACTGCTCCAAGCCCTCGACGTGAAGCGTCACAATACACCTCATAATCCTTGCGCTGATCTAGCAGAATCAACACGGGCGATGTAACCAAACGTTTCTTCAACTCTTGTAAACTAGCCTCACATTCCTCAGTCCATTTGAACTTGGTATCCTTCTTCAACAACTCCGTCATAGGCTTCGCAATCTTCGAGAAATTCTCAATGAATCTTCGGTAGTATCCTGCCAGTCCAAGAAAACTCCGGATCTCTCCAACTGTCGTTGGTGCTTCCTAGTTTGTCATAGTGACAACTTTGGTGGGATCCACTGCTATTCCTTCTCCGGATATAACATGTCCGAGAAATCCAACTTCCTGCAACCAAAACTCACATTTGCTGAACTTGACATATAACTGATGTTCTCTGAGCTTCTCAAGTACTAAACGCAAATGCTCCTTATGCTCCTCTTCATTCTTCGAGTAGACCAAAATATCGTCAATGAACACCACGACGAACTTATCCAGAAACTCCATAAACACTTTGTTCATCATGTTCATGAAATACGCAGGTGCGTTAGTCAGACCAAATGACATAACGGTATACTCGTATAGACCGTACCTGGTGGTAAAAGCCGTCTTAGGTATATCCTGATCTCGAATCTTCAACTGATGGTATCCTGATCGCAAATCGATCTTGGAAAAATACCTTAGCTCCTTGCAATTGGTCAAACAAGTCATTGATCATCGGCAACGGGTACTTATTCTTGATGGTTACTTCATTCAATCCTCGATAATCAACAACCATTCTCAATGATCCATCCTTCTTTTCCACTAGAAGTACTCGCGATCCCCAAGGTGAAGAACTTGGGCGAATAAAACCTTTATCCAGTTGTCGGAGTAATGGGCCACGGGTAGGCTAACCCGAGCCCCTGAACCATTCAAGACATCGGGGCAGGCTGCGACCCTCAAGACCCCAAGACGAAGAGCCGCTCTTTGAGAGTCGGCGGCAAGGCCGCCGACTGCCCCTCACGGCCGAGTCCCAAGGACGACTTCGAGATAAGCCGACTCCTAACTGACGGCTTCCAGAGAAACCGGCTATGGGGAGTCGGCCCGCGACTCCGACCACCTCTTGCCTCCGCAATGATGGACGGACGGGTGCGCCACCGCGCGCCCATCCTCGCCCGCTTGGCGAAGCGCGCATGGCCACAGGCGCCGCATCAACGGAGATCATCCGGCGCGCATCGCTGCCATGCCAGCCTCGACATCAGCCCCGCGGCGCGCGCCCCGTGTTCCATGACGGCCTCGTCAGCACGACCCGAGACGGCGGGTCCCGCCTTGCCGGCGGGGTACGTAAGACGGCGACAAGACCACAAGACGGACCTGCTGGGAGTCGGCCTCAGGAGTCGGCTAGCTCCTCCCATGGGCCCCGCACGCCATTAACTGCATAAGACGGGAATGGCAACAAAGGATCGCCGTCAGCGGCGGCACTGCTGCTATGACCCCATGACCAAGCCAAGCGCCATTAGAAGCACGGCTATAGTAATCCGCAGTCGGCAAGACTCCGCCAAGGCGGACAAGGCCTGTCGGTTTCGCACCAGGCCCGTCGGCGGGCCCAAGAGTCCGCGGAGAAGACGGGCGGCTCGAGAGATGACGGCCGGGACCAGCGCCCAGCCGGATTACCATTGTACTTCGGGGTAGGCCTATATAAACCCCCCTGGGCACCCATGCAAAGGGTTGGACCCCGATAGTTTTAGACACACATAGAGGGAAGAGGAGAGCTAGCCGTGCCTCTTCTCCTTCCTCACCCTAACAGCTCAAGGAGCCTCTTGTAGCCCTTGTTCATCTAGTGATCATGCGGAGACCCCGCAGAGCAGCGAAGAGGGTGTTATTCCATGGAGAGCCCGAAGCCGGGTAAGATCCGCCGGCTGCATGTTCGCCTCATCCTGCTTTCTAAGCACCGCGACGCTTCTACTCGCCCCCACCATGATAAGCCATCCTTGGCATATGTCGCACCCAACCCACGACATTTGGCGCCCACCGTGGGGCGAGGTGCACCGCCGTCCGGAGACCTGCTCGACGGAACCCTTTTTCTCCTCGGCGAAGCGCAGCCAACCCGCACGCTAGACGGAGTTCGCGCCGACGCTGCAAAGACGGCGCTGAGATCGCTCGCGCAGCCAGCTGCTCGCCAACTTGTCGGCGAGGTTCGCCCCGACGAGCCTGCATCCGACGCAGGCACGGGCGGCCCCGAGCCTCCTTGACCAACTCCACGCCGCCGACGAGCTCGCTGTGGACTTGGAGTCCGTGAGGCTCCACCGACCCAATGTTGGTCGACCGACACCGCTGCCGCCGACGCTGCTCCCCACCAACATGGTGGTTCACGACGAGCCGCCTCGCTGGAGAGCGGGCGGAAGCACCGCCATCGGTCATGGCGAGCATTCCGTGAAGGAGCTCATGACCCACTCGACGCTGCTCGCAAGACCTGACCGCGCTTATTCCGGAAGACGCCGACGCCGAGACGTTGAGGCGCCGCCTTCAGCTCGCCGGCGCCGAAGAAGCTAGCAAGCATGAGACGCTTGTCAAAAGCCTACTAGCGTGAGATGGATCGCGTTGTGGGTGGCTCGCCGGCCCCAACTGGGCCTAGCCGCCTAGGCGCAGTCCAACAGCGCGGCGTGGCCATCGCCAACCTGTTCGGGGCCAATCGCCTTGTGTACGCCACACCTGCGGAGAACATCCGCGCCGCCCAGGCAGCGGCGGACAAGATGGACAACTTCGAGGGTGAAGAGCACCGCCTGATGATGGAGCGAGTCCAGCAGCTCCTCGACGCGGCTGCCACATAGAGGCGCCGCAATGACAAAATGACGACGTGCCTCCCCGCCGAGATCAAGGCGCGACATCTCGGACACCGACTGGCGGTGTCCGCGGAAGAAAAGACAAGGATCCGGCTGTCATCCATAGTCGGACTCGCATCACCATCGAGCGCGACCAAGACGGTCGCCCAAGAGCGATGGAACGGCGGGACGACTATCCGCCTCCTCCTCGCAAAGAAAGGCGAAGTCTCCCGCCACCTGCCGAAGATCCGACTTTCGGCGACCGCCTTGGCCGCCGAGAGGGAGTCGGAGAGAATGACGCCCGCCACCGGATCGACCGACTCCACCGATCCTCGCATCGAAGAAGAAGACGAGTTGGTCCGCCTGTTTCGACCTTGCATCCGAGACGCAGCCCTTTCCCAAAGGGTTCACGCCCCGAGATACGCCTAAGTACACCAGCCCGTAAAGCCGAAGATCGGCTGGTTGACTACCCACGACCGTCAACATAGCTTAACGGCAACAAGCGTGTTGTCGTAAAGTATGTTCCACTCATGCTCTGTGGCACGCCCCGACATGGTTGAACAGCCCAAGCCCCGCAGCATCAACAGCTGGGTCGACTTCACCGCCTTCGTCCGCAACTTCACAAGCACGCATAAGCGACCTCCCAAGCCTCGCCAGCTTTCCTTGTGCGCAAGGCCTCGACGAGTCAACTCGCGACTACCTCACGCTACTGGCCGAGCTTCGAACTCCTCGCGAGGGCATGCACGAGGTGGAGGCTATCGAGTACTTCACCGCCGGGTGCGAGAAGGCACCTCCTCAAGCACAAGCTCCTCTCGCGATGAGCCGGAGACCTCGACGAGCTGCCGATCATAGCGCATAAGCACGCCACAGCCGACTCTCCATGAAGGCGGAGATTCGCTAGTGCGACCGCAAAGCGCCCTCAGCTCCCGTAACTCCGCCGGAGACGCCATTCAGCGACAACAATGTAACGATCACAAGCGCAGGTTCCACAGCCGGCTTCCAAGAGCCGGCAAAGTTGCGATAATGATGACCAAAGAATCGGAGGGGCAGCTCCGACTGCTGCGACGTAAAGGCGGCAAGTCCAATCGTTGCCGGCTTCTTACGAAAGGCACTCTAGATGGTCCTCGAAGTTCCACAGCCGGCACGAAGTCAGCCAAACCACACCACTGGAGTGCCACTGCTCACCAGATCGCCAAGGAGGTGGCCTCGCCTCCCCGCCTGGGCTGCCGCCCCACCGGCCGCCCAAAGAGCCAGCTGTTAGGCTACCGGCGCAAAGACAAGATGAGTACCCGTAAGAGCACGGAGCCTATGTGGTGTTCACCAAGGTGGTCGACGATCGACGCAGAAAGCGGTCAGCAAAGAAGAAGAGGTGAATGCAGAGCATCAGATACTCCAGAGTTCATGCACCGTCCGAGAAGCCTATCGCTTGAGTAGAGCTAATCACCCAGAGGTGATGCCGAGTCCGGCTCCTACGCCTCGGTCTTGGTTGCCACCTTGGCGACAGATAGGCGGCCGCCGCTTCTCATGAAAGTGCCGATAGACGGAGGCAGCAGATCAACATCCTGCATAAGGATACCATGGAGAAGTTAGGAATCAAGCAAAGACAGCTTCGTAACAGCCAGATCGGTTCCACGGCATTGTTCCCGGCTTTTCCTGCTCACCAATTGGCAAGATCCTCGATAGACGCCCTCTTGGAGACAAAGATCATTTCCGCCGAGAGCTGCTTTGGTTTGAAGTGGTGGACCTCAAAGTCCGTACTATGCGCTGCTTGGCCGACCTGCTTTGGCCAAGTTCATGGCGGTCCCCACTATGCCTACCTCAAAATGAAGATGCCGAGTTCCAAGGGATTCTCACCATAGCCGCGATCACAGAAGTCGTCGCTTATGCTGGCCGAAAGCAATGGGCTAGCCGAGTCCCTTGTGATCGCAGCTGAGAAGCGGCTTGATCGGGTTGTCGCGATGGCCGCAAGCAGCCCGAGATATCGCCCAACCCCAAGGAGTCGGAAGTCGAGGGTCTGCTCTGCCGCAAAGAAACGAAGAAGATACCCTTGGACCCGAGCACCTCAGAGGTACGCCGTCATAGGTGCAAACCTTGACAAAGAATAGGAAGGCGAGCTCGCCGATTTCCTCCGTGAGAATCGGACATCTTCGTGATGGTCTCCTAAAGACATGCTGTGTACCGACGGAATTCGCCGAGCACAAGTTACATGTCCGATCTGATGTGAAGCCCGCCAGCAGCCCTTTGCGCCTACTGTCAAGAGAAGAGAAGAGGTGTTGAGAAGAGATAGCCCGACTCCTAGCAGCCGGCTTCATTATGGAAGTGTTTTTCCGGAATGGTTAGCAAACCCGTCCCGGTGTCAAGAAGAACAAGCAAGGGCGGATGTGTATTGACTACACAAGCCTCAACAAAGCTTGCCCTAAGGACCCATTCACTCGCCGAGAATTGATCAGGTGATAGACTCCATAGCCGGATGCGAGCCGTTGAGCTTCTTAGATGCATATTCGTGGATATCACCAGATCAAGTCGAACCCGGCCGACAGATCAAGACTGCCTTCATCACGCCATTTGGAGCCTTCGCCACCGACCATGACGCTTGGCTTGAGGAATGCCGCGCCACCTTTCAGTTGTTGCATGCGTATGCCTCCTCGCTAACTCGGCAGAAACGCCCACGCCTATGTGGACGATGTGGTGGTGAAGACGAAAAGCATGGAACACCGCCGGAAGACCTCAAGGAAACCTTTGAGAACCTCGCGCCGATTCCAGATCAAGCTCAACCTCGAGAAGTGCGCTTCGAGTACCAAACCGCCAACTCCTTGGCTTCCTGGTCTCTCGAACGCGGCATAGAGTGCAACCTCAGAAAGATCAAGGCCACCGAGAGGATGGAGGTACCCTACCGATCGCTAGATGTGCAAAAGTTGACCGGCTGCTTACGCCCATCACCGATTCATCACCGGCCGGGCGAGAAAGCTCTCCTTTATACCAGCTCATGAAGAAGACCACCTTTTTCAATGGAACCACAAGGCGGACGGCTTTTCTCTAGTTGAAGAAAATGTTGACTACTCTCCCTATGTCAAGCGGCCCCGACTCCTAAAGAGCCCATGCTCTCAGACATTGCCGCCACCACCGGTAGTCAAGACACCATTGTAGTTGAACGCAAGGAGGAAGGCAAGGCGCCACCTGTCCGTGAGACCGGTATATTACCTGAGCGAAGCATCGTCGACCTCCAAGAAGAACTACCCCACTACCGTAAGATGTGCTACGGCGCACTTTGCCGCCAAGAAGTTGAAGCCTTACTTTCAAGAGCATCCAATCACCGTGGTTTGCACAGCCCCACTAGCCGAGATCATCTAAGCCGAGATGCTTCGCCGAGTGGCCAAATGGGCCATAGAGCTGGCTCCCTCACACCATCTACTACCAGCCCCGCACCGCCATCAAGTCGCAAGCATTGGCCGATTTCTCGCTGGATCGGGCCGACCCAGACTTGCCGCCAATACCGACTCCACCCATTGGCGGATGCATTTCGATGGCCCCAAGATGCGCACCGGCTTGGGAGCCAGCGTTGTCCTCACTTCCCCCAAAGGCGACAAGCTCAAATATGCGCTGCAGATCCATTTCGCTGCCTCCAACAACGTCGCCGGATACGAGGCACTCATTCACGGGCTCCGGCTTGCCAAAGAACTTGGCATTCGCCGGATCATGTGTTATGGCGACTCCGACTTAGTGGTCCAGCAGTCATCCGGTGATTGGGACGCTAAAGATGCAAACATGGCGAGCTACCGTTTCCTTGTACAAAGAACTCAAATAATATTTGAGGGGTGCGAGTTCTTCACGTGCAAGAAATGACAACGACCAAGCAGACACTCGCACGAATCGGCTCCACCCGCCAAGCAATACCATCCGCATCGCCTTCAGCCCTCCTCAAGTTGCCTATCAAGCCTTCACCGTAATCAGGCTACATCTTTGTGCCGGCTCCCAAGAAGTCGGATCCGACTCAAGAGCCCCAGCAGACGGCACGAGAATTCTTACAGATGGCTCCAAGAACGCCGCAGCGGCCGCCCCGGATCGCGGCGACCAGTCCAAGACTCCAGAGCTCGCCCTGGACTGCACTACCGGCCCGGGACTTCATCAATCCAAAGAAGCGGTCGCGACTCCACCTGCCGCCCCCCAGCCCACCGCCGCCTCGTCCAAGTCGCAAAGTCGGGCAGTTGAAGAAATAGCAGCACCTCATGGGCCCAGCCCATCCTCAAGTTCCTAGTGAGCAAAGAGCTGCCAACCGATGAAATCTTGGCTCGGCAAGTACAACGCCGAGCGGCAGCCTACACCATAGTCAACAGAGAGCTGGTCAGGCGCAGCGTCACTGGTGTCTACCAACGTTGCGTCGAGCCAGAGCAAGGCCAAGCAATTCTCAAAGACATCCATCAAGGCGAGTGTGGCCACCATGCGGCCTCAAGAGCACTAGTCGCCAAAGCCTTTCGACACGGTTTCTTCTGGCCAACTGCCCTAGAAGAGGCCAAGGAATTAGTCCAAAAATGCAAAGGGTGCCAGACGTTCCGCTCCAAGCCGCATCAGCCGGCTTCCGCACTCAAGACTATCCCCATCGCCTGGCCCTTCGCGGTTTGGGGCCTGGACATGGTGGGACCATTCAAAACAGCACAAGGCGGCCTAACTCACTTACTTGTCGCGGTGGACAAGTTCACCAAGTGGATAGAAGTAAAGCCCATCAAGAAGTTAAATGGTCCGATCGCAGTGACTTTCATCTCCGACATCACGACTCGGCACGCGCACTACACAGATCATCACCGATAATGGCACAAATTTTGCCAAAGGCGCTTTGGCCTGCTTTCAGCGACGCAGGCATCCGACCGACTTAGCGTCCGTCGCCCATCCGCAGCAAACGGCCAGTGGAGCGAGCAAACGGCCTCATCATGTCCGCATCAAGCCTCGATCGTCGAACCATCGAGCGCTCGGCCGGTCGTTGGCTTGATGAATTGCCACCGCCCTCCGAGTCTCGCGCGATGACTCCAAACAAGTCAACCGGCTTCACACCTTTCTTCCTCGCTCACGGTGGTCAAGCCATCATCCCAACAGATATAGAGTTCGACTTCGCGAGTCACCATGTACACCGAGGAGGAAGCGTAAGAAGCACGCTAAGGTGGTGTCGATCTGCTGGAAGAGGGCCGGGCTGTTGGCACTCAGCCGGTCCAAAGATCTACCAGCAGAGCTCGCGCCGATACTACAACAGAAGGTCAGCCGAGATCTTTCCAAGAGGGCGACCTTGTGCTTCGATCGATCCAATAACAGCCGCCAAGATAAGTTGCCTGCCGCTTTGGGAAGGCCCTTCATTATCGTACCAAATGCTGGGCAACGACTCCTACTACTTGATCGACGCCGTAAGCCCCGAGCACGCAAGAGGGACGACTCCAAAGAAAGAGACTTGAACGTTATGGAATGTAAATCTTCTCCAAGATTTTATAGTTGATGCAAGATGTACCACGCCACCCTTTGTATTAAAGCATTAAGATTTCGGCCCCCAAGACGAGCTCGGGACTGCCTTTTGTTATCTAGATGGTAAGAATTATGCCTTCAATATGCTACTTTTTGTTATGCCGCTTGGCACCGGGTTCGACTAGTCGGCCCGGGACTCGCCACCGCTATGGAATGCTTCCTGCAATCGCACAAGTAGTGTGTGTGCCTAAGCCGCTCTCGTCAAAGTCGCAGCTCGCAGAGCGATCGCTTGGTGGGCAGGAGGGAAGAATGGGCGCCCACATGAAAAATGGCTAAGGACTCAATGCATAAACATAGCCTAAGCCGGCTTCAGTTTCTTCGCCAAGCCGACTCTGAGTAGTCACTTGCCGCTTATCCAATTTGTTAAAAGACTCTAAAAATGGTTAGTACTTGCCTTCCCAAAAGTAGCCAAGCATTTGATCCAATGGCAATCCGATAACGGTTGTTCGACCGGCAAGGCGGCGACTAAGGAAGGCGGCAAAGGAAAAGCCAAAGGAGCAATGAGCAAGGAAAGATAGAATTCGATAAATATTTACATAACATAGGCCCTTGGCCAATCTTCAAGCAGAAGTTCAAAATACACCCCGGTGGAATTGTGCGACTAACAAGTTCTTAAAAGACTACTAAAGCAGATAAAATAAAGGCAAGGCGGCAGCCTAGGAAGCGCAGACGGGTTCGAGGGTCGAAGAGGCGGCGGTGTCAGCGCCGGGCGGCCGGGTCAAGCCTCGCTTGATCGCCTCCGGCGGCAGCCGGTTTCGGCCGGGCGCTCGTTGCCGGAGGCGCGGTCGAGCCGAGGCTGGTCGCCTGATCCGCCTTTCCGCGCGCCTGCCTCACCTCCGCTCCTCCGCCGCTTTTCCTCCTCGGCGCTGAGCCGATCACCTCCACCGAAGTCTCGCTATAATCCGGTTCATCTCAACCACTCCGCGGCGCCTCCCGCCGCCTTCACCGATCAGGACGAAGACGCTGGTCTTCGTAGTCGGCGATCACCACAAAGACGCCGACGAGGGCGTTTTCCACAGCTATCAGCTCCGCTTCGGCCTCCGACCGAACGCTGCCACCGGGTCCAGTCCAGCCTCGATACCACACCTTGACGATTCCAAGGCCCGGCGCGCTTCCACCGGGCCGAGAACCTTCCAGTTCTCAAGACGGCCAGCCATGATTTCCACCACCGGCAGTCCGACCGGGAGGCGCAGAATCGCATGTCCGCCACAGGCAGCATCGCTGGGCGCCGACACGTTGAAGCCGGGCGCAGATCCGATGGGCCGGCTGCAGACGAGCCTTGATGCTCGGCTGCTCATCAAGGGTCCGGGGCGCATGCAATCTCCGCACCATTTGCCCTCCGCCGCGCGATCAGCCTCGATGGCTTGAGGGTCACAGGTGGCTGTGGAAGAAGTCCGCCAAGACGAAAAAGAAGCAAGTCAAAAATCAGAGTCACCGACCTATAGTTAGCGGCTCAAAGAAAGAAAGTAAAGAAACTCACCACGACGATGTCCTCGATCTCATGGAAGCCGGAGGTCAGAGTGCCTCCTTGTCGGTCCAGAGGAGCGCCGCCGAACTCGCCAGAGAGCAGCTCTCTTTCTTCTCCGCCTCGCCATGCACCTTCTAAGCAGCCCCTTTCTCCGCCACCATGCAGAGCCAGCAGGTCGCGCTCGTGGCGAAGCTTGTTGCACTCATCCCCTTGGCACGCAAGGCGGTGTTGGCTTCAAGACAGCTGCCATCAAGAGTAGCGCTATTCTAAAGAATAAAAGAAAAGGACGCAAGTCGCCAACAAAGAAGGTCGCTGGAAGATCCGCCCGACTGCCAGCAGTCGCCCAATCTCGGGATTACAGCCCATGGTGCGCCAACGGCCTCGCAAGAAGAAGGAGGACTCACCTGCCTCCGACAGTCGGCAGTCCGCTTGCCCAGCTCCTCAACATTGCGGTTGAAGGCAGTGACGCGGAGGTTGTGATACTCCCGTGATAAGTATTTTAGAAAAGGTAAATATTTGGAACTCACCAGATGGAGTTCGAGTCGCCGCCAGCAGAGCCGCCCGCACTGGGATTACACTCAGCAGGAGTGCGCCGCCTCACAGAGAAGAACAAGAAAACAAAGTCAAAAGAAGAAAGATACCCGACGGCTGCTCGCGATGCCGATGCGCTTGGTGCAGTTTCAGATGGCGCCGCCGCTCGCTCGCAGCCGCAACGCCCGTAAGCGCCGGTTCAGCGGGCCTGCGCCTCCTCGCACTCCACCCAACGGGCGCGGGCGCTGCCTCTGGGGCGTGGCGCCAATCGCTTCTCAAGGCGGCGGCGACCGGCGAGGCGATTTGAAGGAGCAGCTTCGCCACGGCCTCGTTTTCGCCGGCGGCACCGGCGGTCCGGCCACTGTTTACCTTTTGCGCAAGAATCGGACGGCGGCGAGGCTGCGGTGGCGGCACGGCCGCGTCCCGGCATGGAGGTCTCGCCACCTTCCCACTCCATGATGGGGTTCTCGCCGCAGTTCCCCGCCTACCCCGTGAACTCCGGGCGGCGGCGCTGAGCTCGGCCGATGACGAGCAACGCCGATTGGCAGGCGCGCTGCCTCCTCACTCGCCGCTTGTCGCGACGGGCGGCTTTGGCCTCATCCAGCTTCTTCCGGGCGGAGGCCGCCGCTTTCGGCCTCCGCTTTCTCCAGCGGGCGGCTTCTTCCTCGTCAAGCTTCTCCTCAGAGCCTGCCCTCCGTCGCCCCCGAGGTCGGCGGCGGAGTCAATCCGCCGAGTAGTGGCGGACGCTCTCGCCACCCCATGACGGAGGCGGCGCAACCTCTCTAAAGTAAGGGAGCCCGGGCGAGGAAGGCATGTAAAAGATTTGGACAAGTTTCACCAGAAGAAAACAAGACAAAAGGCGGAAGCACTTACACAGAGACCAAGGGCGGTTTTTTCACTTCCTTGCCGGCGTTGGCCTTTGTGACCGCCTCCTAACGCTATCGCGCGTCCGCCTTTGAACTTCTTCGACCGCCGCCAAGCAAGCTCGCCCAGCCCGGCGCTTCACGCCGCTTGAATACCTAAGCCGCGGAGGAACTCGCGCCGCTGGCCGACTTTGACCGGTTGCGGGGCAACTTCCCCTGGCCGTCATCATCGCCGCCGGCAAAGGTGGCCGAGGGCCGAAGTCACCGCCTCCTCCTCCTCCTTCGCGCCGGCCTCCATCGCCGCCCCAAGTCGGGTCGCCGATGTCGCTCTCCGCCGGTCGGGACGAATCGACGGGCCGGTCTCATGGGTGCCTACCAAGGTCGGATGAGGGGTTCACTAAAAACCAAAAAGATCAAGTCGGATTTGGCTGAAAAGAAAATGAAGAAGAAGAGAGACGACTTACAACAAAGCGGGGTTACAGTGAGTACGGCTCCTGTCAACCGCCAATCCGCCGTGAGATTGCAGCTTTCGCGTAGTTCACCGTGGTTCGCCACCTTCGCGGGGCATGTCCTTGAGCACATCCGACTTGTCCGGTGGCCGCCATCCGATGATCGATGAGGTCGGCCTTGAGCGGAGGACTCGGCGGCCACGGCGGCGGCCAGCAGTCGGCCTCGGTCAAACCCTCCGATCGTGATCAAGACTGGAGTCGCTACGACGGCGGCGGCACCAGCGGAGTCGGCGTCTGGACCGTGGGGACCAGCCGGGAGCCTCCCACCAAAGGCGCCGCTTAGTAAGGCGGCAGATTGACCCACCGCTTTCCGGGCGACGCTTCACATAAAATAAGACCGCTGCCACATCTTCACCGACTTAATCAGCGAGATGGTGGGAAACGGGTTGTCGGCCACCGATCTCCGTGATCGCGATGAAGGCACCGCACAGGCTGGCACGCCGCGACGCATGCGTGCCGAGCTTGATCGAAGAACTCCCCATAGCTCGATGGTGGAAGAACATCGAGGAAGCCTTCGCACAAGGTGGCGAAGGCAGCCAGCAGCACCACCGTGTTCGGAGTAAGGTGGTGCGGCTGGAGCCCGTGGAACTCCAAGAAGGAGCGGAAGAAACCGCTCGCCGGCAGCCCTAGGTCGCGCATGAGGTGCGAGCGAATACGACCCGCCGCCTCCTCCGGCGCCGCAATATTTCCTCGCCGAGCGCGCGGCCCGCACTAGGTTCTTGCCGGGAGACGACGCTGCCTTGCGGCGAACTCAATGTGGTCGTTGCCCACCTCGGAGCCGCCCCACACGCCGGAGCGCACGGCAGATAAAAGCGGCGGCGAGGAAGAGCTCATCGCTGCGGGCGTGGCGGGTTTGAGCGGGCGGCGCGAGAGGAAGAAGAAGCAAGAGGAAGCGGCGAGTAGGGAAGATGGGCGCTGCGTTCGCCGCCTCCTCCCGCCTACTTATAGGCCCGTGGGCTGAGAAGCCACGGGGCGGGCGGGATTAATCGCGCCAAAGACCCCACGCCCCCACGACGCATTACACGGTTATCAAAGCAGCTACGACGTGGGAACCCCAACCGTCCGCACGGCCGCAACGGATCCATTCGCGCGGTTGCCGGTAGTGGCGGGTCCCGCCGACGGCTCGTCCTGTCACAAGGTGGGTGGGCGACAGACTCGCCAGGTGGCGCCTCACGACGGTCCGCAACGGCAGCTGCCCGAAGCTTATCGTGCACGCTGCCTTAATCCCGCCACGACTTTCAAACTCTTTAAGGGCAAGACGGCCTTCATGAGTCCGCCCAAATAGTCGGCCTAGAGGAGACGGCGAGCAAGGCCCAGATTCCACCACCAGAGGATGAAACTGTTGAGGCTCTCGACATGTAACCCTTGGCGCCACCACTTCGGGACTACTGTCGGAGTAATGGGCCACGGTAGGCTAACCCGAGCCCCGAACCTTTCAAGACATCGGGCAGGCTGCGCACCTCAAGACCCAAAGACGAAGAGCCGCTTGAGAGTCGGCGCAAGGCAAGCCGATCGCCCCTCACGGCCGAGTCCCAAGGACGACTTCAAATAAGCCGATTTTAATCGACGGCTTCCGAGAAGCTCGCTATGGGGAGTCGGCCCGCGACCACCACCTCCTCTGCCTTCGCAATGATGGACGGACGGGTGCGGTTACCGCGCGCCCATCCTCGCCTGCTTGTGAAGGGCGGCATGGCCACAAAGGCATCGCATCAACGGAGATCTCCATCCGGCGCGCATTGTTGCCATGCCAGCCTCGACATCAGCTCGTGGGCGGCGCCCCGTGCTCACGACGGCCTGTCTGCACGACCCGAGACGGGCGGGTCCCGCCTCGTCGGGGGTATGTAAGACGGCGAGAGCGCCACAAGACGGACCTGCTGGGAGTCGGCCCCGTGAGTCGGCTAGCTCCTCCCACGGCCCCGCACGCCATTAACTGCATAAGACGGGAATGGCAACAAGGATCGCCGTCAGCGGCGCACTGCTGCATGACCCCATGACCAAGCCAGCCATTAGAAGCACGGCTACAAGAATCCGCAGTCGGCAAGACTACCACAAGGGACAAGGCCTGCCGGCTCGCACTGTGCCCGCCGGGCGGGCCCCAGAGTTGGCGGAGAAGACGGCGGCCCGAGAGATGACGGCCGGGACCGCGCCACCTGGATTACCATTGTACCTCGGGGTAGGCCTATATAAACCCCCCGGGGCACCCATGCAAAGGGTTGGACCCTGATAGTTTTAGAAACACATAGAGGGAAGAGGCGAGCTAGCCGTGCCCTTCTCCTTCCTCACCCCGAACAGCTCAAGGAGCCTCTTGTAGCCCTTGTTCATCTAGTGATCATGCGGAGACCCCGCAGAGCAGCAGAGGGGTGTTATCTCCACGGAGAGCCCCGGCTGGGTAAGATCCGCCAAGCATGTTCGCCATCCTGCTTTCTGTGCACCGCGACGCTCTACTCGCTTCACCATGATAAGCCATCCTTGGCATATGTCGCACCCAACCCCGACACCAAGAACTCCTTAATCTGCTTTTAATTTCTCCAAATCTTGTGCGGGCATCCGCACGGTCTCTTAGATATCGGCCATGTGCCTGGCAAAAGCTCAATCAAAAACTCTATGTCTCTATCCGGTGGCATGCCTGGCAACTCCTCTGGAAATACATCAGGGTAATCCTTCACAACTGGTACTTCCTCATGCACAACTCCTGATAAGGAATTTACTTGTATCCTCTTCGGCTCATGCCGTGACACATACTTGATCCTTCTTCCTTCTGGGGTGGTAAGCAAAATCGACTTACTGGCGCAGTCGATGTTTCCTCCATACATCGATAGCCAATCCATACCCAGAATTACATTCAAACCTTGTGATTCCAAAATGATTAAATCCGATGGGAAAACATGCCTACCTATACTCAATGGCACTTGAAAACATCCTCGACCGCCATATACTCGCTCCCGTGAGCTTACTAACATAGGTGTTCTAAGAACCTTGGTGGGCAGTTTATACTTATCCACAAATCCCTTGATATGTATGAATGCGATGCACCGGTATCAAAAAGAACGATTGCAAGAAATGACTTAACCAAAAACTTACCTATTCGCGATCCGCTAGGCTTCAACCTCCTCCACATTAACGTGGTTCATCCGTCCCCGCTGAAAGGGTTCGCTTCTTCCCGAGCTTCCATTGCCATTTCCATTCTGGGCTTCAGGACATTCATTGGCATAATGTCCATCTTCGACACTTAAAGCAAGTGACTTGGCTCAGTCTCTCTTGGCTGGGGTTGACAGTTGGTACGGTTCGTCTGCTGCTTCCTCCATTCCTGCTACCATTCTTGGAGCCATTATGATTATGTGAATTCCTCCTCCATGGGTATGCTGAAATTGTCCTCCCGGTTTCGGGTAAAGCATAGCTTCACGAGCTCCGTAATTGTACTTCCTTGTCCATACTTCCTCTTCGGTTTTAAATCTGCTGCCGCTTCCTTCAATCATAAGAGCACGATCTACCAACTCCTCGGTAGTTGTTGAAAGTTGCTACCATCAACTGCATGCTCAGCTCATCATTCACCCTTCCAAACTTCTCCGCTTAGCTGCATCCGTAGCAACGCTATCCGGGTGCGCCCTCCTTGGCGTAAGTTGCTAAACTCACGCTTCTTCATGGCCATAGCTCCTGCCAAACATGGGCAAGACAGAAGCTTGTTAAATCGGGTCCCATGTGACAAAGTCAATAGGGTGTGTGGCTGTAATTCTCCCACCATGATGCTGCGAGTCCATCAAGCTGATGTGCGGCAAAACGCACTCTCTCCGTGATCTCAGCATCCTGCAGCGGGCCAGCTCCTTCCAACCTTGCGGAGCCAATCATCTGCAACAATCGGCTCGGTGCTACTGGAAAACACCGGCGGATTCAGCCTCAAGAAACGGGTCAAATGGTCAACAGGTGGTGGTGGTGGTGGGTTGTTGTTGTTGTTGCCTTGGTCCTGCATTAGTGCTTGCATCAAGACATTCTCGCTGAATCAACTCGAGTGATCTCCGTGGGAAAACAACCGTGTCGTGGTCTCGAGGCATCTGATGGGTTTAGAAAAGATGAGAATATAGAATAGAATGAGGTCTAGAGAGAAAACACTACCCATATGCACATGAGACAAATTCAATCAATATCACTTCAATCAATTCAAACAAGGGCATACAATGGTCTAACTATCGATATAAAAGTGCTCGGACTATACTAGATACATGGGGGTAATACTACTACTGTTATGGTGGTCGACTAGAAAAACTGCTCCGATGAAGACTCCATGATATCTGCTCCAGCTTCATCAACATAGTCATCATCGCTGTCGTCTGGGTCCGAGTCGGTGTCGTCGATGATGATATAGTTCTTCGGGCAAGTGGAATCGTCATCTTCTCCTCCTGGCGCGGGGTCTCCCATGAAAACTCCTAGCTTCCTGGTTAGGTCGTCATTCTTCTCCACTAACACTTCAATTTCCTCCATATAATCTTCGCGTGTAGCCTTGAGTTCTTCCTCCAGCTCCGTGATCCTGGTCAAGGCCTTCTGCAGATCTATCATGCCGGCGCACATCTGATTTTCCTGGCATCGAATGTGCTGGTTTAACTCCTGGATAAAAGCTGTGATTGATCTATCCTTCCTGGTGCTGATCATCTCCCATTGCTCATCTCGGCGCCCACAAATCTGGTAGATAGTGTCCTTGAGATCATTGTGGTAAACTTCTCCAATGCGTCCCATGGTGATGTGAGCTGCCATACTCTTTCCTAGACTCCAGGTTGGTGCATCAAACGAAATCTCTATGGGCTCAGTGACTGGCACGAATGTCCTTCCTGGAACTTGAACTTGAATCATCCAGCGCTCCTCTTCGGGTAAAGTGGCGTTGTAGGTCCCGGTGAAGCTTGGTATTTCGATATTCAGGTATCTAGTGACTTGCTTCAAGTGGCATCCAAAGGGTGTATCTTCATCCGGTTGCGTGAACGTGTTCCTTGCATCCGCCATCCTAAAAGAGTAGAACAGATGAGGAGTCAGAAAAGAGAAGAATGAGTAGTGATCTAGGGCTTTTAGCTTAGTGGTCGTGTCCTACAGTCAGCGTGTGCTCTGATACCATCTTTGTAGCGACCAGACCTCAAACAATCGATCTCTCGGCATTAGTGTCATCCTCGGATCAAGAATGCTGATACACACAGTACTTGAAGGATTTATAACAGAGTAGCAATCACACACTTATTACATTGAATGTCTCAAAAGAGAACTTATTACAATAAATATGGCTTAAGGCCATCTAATAACGATAACAGTGGAAGGCTTGGAAGATAAGCGAGTCCATCAACTCCAACGGCATCACTGGGTATAGAACCACGACCTAAGGGTACCTTACTCGTTGTCTGAAAAGTCTGCAACATGAACGTTGCAGCCCGAAAACGGGTCAGCACATGGAATATGCTGGCAATGTAACACATAGAAAGTAATGAATAGAAATAGGCTATACTACATGCATGTATGGCTGGTGGAAAGCTCTATGGTTACAGCTTTATGTAAAGCCAATTTTTCCTCTCCAAAGGAATAAATTTTTATTTAACTATCATGGTGGTTGTTAAACACTGAGAATGGTTGACAGCATTCTCAATCCCAATTAAGTAACATCATTAAAACCCAACAATATTAATTAAAGTAACATGATGAGATTCACATGATAATCCAAGTACTAGATACTCAAGATGTCCATAACCGGGGACACGGCTAACCATGATTAGTTTATACTCTCTGCAGAGGTTTGCGCACATTTACCCACAAGAATCGATCTCCTCCGTTGGGATTCTCGCACTACAAGGTGTTTGAGAAACGGATGATCGAGACATAGTCTTTCAGAAGCGCTAGCACCTTACGATGGGTAGACCGTTACACCTACATCCCCTACATCTGCTAGTCTACCACTGTAAGAGTTCGCACGACTTAATCAACTATGCTAGAGCCCATAGTAGCTTGTGGCTGCACATGGAAGTTTCTAACATGAATAATCTCATGATCCCTTTGAGCCTGGGTGGCGGTCCATAAAAAAAACAACCAATCCTGGAATACTCAGGTACCTCAATCCACCCAGATGTGTATTAAAGTTGCCACCTTAAATAAACCATTAATTAACAAACTCACATCTGTCATGGATACACTCACCCAATCCACGTATACTAGCATAGCATGGCAATATAAGCAAACGTAGAAGTAACTTCCAAGGGTTTGATAATAAAACAGGTAATAGGTACTACCTCATCTACTTTCCCAAAACCCACAATTTAATTAGATCCTAATCATGCAATGTTTGAGGATTGATCTAATGCATAAAAACTGGATATGAAAGCGATATGATCAAAGTGTTACTTGCCCTGCTGATGATCTGTGAAACCTAGAGATTCGAAGTAGCAAGAGGCGCACTCTGGGTACTATATCGCAAACAAACAAGCATACAATAAGTACTCATATAATGCACAGGTAAAACTCAAATAAGAAATCTAACCAGAAAGTTCAACTTAAGAACTCCGGTTTGCAAAAAGAATCAAATCAAACGAAGCAACGAAAGACAAACGGCGAAAGAAACAAGCTTCATTTACTAATCTGGATCTAAGTCAAATTTTACAGAAGCAAAAACTTGTTTGAGTTGGTTAAACAGAAAGAGGGTTTCGATACGAAACTCTAGGCGCTTGAATCGCCTGATTCCGATAAACGAGCGAAAAGTTATACTAAAACGAAAATCGGGTCAGAAATAATCACGGAAAATCCGAGAAAAGAAAACGATTTAACAAAGCTAACGAATCTAATGTTCGCTGTTCGCGGCTAACGATTTAAAACCGCTCATTAAAACGAACGTACGATTTAACGTCCGCTAAATAAACTAAACCGAAAAAATAAACCGATCTAATAAAAACGACCGTGTTTTTTTTTTAAAACCAGGCGGTTAACCGGCGAAAACCGGCGGCGACGGCGGCTACCTCGGGTCGGGTCCGCGAGGGTGGCGGCGTGTTCGGGCGGGCGGTGGCGGCGGCGAGGGATCCGACGGCGGGCGGTCGGGCGGCGAGGCGGTGGCGGCGACGCCGGCGGCGGGCGCGGCGGCGACGTCGGCGGCGGCGGGTTCCGGGCGGCGGCGGTGCTGGGAGGCGACGGATTCGGCGGCGGCTCGAGCGGCGAGGCGGCGGTGGCGGCGGCGCTGACCGACGGCGGGGCGCTGCTCGGCGCTAGGGTTCATGGGCGGGCGGCTTGGCTGGCGGGGGCGGCCTCCCGGCTTATAAGGCCGGCCGGGCCAGGAGTCCGGGGCGGACACGACCCGGTAGGTCGGTTCGTTTTTTTTTAATAATTACGCGCAGAAAAAACAAACAAAAGAAATACTAAACGGACTCCAAAAATCCCAAAATAAATTTTCCCCGACTTCTAAAATCAAGCCGGACAAGCTGAACATTTATTTGAGGCATAAATGCAATTTTGAAAAACGCTTATTTTTCCTAAATTCAAAAAACCTCCAAAATAAAATCTTATTTGATTTTTTATTAAATCCTCAATATTCCTTAATTTTAGGAAAGTCATTTTATTCCCTCTCTTTTATTTTTATAATTGGAATAATTGAAGATAAAATAAATAAAATCAAATGATCCTATTTTCAAAATTTGAGAAAACTCAAATATGAAAATAACGAAATCCCCAACTCTCTCCGTGGGTCCTTGAGTTGCGTGAAATTTCTAGGATCAAGCCAAAATGCAATAAAATATGATATGCAATGATGATCTATGTATAACATTCCAAATTGAAAATTTGGGATGTTACATGAACAACCTGTAATGTGGCAACTCACACACTGACCTCATATAAAAAATGAGTTGCCATGAAATGTGGCCAAATATGTTCAGATCTCACAAGTCAGCATGGCAAAACACAAAATTGAGTCTATTGTACAGTGAATTTGCCACATTATCCCACCTATAACATGGCAACAGCCTTAGTGTGTTAACAGAAATACTTGCCACGTGGAAATCATATTGTGTGGCAACTGGCAAATTTGATCAGGAATTTAGTTGCCATCCAGTGCACATAGTTGCTGAAACTGCCATGACTACCTATTTACTACACTTTGTCATGCCTACAGCATGGCAACAACCATAGTGTGTGCACAAAAATAGTTGCCACATGGAAAACATATTTGTGGCAACTGACACAGTTGATCAGGGAATTAATTGCCATCCAATGCAGATAGTTACTGAAACTATCATGTCTACCTTCATACTGCACTTCGAAATACAACTACCTAGATCTAGGGTTCATTGGCAACTACCATAACCTGAAATTCGTCAACAAAAAACTTCCTGCACTGATTGCAAATAGAATTTCGAGGCAAATACATAACTAATGGCTAGAAAAACGCCGGCTCAATCCCAAGGCAGAACCAGGATGTGGCTGCGGACAGGCCGAGCCACACTGGCATGACAGCTGCCGCAGCGGCGGCCAAATGTGCAATGCCACCGAAAACGACCAGCACGGGACTCCGCCGCCGGCGGGAATGCCGGAGCATCGCGAATCCGCCTGAATCTCGACGAATCTCGAGCGGAACATTGACCATAGAGGAGAGGGGAGAATGCAGGGAAGGAATGTGAGCGTGGGAAGGAGCATAACCTTCACTCTGCAGGCACTCCGACGAATACGCTACGGTCCGGCGAGTCCCACCGACGGCCGTGAATGCCATCGACTCTTCCACCTCCGCCTTCTCCTCTCGCCTTCTCTTCCAATCAAATGAACTGCGGGGTGGCTTGGGTGAGTAATGAAGGGGAGAGTAAATGGAACCGTGAGGGGAGGGGGGCGAAGTGCGCGACGTGGTTGACGGCAACCGTAGTTCGGGCGTGGCGTGCGGGCGCAGAGCAGTTCCACCGCACGCCTCCGAGTGGCAACCATCGACCATGGGGCAATCAAGGCGTGGGCTTAACACTCACACACCACACACACGACTTGTCCTACGTGGCACACAAAATCAGCCAAAACGTGTCAAGATTTGTGCAGAAACTGTTCAACGACGATGAAGGCGTGTGGTTGAGTTGGCTAACGCCCACACAAGTGGGCGTTAGTGTTTTCGAAAAAAGTTACTCAAAGATGGTGATTTTTAGAAACTGTTAGCATTTCAACGGTTTTTGAAGAACTCACGTGTAATTGGGGTGGTTTTATGCAATTTACTCTTTGTGTGATGTCCAAACAACAGTTTTTGAGTTTTTTTTTTTTTTTTTTTGCGGTTTTAGTTCCTGTAGGAATCCTTGATTCTTGCGTTTCCATACATATGTTCCAAAGGAAGCGTCCCTAATTTCCTGTCCTGACAGCAATCGTATGATACAAACCACGTATATCCAAGAATTCAGTTACTTTTATCGCAAAAAAAAATGGAATTCAGTTACTTGGACAAATCTAATGTGCAGATTGCACATGTTGACGTGTACTGATTATCATCATTTCCCTTCTTCTGACGCTTTATGAGCAATTGGGCTTAAAGAAGGAAGCACGTAATGAGAGGTATCTGGGGCTTCCGGCCCATGTTAGTCAGTCAGGAACTAATATGTTGGGTACATTAAAAATTGTATTTGGGAACACATTCAGGGGTGGAGCTGCTGTCAAAGATTAATAGCGTGATTAGCAGATATTTCTGGGCTCAACGGGAAAATGAAAGCAAGGTTCGTTGGATTTGTTGGGAGAAGCTTACACTGTCAAAGGATAAAGGACAAAGGATCTTCATTCATTCAACTTGGCCATTGCATATCACCAGGAAGCGTGCCCGTTCTGTGATCAAGAGGAAGAGAGCATCAATCACATTCTGCTCCAATGCGTCTTTGCGAGGGAAGTTTGGGCGAGTGTCTGCGCTGCATAGGACAGACCAGGTTGGGCCCCGACCCCAACTTCCAGCCTGGGAATATGGTGCTTGAACGCCACGGATGGAGCCATGGGAGGAAAGGATGCTAGGGCCATGTTGCTACTGGTCCTATGGGAACTTTGAAAACATAGGAACAGGGTTGTCTTTGATGGGGAAGCCTCCTTAAAATCCTTTGTAATTAATCGGTTTGTCGTAGAGTGTAGGGCGTGGAAGGCGGCCGGCCTTTTTAGATCGGACATTGATAGTGCCATCGCGGCCCTTGAGGTGGGCAATGTCGCGAGTAGTTAGCCGAGTCAGGCGGGTGGAGTTGGACTATGTAACACTGTAGCTCCAACGTAGAGAGGTCTTCTAATCTCCATCCTCTTCTTTAATATATAGTACGCACATTCGTGCGTATTCGAGAAAAAGATTATTGACCACCCCTTCTTCCCTGTGTGCATGGGTGTTACCGGCCAAATACTATCCGGACGATGATGTGTTGCAGCCACAGCCAAAGGAGTAAGTAAGAGTAGGAGATGGATCGTCTAAACAAATTTGGACATATCCATGGGTCCCTTGTAAGTAGGAAGACGACCAACAGCCGAGGATTTGGAGCTCTCAGGTGTTCTTCACCCCGTACGAACATTTCGTTCAAAAAGATACCAAGAAATTTAAAAAAATCTGAAATTTTGGGATATCAAATCTGGGTTCCCGATCTAGCCTCGTGTGAAATTTTGTAAATAAATACTAGAAAACGTATTCGTGCCAAAAAAGAAAAAAATTCTATGTACAAAAAAACATTGTTTAGATGGATTTTTGTTCGGACAGTATTACATCGCCATGGATTAGTTTTTTGGTATTTTTTTCAGGTTTAGTATCTCAAAATTATTACTTTTTGGTATTTTATACGGGGTGTGGAGCACGCAAGAGCATCAAAGGGTCTTTCCATCCTGCGAAAGGTAGATGAATTGCTTGATCCGTACACTGGCGTGCCGAGTCAGTTCTTTTGTTGGCTTCTAAAATAGGATGGCCTCTACCCATTCTAGAAGCCCAATCAAATTTATTAATTTTAGAAGTCCAATGATTAAGACTTAACTAATAGGCTTTTAAAAAACATTTTTGGTTGGGCTTCTAGTAGAAGCTTAAAATTGCCACCAAAAGAACTAGCCTATACATTCAAGCTGCTCAAGGGTGGTGCATGACACAGATCATTATCGAGACAAATGCTATGGACCTCAAGACGGGCATCACGTAGACCGACTTGGACCTGGCACTAGTTGGTGTTTTGTTTCGAGAAATAAAAACTATTCTTAATATACATTTTTCTGTCTTTAAGGTGAAATTTTGTCCCAGAACTTGTAATAAGGTTGCGGATGCCTTAGCGGCGTTTGGTTCGAAGATGGACGTCGAGCCCCAAGCCGTATGGCCGGGTGGCGCTCCTACCTTTGTAGGAGACTTGGTGGCCAGCGACATTTCTGTGCACGTTGGTTAATGGAATAAGGATATTCCATGTCAAAAAACCAGAAGTATACGCATAAAGATCAGCTTCGGCAAGGTTACAAGAAGCAGTTTCAACGTCGACCAACAACCACCTAGTCAATCTATAGTTACACAAATCTGTCAGCACAGCTCCAACGTTTTCCCTATTCGTCTTTCATGGCCGTCTGATGCCTCCTTTTCTGCGCAACCTCGACGAGCAGAGTCAGCAGAGCTTCGCATACCTGCGACGTGTTCGCCTGATCCCCGGGCTCCTCATTCATCGAGGAATACACCATCCACGCATGGTCCAGCTTCCGCTCTGGTCGGACCGCCACCGATCCGGGAACTTCAGCATCCTTCCTCGTCACAAGACCGTCACTCTTCTCACCATACCTCGCCACCAGCAGCTGCGAGCATGCTGCCAAGGCAGCTGAAAGTGGCATTACAACCGGAATCCTCGCAGGATTGCCGTCAGCGGCAACCGGGAGCTCCACATGCGCGACATGAGAGAGGGCTGTCAGCACACTTGGGGTGATGCTTGCCTCCGTGTGGAATGATACAATTGGCACCTCGGGGGGCAATGGGTGCTGCGCCAGGAATTCTTTCCTCCTTTCATATGTCAGATCTTCTAGTGCCTGCAGATCACCCTGGAGAAACCCAAATGATTATGAAATTAAATTTGGTGTCATCCACTGTGTAAGCTGGCATGGTAATGATTGCAATGATCAATTCACAGAAAATACCTTAAGGACTTTTGAAACCAAAATCTCCATAAGCTTGCGTAGCATGACATAGTCACCAAGCTGCCCCTCTCTCAGGATATCAGAAGCAACTGGGCTTCCTCCATAGGGGCTTTGAGCTAGTACCAAACCTGCAACCTTGTCTTTCAGTTGTGGCCAGTAGAGTGACAGAGCTGCTGCCGCATCTACACCACCCTTGCTGTGACCGAGAAGTAGCACACGTTTCCTTGATCCCCAGTATATTTCTTCAATGTATTCCTTTATCTCCCTTGCGTTTTTACTTACTGAAGACTGAAGGACACCTTTAGTATCACTTGATGAAAATAATATATCAAGAGAAGAACACAAACTAATATAGGTAAGTACCTCACTGTGAATCTTGGCAATGTGACAAACCAGACCCATTTTGGAGAAGTATGCTTTTGTCTTCACAAAGTAAAGTGGCCCGTGGTTACTAAATAAACCTGTAAAAGCAGAAGAACATGTGTAACCACAAAAGTTCCATAAATTGTTTTCAGTACCGACATAGCATCAGACTAACCTGGAACTAACAAATACACCACCGCATCAGGTAGCTTGTGCTCATTTTTTCTGGAGAGGAGTAAAATAAATACATAAGATAGTTACGAAAAGCATTCTTTACATATTGTAAAAACTGAGATTCAGTGTTTTATTTTCACTGACCTCACGGAGTCAAGTATCTCCAAGAATCTGGTCGTCCCATCCTCAGCTGCAGGTAAGCCTTGAGTGCACTGAAGCCATCCGATATCATCTGCTGAACCACGTACAGTTTTCCGAGCACGATCTACGAGACTGCATATAGACATATAAAGAATCCACCATTATATTCTAATTCCAATTAAATCTAAAAATAATAAGGAAACACTGCTGGTTTAAATGAAAAATAGATATAGTTGAAAAGTATAATACACAAATGACAGAGCAATCTCTACCCTTGAAATAGTGAAGCTCCATTCTGAAAAACACGAAAAGGTGCCATCTGCCCTGAGATGTCCGAGATTTCTTGAGAGGAACTTATTACACTGGGAGACAAGCTACTGCCATCCAACTCTGCAGAAGAAGTCTGAAGAGCAGGCCTGCCAGAAGTTGAGACCGGTGGAAGTATTGCTAGTTCTTGGCCTTCCTCCGGTATTCCTGTAATAGAGAGTAAAGATAATGAAGGGGTTCAACCAGATTTATGACATGAATAAAAAAAATCTTACGGCATAATCGTCAGTCAAAACAAGAAATCTAACCTGTGTAACCAGGCACCGGGAGGCACTGGGTAAAATACGAAGCTATTTGGGCAAGATTAGACGCAGCTTGGTTTAATGCTGGGACAGAGGGAAAGAGTTCTGAATCTTCAGCCCTATAGACTGATTGGCTATCGTCAACCTAGATATTGTGATTTATTAGTAACTATTTTGTTAGCAAAAGGAAGTGATAAAACAAAAAAAAAAAAATGACCACAGGGGCCTTTAGCCAGCATACTGCAGGTAACGGATACGTAAGTAACAACCCTGTCCTGGCACTAAGGTTAAGTAAGCCAAATCACTTGGCAACTTGGCTTGGTGGGTTTCTGTGGACGTTAATTGCACGACGCAGCAAGCAAGTTGGGTTCAGAATACTGCAGGAATTGCCATTTAATCATTCGCGTTGGATAAAATGGCTACACGAGTAGCAGACCAATTTCCTTGTGAAAGGAATGTCAACTCTCGACTTGAATAGGCTCAATTCAATTCCTTTCACCTAGTGACGGGCATGCTTATATTTCTGCAGATTTATATAATTAAAAAAACATAGAAGTGTTGCTGCAATGTGGTAAAGTTGATGGCACCAAACCCTTCCTTCCGAATTAAACTTGAAAATGTATATGAAGAAGACCAGTAGTACGAAGGAAGGATAAGGATAATAAGGGGTTGAAAAGTTCAGGTCTATTATGGCAGGCAGCAAACAAGGCAAACAGACAACTATGACTGCTGCCTGCTTCATTCCTACCATGACAAGAAAAAACTGCAGTACCAAATTCCTAACCCAGCCAGGTAATATCTGAACATAGAAATCTTCAAGGCATAGGAAGGTGGGTAGTAACAGCAAGAGGAAAACAAGTAGAGATCAAGATGAACACGCATACGTACCGACGCGGAAGTAGAAGGCTCTCCCTGTGCTGAGGGCTCCATGCTGGACCGATGGATCCGCTAGTCCCAGTTATTAGTCCTAATAACGTGCTGGAAGAATACGGATTGAGAGGACCACGAACGATAAATGTTAAGAGGAATGAATGAATTAGGAACGAAACAAAACAATCTCGATTCGATCGGCTGACAGACGGACTGGCCAAAGCGAACGGGAATCGGGACCACGAACCGGTGGATCCAGGAGGCGGCGGCTCGGCTGTCTTCTCCAGCGGGGGTGGGGTGGGGGTGTGGCGGCGGGAGAGGAGAAATTCCGTTTCGTGGGGAGGTAAGAGGGGAGGGGACGGTAGTCGGTTTCTGCGGCAAGAAGTTGGTGGGAGCCTGGGAGGGAGGGAGGGAGAAGACGACTCCCCACGGACACGCGGCGCACCAGCAGCCCCAATTCACCCGTGACTTGGCACCTCGACTACACCACATAAATCCCTCCGACTAAACTTTACTGTGTAGGGACTAACTTATTTAGCGCATCTCCAACAGCCGCCCAACGCGCCGCGCGCTAAAAACTATTTTCACAAGACGTTTCGCTTGATTTTACATGGCCTGCAGCGCTTGGCTTCCAACAAATGGCTTAAATATAATATACATACACCTCCAAAGAATACAAGAAAATGCAGTACAGCGACTCACGAAAGCATTGCATATATTGCATTTTGGACACAAATAGATTTCAAACATTCAAAATGTAATGAACATGACATATAAATTTCACACAAACAAGTTGATAAATAAAAGTTCATGCCCACAAGTTCATCCAACCAAGTTCAAAATGCAAACCAAGTTCATGACACAAACGAAAGACACATCAAGCCTCGTCCTCGTCTTTGTCATCATCTTCGCAAGACGATTCTTTCTCCTTCGAAGATGATTCTTCCTCCTCCTGCTCATCGCGCACCGCATCACGTGAAGCTCCGACGGTGTTGGCAAGATCTTCAACGGCATCTTCATGAAAATGTGTGTGAGGAGGCACGCCGGAAGACATTCCGCCCATGACGGCTGGAGGTGGACCCATTCCTCCCATGAGAGAAGCAAAACTCATGCCTCCCATGGCGGCCATAGCGCCCGGGGTACTCCAAAACCACCCATGTCACCCATGCCTTCCATGGTAGCTCCAAAGCCGCCCATGGCATCTAAGCCGCCCACGGTACCTCCGAAGCCATCCATGCCTCCCATGGCGCCAAGGCCACCGCCACTCATGCCGCCAAGGCCACCGTCACCCATTCCGCGAATCATGGCTCTTTTTTGGATCAAGACTTCTTCACGGGAAAGATTGGCAAACTCCTTTTGCACCTCATTGAGGTTAGATGTGTCCAAGAAGAACAAGTGCTTCTTCCATTCCAACAATCTTGTTTGCTCCTCATTGCTCACCTTCCTCTCCTCCAAAGCCACCTTCCTCTCCTCGGTCGCCACCCTCCTCTCTTCGGCCGCCACCCTCCTCTCCTCGGCCGCCAACCTCCTCTCCTCGGCCACGGCATCTTGGTTCCTTGCCATTTTCCTCACCTCGTTGGCTTCTTTTCTTGCCTTCACAATAGCTTCCATATCATTTTTGAGCTCGTCATCTCCTGTCCTCTTCTTTTTTTCTGTTTTGTCTTTCTTGCACCCATCCGGTCGTTTTGGCTTCGAGTATGAAACCGAGTTGTGTGTGGGGCTTCTCTTGCCGTCATCACTTGATGCATCATCCTTCTCATCATCATCATCATTCAACTCAATTGTTCGTTTGCGTTTGTTGCTCAAATGCAAATCATCCAAATCTTCACGCTTCTTCCATTTCTCATCATCCTTCAACACGTTATAGCAATGAGGCAAGGTAAAGACCCTTCCTTTCTTAATCTTCCCCTTCTTGGTTTTCCTCTCCTCTTCTTTGAACAAGTTTTGTGCAATGTGGTACTACATGAAAACAAAGCAAGATAGCACTTCGAACACCAACAACAAGCATGATGAACATGTATGAAATGCCACTTACTCTATCGTCTTCATTTGTGCCACTTGGGTTCAACTTGTCAACCGCCTTTTGACAGGCCGCCCACCTTTGACAATCCGAGTTGATTGTCGACCATCGGGACCAAAGTGATCTCTCGGAGCGGTCAATTCCACTCACGTTGTGAACATCAAAGTGTTCTTTCATCCGTCTCCAATAAGCATCTCTACTTTGAATACTTCCAACGGATGGATCCCTCGACACTTGCAACCAAGTATTGCATAGTAAGATGTCATCGGCGTTGGTGTAATTGCCCGCTCTTCCTTTCGGCGCGTCGACAATGCCCTCACCATCCTCGTCCACCTCGAACTCATGGTCTTCAAAATGCATGTCATTGGTTTGAGATCAATGCGAATTATTGGAGCCAACACCCATAGTTGACATGTATGCATCATCGTTGACACTACAAAATATATAAAACAATGCAAATAAGTTATCTATATGGATGCATTCAAAAAATAACAAGAAAAGGAAAGTTGGAAGAAATTTCTACCTTTGGGGCATATTGTCGAACACGTTGTGCGTGTCCGCCGCCGGCTCAACGAGTGAGCTCGCCGGCGCTTCGGTAGTTGTTGCGCCCGTCACATGCCCTGCAAGCTTCTTTCTCCTCGCCTTCGAGGTGCCGGAGTCGTCCGCCACCTTGTTCTTCTTCGCGGATGTCTTGCCCTTCTTCGGCCGCGCCGCATTGGGGAGCTTCGAGGGGCGGCGGCGGCATGTGGCGGCGCCATGCGACGCCGCCCGCCGTGGTCATCAAGGGCGGCATGAAGAGGTTACAGGAGGCCGATGCTCGGAGGAGCTCCGCAGCTGGCGAAGCTAACGCCCCCCGCTTAGGGTTTCGGCGGCGGCGGCGGCGGGGGGGGGGGTAGGGGTCGCGGATGTAGGATGGGGTGAGCGGGTGCCGCGCAGCGTCCATCGGGTCAAGTTCGCCGGCGCCGGGCGCTGGGGCGAAGGTGGCGGGAGGAGAGAGGCGGTCGAAGCGCCGGTGTGCCGTGACGTGGAAGCCGGGCGCCCAAATACACAAACATGAAGTTGGTGTTTGGACCGCACGTCTAATCGCATATGCCGCCGCTGCGTTATTGCGCCGCCTACCGGAGCATGTTCACAAGTTGCGCGCTTAAAATAGCAAAATTTGCGGCGCGGCGCTTGTTTAGCGCGGCTGTTGGAGATGCTCCTGGGCGCTGTTTGTTTTGAGACTAGGTTTGTCTAAGGTTGAAGTTTGATCAATTTAGGTGGGTGTTTGATTCAAGTTACACCTTAGTCAAGCTACACTGGGGTCCCACATCATATACACTTAAAAAGTGTGGCAAGATTCCCTTATGTTTGCCAACTTGTGGCTCCCATTTTGAAAAACTAACTTTAGTCAAGTGTGGCAACATTGTATGGTAAAATATGGCATTGTTAGGCCTAGAACCAAACAACCCCCTTAGTATAAACTAACAAAAATGTATGTGCGTTGCAACGGAAAATAGCGTTCACATGTCTTTAACACAATAGTCATGATTGAGGACCTTAATGGGTCCACGTGCATCTAATCTATGTTCCCGCTTATCCTCCTTCTCACATTTGTTGACGATGGCTTCGGTGTTTACACAATCACAACACGTTTGAACGCGTGTCTCTCTTTCTCTTCACATAAGATGAGAAATCTGACTTTTTTTTTCACCAGGAGGTTTTGTCGAGACATGCAGCGGCGGGCGGGCAAAAGCACTAATGAATTTGTTATTAAGTATAGATTTGTATTATAATATGGATGGAAGGGCATAATAAAGGACAACTCAAATGTTGTAGTCAAATCATCCATAAACATCTGGACCCTACAATTTGAACATTTTGAGTCATCCAACGTTATCCATCAAATATTTGTGGACGCGCGTCTGAATTTTCACACATTGGAAAAAAGATATGGAGCAGCTTTGGGGTGTTCGAACCTCTAGCATGTACGTGCTTCACATCTCGGTCCCACAAAAAACCATATTTTTTTCTGCTCCAACCACCACATTGCGCTCCGCACCGTATTCATGTCGGTTAAGAGCGAACGTGACCAGTCACTGATGCATGCCGGCCAAAGGATGCGGCATTCACACCGGTGCAGGGGTTGAGGCACCTGCTCCGGCCCGCTACTCGCGTCGCGTTAATGCCAGCTCAGAGCGGATGCAGCCGAACGGGCGACGGGACGGATTAATTCCTATTACATGAAGTCCGGTGCTCATCCGTCCACCTGTCGGGCATTGAACAAGCGTGGCAACCGAGATACGCAATCTGTGTGTCCACATTCAAACCGGTGCCTAATCTGGCTGGAGCCCGATATATGAAGCACGGTTGCGCACGACACAAACCTTGCCACATCCGCTTCCCTTTACTCCATCGTTCACGACTGCCGGTGCACCTTAGATTCAATTCGTATGTCGCTCACAACCGCTGACGCAATGATCGCGAGTGGCAAAGTGTGGTGGAAGCGGCTCTCGCAGCGCCGCTCACATGAGACTGCGGGTATCGTCCATGACTCACAGGCCCAGCACGTGAAACTCATAGAGGCCAGACTGCCTCGTAGCTCACTTACGAGAGCTCCGAGGACAAGGTTCGTATGCTGGAGGAGGCGTTTGACAACGAGCCGAAGCAGGTGCCCACCCCCATGCCGATTGTGGGCTCCACCATGGCGTAGGAGCAGGCACACTTAGACAAAGTCATGGCGGAGGACGAGCAACCGGAGCAGGCGGTGCTGCCAGTCTCCGTTTTTTGGATGATGTAGGAGGAGCATCGGTACAATCTAGAGCTCCTCAAGCAGCACTAGCTTGGGAGCATAGATCTTCAGTGAACGAGTCGTCGCTGACATGGCCATGGACGATCAGGGCTTCGTCAATGAGCAACAGGCGCTCTATGAATTCATGCAGAATGCCTGCACCATCCGCCGTGTGCATTGGCAGCTCCACGTCATGGAGGCGGAGTGCAACCCTCCCTCCCTCTTTGAGAAGATTGAGGCAGAGGCAGCGCAAACGATCGCGGACGGTGACGCTGCCTGATGGCCTTCAAGTGCATAGGATTTAGTTGTACCATTTTTTATGTAAGAGTATCGATCCCACAGGGAGCAGCGGGATCGGAAATTTGCCTGTTGTAGTGAATTATGTACTTTTATGCTTGTAGATAATTGTACACTCAAAGCAAAGTGAGTGTGGAAATAAACTGTAATTGAGTAATGAAACAAACTTTTAAGTAAATAGAGAACAATGACTGGAATAACTGATGGAACAACAAACGAGTAAGGCGTTTTCAGGGAGTCTGGAATCCCCATTGGTATGTTTCTAGTGCACATATGCTTGAGCATAATATGTTATGGATTCTTGAGCCACTCTTGACGATTATACTGGGCGGAGTCGGGTACAGAACACATTCTACTCGGAGTAGACTTTGTACCACACACGCCACCATCATAGTCTCCCCCATAGGGTTACAACTCATGATAATTAACAATTTACCCCGTGGACGCGGCCTCTCTAAGGGTTCTCCGTAATTGCCCCGTCAATTGCAAAGGTTAGGAGTAAAGGCTTTGACTATCACTCTGAATTACCTTCACATCCTAGCCCTTTACAACGCCAATAATATAATTCATGGTCATAAGGCACAAATGATGAGTGGGGCCCTTTCACAACATTCAAAAAGTTATTAAACTAAGCATTCAACAGAGGCTCTCATATCTAAAATAACGGTTCAGATCCTACACATACCAGGGTACATCATATCCCCGAGAACTAGGGGTCTACTCACACATGGAGACAACAAACATCATGACAAAGGTGATGGCATACATGGATGGATGATTCGAATAACACACAAGATGATCCACTAGGGTCCCTGAGGTTACGATGGTAAGGATGTGGATAATGATGATGATGACGGTGGTTGTCGGTGTCAAAACCGGCGGATCTCGGGTAGGGGGTCCCGAACTGTGCGTCTAGGCGGATGGTAACAGGAGACAAGGGACACGATGTTTTTACCCAGGTTCGGGCCCTCTCGATGGAGGTAATACCCTACTCCTTCTTGATTAATATTGATGATATGGGTAGTACAAGAGTAGATCTACCACGAGATCAAGGAGGCTAAACCCTAGAAGCTAGCCTATGGTATGATTGTTGTTCGTCCTACGGACTAAAACCCTCCGGTTTATATAGACACCGGATAGGTTAGGGTTACACAGAGTCGGTTACAATGGTAGGAGATCTACATATCCAGACGCCAAGCTTGCCTTCCACGCCAAGGAAAGTCCCATCCGGACACGGGACGAAGTCTTCAATCTTGTATCTTCATAGTCTTGGAGTCCGCCGTGACGATAGTTCGCTATCCGGACACCCCTAGTCCGGACTCCTCAAGAGCTCCCTGAACCAGGCTTCAATGACGACGAGTCCGGCGCGTTGATTGTCTTCGCATTGCAAGGCGGGTTCCTCCTCCGAATACTTCATAGAAGGTTTTGAACACAAGGATAGTGTCCGCTCGCAAAACAAGTTCCACATACCACCGTAGAGAGAATAATTTTGCACAGATCTGCTGACGTATTCCGCGGCGTGACATCACACCACGGCCAGCCTTTATATGAATAATTTTTACTGTTCCACCTCAGCGTGTTTAGCGAGGCGGTTTCCTTGGCACGCCTTATCGAGCATAGATCGTGCCCCTTATTCCGGATTCCCATCAATACGGACGTGGGTAACCCAACCGCCCGTTCACCGGCACGCCTCTATCAAAGGCGAGTCCTAATCGACCACGGGTGGGCTCTTGGTATTCAACCTCTTTATAATGAGACCAAGGCCCTCTTCTTTTACACCCTCCATCGAAGTTCGCCTCGCCGAGTTCCAACACCCAAAGCTTCAGATTTAGGCGCTTGACCTTCGACGATGTCCGCTCCACCAACGGCCGATGGATGTCTTCCTCCATCACGAAGAAGATGTGCTAAAGCTGCGAGACGCCAGTATCTAACCGCGAGATCTCGATAGGCTACCTGCTCCGAGCAGGTCATTCCCACTCCCGAGCCCGGCGAGAACGTGGTGTTCGTGGTCTCACTTCCTTCGGGTTTAGGCTTCCGACGGATCCCTTTGTGCGGGGCTCATGTTTTATTATGGGCTGGACTTCCATGACTTGAATCCGAGTCCATCCTCCATATCTCGCCATTCATTGTCATATGTGAGGCCTTCCTCCATATTACCCCCACTTTGGATTGTGGCTCAAGACCTTCAAGGTGGAGCCAAGGATGATCGGGGCAACAAGCAGAGTGCGGAGGGCGGTCATAAGCAAATGTGCTGATGCTCCATGGCCCGAGGGCTCTTTTCAAGAGGAGCTTGGTTTGTGGCAACGGGAGTGGTTTTATATCACCGCCCCCGGGGCACCAAATGGGCGGCGCCCCCACCTTCCGCCAGTCCACCACAGCGGTCAAGCGCCATGGGTCAACAAGGGGCTCGACTGGGGTCGCCCAAGGACGCCCTTGCTGCAGGGTCAGATTCGAGACCTCCAAGAGAGGGAGATCAATCTGATTGCAATGGCACAGTTATGTTGATCCGCGCCTTCAGCCTGCAAACGCCGCCCCCTCCGCCTGTGGGAATTCAACCGAGGGACCACGAGCCTCCAAAATTTTATGGGCACGACGCCTGTGGAGATGTATAAACTGTTCTTCGGATCACAAGAGAAGTGTCCGGACCGACCGAGGACGCAGGACTAAGCTGCAATCGCCAGATACTCATAAGTAGTCCGCAACCGGACAAGCTTTTCATTCATTTATATGCCCTTTAAAGGAGCCGCTTTTGAACAGAGTGGATTGCCAAGGCAAAGTTAATAAGGTGTCCGCTCCCCAGAGACCACGCCGGATCCCATGCTGACCAAGATGTTGAAGGTCGCGCCTTTTGAAGAAGGCGAAGGAGGGAGCGGGGAAGCAACTGCCTCTACGAAGGAGGCTATCAAGGAAGGAGGGATTAAAAGTCCCATCTTTCGAGGAGAGAAGAGGACCGCTTCGAAAGATTCGGATGTCAAGGCCTCAAAGAGGGGAAGGGAATCTTCGTCGGAGAGTCTGGCACTGGGAAGTAACCCAGCCGCACTATTTCCCCAAGGGGATCAGCCCTCCAGCGAGCCGTAAGTAAAAAGAAGGGGTCTTGCAGATAAGGAACATCCCTGATTTATTTATGAAGATAACCAAATTGTACCTTGTAGTTCGGACCTCAGCCCTTCTCAGCAGAGCTCGTCTTCGGGGATCTTCTTCCGAGATGATGGAGAGCGAACGCCCCACCTGTCGCACCCTCATGCGGCGGACGACCCGGAGGTGTCATCGCGAGGGTTCCCCCAAGTCCCGCGGGCCGGAAGGTCCAGCGCCAAGTGGTGTGCAAATGGAGGAGTCAAGGATCTGCTCGGGAAAGCGGTTATCTCGTAAGATCACCGTGCTCTAATGGGTACGATGATTGAAAGAATTGCATCCGCGAGAGCGGTTTAGGCGAAGCCGTCGAAGCTTACTTGACGGGTTTGAGGTATGCAAAATGATGTTCCTTCCGACAATTATGCATATAAATGCGCTCAGATAGATAGTAGCCACGAGACTCGGTATGTTGTCAAAATTGACAACGTGTCGAGGATCAAATTCTCAGCTATAACATATCGCCGCTCCTAAACAGGTGGCGGGGCGTCCGGTGGCCAGCCGGACTGATGAATATGCCGAACTAAAGCGGCAACTTGACGAGGCGTATGCGGACATCACGATGGTCAATAAACGGTTTGACGAGTCACAAGGTATGCGACTTCTACGCGGACACCTAGTAAGGGAGCTTGACGCCCATGGATTACTATTTGTATGCTAAATGCAGATGGTGCCGCTGCTGTGGAAGGGCTGCGGGCGGAACTCGCCCGAGTGAAAGAGCAAGCCAGAAATAGTAGTGCGGTTGCTTTAAGGGCGGCCGAAGAGCTAGAAGCCGAACGGGCTGCTCACTGCCGAAGCAAAGAGGAAATGGCCGAAATGGCCATAAAATTGAAGGATACAACCGACCGCTGCGAGGTTCTTGAAAAAGAACGCCAAGCGGAGCAAGAGGGCCTGAAAAAGGCCGCCGCCGAATCCAAGAATGCCCAGTCAGCCTTGAGAGCTGCCAAGGAGGAGCTGAGTCAGGCCGGGGCAATTGCGGCTGGAAAACCGTTTCTGCTGCGGAGGAAATATACGGATCCAAAGTATGCTCAGTTGGATAAATTGTGGAGTTCGGAGGATGCTTATCTGGACTTGGCGGCGAGCGCTGCGGACGCGGTTGAGCACTTCCAGGGCGGAAGGGGCATGTAGGGAAGAGCTATATTGGTCGCAATTCCATAGTCCGGGCGCCCTTCCGCCACGACCGATCGGTTGGCCGAATGGGCCGAGCTGAATCGGTTGTCCGGATTTGCCATGAAGCATGTCTTGACTCACTTGTGGCCGGGCGGACCCCAGCCGAAGAGCTATTTTGGTTTAGTGCAGCAGTTCCTTGGTGCAAGATCGACGACGCCATGAAGCGATCGGCGTGTATTGAGGGAGCGCGGATGGCTCGCCCGTGTCAAGACATACCGGGCGAGATGAAGGCCACCGACATTGCATCCCAAGATTCGGACAGAAGCAGTACCGCCGAGCACTACTTTGAAGAAGTCCTGCCGGGCGCTCGTTTAATAGAGACGCAGTGCTCGAAGGATATTATGTTTGGGCCATTTGCATTTCTGTCCCTAACTCGAACCACCTAATCAGATTTGCCCCTAGTTTCAAAGCCTGCTCAAATTTGCCCCTCCGCCGTTAGGTGACCTTATAGAAATGCCCTTCCGTTGCTTTCCGCTAGGTCAAAGGCCTTTGACCGCTCAACGGATGTTTTCTGGACATTTTGCCCTTGCCTCTGTGTGTCACTTACATGTGGGACCCACTCAAAGAAAAAGAAAAGGAAAAAACTCTTTCTCTCACCCCTCTATCTCTCACTTACACGTGGGTCCCAACTAATAAAAATAAAAATAAAACTAGATATGGACCGTCAAACTCAGATATGGCCCACATGTCATTGTTCAATTATTTTCTCAAATCAACGCCTATGCTGAATATTCTCGCTTATATTAAATTAAACAAATGTGCACCTAAACTAATTCCTTCGAGGGTTCCCGGCGGCGACCAAATCTCGCGGCGGAGGCACGCCGGGAGGCTTCGGGGAGGCCGGCTGAGGGAACCACACGATAGCCTTGGCTCGACCGCGTCCACATATGGTGTCTTAAGACCATATGGTCGCCGGAGCTGATGATTTAAGACCGCTCCTGGCGACTCGGCGGGCGCAAGCGGGCGAAGCCATCTTGGCAAGAGGGAGAGGCTAACAGGATGTGCGAGACTAAGGAGATGACTAGGGGCACGATGGCGACGCTGCTAGGGCTCGAGGAAGACCGAAGTGTGTACTTCAACGACGGCGGGCATGGCAGTGCTCGGAGGTCGCGGGAAGACGACGGAGGTCACGAGGCCTTCAGAGAGGACGCCACATCTTCGAGGTACCTCGGGATGCTCGGGGAACACAAGGGGCGGCCAGGGAGCTTCAATGGCGCCGAATCGGCGGCGGCTATTCGAGATCCGAGGCGGGAAGATGCATTGTGGCACTCAGTCCCGAGTTTCTCTGGTCGAATTGTAGCCGGGAGGGCGAGGGCATCTCGTACAAGCTTCCCGGCGAGGTGGTGGTGCTTGGGGTTGCCGTTGGTCGCGCGGAGACGAAGGCAGCGGCGACGGTGGCGCTCTGCACAGGGAGAAAGGGAGAGGGAGGGAGAGGGAGGGAGGGAGGGAGGGAGAGGGGGAGGTGTGGAGGAAGGGGTGCGGCGCGTGGGGAGCTAGCGGCGGCGGCGCACGGTCCTTGGGCAGCCGGCTGTAACATCCCAAAATTCTAAATTTTGGAATGTTATATTAGATAAATAACTATGCTTGTTGTCTGATTGTTTGTTTGATTGATTGGGTGAAATTGAGTGGAATTTGAAACTTTTGAAAGTGGAATGAGAGGGAATGAAATGACTTTCCCAAACTTTCCCCTCTGCCTTTTTGGATCCCAATGAATTCAAGTTCATTCCAACACCAAACCCTAGAGTGAAGATGACATGACTTCTTCCATTTGGAATGAAAAGGGTTTTGAAAAGATTTGAATTTCATTTGAGAATATTTCAAATTCAAAGCTTTATGCAACTCAATGATTTTCATGAGGGAAGATAAAATGACTTCTTCAATTATATGAAATATGAGTTGGAAGTTATAAAGTATCAAATTGAAAGTCATTGAAAGTGCCCTGAAACCCTCTTTCAAATTTGAGTTTTGGAATTTGAATTCAAACATTGGCAAGTGGGAATCATTTCAAAAACTATGCCTGATAAATACTTGAGCAAAAGTATGAGAGGAGTAAACATGACACTCCAAAAATATCAGAGGAAAATAATGCCAAAAGTTTTGAATTCAAATTTGAGTTTTATTTGAATTTGAAAAAAATGAATTTTTATAAAGTTTGGATTTTTATATTTTATAAGTTATCTCTGTTTTTGTTTTTATTAAAAAATAAATTTTAAAAAAAACCCCCTCAGCGCCAGCCAAGCATCGCCCAACCAGCCGAGGCACCAAGAAGGCCAGCGGCCCAAATTGCCCACTCAGCGCGACCGAGCCGCCCAACATGAGCCAAACGCCTCCCTCAGCGCCTCGAATCCCCTTCATACGGTCGCCCGACCGCGCCGCACCCCTCTCTCTCTCTCTCTGACGGTGGGACCCCACCCTGTCTTCAACCCCTCACCCACGCCTTCGCCGCGCCGCCGCCGATCGCCGGGTTCCGTGAGATCCGGGATCCGATCCTCCCGACGCCCCCCTTGCCAAGCGACGCCCCTATTTATACCCCTCCCGCACCCCATTCCCCCCTCGCCTCGCGGAACCTCTCCTCTCTCTCACACGCCGGAGCCGAGCTCACCTCCGCCGCCATTCTCATCGCCACCGTCGCCCTAGACCTCCCGAGCCTCGCCGACTCCACCAGACCACCCCGAGCTCGTCCAAGACTCACGGAGCCCTCCGCCGACCTCCCGACGACCGGAGAGGCTAACGACTCGCCACTGCTGCCGCCGCCGCCGCCGAGCTCCGGTAAGCCACCGAGTTACTCTCCCCGTCCGATCGTTACAGACGGCTAGGATTAGAACCCGAAGGGTATGTCTTTAAATAAAACCGCCCGGTTCGCTTACGGTTTATTTTAGTTAGGGTTTTTTTATTTAGCCCGCCCACTCGCTTAACCCTAGGCCTGCTTAGTTTATATTACGCACGGTCGTAGATTAGCCCATTAGGCCATTTTTCATTTATTTTCGTTTTCTGTTTTAATGTAATAGTTCCAATTTGAAAAATTCATATCTTTTATTCTGTTTAATATTTTTAGGTGATTCTTTTATTTGTTGGTTTGCAAATTTTCTATAGTTTCTGTAGAAAATATATTTAGCTATGTTAAAATTATTTATAATTGCTTTAATTTAGTTTTAGTCAGAATAGTAAATCTGTTATAACATGAGTTAGGAAAATTATTTTTATATGATTCTTTTGTCCCAACTTTATTTTGACATTGCCTAACCGTAGGAATTAATTTGGGTATTTTAGGATTAATAAAAATTAGTTTTAAGCAGAATCTTGTTAATCCTAATTAATTAACTAGCTACTGCTTTTCCTATTATTTTAATTAGTAAATAAATTTATTTTTCACATGTGATTGATTATTCTAGGATAGTTTCTGTCACTTTATAGGATGAACTTTTATTTATAATAAATAAAACTTTTATTTTATTTTCCTTAATAGAAATTGAATTAGGCCTAATAGGAGTTTCATAATAGATTTTAAATTGATTCTTTTTGCTCCTAGTTGCTTAATGCATTCTTTTACATTAAGTTAACATAAACTCATGGTTAGGTTATGTTGAGAAAATTTTGTTATGTAAAAACTAGTTTTAGTTGTTGCTTGAAGTAGGAAAACTTTGAGTTGGATTTCTTGAGTTTTTCCTTTGGGTTTTGATTCGCTTGATTTGGTGTGTTATGTTACTATGCTATTGTGTTATGTGATCATATGCTATGTGCTTATTATAGTTATTGTTTGCCTCGGTAGAATTTCCGAGTGCTAAGCTTGCTACTACTGAATCCCTAGTTTTCAAGATCGTCAACAAGGCAAGTTCACTTTGACCATGCTTTCATACCTATGTTTATTGCATTTAGTGGCATCCTTGCAACCACCCCTCAAGAGTGTTATTGAATCCTTGTAGTTGAGTAGTATGCATGAGGTAGGAACCCATCACCCTGTTACCAAGCCCGGACGTTATTTATTTTAATGCTACGCTATAGTAGACGGGTTTGGTATGAGTGCTCAAGAGTGGTGTGAAGAAGGAGGACTCTACGTCAAATGACGACAACTCCATGATGGAATCTGCAAGGACTGCATCTTCAAAGCCTCAAGACTTCAAGACTCGAGACAATAATTCAATACCCACTACTGGGTGAAGGATGGTTGACGGGCACCCTGGAGAAACCAGTGGTTGGCCGGGATGCATGGAGAAGCGCCATGACATCTTGCGGAAAGCTTCACCTGCACTCAAAGAGACGGAAGAATACTTCATGCCCGAAGCTTACCCGCAACCGCAAGTCATTATGGGCTCGCTTGGTTGACCTTAGTTGTGACTCGGCTGGGACGGTACTAGCAGATGTAGAACTACGGTAGGGTGGGATGAGTACCGACGGGGTCGAGGAACTCTTTGGAAGACCATGTTTGGTCATCTTGTTCTCAAACACTCAAGTGCGAGAACGTAAAGAGAGGGATCGAATCTTGCGGGTAAAGTGTACAAACCTCTGCAGAGGGTTTAAACCTAATCGATTAGCCGTGTCCCCGGTTACGGACAATTTGAGCCTCTGGACTTGGATCTATCTCGGAACTCTCAACACCGGATTGATAACTTAATTGTGGGCAACATATGATGATTTTGGGCTATGAGACATCGGTTGGCGGAACCATGTCATGATAGAAAACTCCATAGTACAGACTTCATTTATTCCTTTGATGTAGGTAAAATAAAATCAGCTTTACGCAAACAAAACTCAGATCAGAGCCATAAAGCCATATTGCATATAGCATAGTTTTATCATCTGTTTTCTCATATTGTGATCTTGCCAAGACATTCAATGTAATGACCTACACGCCTGCAACGTATCATGTTGCGATATTTCCGACGACAGTAAGAGTTACGATACTGTGGTTACGGTCTACACTCAACCCGCCGATGGCGTTGATGGGACTCCACACCGACTATTGTTTCATTGTGACTTACGAGGTATATATCAGTTTTACGTTAATTATACATGTGATTGCACTTTGATATATACATTGATGTATCGTGTGCCAAAGATACCGATCCAGGGATGGCACGATATACAGAGGCTTGACCGTCTGACCGACGGAAACGGGACTAAGGGCATTTTTGTAAGGGCACCTAACGGCGGAGGGGCATTTTGAGCGACTTTTGAATTAGGGGCAAATGTGAGTAGTGGGTCTGAGTTAGGGACACAGATGTAAAAGACCCATTATGTTTAAATGACATGTATGATTTGTGAAAACAATGTTTCAATATAATATAAGAGCTTTTTATACTTGTGCGTTCAAGTAGTAAACTACTCCCCAGGCGGCCGCTTATGTATATGTGTATATAACTCGAAAGATGGCAGTCCTTGGCTTTCAGCCCGCACGCACATAGTGCGGGGTGTTTGCAAAGAAAGCGCTTTTTCACACTTAATCCAACGTCTTGGTCCTGTTAAGGAGGTGACAGCGTAGCAAACCAGGCAACCGGACTATAATGTTTTATCACTTAGCCTATAGGAGTTCGAGGGTGGGGCTACTATATAGCCCCTGGGGGCACCACACTCTCCCGAATTTGGGGTGCGTATGTGCCTGACCGAAAACCGGTCCTTCGTTAATGCGGAGGAATCCTAAACATTCCAAAGAGTCATCGAGTGGTTGACCAGCCTCGCTATATCATGACAGTCAGTTTTGGCTTTCATCGAGGTGCTCGCCGGACGAACCGGGCACAATCGCAGAGTTCTCCGGTGCCGCTTAGCCGTGAAAACGGAACGTAAGGCAGCAAAACACGGAGCCGGGCAACCCAACATTTGACCAAAGACATGATTCGGAGCTGATGCATATAAGGCCTAACTCGAGACGCCGAATACTCCCTAAGGTGTTCGGTCTTTATGAAAATGGGCAGAATAATGCCCTAAGCCCCTTGTGTCCAGGTACGCGCAAAAATTCTGGTGTGGCCAATGCCAAAACGCCAGCCTCCTCCTCGGTTATAGTAAGGAACCGGGGATGTATATCAACAAGAGACAAGAAAAAGGTTTACGCAGGTCTTAATCAAAAGAATCCTTGCAACGGGTCCCTACTGCACGTCTGCGCATGTGTCTCCGTTGTGCCGTATCCTGGACGGGTGTAGCACGTCGTTCGTCTGTAAAAGAGAGGAACTTAGTTTTAAAAGAAAGAGGATCATGCAAAAGATGTACTGTACATTAAATAAACAGAGTACGATTCGAAGAAGTGAATAAAATTGAGTTTTAGTGTCTCTTATGATATATGCGTGCAGCCCCTTGTATGAGGGTACGCCGCTAGTAGGCGCCGGACTCGTCTAGCCGTGTCCGGGGTTTGAATGACCTACTCAGTTTCTTTGACTAGCGGAGCCGGATAGGTGTGGGGTTGTCAAGGCAATCTCACGTTCTTCCGTGCTTGAGTAACACTTAATGCTCCCTTTTAATGAGATGATGCCGCGTGGACCGGGCATTTTAAGTGTTAGAGATGCATAATGCGGTATTGCGTTAAAGTGGGCGAAAGCTTCACGTCCCAATAGTGCTTGATGGCTACTTTGAAATGGGGCGACATGGAAGATTAACCTTTCGCGACGGAAGTTGTCGGATGAACCGAACACAACTTCTAGCAAGATGGAGCCCGTATAATGGGCATATGGGCTCGCATTACTCCTTTAAAGGAGGTGTTGCTACGGCGAATTTTGGTTGGTTTATCCCCATCCTGCGGATTGTGTCCTGATATATCAGGTTTATGTCACTCGCCGCCATCCATGAGGACTTGTGTAAATTGAATCCGTCAATTATAGGATCCAATATCAAGCCAGTCCATCCTGCGTCCGGATACTTTCGAGTAGTCTTGATGGTCGAATGTGATTGGTTTTGATAACCAGCAAAGCGGTGCGCATTTTAGTGGGCGCCGCTGTTTTCCCTTTGATCACGTGAAGTGAGTTTACTGTTTTAACCTCTTCGGGAAAGTCTTTTATTTTCCGGGCTCGCTTGTGGTGCTCGTCGTCATCTTCACTTGGTGTGTCGAGCCCTTGTGTTCGGGCGCTCACCACGGACTGTTTGAAGACCCAACAATTTCGTGGGTATGGTTAGCAGGCCTCCTGTGAGTACTATGGATTTGACATATCTTGTCTAAGATTTTGTTGAAGTTGGATAGCTCATCGCTATTGTCCTTAAGGGGCAGTTTTTGTTGTTCTGCGTGGGCTTTTGAATCCGCGTTGACCGCCGCTCTTTGGACCGCTCCTTTAATCCGGCGTTGGTCCTTGTTGCGTCGTGGTTTCTCGCTTCCATCCCTGACTTCGATGTACTTGGGTCGCTGGTATCGCATCTTGCTAGCCAGCTGTCCTCTCCCGCGCAAAAGCGGGTCATGAGGCTTGTTAATGCGGCCATTGTTCTTGGTTTTTCTTGGCCGAGGTATCTGGCAAGCCATTCGTCTCGGACGTTGTGTTTGAAAGCTGCTAAGGCTTCGGCGTCCGGATAGTCGACTATTTGGTTCTTTTTAGTAAGGAACCTGTTCCAGAATTTCCGGGCTGACTCTCCGGGCTGTTGAGTTATGTGACTTAGATCGTCTGCATCCGGAGGGCGGACATAGGTCCCCTGAAAATTTGCCCGAAAAGCATCCTCGAGCTCTTCCCAGCTTCCAATGGTATTTTCTGGGAGGCTTTTAAGCCAATGCCGAGCTGGCCCTTTGAGTTTAAGGGGTAAGTATTTTATGGCGTGGAGATCATCTCCTCTAGCCATGTGTATGTGGAGGATGAAATCCTCGATCCGCACTCTGTGGTCCATTGTTCCGTCGTATGCCTATATGTTTACGGGTTTGAATCCGCTGAAATTCATGATCCAGCACCTCATCGGTAAAACATAGGGATGTCGGCGCCTCTATATTTGGGTGTTCCGTGATCTTCGAATTTTGGCGTGTTGTATTGCTTTGACGAGCACCTTTCTTGGCCCATAGATGGACCTAATCGGGCCATCCTTTTGATGTGAATCCTTATGCGGATCGCATATTGGCTTGTGTCGGCGCCATTCGCCGCTCTCTTTTTGCCGTGGGTCGCCCATCCGACCAGGTGGCCTTGTTACTTTTTAATTGTGGGGCTCTAAGGCCTCTTCGTCAATTCGGGAGTAGCTTTCTTTTGGGTAGCTCTTTGTTCGGCGATCGTCGCCAGATTTGTTGCGGGTGCTAAATACTTTGCTCCATCTGATCCCGAGTGCATCTTCTGCTGTCTTGAGCTTGACTTGCGCTTTTTCAGCTACGCGCAGTGGCGACGAGCCTTTTCTGGAGGTTATTTTGCTCCAACAGTTTGTCCGGTGTGAGATCGTCCGGACTGTTGTCTTCGCCGGGGACGGGTTGTTTATCCAGGTTGTCTTGTTCGGACGATTGCTCGATAGCTTGTTCGTCGTCCACCGGTTCGCCCTTCTCTATGGCTGGGTCTTTGTTGAGGCGGACTTGGTTCGCGCTTATGTTGCCGTTTGACTGCCGAGAGGATTTGTCCTTCGTGGCGTCCGTTGTTCCTCGCCTTCATTTCCTTGGGGTGTATCCACCATGTATACATCATGGGATGAGGTCGCTGTCCAGCATCCTATAGGTGCTGGTTCATTGTTGTCTCCTACATCGCCGTCCATACCGTCGATGTCTTGAGTCGAAATCGAGCACGTCGTGTAAGCTTTCGGCGATGGCTCTGAAGTGGGTGGTGGGTGGGCGTTGAATTTCTTCGTCGTCCACATCCCAACCTTCCCGACCGTAGTCCGCCAGCGCTCTCCGAGATAGAGAGAGAGACTTTAGTGAATTCAGGATGTCACCAAAGGCGAGTCTTTGAAAGATGTCCGCGACCGTGAACTCCATGATCGGCGCCTAATCGGATTCGATTGGCAGGGGCGCGGAGGGTTCGAAGTCAGGAGAGGAGTCCGGCACCCTGGAGTCGAGGTCTTCGCAAAGGACAGGGATGAAGTTCGGTTCGATCACCGTAGAGATTGTAGCCCCCGAGGCGGTGTCCAACCACTCGTCCTCGATTGGGGAATCCGGCTCCAGATTAAGGGTCGGAGCGGATGCTGGCGCGGCCTCGAGGCACTGCTCGCTCAGAGCTAGATCATGCCCATCGAGACAAAGGCGGCACGCTATTGAGGCTCGAATCCATCAAGATCAAGTCTCCGCGATATCGGCCGATAGTTCAAACTTCCAAATCTGACACGATGGCCAGGGGCGAAGCTTCGATCTGCTCCAGGATGGCCAAGAAAATTGGCTGCAGTGCAAAGCCGCCCGAACACGAAGATCTGTCCGGAGAAAAGTCTCACCCTGGACGCGTCGTTGTTGATGATCGAAGGAGCCATCGGGCCTATCGGTGACGACACGAGGGAACTCTCAATGAAAGCACCAATGTCGGTGTCAAACCGGCGGATCTCGGTAGGGGTCCCGAATCTGTGCGTCTAGGCGGATGGTAACAGGAGACAAGGGACACGATGTTTTTACCTGTGTTCGGGCCCTCTCGATGGAGGTAATACCCTACTCTGCTTGATTAATATTGATGATATGGGTAGTACAAGAGTAGATCTACCACGAGATCAAGGAGGCTAAACCCTAGAAGCTAGCCTATGGTATGATTGTTGTTCGCCCCACGGACTAAAACCCTCCGTTTATATAGACACCGGATAGGTTAGGGTTACACGAGTCGGTTACAATGGTAGGAGATCTACATATCCGTATCGCCAAGCTTGCCTTCCACGCCAAAGAAAGTCCCATCCGGACACGGGACGAAGTCTTCAATCTTGTATCTTCATAGTCTTGGAGTCCGGCCGTGATGATAGTCCGGCTATCCGGACACCCCCTAGTCCGGGACTCCCTCAGTGGTGATGATGTTATAGCCCCCTTGTGCGTGAGGAAGATAGCCCCCTTCTCCTTATTAATCTCTCCTCCAGATGATCTCTGGAGGCTAGGGTTCTACCTGCTAGACAAGTTTCTAGTCTCTCTGAGCGTCTGATCCTCGATTCAATTTCACGGGTGATAGAGGCGAGGGTGTCCCGTCTTTTGATGAGATGATGGATATCGCTTTGGTGGAAATCGACTTTGACGATCCGACTACGAACGTACGAGGACGCCGCGCCTTAGCAATCGCTAAACCAACTCCGAGAGGTTATTGACCATGCCGGAGCACGATCAACCTGACCACGAGGGTCTGTTTCCGTCGAGCAAACGAAGAACAAGCAAGAAACTGAGATTGCAATCTGGATATTGCGAATATAAGATGAAAGCTTTATTGATCAAGGTGGGGTTCTGTGGCGCTTTGTCCGGTCGTTGAACACAAACGGCACGAAGTTGCAGCTATGGCGAACTTTAATCTAAACAAAACCCAAAGTCTAAATAAAGCCCTAAGGGCTGTATATATGGAGGAAGAGGGGAATTTCGTGGCCCTTGGTGGAGGGGTCCGAAACAACCCTATCTCTTGTTTCCCCACACATACGGACTCTTAAAATAGCCTATACTTATGTATTTTGAAATTACATGGGCCTGGCCCAATAATAAGGTGACGAGCACCTAGAATAGCCTCCGGACGAAATTTATGAAGTGGCATCTTGTATATTTCGTCCAAGGCTTCATGCACTGCTATGGTGGCTTCAAAGCCCTGAAATCGCCACTTGTAACTCCGTTTGTTCCCCTTAGCATGCCATCATCTCCATGCTTGTTCTTGCTCCAATGTTCATCCTTCTCCAAGCTAGGCCCTTCATTTGTAAGCAAAACAAATGTATCCAATTTAGGCAGCATCATATTCTCATGAACATTAGAATCATTACTAAGAAACGAAAGTACCGGTAATTTAGTTGGCGTCATGCGAGCTCTAGTAATTGGTCCAAGATGTATAGCAGCAGGGCTGTGGGTGTAATAATGGTATTGATGTCCTCATCATCCTCCCTTCTTGAAATGAAGTCGTCCTCGACGGAAGTTCATCTTCCTCACCCAAATAAGGCTTCAAATCTGCAATGTTAAAAGTGGGACTAACCCCAAAATCTGCAGCAGCTCAAGTTTATATGCATTATCATTTATTTTCTCCCACACCTTAAAGGGACCATCAGCACGTGGCATTAGCTTTGATTTATGCAAATCAGAAATCTATCCTTACGCAAATGTAACCAAACAAGATCTCCGTGCAAACACAACATGTTTTCTACCCTTATCCCCACAAGTTTATATTTAGCATTCATACGCTCAATGTTTGCCTTAGTTAACTCATGCATTTTTTAAATCAATTCAGCACGTTCTTTAGCATCAAAATTAACCTTCTCCGAAGATGGAAGAGGCAACAAATCAATAGGTGCACGAGGTAGGAAACCATACACAACTTCAAAAGGGCACATCTTAGTAGTAGAATGCAATGAACGATTATAAGCAAATTCAATATGAGGCAAGCATTCCTCCCACATTTTCTTATTATTCTTGAAAACAGCCCTAAGCATAGTAGACAATGTTCTATTGACTACTTCAGTTTGTCCATCAGTTTGGGGGTGACAAGTAGTACTAAAAAGCAGTTTAGTCCCCAACTTAGCCCATAAACATCTCCAAAAGTGGCTAAGAAATTTAGTATCACGATCTGAAACAATAGTATTTGGCACACCATGCAAGCGAATAATTTCACGAAAGAACAAATCAGCAACATTAACAGCATCATCGCTTTTATGACATGGTATAAAATGTGCCATTTTCGAGAATTTATCCACGACAACAAATATGCTATCCCTCCCCTTCTTTGTTCTAGGTAAACCTAAAACAAAGTCCATAGATATATCCTCCCAAGGAACACTAGGTATAGGCAAAGGCATATATAAACCATGAGGATTGAGTCGTGACTTAGCTTTTTGACATGTAGTGCAGCGAGCAATAAATCGCTCAACATCCCGTCTCATCTTTGGCCAAAAGAAATGTGTAGCAAGTACGCCCTCCGTCTTCTTCACGCCAAAGTGTCCCATTAGTCCTCCTCCATGCGCCTCCTGCAACAACAAAAGACGAACGGAGCTAGCTGGAATGCATAGCTTGTTAGCACGGAACACAAATCCATCATCAACGACGAACTTGTTCCATGTTCTTCCTTCTTTACAATTCTGCAATACATCTTTAAAATCAGCATCATGCACATATTGATCTTTGATGGTCTCCAAACCAAATATTTTGAAGTCAAGTTGTGAAAGCATAGTATAGCGATTTAGACAATGCATCAGCAATAACATTTTCTTTACCCTTCTTGTGTTTAATGACATAAGGAAAGTCTCAATGAATTCAACCCATTTAGCATGTCTACGATTCAGTTTAGCTTGACTTTTAATATGTTTCAAAGATTCATGATCGGAATGTATAACAAATTCTTTGGGCCATAAATAATGTTGCCATGTTTCTAAAAGTCCGAACAAGAGCATATAATTCTTTATCATAAGTAGAATAATTCAGACTAGGCCCACTCAATTTTTCAGAAAAGTATGCAACAGGTTTGCCATCTTGTAATAACACACCTCCTAATCCAATTCCACTAGCATCACATTCAAGCTCAAAAGTCTTATTAAAATCAGGAAGTTGGAGTAAAGGAGCATGTGTCAACTTATCTTTCAATACCGTGAAGGCGTCTTCCCATGCGGTACCCCAAACAAAAGGCACATCCTTCTTTGTAAGCTCGTTGAGAGGTGCAGCAATGGTGCTGAAATCTCTCACAAAATGCCTATAGAATCCAGCGAGGCCAAGAAAACTCCTCACTTGTGTGACCGTTTTGGGCTGCGGCCAACTCTCAATAGCTTCAATCTTGGCTTTGTCAACTTCAATTCCACGTGGAGTAACAACATAGCCAAGAAAAGATACTCGATCGGTGCAAAAGGTGCACTTCCCAAGGTTACCAAACAAACGTGCATCACGAGAGCAATAAAACAGCACGTAAATGTTCCAAATGTTCTTCCAAAGATCTGCTATAAATCAATATGTCATCAAAGTAAACTACCACAAATCGTCCAATGAAAGCACGTAAAACTTCGTTCATTAATCTCATGAAAGTACTAGGTGCATTAGTTAACCCAAAAGGCATGACTAACCACTCATATAATCCAAACTTAGTTTTAAATGTTGTTTTCCATTCATCTCCCAGTTTCATACGAATTTAATGGTATCCACTACGCAAATCAACTTTGGAGAATATTGTAGAGCCACTCAATTCATCAAGCATATCATCTAGCCTAGGAATAGGATGACGATAACGAATAGTAATATTATTAATGCCTCTACAATCAACACACATACGTGATGTACCATCCTTTTTCGCACTAGAATAATAGGAACAGCACAAGGACTAAGGGATTCGCAGATATAACCTTTGTCGAGCAGCTCCTGTACTTGACGATAATCTCCTTCGTCTCCTCTGGATTGGTACTGTATGGTGCACGGTTGGGTAATGATGCACCGAATTAAGTCAATCGATGCTCAATCCCTCGAATGGGAGGTAATCCGGTGGCACGCCTTGTGGAAAGACGTCGTGAACTCCTGCAAAATGTTAGTGACAGTAGGAGGTAAAGAGGAAGGCACGTCCTCGAATGAAAATAATGCCTCTTTGCACACAAAAGCATAGCAAACAGATTTGCTGAAATCTAGCTCATCAATATCAGATTTAGTGGCAAATAAACATGCACTTTTCAATTTAATTTCAGAAGCAACATTAGATGGTTTACTATTAGGCTTCATTTGTTGCTCAAATTCTTTTGCCACAATCTGATTTTCACTCTTATTTTTATCCTGTTTTGCTTTATTAGCTCTATTAATATCATCTTTCAAAATGGAATCAGGAGTCATAGGAAGCAAAGTAATATTTTTATCCTTATGAACAAGAGTATACTGATTGTTTCTACCATAGTGTACAGAATTTTTATCAAATTGCCATGGTCGACCAAGTAATAAGGAACATGCTTGCATAGGTACCACATCACAATCAACATAATCAGCATATGTAGAGATACTAAAATGCACACGAACAAAGACGTGTTACCTTAACCTTGCCGCTGTTGTTGAACCATTGGATGTAGTAAGGATGTGGATGTGGTCTTGTGGTGAGAGATAGCTTCTCCACCATCTCCATGCTAGCCAAGTTGTTGCAGCTCCTCCATCTATGATGACGCGCACGTAACGCTCCTTCACAACTCCCTTTGTATGGAACAAATTGTGCCTCTGATTTTGCTCAGCTTGTGTGACCTGCACACTCAAAACACGTTGAGCAACTAAACATTCATACCGTCGGCGTCTTGAGGAGCCATGTATTGCGTCTCATGATCGTAATCATCTCCACCATGTTCTTCACGTGTAATAAGAGCCAAAGTCTCCTCATCATAGTCACTAGCGGACTCATACCCACCATCCTCAGTAGCAAGCATCAAACGCTGAGATTTGCATTCTCTCGCATAATGTCCTCTTCCCTTACAACGACGACAAATAATATCACTTGTGTGCCCTGTTGACGCCATGGAAGAAGAAGAGCTCTGTGCAGGCCCGGCAGGTGTGCTCTTGGCAGATAGTGGTGGTTGTGCCTGCTTTCTTGTATCACGGTTGGAGGTGGCACATGAAGGAGGTGATGGTGCAGCGGAAGTAGATGATACACGTGGTGTCCATGATGAAGGTCGACCTGCAGAAAAGTTAGTTCGCGCCAATGCTTGTCGATCCTGCACTTCACGTTCAGCTTTACAAGCAAGATGGAATAAACGAGTGATATTAGTATACTCCTTATACTCTAGAATGGTCTGAATCTCTTTATTTAATCCACCCATAAAACGTGCAAGCATAGCTTCATTCTCCTCAACAATACCACATCTAATCATGCCAGTTTGTAATTCCTGATAATATTCTTCTACAGAATTTTTTCCTTGTCTTAAGCGCTGCAATTTTTGAAGTAATTCACGTTGATAATATGGTGGTGTTGGGGAACGTTGCAGAAAATTAAAAATTTTCCTACGGTTTCACCAAGATCCATCTATGAGTTCATCTAAGCAACGAGTCAAGGGAGTGAGTTTGCATCTACATACCACTTGTAGATCGAAAAGCGAAGCGTTCAAGGGGATGGTGATGATGGAGTCGTACTCGCCGTGATTCAGATCACCGATGACCAAGTGCTGAACGGACAGCATCTCCGCATTCAACACACGTACGGTACGGACGACGTCTCCTCCGTCTTGATCCAGCAAGGAGGAAGGAGAGGTTGAGGAAGACAGCTCCAACGGCAGCACGACGGCGTGGTGTTGTTGGTGCAGCAAGATCTCGGCAGGCTTCGCCAAGCACGCACGTGAGGAGGAGAGGTGTTGGGAGGGAGGGCTGCGCCTTGGCTTAGGTGTTCAGCCCTCCCTCACCCCTCTATTTATAGGGGAACGGAGGAGGGGGCCCCTCTAGATGGCATCTAGAGGGGCGGCGCCAAGGGAGGGGACTTGCCCCCAAGCAAGGCGCCCCTCTAGGGTTCCCCCAACCCTAGGCGCAAGGGCCCAAGGGGGCGCCCAGCCCACCAGGGCTGGCTCCTGCCCCACGCAGCCCATGTGGCCCCGGAGGGGTGGCCCCTCCCGTGGACCCCGGAACCCTTCCGGTGGCCCCTGCACAATACCGATATGCCCCAAAACTTTCCGGTGTCCGCTTGACAACTTCCCATATATAAATCTTTACCTCCGGACCCTTCCGAACTCCTCGTGACGTCCGGGATCTCATCCGGACTCGAACAACATTCGGTAATCACATACAAGTCTTCCTAATAACCCTAGCGTCACGAACCTTAAGTGTGTAGACCCTACGGGTTCGGAGACATCTGAACATGACCGAGACGGCTCTCGGTCAATAACCAACAGCGGATCTGGATACCCATGTTGGCTCCTACATGCTCCTCGATGATGTCATCGGATGAACCACGATGTCGAGGATTCAAGCAACCCGTATACTATTCCCTTTGTCGACGGTATGTTACATGCCCGAGACTCGATCGTCGGTATCCCAATACCTCGTTCAGTCTCGTTATCGCAAGTCACTTTACTCGTCAGTAATGCATGATCCCGTGACCAAACACTTGGTCACTTTGAGCTCATTATGATGATGCATTACCGAGTGGGCCCAGAGATACCTCTCCGTCATACGGAGTGACAAATCCAGCCTCGATCCGTGTCAACCCAATGACACTTTCGGAGATACCGTAGTGCACCTTTATAGTCACCCGATTCGTTGTGGCGTTTGGTACACCCAAAGCACTCCTACGGTATCCGGAGTTACACGATCTCATGGTCTAAGGAAGAGATACTTGACATTGAAAAAGCTCTAGCAAAACGAACTACACGATCTTGTGCTATGCTTTAGGATTGGGTCTTGTCCATCACGTCATTCTCCTAATGACGTGATCCCATTGTCAATGACATCTGATGTCCATAGTCAGGAAACCATGACTATCTGTTGACCAACGAGCTAGTCAACTAGAGGCTTACTAGGGACGTATTGTAGTCTATGTATTCACACGTGTATTACGATTTCCGGATAATACAATTATAGCATGAATAAAGACAATTATCATGAACAAGGAAATATAATAATAATGCTTTTATTATTGCCTCTAGGGCATATTTCCAACAGTCTCCCACTTGCACTAGAGTCAATAATCTAGTTACATTGTGATGAATCGAACACCCATAGAGTTACGTGTTGATCATGTTTTGCCCATGAAGAGGTTTAGTCAGCGGATCTGCGACATTCAGATCCGTATGCACTTTGCAAATTTCTATGTCTCCATCTTGAACATTTTCACGGATGGAGTTGAAGCGGCGCTTGATGTGCTCGGTCTTCTTGTGAAACCTGGGCTCCTTGGCAAGTGCAATAGCTCCAAGTGTTGTCACGAAGAGTTTGATCGACCCCGACGCATTGGGTATGACTCCTAGGTTGGTGATGAACTCCTTCACCCAAATTGCTTCATCGCTGCCTCCGAGGTTGCCATGTACTCCGCTTCACATGTAGATCCCGCCACGACGCTCGCTTGCAGCTGCACCAGCTTCTCGCTCCACCATTCAACATATACACGATCCGGTTTGTGACTTAGAGTCATCCAGATCTGTGTCGAAGCTAGCGTCGACGTAACCCTTCTGACGAGCTCTTCGTCACCTCCATAAACGAGAAACATGTCCTTTGTCCTTTTCGGTACTTCAGGATATTCTTGACCGCTGTCCAGTGTTCCTTGCGGGATTACTTTGGTACCTTCCTACCAAACTTATGGCAAGGTTTACATCAGGTCAGTACACAGCATGGCATACATAATAGATCCTATGGCCGAGGAATAGGGGACGACGCTCATCTCTTCTTTATCTTTTGCCGTGGTCGGGCATTGAGCTGAGCTCAATCTCACACCTTGCAAGACAGGCAAGAACCCTTTCTTGGACTGATCCATTTTGAACTTCTTCAAAATCTTATCAAGGTATGTGCTTTGTGAAAGACCTATGAGGCGCCTCGATCTATCTCTATAGATCTTGATGCCTAATATATAAGCAGCTTCTCCAAGGTCCTTCATTGAAAAACTTTTATTCAAGTAGGCCTTAATGTTGTCCAAGAGTTCTATATCATTTCCCATCAAAAGTATGTCATCTACATATAATATGAGAAATGCTCTGAGCTCCCACTCACTTTCTTGTAAACGCAGGCTTCTCCATAAGTCTCATAAACCCAAACGCTTTGATCATCTCATCAAAGCGAATGTTCCAACTCGAGATGCTTGCACCAGCCCATAAATGGATCGCTGGAGCTTGCATACTTTGTTAGCGTTCTTAGGATCGACAAAACCTTCCGGCTGCATCATATACAGCTTCTTCCTTAAGATGCCCGTTAAGGAATGCCGTTTTGACGTCCATCTGCCATATCTCATAATCATAGTATGCGGCAATTGCTAACATGATTGGACGGACTTCAGCTTCGCCACGGAGAGAATGTCTCGTCGTAGTCAATCCCTTGGACTTGCCGATAACCCTTAGCGACAAGTCGAGCTTTATAGATGGTGACATTACCATCCGCGTCCGTCTTCTTCTTAAAGATCCATTTGTTTTCTATCGCTCGCCGATCATCGGGCAAGTCACCAAAGTCCATACTTTGTTTTCATACATGGATTCTATCTCGGATTTCATGGCTTCTAGCCATTTGTTGGAATCTGGGCCGCCATCGCTTCTTCATAGTTCAAGGTTCACCGTTGTCTAACAACATGATTTCCGGGACAGGGTTGCCGTACCACTGCAGTGCGGAACGTGTCCTTGTGGACCTCTGAAGTTCAAGAGCAACTTGATCCAAGTACCTTGATCATCATCATTATTTTCCTCTTCAAGAGGTGTAGGCATCACAGAACATTTTCCTGAGCTGCACTACTATCCCGTTCAAGAGGTAGTACTTCATCGAGTTCTACTTTCCTCCCACTTACTTCTTTCGAGAGAAACTCTTTTTCCAGAAAGGATCCATTCTTGGCAACAAAGATCTTGCTCTTGGATCTTAAGTAGAAGGTATACCCAATGGTTTCTTTAGGGTATCCTATGAAGACACATTTTTCCGACTTGGGTTCGAGCTTTTCAGGTTGAAGTTTCTTGACATAAGCATCGCATCCCCAAACTTTTAGAAACGACAGCTTAGGTTTCTTCCCAAACCATAATTCATACGGTGTCGTCTCAACGGATTTAGACGGTGCCCTATTTAAAGTGAATGTAGCTGTCTCTAGAGCGTATCCCCAAAATGATAGCGGTAAATCGGTAAGAGACATCATGGATCGCACCATATCCAATAGAGTGCGATTACGACGTTCGGACACACCGTTACGCTGAGGTGTTCCAGGCGGTGTGAGTTGTGAAATGATTCCACATTTTCTTAAGTGTGTACCAAATTCGTGACTTAAATATTCTCCTCCACGATCCGATCATAAGAATTTTATCTTTCGGTCACGTTGATTCTCTACTTCATTATGAAATTCCTTGAATTTTTCAAAGGTCTCAGACTTGTGTTTCATCAAGTAGACATACCCATATCTACTAAAGTCATCTGTGAGAGTGAGAACATAACGATATCCTCCGCGAGCCTCAACACTCATTGGACCGCACACATCGGTATGTATGATTTCCAACAAGTTGGTTGCTCGCTCCATTGTTCCGGAGAACGGAGTCTTGGTCATTTTGCCCATGAGGCATGGTTCGCATGTGTCAAATGATTCATAATCGAGAGACTCTAAAAGTCCATCAGCATGGAGCTTCTTCATGCGCTTGACACCAATGTGACCAAGGCGGCAATGCCACAAGTATGTGGGACTATCGTTATCAACTTTACATCTTTTGGTATTCACGCTATGAATATGTGTAACATTACGCTCGAGATTCATTAAGAATAAACCATTGACCATTGGAGCATGACCATAAAACATATCTCTCATATAAATAGAACAACCATTATTCTCGGATTTAAATGAGTAGCCATCTCGCATTAAACGAGATCCAGATACAATGTTCATGCTCAAACTTGGCACCAAATAACAATTATTAAGGTTCAAAACTAATCCCGTAGGTAAATGCAGAGGTAGCGTGCGACGGCGATCACATCGACTGGAACCATTCCCGACGTGCATCGTTACCTCGCCCTTCGCCAGCTCCGCTTATTCCGCAGCTCCTGCTGTGAGTTACAAATATGAGCAACGGCACGGTATCAAATACCGGGAGTTACTATGAGTCTTGGTAAGGTACACATCAATTACATGTATATCAAATATACCTTTGGTGTTGTCGGCCTTCTTATCCGCTAAGTATTTGGGGCAGTTCCGCTTCGAGTGACCCTTCCCCTTGCAATAAAAGCACTCGGTCTCGGGCTTGGGTACATTCTTTGACTTCTTCCGGCAACTGGCTTACCGGGCGCGGCAACATCTTTGCCGTCCTTCTTGAAGTTCTTCTTACCCTTGCCCTTTTTGAACTTAGTGGTCTTATTGACCATCAACACTTGATGTTCTTTCTTGATTTCAACCTCTGCTGACTTCACATTGAGAATACTTCAGAATGGTCTTCACCATCCCCGCATATTGTAGTTCATCACAAAGCTCTTGTAGCTTGGTGGGAGCGATGAAGAATTTTGTCAATGACCGCCTCGTCCGGAGGTTTATGTCCAGTTGGGACAAAGCGGTTGTGTAACCCGACATTTTGAGTATGTGCTCACCGACGAACTGTTTTCCTCCATCTTATAACTATAGAACTTGTCGGAGACTTCATATCTCTCGACCGGGCATGAGCTTAGAAAACTAGTTTCAGCTCCTCGAACATCTCATATGCTCCGTGTTGCTCAAAACGCTTTTGGAGCCCCGGTTCTAAGCTGTAAAGCATGCCGCACTGAGCGAGGGAGTAATCATCAAGACGAGACTGCCAAGCATTCATAATGTCTTGGTTCTGCGGGACGGAGCGTCACCTAGCGGTCCTTCTAGGACATATTGTTTCTGGCAGCTATGAGGATGATCCTCGGGTTCGGACCCAGTCCGTATAGTTCTTGCCGTCATCTTTCAGCTTGGTTTTCTCTAGGAACGCGTTGAAGTTCAAGTTGACATGAGCGTTGGCCATTTGATCTACAAGACATATTATGAAAAAGTTTTAGACTAAGTTCATGATAATCAAGTTCATCTAATCAAATTATTTAATGAACTCCCACTCAGATTAGACATCCCTCTAGTCATCTAAGTGTTACACGATCCGAGTCGACTAGGCCGTGTCCGATCATCACGTGAGACGGACTAGTCATCGTCGGTGAACATTCTCATGTTGATCGTATCTTCCATACGACTCGTGTTCGACCTTTCGGTCTCCGTGTTCGAGGCCATGTCTGTACATGCTAGGCTCGTCAAGTTAACCCTAAGTGTTTTGCATGTGTAAAACTGTCTTATACCCGTTGTATGTGAGCGTAAGGATCTATCACACCCGATAATCACGTGGTGCTTGAAGCGATTTAACTTTAGCAACGGTGGACAGTTAGGGAGAACACTTCTTGATATTGTTGTAAGGGATCATCTTACTTACTACCGTCGTTCTAAGTAAACAAGATGCATAAACATAATAAACATCACATGCAATTATATAGTAGTGACATGATATGGCCAATATCATATAGCTCCATTGATCTCCATCTTCGAGGCTCCATGATCATCTTGTCACCGGCATGACACCATGATCTCCATCATCATTCTCCATCATCGTGTCTTCATGAAGTTGTCACGCCAACGGCTACTTCTACTTCTATGGCTAACGCGTTTAGCAATAAAGTAAAGTAATTTACATGGCGTTCTTCAATGACACGCAGGTCATACAAAAATAAAGACAACTCCTATGGCTCATGCCGGTTGTCATACTCATCGACATGCAAGTCGTGATTCCTATTACAAGAACATGATCTCATACATCACAATATGTCATTCATCATTCATCACAACTTGGCCATATCACATCACATGACAATTGCTGCAAAAACAAGTTAGACGTCCTCTAATTGTTGTTGCATCTTCTACGTGGCTGCAATTGGGTTCTAGCAAGAACGTTTTCTTACCTACGAATAACCACAACGTGATTTTGTCAACTTCTATTTACCCTTCATAAGGACCCTTTTCATTGAATCCGCTCCAACTAAAGTGGGAGAGACAGACACCCGCCAGCCACCTTATGCAACTAGTGCATGTCGATCGGTGGAACCGGTCTCACGTAAGCGTCACGTGTAAGGTTGGTCCGGCCGCTTCATCCCACAATACCGCGGAAGCAAGATAAGACTAGTAGCGGCAAGCAAGTTGACAAGATCTACGCCCACAACCAAATTGTGTTCTACTCGTGCAATAGAGAACTACGCATAGACCTAGCTCATGATGCCACTGTTGGGGAACGTTGCAGAAAATTAAAAAATTTCCTACGGTTTCACCAAGATCCATCTATGAGTTCATCTAAGAAACGAGTCAAGGGAGTGAGTTTGCATCTACATACCACTTGTAGATCGAGTGCGGAAGCGTTCAAGGGGATGGTGATGATGGAGTCGTACTCGCCGTGATTCAGATCACCGATGACCAAGTGCTGAACGGATAGCAGTTCAACACACGTACGGTACAGACGACGTCTCCTCCGTCTTGATCCAGCAAGGAGGAAGGAGAGGTTGAGGAAGACAGCTCCAACGGCAGCACGACGCGCGTGGTGTTGTTGGTGCAGAAGATCTCGGCAGTGGCTTCGCCAAGCACGTGCGGAGGAGGAGAGGTGTTGGGAGGGAGGCTGCGCCTTGGCTTAGGTGTTCAGCCTCCCTCACCCCTCTATTTATAGGGGAAGGGAGGAGGGGCGGCCCTCTAGATGGCATCTAGAGGGGGCGGCGGCCAAGGAGGGGGACTTGCCCCCAAGCTGGGGGCCCCTCTGGGTTCCCCCAACCCCTAGGCGCAAGGGCCCAAGGGGGGCGCCCAGCCCACCAGGGGCTGGCTCCTGCCCCACGCAGCCCATGTGCCCCCTCGGGAGGTGGCCTCTCCGGTGGACCCCGAACCCTTCCGGTGGCCCCGTACAATACCGATATGCCCCGAAACTTTCCGGTGTCCGTTTGACAACTTCCCATATATAAATCTTTACCTCCGGACCCTTCCGAACTCCTCGTGACGTCCGGGATCTCATCCGGACTCAACAACATTCGTAATCACATACAAGTCTTCCTAATAACCCTAGCGTCACCGAACCTTAAGTGTGTAGACCCTACGGGTTCGGAGACACGAGACATGACCGAGGCGGCTCTCGGTCAATAACCAACAGCGGATCTGGATACCCATGTTGGCTCCCACATGCTCCTCGATGATGTCATCGGATGAACCACGATGTCGAGGATTCAAGCAACCCGTATACTATTCCCTTTGTCGACGGTATGTTACATGCCCGAGACTCGATCGTCGGTATCCCAATACCTCGTTCAGTCTCGTTACGCAAGTCACTTTACTCGCATCAGTAATGCATGATCCCGTGACCAAACACTTGGTCACTTTGAGCTCATTATGATGATGCATTACCGAGTGGGCCCAGAGACACCTCTCCGTCATACGGAGTGACAAATCCAGCCTCGATCCGTGTCAACCCAATGACACTTTCGGAGATACCTGTAGTGCACCTTTATAGTCACCCGATTCGTTGTGACGTTTGGTACACCCAAAGCACTCCTACGGTATCCGGGAGTTACACGATCTCATGGTCTAAGGAAGAGATACTTGACATTGAAAATGCTCTAGCAAAACGAACTACGATCTTGTGCTATGCTTTAGGATTGGGTCTTGTCCATCACGTCATTCTCCTAATGACGTGATCCGTTGTCAATGACATCTGATGTCCATAGTCAGGAAACCATGACTATCTGTTGACCAACGAGCTAGTCAACTAGAGGCTTACTAGGGACGTATTGTAGTCTATGTATTCACACGTGTATTGCGATTTCCGGATAATACAATTATAGCATGAATAAAAGACAATTATCATGAACAAGGAAATATAATAATAATGCTTTTATTATTGCCTCTAGGGCATATTTCCAACAGGTGGAACCCAACGAGTACGCATAGCTGTTTTCAAAGCAGCCCAAGTAGCTGGAACAGGATATAATCTACAATGTTCAGACCACCAAACACATGCAAAGCTAGTGAAAGCACAAACAGCAGCTGGAACACGTCTCTCCTCAGGGTATTGTAAACATGTAAATCGTTGTTCAGTTTCTAACTCCCAAGTAAGATATATATCAGGAACATATCTACCCTCAAACGGTGGAATATTCAATTTCAGTTTAGGGAGATGGTCATGATCTCGTACCTGAGGTGGTGGTGCAGGCCTACCGTTGTGAAGATATACCTGAGGTCGACCGGCTGGTGGTGGTGCTGGTGGCTGCACGTAGCACCAACAGCAGTAGCAGCGGCACCCGAATTTTGTCCGGGCTCAATAGGAACACGCTGTGCTCGCCCTACTGTATCGCGGCGTAGAACTGGTTGTGGGAGGCGTTTGAGTAATTCATCAAACTTGGCGTCCAACTTGGTGTCAATTGACTTCTCAATGTCATCCATCTTCTCCATTGCCTTTCCAAAGCTGGCCATCACGTCTTCCACCTGTTGACCCATCATTTGCTGAAACTTATCATGAAGCTCTTTGTTCGTCATGTTATCCCAGTCAATCTCGTTGACTTGTGTTCCTGCCATAGTTAGCAGCAATAGAAACAGACAAGAATATGATCCTACAGCCAATTGGAATATGGTGGTGGTGGGGTGTCACAAATCCCTCAAGCAAAACTCAAATTCTTACCAGTTCTTACCCAGCAGCAGGCGGTGATCGGCAACCGTTGTAGTCAAAACTCTCAAAGCTTGGATAGAGCGATTACCAGGGAGAGTCAAACGCATGACGTAGATGTATGTGGAGCTGGGAAGGCTTATAATATGATAGCAAAAAGGATCAGCAATAATCAATTCAGAGATGCAAAGTTGAATGGACGCTCAACGACGGTATTGTGCTGGTCCTAGGCTAGACCGTGCTAGAGACGCGAGCCTAGAACACGAACAAAATCACGGCGCTGCACGTAAACAAGGGAGAAGCACACTCTGGAATTTTTTTTCGCTCTTTTTTTTTGCGCTCTGTTTTTTTTTTGCGCTCCTTTTTTTTGCGAAAAATCACTATAATGGCGAGTGTCTCAAAACTCTTCCCAGGTCAAACTGACAGGATGGGCACGAAATTTTTTCGACCAATTAATTTTTTTTCGACTGCCCGGACCCAAAAACTGAAAACGGGTCAAAAAAACTTTCTATAACAGCGACTGTCTCAATACGCTTAGAAACACCTAAAAATAGGATAGCCAGAAAATTTTTTGTCAAGTGCGTTTTTGGAAAATTTTGGGCCTAAACGGAGGGTGGTTTCCGGACTCTTTTTTTTTGGAAACCAACCTCTTCTACGGACGGCAAAAGATTGCTGGAATCCGAAACCTACTCAGACAAGGAAAACACAAATCTGGGAATAGATGGATCTCGAAAGTTAACCTAATATGCAAGGAACTCGGATTGGTGGTGGATATATGGTGGTGGTATATGGCAGCGGTGGTGGTATATGGTAGCGGTGGTGGTATATGGATACGGATTGGTGGTGCTATATGGATACGGATTGGTGGTGGTATATGGATACAGATTCAGAGCGGTGGCGGATAAGCAATGGTGGTAGATGGCAAGGCGATGATGATGGTGCAGCGGCGGCGTGACAACTTATGACCAGAACTCGAAACTCTAAAAGACTAGACTCTAAGACCAGCAACTTGACACGACGATGCAACCGCAAATTCAACAAAGCAAAAACCCTAAAAAGATTATGCAAAGGCTCAGATTGGTTCGGATATGATGAACTAACCCTAATTTTTTTGTGGCTTTTTCGTGGACTGTGGGTATGAAGAACAGACTCGATCTAATCTACGAAAAAAACTGTAAAATCTCACCAAGCAACCTAGAAATCTGATACCACTTGATAGAGGCGAGGGTGTCCCGTCTTTCGATGAGATGATGGATATCGCTTTGGTGGAAATCGACTTTGACGATCCAACTACGAACGTACGAGGACGTCGCGCCTTAGCAATCGCTAAACCAACTCCGAGAGGTTATTGACCACGCCGGAGCACGATCAACCTGACCACGAGGGTCTGTTTCTTGCGAGCAAACGAAGAACAAGCAAGAAACTGAGATTGCAATCTGGATATTGCGAATATAAGGCAAAGCTTTATTGATCAAGGTGGGGTTACGTGGCGCCTTTGTGCAGTCGTTGAACACAAACGAAATGCACGCGAAGTTGCAGCTATGGCGAACTTTAATCTAAACAAAACCCAAAGTCTAAACAAAGCCCTAAGGGATGTATATATGGAGGAAGAGGGGGGGGTTCGTGGCCCTTGGTGGAGGGGTCCGAAAACAACCCTATCTCTTGTTTTCCCACATATACGGACTCTAAAAATAGCCTATACTTATGTATTTCGAAATTACATGGGCCTGGCCCAATAATAAGGCGACGCAGCACCTAGAATAGCCTCTGGACGAAATTTATGAAGTGGCATCTTGTATATTTCGTCCAAGGCTTCATGCACCCGTTATGGTGGCTTCAAAGCCCTGAAATCATCACTTGTAACTCCGTTCTTGTTCCCCTTGCGCATGCCATCATCTCCATGCTTGTTCTTGCTCCAATGTTCATCCTTCTCCAAGATAGGCCCTTCATTTGTAAGCAAAACGAATGTATCCAATTTAGGCAGCATCATATTCTCATGAACATTAGAATCATTACTAAGAAACGAAAGTACCTGGTAATTTAGTTGGCGTGCGCGAGCTCTAGTAATTGGTCCAGTATGTATAGCAGCAGGGGTTGTGGGTGTAACAATGGTATTGATGTCCTTATCAACGGGTGGAATTAGTCGATCCGGCGGCAGTATTGGCAGGCGCGGTCGCATGGGACACCATGTTTTGCTCTGGAAGCACGGTGACGAGTTCCTTCTTTTGCCTTCTTGCTTGATTCTTTTATGGTAGGTGACTATCACTTTAAATAGGTGATTCCACTACCATTTCTGTAGATTTCTTCCATATTATGCTAAATGGTCCAAAAACGTACCTGAGAGATTATTAACAAAAAAAGGTGCACGAACGCGGTAAAATTCCATAAAGCCTACCATGTAGCGCAAAATACTTAGTAAAATTATCACATAAATTGGACTCATCACTACCAACGTCGGCAACTACGTGTCATTCATGTGCGCCGCAACGGCCACGAGGCCGAACCATCCACGTCGATCATCGACCTCACCTCCACCGGCGACATTAGCGACCAGGCGGCGGACTCCGACAAGAAAGAGTAGCACGTGTGACATGGAAGTGCCCACGTCCAACAAAGAGCGGGTGGTGGGAGACTGACATGCCCACGACAAGGGAAGAGTAGACCAGGGTCAGCGACTTTTGCTATGTAAAAAATATCCTACTATTAAATGATGTGTCCACTTTTATTTGATGCACCAGGTTGGATGCCCAGCTTCGCTAGCGCTATCCGCGGATAATTTGCATGTCTGTTTTGATGGATGGCGTTGGATATGCCCTTATCAGAATCAAAACAAATAGCACTCTGTGCATGGTTCCAAATACTCGATTTTTTAGTAACAAAGTATGTGTTATATACCAACAATTTCTTTTGCACAGGATATACCAACAAATTTGTATGTTTAGAAACTTTATTCATATATGGATTCGATACTATGCTTTTGATGACATGTTTAACACATTTGACCCGCGCCGACCCATAAATATCCATAATTTCATGGAAAATCCACATCGTTCTTTCCTCCTCTTGAACAAAAGACCCCCAGGCAATCAGGTTTCCTCTTCCTCCCATTGGTGCCCCGCCTTTGATGGCCTTTGGGTCGTGGAGGTGCGGCGGATCTCGGCCCCTATCGGCAGGAGGGAGCCCGCTCTCGTTCTTATTAGGTTTAGCGTCTTGGTTAGGGTTGTGAGGCGGTGACAATGTTCCTTACTAGGAATAATGTCTCCCACTTTTATCCTTATACCAATGATGCATATATCATTATCGGAGGGCGAGTGGAGGTGTGTTTCCATTGGATCTCGCGGGGAATCGGTCGATACTGGTCTTCGGTGGATCCGTTTGGATCCAGTCTTTGTTTGGTTGTTTAAAAGTTTGATCCTTGCAGTCTATGACTCTCTTCATCGGTGGTGGTTAAAGTTCAGGTGCAATGGGCCTATTGGGTTTTATCATGACGACTTCCTGTGATGTCCTTCTTCGAGGGGAAATGATCACATCGAGGATTTGGGTAAATCGGAAGGAAAATATGAGAGGTAGATGAAGGGGGGAGTAGAGAGACAGATGGGGAATTTCAATTTAATTCGTCAAGCATGAGCGTTAGAGGGACAACACTTCGCTTATCTTCCTTCTTACGGTTGGGACCTATGGTCCATACACCCATTATTGCCACTCTCTTCTTCTTGAGGCTTACTCCATCTTTATCTCACTCTAGACAGGGCGACGTCTTCTTCGGATGCGTCATCATCCGAGTCCACCAGGTCGAGGATCTTATGGTCCGCCCCTGCCACTCTCAAGGTCACATTGACCTATGTGTTGGGGAACGTTGCAGAAAATTAAAAATTTTCCTACGATTTCACCAAGATCCATCTATGAGTTCATCTAAGCAACGAGTCATGGGAGATGCATCTACATACCACTTTGTAGATCGCGAGCGGAAGCGTTCAAAAGAACGGGGTTGAGGTAGTTGTACACGGCGTGATCCAATCAACGGAGATCCTAGCGCCGAACGGACGGCACCTCCGCGTTCAACACACGTACGGTCAGCGTGACGTCTCCTCCTTCTTGATCCAGCAAGGGGGAAGGAGAGGTTGATGAAGATCCAGCAGCACGACGGCGTGGTGGTGGATGTAGCAGGATCCGGCAGGGCCGTAGCGTCTGCGGGAGGAGGAGGTGTAGCAAGGGAAAGGAGGTGCCAAGATGCGGGTCTTGCTGCCCTTCCTCCCTCCACTATATATAGGGGCTAGGGGCGATGCCCCTTGGAGATCCCATCTAGATGGGGGCGGCCCCCGGGCAACGGCCCCTTAGGGTTTCAACCAGGCGCGATGCCCCTCGGGGGCAACGCCCCTAGGGTTTCAACCGGGGGCGCATGCCCCTGGGAGCAACGGTCCCCCAACCCTAGGCGCCTTGGGCCCTTGGGTGGGCGCACCAGCCCACCAGGGCTGGTTCCCACTCCACTTCAGCCCATGGGGCCCTCCGGATAGGTGGCCCCACCGGTGGACCCAGGACCCTTTCGGTGGTCCCAGACAATACCGTGACCCCCAAAACTTTCCCGGTGGCTGAAACTGGACTTCCTATATATAAATCTTTACCTCCGGACCATTCCGGAACTCCTCGTGACGTCCGAGATCTCATCCGGGACTCCGAACAACTTTCGGGTTACTGCATACTAATATCTCTACAACCCTAGTGTCACCGAACCTTAAGTGTGTAGACCCTACGGGTTCGGGAGATATCTGAACATGACCGAGATGCCTCTCGGTCAATAACCAACAGCGGATCTGGATACCCATGTTGGCTCCTACATACTCCTCGATGATCTCATCGGATGAACCACGATGTCGAGGATTCAATCAAACCCGTATACAATTCCCTTTGTCAATCGGTACGTTACTTGCCCGAGACTCGATCGTCGGTATCCCAATACCTTGTTCAGTCTCGTTACCGACAAGTCACTTTACTCGTACCGTAATGCATGATCCCGTGACTAACCACTTAGTCACTTTGAGCTCATTATGATGATGCATTACCGAGTGGGCCCAGAGATACCTCTCCGTCATACGGAGTGACAAATCCGATCTCGATCCGTGTCAACCCAATGACACTTTCGGAGATACCTGTAGTGCACCTTTATAGTCACCCGATTCGTTGTGACGTTTGGTACACCCAAAGCACTCTTACGGTATCCGAGAGTTACACGATCTCATGGTCTAAGGAAGAGATACTTGACATTGGAAAAGCTGTAGCAAAACGAACTACACGATCTTGTGCTATGCTTAGGATTGGGTCTTGTCCATCACATCATTCTCCTAATGATGTGATCCCATTGTCAATGACATCCAATGTCCATAGTCAGGAAACCATGACTATCTGTTGACCAACGAGCTAGTCAACTAGAGGCTCACTAGGGACATGTTATGGTCTATGTATTCACACGTGTATGACGATTTCCGGATAATACAGTTATAGCATGAATAAAAGACAATCATAATGAACAAAGAAATATAATAATAACACTTTTATTATTGCCTCTAGGGCATATTTCCAACAGTCTCCCACTTGCACTAGAGTCAATAATCTAGTTACATTGTAATGAATCGAACACCCATAGAGTTCTGGTGTTGATCATGTTTTGCTCATGAGAGAGGTTTAGTCAGCGGATCTGCGACATTCAGATCCGTATGTACTTTGCAAATTTCTATGTCTCCATCCTGAACGTTTTCACGGATGGAGTTGAAGCGACGCTTGATGTGCCTGGTCTTCTTGTGAAACCTGGGCTCCTTGGCAAGTGCAATAGCTCCAGTGTTGTCACGAAGAGTTTGATCGGCCCCGACGCATTGGGTATGACTCCTAGGTCGGTGATGAACTCCTTCACCCAAATTGCTTCATGCGCTGCCTCCGAGGCTGCCATGTACTCCGCTTCACATGTAGATCCCGCCACGACGCTCGCTTGCGGTTGCACCAGCTTCTTGCTCCACCATTCAACATATACACGTATCCGGTTTGTGACTTAGAGTCATCCAGATCGTGTCGAAGCTAGCGTCGGCGTAACCCGTTCTGACGAGCTCTTCGTCACCTCCATAAACGAAAACATGTCCTTTGTCCTTTTCGGTACTTCAGGATATTCTTGACCGCTGTCCGGTGTTCCTTGCGGGATTACTTTGGTACCTTCCTACCAAACTTACGGCAAGGTTTACATCAGTCAGTACACAGCATGGCATACATAATAGATCCTATGGCTGAGGCATAGGGATGACACTCATCTCTTCTTTATCTTTTGCCGTGGTCGGGCATTGAGCTGAGCTCAATCTCACACCTTGCAATCTGAGCAAGAACCCTTCTTGGACTGATCCATTTTGAACTTCTTCAAAATCTTATCAAGGTATGTGCTTTGTGAAAGACCTATGAGGCGTCTCGATCTATCTCTATAGATCTTGATGCCTAATATATAAGCAGCTTCTCCAAGGTCCTTCATTGAAAACACTTATTCAAGTAGGCCTTAATGCTGTCCAAGAATTCTATATCATTTCCCATCAAGTATGTCATCTACATATAATATGAGAAATGCTCTGAGCTCCCACTCACTTTCTTGTAAACGCAGCTTTTCCATAAGTCTCATAAACTAAACGCTTTGATCATCTCATCAAAGCGAATGTTCCAACTCGAGATGCTTGCACCAGCCCATAAATGGATCGTTGGAGCTTGCATACTTTGTTAGCGTTCTTAGGATCGACAAAACCCTCCGGCTGCATCATATACAGCTCTTCCTTAAGATATCCGTTAAGGAACGCTGTTTTCACGTCCATCTGCCATATCTCATAATCATAGTATGCGGCAATTGCTAACATGATTCGGACGGACTTAAGCTTCGCTACGGGAGAGAAAGTCTCATCGTAGTCAATCCCTTGAACTTGCCGATAACCCTTAGCGACAAGTCGAGCTTTATAGATGGTGACATTACCATCCGCGTCCGTCTTCCTCTTAAAGATCCATTTGTTTTCTATCGCTCGCCGATCATCGGCAAGTCGGTCAAAGTCCACACTTTGTTTTCATACATGGATTCTATCTCGGACTTCATGGCTTCTAGCCATTTGTTGGAATCTGGGCCCGCCATCGCTTCTTCATAGTTCGAAGGTTCATTGTTGTCTAACAACATGATTTCCAAGACAGGGTTGCCGTACCACTGCAGTGCGGAACGTGTCCTAGTGGACCTCTGAGTTCAAGAGCAACTTGATCCAAGTACCTTGATCATCATCATGAATTTCCTCTTGGTTGGTGTAGGCATCACAGAACATTTTCTGAGCTGCACTACTATCCTGTTCAAGAGGTAGTACTTCATCGAGTTCTACTTTCCTCCCACTTACTTCTTTCGAGAGAAACTCTTTTCCCAGAAAGGATCCGTTCTTGGCAACAAAGATCTTGCCCTCGGATCTTAAGTAGAAGGTATACCCTACGGTTTCCTTAGGGTATCCTATGAAGACGCATTTTTCCGACTTGGGTTCGAGCTTTTCAGGTTGAAGTTTCTTGACATAAGCATCGCATCCCCAAACTTTTAGAAACGACAGCTTAGGTTTCTTCCCAAACCATAATTCATACGGTGTCGTCTCAACGGACTTAGGCGGTGCCCTATTTAAAGTGAATGTAGCTGTCTCTAGGCGTATCCCCAAAATGATAGCGGTAAATCAGTAAGAGACATCATAGACCGCACCATATCCAATAGAGTGCGATTACGACGTTCGGACACACCGTTACCGAGGTGTTCGGTGGCGTTAGTTGTGAAACGATTCCACATTTTCTTAAGTGTGTACCAAATTCGTGACTTAAATATTCTCCTCCACGATCCGATCGTAAGAATTTTATCTTTCGGTCACGTTGATTCTCTACTTCATTCTGAAATTCCTTGAACTTTTCAAAGGTCTCGGACTTGTGTTTCATCAAGTAGACATACCCATATCTACTCAAGTCATCTGTGAGAGTGAGAACATAACGATATCCTCCATGAGCCTCAACGCTCATTGGACCGCACACATCGGTATGTATGATTTCCAACAAGTTGGTTGCCCGCTCCATTGTTCCGAGAATGGAGTCTTGGTCATCTTGCCCATGAGGCATGGTTCGCATGTGTCAAATGATTCATAATCAAGAGACTCCAAAAGTCCATCAAGATGGAGCTTCTTCATGCGCTTGACACCAATGTGACCAAGGCAGCGATGCCACAAGTATGTGGGACTATTGTTATCAACTTTACATCTTTTGGTATTCACGCTATGAACATGTGTAATACTACGCCGAGATTCATTAAGAATAAACCATTGACCATCGGAGCATGACCATAAAACATATCTCTCATATAAATAGAACAACCATTATTCTCGGATTTAAATGAGTAGCCATCTCGCATTAAACGAGATCCGGATACATTATTCATGCTCAAACTTGGCACCAAATAACAATTATTAAGGTTTATAACTAATCCTGGGTAAATGAAGAGGTAGCGTGCGACGGCGATCACATCGACTCGGAACCATTCCCGACGCGCGATCGTCACCTCGTCCTTCGCCAGCCTCCGCTTATTCCGCAGCTCCTGCTGTGAGTTACAAATATGAGCAACGGCACGGTATCAAATACCGGGAGTTACTACGAGTCTTCGGTAAGGTACACATCAATTACATGTATATCAAATATACCTTTGGTGTTGCGGCCTTCTTGTCCGCTAAGTATTTGGGGCAGTTCCGCTTCGATGACCCTTCCCTTGCAATAAAAGCACTCAGTCTCGGCTTGGGTCCATTCTTTGACTTCTTCCGGCAACTTGCTTATCGGGCGCGGCAACCTCCTTGTCGTCCTTCTTGAAGTTCTTCTTGCCCTTGCCCTTCTTAAACTTAGTGGTCTTATTGACCATCAACACTTGATGTTCTTTCTTGATTTCAACCTCGGTTGACTTCACATAGAGAATACTTCAGAATGGTCTTTACCATCCCCTGCATATTGTAGTTCATCACAAAGCTCTTGTAGCTTGGTGGAAGCGATCGAGGATTCATCAATGACCGCCTCATCGGGGAGGTTAATATTCAGCTGGGTCATACGGTTGTGCAACCTGGACATCTTGAGAATGTGCTCACCGATGAACTATTTTCCTCCATCTTACAACTGTAGAACTTGTCGGAGATGTCATATCTCTCGACCGGCGTGAGCTTGGAAAACAAGTTTCAGCTCCTCGAACATCTCATATGCTCCGTGATGCTCAAAATGCTTTTGGAGCCCGGTTCTAAGCTGTAAAGCATGCCGCACCGAACGAGGGAGTAATCATCAAGACGAGACTGCCAAGCATTCATAATGTCTTGGTTCTGCAGACGGAGCGTCACCTAGCGGTCCTTCTAGGACATATTGTTTCCTGGCAGCTATGAGGATGATCCTCAAGTTCCGGACCCAGTCCGTATAGTTGCTGCCGTCATCTTTCAGCTTAGTTTTCTCTAGGAACGCGTTGAAGTTCAAGTTGACATGAGCGTTGGCCATTTGATCTACAAGACATATCATTCAAAAGTTTTAGACTAAGTTCATGATAATTAAGTTCATCTAATCAAAATTATTTCAATGAACTCCCACTCAGATTAGACATCCCTCTAGTCATCTAAGTGATACACGATCCGAGTCGACTAGGCCGTGTCCGATCATCACGTGAGACGGACTAGTCATCGTCTGTGAACATTCTCATGTTGATCGTATCTTCTATACGACTCGTGTTCGACCTTTTGGTCTCCGTGTTCCGAGGCCATGTCTGTACATGCTAGGCTCGTCAAGTTAACCCTAAGTGTTTTGCGTGTGTAAATCTGTCTTACACCCGTTGTATGTGAACGTAAGAATCCATCACACCGATCATCACGTGGTGCTTAGAAGCGACGAACTTTAGCAACGGTGCACGCTTAGGGAGAACACTTCTTGAAATTGTTGTAAGGATCATCTTATTTACTACCGTCGTTCTAAGTAAACAAGATGTATAAACATAATAAACATCACATGCAATTATATAGTAGTGACATGATATGGCCAATATCATAAAACTCCATTGATCTCCATCTTGGGGCTCCATGATCATCTTGTCACCGCATGACACCATGATCTCCATCATCATGATCTCCATCATTGTGCCTCCATGAAGTTGTCACGCCAACGACTACTTCTACTTCTATGGCTAACGCGTTTAGCAATAAAGTAAAGTAAATTACATGGCGTTCTTCAATGACACGCAGGTCATACAAAAATAAAGACAACTCCTATGGCTCCTGCCGGTTGTCATACCCATCGACATGCAAGTCGTGATTCCTATTACAAGAACATGATCTCATACATCACAATATGTCATTCATCATTCATCACAACTTGGCCATATCACATCACATGTCAATTGCTGCAAAAACAAGTTAGACGTCCTCTAATTGTTGTTGCATCTTTTACGTGGCTGCAATTGGGTTCTAGCAAGAACGTTTTCTTACCTACGAATAACCACAACGTGATCTTGTCAACTTCTATTTACCCTTCATAAGGACCCTTTTCATCGAATCCGCTCCAACTAAAGTGGGAGAGAAAGACACCCGCCAGCCACCTTATGCAACTAGTGCATGTCAGTCGGTGGAACCGGTCTCACGTAAGCGTCACGTAAGGTTGGTCCGGGCCGCTTCATCCCACAATACCGCGGAAGCAAGATAAGACTAGTAGCGGCAAGTAAATTGACAAGATCCACACCCACAACTAAATTGTGTTCTACTCGTGCAAAGAGAACTACGCATAGACCTAGCTCATGATGCCACTGTTGGGGAACGTTGCGAAAAATTAAAATTTTTCCTACGGTTTCACCAAGATCCATCTATGAGTTCATCTAAGCAACGAGTCATGGGAGATGCATCTACATACCACTTTGTAGATCGCGGCGGAAGCGTTCAAAAGAACGGGGTTGAGGTAGTTGTACGGCGTGATCCAATCAACGGAGATCCTAGCGCCGAGCGGACGGCACCTCCGCGTTCAACACACGCACGGTCAGCGTGGCGTCTCCTCCTTCTTGATCCAGCAAGGGGAAGGAGAGGTTGATGAAGATCCAGCAGCACGACGGCGTGGTAGTGGATGCAGCAGGATCCGGCAGGCTTCGCCAAGCGTCTGCGGGAGGAGGAGGTGTAGCAAGGGAAAGGGAGGTGCCAAGATGCGGGTCTTGCTGCCTTCCTCCCTCCACTATATATAGGGGCTAGGGGCATGCCCCTGGAGATCCCATCTAGATTGGGGGGGCGGCCCGGGAACGGCCCCTTAGGGTTTCCAACCAGGGGCATGCCCCTCGGGGCAACGCCCCTAGGGTTTCCAACCGGGGGCGCATGCCCCTGGGCAACGGTCCCCCAACCCTAGGCGCCTTGGGCCCTTGGGTGGGCGCACCAGCCCACCAGGGCTGGTTCCCACGCCACTTCAGCCCATGGGGCCCTCCGGATAGGTGGCCCCACCGGTGGACCCAGGACCCTTTCGGTGGTCCCAGACAATCAGTGACCCCAAAACTTTCCGGTGGCAAACTGGACTTCCTATATATAAATCTTTACCTCCGGACCATTCCGAACTCCTCGTGACGTCCGGATCTCATCCGGACTCAACAACTTTCGGTTACTGCATACTAATATCTCTACAACCCTAGCGTCCACCGAACCTTAAGTGTGTAGACCCTACGGGTTCGGAGATATCTGAACATGACCGAGATGCCTCTCCGGTCAATAACCAACAGCGGATCTGGATACCCATGTTGGCTCCCACATACTCCTCGATGATCTCATCGGATGAACCACGATGTCGAGGATTCAATCAAACCCATATACAATTCCCTTTGTCAATCGATGCGTTACTTGCCCGAGACTCGATCGTCGGTATCCCAATACCTTGTTCAGTCTCGTTACGGCAAGTCACTTTACTCGCACCGTAATGCATGATCCCTTGACTAACCACTTAGTCACTTTGAGCTCATTATGATGATGCATTACCGAGTGGGCCCAGAGATACCTCTCCGTCATACGGAGTGACAAATCCCGCCTCGATCCGTGTCAACCCAATGACATTTTCGGAGATACCAGAGTGCACCTTTATAGTCACCCGATTCGTTGTGGACGTTTGGTACACCCAAAGCACTCTTACGGTATCCGGAGTTACACGATCTCATGGTCTAAGGAAGAGATACTTGACATTGGAAAAGCTCTAGCAAAACGAACTACACGATCTTGTGCTATGCTTAGGATTGGGTCTTGTCCATCACATCATTCTCCTAATGATGTGATCCCGTTGTCAATGACATCCAATGTCCATAGTCAGGAAACCATGACTATCTGTTGACCAACGAGCTAGTCAACTAGAGGCTCACTAGGGACATGTTATGGTCTATGTATTCACACGTGTATCACGATTTCCGGATAATACAGTTATAGCATGAATAAAAGACAATCATCATGAACAAAGAAATATAATAATAACACTTTTATTATTGCCTCTAGGGCATATTTCCAACACTATGGCACTGGCGTGATAGTCACCACGCCTTGAGAAGGAGCTTCATCCCAAATGGGTGCCTTAGGCATAGCAATTTTTGAGTGTATAGTAATCCATCCAGTTGCGCAATCCACAGGAAGGTGAGACCACTACACTAGGATTTGAAGTGTAGCATGGTTGCCTTTTCTTGACGAGGCGACATTGAAGGAACGCCTTAAATGTATCCTAATGCCTAAAAGTTGGATAGGCTGGCCCTTATGAAAGGACTATATAACCCCCAATAGAGGTTTTTTTTCTTGAAAACATAATAACTTTATTCAATCGAAATAACGGATACATCGTTTAAGAGGAAGGGTACAATTTCATTCAATGGCTCCTCAAACCAATCAACAGTATCAGAAAATCTAGCCAACCTAACAAGTTCATGAGCTACTTTATTTGCCTCTCTATTACAATGTTCAAACTTGGACATAGAAAAATCACAAGCAATAAAATAACAATCATCAAAAATTGCCGCCGCCACTCCCGCCGACCGTCCTCCATTATTCATAGTCTCGATGACCTCCAAGTTATCAGAATTGATGACAAGTCGATTACACCCCGCCCTTTGCGCCAGGGATAGCCCAAACCTGACCGCTAGAGCTTCCGCCGTGAGAACGTCCGCACACCAGTCAATTTTCGAGCAGCCCCCTGCAATAAAATTTCGTTTGTCGTCCCTGAGAACCGCTCCGGTCGTTTTCTTAAGAAGGTCATGATCAAAAGAAGCATCAACATTAAGTTTCACAAAGCCCACGGGGCCGACTCAACCCCCTCTTCATGGAAGCATTAGGAGAGGAAGCAATAACATAATTGGTCATAAGAGCTTGAATCCCCATAGATATCTGTTTAGCATCTTGAACTTTCTCCTTGTGCACAAGTTTACGTCTTTCCCACCATAAATACCACGTCGTGATGGCAATCATCTCACGCGTACTCTGGGTTCCCAAAATAGCTAAATCTTGGTTTGGTAATTGTAATAAGAATTCTAGGACAGCCTCACCAGCATAATCAACTTCACAAGCACTAGAAATAACTCCGTCCAAACCAAGTCTTCTCCACACCTCCTTAGCTTTCTGTCAGTGGAACAACAAATGTTTTGTATCTTCTTGCCCAGACGAACACGAAGGACAAATTGGCGAAACTTTCATATGTCTATTGACTAGCGTAACACGGCATGAGAGAGTGCCATGCAACGCCCTCCAAATAATTTTTTTAACCTTTGCCGGATAAGATAAGTTCCAGATCTTACGCCAAATTGGGTTAAAATTTGTTCGTCCCAATCCGTTAGACCGGCTAAGATCCCAATAGAGGTTGATACAATAGTTAGGAAGTAATTGGGAATTATCTGATTGTGATTGTGCTAATCTTTTGCATATGTGTCTCAGGCATATGAGCGAACTTGGTTTGGCTAGCAAATGACAATGATCCTATTAGTGGTAGCTGCATCTATTCTGATAGTTCGCTAAAGACCGGTGCGTAATTGACAGAAAACAGTTTCAGCTTCGTGATACTTCACAAACGTATTTATAATTTTTGTTCTGTGCATGCTATATTCAGATCATTTATACATGCTTTTGGTGCACATTTATATTATTTTTATTGGACACCACTAGGCATGGAACTAATAATTTTTGGCTGCTATCAAACTAGTGGTACCGTCCGATAAAAAGCATCATAAATGTCTGATGTAATAGTTAGGCTCTGCGTGAGTTAATTCGGTTCATTAATTGATTGCTCCGTCATAACTCTTCCCGCATCCATCAGCCTGGGTTGTTACCTTAGAGCAAGTAGCATCTTTAGCAGACTCCGTAAAACGCTGCGACCCGCAAAATAACCGTCAAAATATGGGTCAGCGCGGAAAATTCTACTCGAGTAGACCCCGTAAACGCGTCTGACCCGTAAAAGTTTTTGCGGGGTACGGCAAAAGATCGCCCTCATCCTATAGATTCACGGGGTGGGAGGCGGCCCGAGCTCTCCCCTTATCCACAGCGAGATTTGGCGTGAGGGAAATTTCCACGCGACCCTTCCCGCTCCCCCCCTCCTCGGCCGCCATTGCCCCGCCACCACGCGCTCCGGTCCATCTTCTCTGCCATTCTTCGCCGCCATGGAAGCCTCCCAGCCGTCCCCCATCACCGTGGAGGTCGCGCACGCGCAATCCCCTCCATCGGATCTCGTCGCCGACCATGTCGCCCCCGCCGTCGCCCAAGGCACCAACGCGCCTGCCCGCAAGCGGCAGGGCAACGGTGTCGTGCAGGGCGGCAATCCAGCTGGCCCCGCCGGAAAAGCACGCGCGCCGGGCGGCGCCGCCGTTGCGCGATTTGCCCGGCCGCCGGCGGGGAAGGTGAGCAAGGTTTCGGGCATGAAGCGGAAGAAGGTTCCTACAAAAAAGGCAGCGCCTTCGTCCACTCCCTCCGCCCCAGCGAGATGTTTCCCGACGATGCCGTTCAACGACGCTGCTTCCACCGCACGCGAGGTGTTCGATGAAATGGCCGGAAGGTATGCATCTTCGATCCCTTGTTCTTGCTTCGCTTTTCGCCATTGTGGTAGCTCGTGACTTGATTTTACTCAATGTAGCGGTGGTTCGAACAATGCCACTGCCGAGTCCGTGAACTTGTTGGACACCAATGCCGTCGACATCGATCAAGCCCCGTTCGCTAATTTCGATTACAATGAAATGGAGAGTGGCGTGGATGATCACGGTGGTGAAGATGAAGTGGAGGAGGTAGATGAGGGGGCATATGATCAAGCGCAAGCAAAAAAAGCATGAGATCGAAGAATTACACGATCTTGGAAGATCAAATCTTGATCAAGGCTTGGAGTGCGGTATCATGATGCTTGCACGGGTACATCTCAAACTTTCAAGAGATATTGGCAAAGAATCAAAGATCAATACTTCCGCATGATGGCCAAGCATCCCAATAGGACACCACGGACCTTTCAGTCACTCCAAGATCGTTGGGACGTGATCAAGCCGATTTGTAGCCGTTGGGCAGCTTGCTTGGAAGAAGTTCGCAATGCACCTCCAAGTGAAACCGCGGAATCCGACTATGTGAGTTCGTTTTCACGTCCCAAGTTGTGCACATCATTTGCATCATATGAAGTGATTGCATCATTTGACTTTGTTTTAATTGTGTAGGATAAAATTGCCCAACAAAGATACAAAGACATGCAAGCTTCCGAAGGCAAAAAATTTAAACTAGAGCACTGTTGGGATATTCTTAAAGAGTGCGACAAGTGGAAGTTGATTGACAAAGAATCCCCACCGAAGAGAGGTTCACTTACGCACATGGATGAAGATGAAGATGATGATGTCCCAAGAAACATGAACAAGCCCGATGGTGACAAGAAGACAAAGGAGAAGATCAAGAGGGAACACGAAGCATTGAGCTTGCGCGACAAGATAGATGTCATGATGCAATCAAATGAGTTGATGATAGCGAAGACATTGGAGACAAAGAAAGAGTTAGCGGAGAAGAAGGCACGAGAGAAGCAAGAGAAGTGGCAGTTGCTCAAGGATGAGGGATTGCGCAAGGCGGCCATTGAGAAGAGAAGAGCACGTGCCCCTGAGAACAAAGCCATGTCCAAGCTTCTTGCCAAAGAGAATAGGATCATGACATTGAACCGCAATAACATGGACGACATCACCAAAGAATGACATGATATGGTAAGGAGAGACATCTTGAAGAGGAGGATGCTTGCGTCGGCCGGTGCGTGATACAGTGCCGGCGATGTTTTCTCATCGGGATTTGGAACCAATGTCGCTGATGCATTCAGTGCGTCTGCCGATGATATCGGTGTCGGAGTTGGAACAAGTGTCGGCGATGGATTCGGGGGCGGCATGACGTTGATGGAGGTGGTGTGGAGTGAAGAGCGACCAAGATGATGACGGACGTGGTCGCCGCTTTTGCATGAAGTCCTTTTGCGTTTGTCCTACAAAACTATGATTTTATTTGCGCGCGACATAACATGAGCTTGTTTCCTGCTTCATTCGTTCATACACTAAGTTCAAGGCATGATACAAAGTTATTTTCTTCCAAACCTCCAATAGTACGTACACTACTTATTAGTTAATATCATATGTTTCCTATAGATTGTAGACTTGCTTCTTTTCCTATAGATTGTAGGGAAGATCCAGGTGTCATCATACTTCTAGGTGTATGCATCGGTCGATTCCACGTATGCTTCCATATATGTCTCCGGCGGCGCCCAACTGCTTGAAGCATACATCATCAAATATATGGAAAATATGAAGCATCATAATAGTGTTTAAATGCAAACAATGCTCTTGATAATATAAGAAAAAATACTTCCTCCATTCCTAAATATAAGTCTTTGGAGAGATTTCACTATGAACCACATACGTCTCCGGCGGCGCCCAACTGCTTGAAGCATACATCATCAAATATATGGAAAATATGAAGCATCATAATAGTGTTTAAATGCAAACAATGCTCTTGATAATATAAGAAAAAATACTTCCTCCGTTCCTAAATATATGTCTTTGGAGAGATTTCACTATGAACCACATACGGAGCAAAATGAGTGAACCTACACTCTAAAATGCATTTATATACATCCGTATGTGGTCTATAGTAAAATATCTACAAAGACTTATATTTAGAAACGAAGGGAGTATATAAGAAGTAGAAGTACGTTTCTATTGTCCTAAACTATCTTGACCTAAGAAAACATATAGTAAAGTTAAGAAGCATGGACATTAAGAAGCAACCATCGATGCAAACAATCTGGAATGTCGAAGCACATAATGATGCTTACAAAACATGGATAGCTGAAACATCAAATTGAGAATAATCAGCGCAATACCTTTGATTCGGACCAGCTGGCAATTCATGCAATGCAATACCTTCGACTTCGATGAGTGAAAAACAAAAGAAGCATGTTTGTATTGCCATAAACTATCTAGACAGAAGAAACTCATACAGTATGTCAGGAAGCAAGGATAAATCGAAGCATGTGTTAGTGTTATCACAATATAACTCACGTGTTGGAAGCGTAGAAATTTAGAATTGGAAATCAGGGATTTTTGCCGCCAACATGTGGGTGCATATTCCTGTGATCTACCAAACAATTTCACCGGAACCGATTGGTGGTTTTGTGAGCTTATACACATTAACTCTGCAAGAATACCGGGAGCGATTTGGGAGGAAACAAAACCGAGCAAACTAGACTAGGTAGGTGCGGGATTAAGAGGGATTTGGGGCGTGCCTTTTTTTTTGGGGGGAGATAGAGGGCGGTTGGAACAGGATGTTTTTGGAGGCTGTCAAACCTTGCGATGGAAAGGAATTTGACAGGAGAGAATTGATCTGAAGATTGGACTTGATCAGACGTCTCATACCTCCAAAACCATTACATTATTTTTGTGGATTCATCGTCCACGTGGGCTGCGGAGCAAACTCTGCACAGCATGTTCTCTGTTTTTTTTTTCAACTGTGCACAACCTGTTCAAAGAGAAGGATTGGAGAAGAGTGAACAAAAAGCATGCTACCGTTGGCTATCTTTTCTCTCGAGAGTATGCAAATTAGAAGATGGAAAGATAATGTACAAGAGTGAAATGCCTCCTAGCCACACCGTTGTCTGTGTGAACACATTCGTTTGAGCGACAATTAATTCCAAGCAGAGGTAGTACAATTTTTTTAGGAATATAATGTAAGTTCTTCGTGCTGTTATGACACTTGGCTAATCATTACATTACCCAACAAAAAAATATTAAGAAAACCATAGAGGCCGCAGGCATCAAGATAAACTGCCAAAAGGATGCATTCCATCCAGGACAGTAACAAGATTATTCATCGACCAGATTTGTACAGATGTCAGTTCATTATCCAATCCACGCATGTGCTAGATTGGTGCCAGAATGTATTTTTTGTGCGTTCTGCAAGGAAAAAAGATATGTACAGAAGAACATGAGAAGGAACTCATAGCAGCATTCAGAGAAGAAAAGCATCACAACCAATATTCTCCCAGACCAGCTACATCGACCAAAGCTACATGGAATCGAGTGTCCACTGTTCATCCAAAAGAAAACAAGCACCTATCGACAAAGCTACAAGGAATCGGCCAGGTCGTCGGCTTCGGCTTCACCAAACCCGTAGGAGCTGAAGTGCTTCACCCTGAACTTCCACTCGCCCTTGGCACCGTCAAACGAGATAAACTCCACTCCCTGCTCCTCAGCCTTCTTCACCAACATCTCCTTGAACTTGTCCAACCTCGGCCCTTGCGTGTACTGCTCACCCGTCTTCTTATTCATGCACTTGATGTTCAGGAGGGTCACCAAAGCAGCTTTGTTCAGGCCCTCGCCAACTGGGGGCTTCTTGCTATCGTCCTTGTACACAATCACTTCACGGTTATTGAATTCCACAATCGACTCCAGATCAAGGCCCCTCACATCAGTTTCTCCCAAGAATTTGATGCTGCCATAACCTTCACGCCCAACAATGAAGTCTACAACCTGACTACAGTAGCCTGGCTCAGCACGTTCTTTGGCAGCAAGCTCCTCTAGATTGGGTTCCGTGAAGTAATCTGCCTGGGAGAGCCTAGGCACCATCTTCTCAACGGTAGCACCATTCACATGCCGAGCCACGGCCCCAGGCTCGCTTGATGCAATGTGGATGCCATTCTCCACTGTACCAGACCGAGTTGGTGTCATGGCAGCCTTATTGTACTCCCTCCCAACAAAAGCATCTGTACAGTACCTCAAATCAGAAACAAGCGACAAACAATTTTGCAAGTCTAGGGGAGAAAGAATGCAGACAGTTCTAAATAAATACCTTTATGTTTGTCATTATCAGTTGAATCCCTTGGAATTGATTGTTGGCCAACTACACTACGTGAAGGCCACTGGTCTGTTGGACGGATTATCAGACTTCTTGGGTTCTCTCTAGGGATGAAAAAGGCATCCGCTTTTGGTGTTACAGGGGATTCTTCATCATCAGCAAAGAATGGAACCTGAAGGAACAAAAAACAGAACCACACAATTATTTCTCAAACGGCTTTCATAAAACTCCAATGATAAAGAAATATAAACTAAATAACAGTCCTAACCTTGCCATCAGATGTTGCATTATATTTTCGTGGCAGCAGCTTTATCCTCCTCTGTGACAAATGCCTAGGAACCACCATTGATAATGTTCTGCTCGGAAGGGGCTTCTCAGCAACCTGCAGGGCAGAGTAAATGTTTTTGTCAAGCAAATGTCCTTCCTCGTGGCTCTAGATACTTCAGTAGCACAAATTGCTAATAAATAATACCCTCCTTGCTCATCTCTACTATCCTTCCACTCTACAGAAACTACTGCAAATACTTAAATATGGTAAAGAAAATACTAACCGGCAAACTTGATATCCCATATTGGATAGAAGGTGAGGATCCACCATTCCCAATGGACATCTGAGGCATTGCTGGAAGAGTCCCAAAGGGATTTGAAACAAGAGTCGGCTGCATTACCATATTGGACTGGCTAGTAGTTCTGCATCAAGAATGCAACAGGCTGTTACAAACTTACAATCTGAAAAAAATAATGCACTAACTACTAAATTCGAAGAAAAATAGATGCCAAATGCCCAAATCATAATAATTAAGTGATAATGATAGTGTTTCTTAGTATTTATTATCCATGAATACAATTAAATTATGAACCAAGTAAAAACTCTGTGTTCCACTATAGAGATAAACAAGAACACAGCAGTGCAAAGCTAGCATATACAATTGACTCACAGGACCAGTAAGTAGTTTCTTTCTCTACAAGCCTACACCATCCATCTCCACATTATATATCAGTTTTGTTTGTTGCACCATATTTACGTTCACCTCATCTGTACTTCCACCCATAAAAAGGAAAGAATAAATGTACATGCGATAAGTAAATGGAATAGTCATACTGCTGTCCGAATGGAGCCATGTTCATCGGGTTGGAAACACCAGAGAATCCACCTGTCAAAGCTTCAAGTGGCATACATACAAAACCTCAAAAAATTTGTTAATGAGAAGGAAGCATTAAGTATTAGGGGTCTGAATACTAACCTGGTTGAGTCTGAGGTTGGAACGAGAACGAGTTTGTAGGTTGAACAGGGGCAGATTGTTGAAATGGTGACTTAAAAATGAGCAAAGATCAACTCGTTATTTGCAAAGCAGAAGATATAGAAAACAAATATCAAGGATCAATGATTTATGAAGAATAATTATCTAAACAAAATATGGTAATTGCGAGGGAATAGGATGCTTACTGTTTGAAAAGGTGAAGATGTGTTGCCAAACATCCCTCCACCTCCAGTGATTCCGATGTTAGATGTATTGAACATACTGGTGGAGAAAGCTGGAGTGCTTGATTGCTGGTTAAATGAGAGGCCAAATGGCTGCTGCCCCATTGTAGGGGAAGACGTAAACAGCCCAGATGATTGAGTGCTATTACTAGTGGATGACCCAGCATTGAAAGGATTTGGGTTGTTGAATAGTGAAGTAGTGGTATTATTTCCAAATAGAGAAGATGAAGTGTTTGCTGGGAATGCAGAACCACTTGTTTGTCCAAACGAGGAGGTAGTAGTTGCGGACGATGAAAACGGGTTCGGAGTAGTAGCAAAAGCACTCGAAAAAGGTGAGGGTGAGGGGTTAGTAAATGGATTCACTGGTGCTGGTTGATTTGGTTGGAAACTTGGCTGTGGAGATAAGAAGTTGTTCACTGCTGGAGTTGCAGAAGAGTTTGGTCCACCTGAGGGTTCAAAGTTCAAACATTAAAAATTTCACAACTTAAAATCTAATGATACAAGCAACAAAATAATGGGACGTTTGAAATAGAAGTAATATGAGTTCAGTTTAATTGCAATTAAGGGGGAAAAGGACTACAGCTAAGCTATACCAGAAGCCAGAACATAATATCTATCCCAGTTCATAGAAATAAGAACCATTAGCCGCAGATGTCTAGAAATGAGGTCACATATAAAGCAATAGCATACTACTCGATTCCAGACATTTCCTTTACCTTTGTCTCCACGCTGGTAATCTTCCCACCTCAATTCTTCATGACTCTTCTCTTTGTATGCAGGCATGGCTGATATGGAATCAAGTTTTGCAGCAGGCTGAGAACCACTTGCAGCAGTGTCAGCATCAGGTGTTTGTACATAAGGCTGTATTCTGGTTCCTCCAGATTGACTTCCAAACGTAGTTTGCCCGAATGCTGGTGCAGCTGTTTGCGAGCCTGAAACTCAAAAAAGAAACTGATAAGATAATCTGCAGTTACACAACTGCTACAGCACATGGAATGTAACACAGTGTGATGCACTCAACACCAAGCCAAAATTATACAAACATATAACCAAGAAAGTTGAATATCCAGTGGGGGAACCTACCGAATGGAGAAGTTTGTGCTCCAAAGGGTGAAGTTGTTCCGAAGAGGCTGCTACCAGTTGCAGCTGCTGATTGTCCAAAAGACGGTGAAGAACCAAAACCAAAAGAACTTGCTGGTGTGGTTGAAGTTCCAAAAGCTGGAGCACTACTCACACCAAATGCTCCGGTACCTGAAGATCCAAAACCAGGAGTTGTGGTTGAACCAAACTGCGTCGAACCAAATGCTGGGTTGCTGGAAGCACCACCAAATAAGGATGTTGATGTTGAGCCAAATGCTGGAGTCGTTGTGGAGCCAAATGCTGCCGTTGTTGTGGAACCAAAGGCCGGCGTAGTTGTGGTGCCAAAAGTGCTGTTGCCAAATGTTGGCTGTGTTTGCTGAAATGTGCTACCAAATGGACTAGACTGGCTAGGAGATGATCCAAACCCACCAAAGCTTGGCTTTTGTCCGAATAAAGATCCTGAAAATTTTGCAGAGTAGAGCGCGTTAAATCGCAAGCCACAAAACTATCGGTCTAAAAAGGAAACGAGAACAAAACAAAAATAGTGCTCCCTCCATCCCATAATATAGTATGTTATTACAACCGAGATAATCATATCTCGGTTGTAATGACATCTTATATTATGGGACGGAGGTAGTAGATCAATTACCTTTGGAAACCTACCCTTTATTTCTATGCAGTAGCAAAGGGACAGCATGGACTAACGAGTTTATAGGGTGACAGTATTTCAAGTCTTAGTCCTACACTCCTACTGATGAAGTGATGAAGGAAATAGTCCTACCGAAAATAAACTTCAACTAGTAGCAGCAGTTACTATTTTTAATACTTGACAGAGATATTTCAAAGTAAAGCTTTAAACTCTAGTGCTAGATAACACAACCTAAAAGGTTGCTGTAACATAGCTTTGTTCTGTCTATAATAGTGAGTTGCAAGATTCATTGCCAGATTCTTCTTTGATATTTCAAGGTTGGCAATTAAACACATAGCAGGTGCAAGACAGGTAAAGATTCAGTAAATGCAGCATAACAAATGTGTTCCAAGTTGCAGAAGAACAGAAATTAAATGCTGAGATTGTGAGAATGGTACAAACCACCGCCAAAGTTGTTAGAGGATGTGGCGCCAAACGCGGGGGCTGGCGATGTACCAAAAGCTGGCGTGGAGCTCCCAAACGGAGAGGAGGACGGGGTGCCAAATGCAGGCGTGGATGGCTGGCCAAAGGCGCCGGTTGATGTAGCACCAAACGCGGGTTGCTGGCCGAAGGCGCCAGTGGATGTAGAGCCAAACGCAGGGGTGGATTGCTGGCCAAAGGCGCCAGTGGACGTAGCGCCAAAGGCCGGGGTGGACTGCTGGCCAAAGGCGCCAGTGGAAGTGGCGCCAAAGGCCGGAGCGGATGGCTGGCCAAAGGTGGAGGTAGCGCCGAAGGGCGAGGTGGTCCCTGTTGGCGCCCCGAATGCGGGGGTCGGGCTGCCGAAGGGTTTGGGCGCGAAGGGATTGTTGGTGGTGGTGCTGGGCTGGCCAAAGCCCTGTTGGGTACCGAAGGGGTTGGTTGAGGTCTGCCCGAAAGGGCTGGCGGACGACTGCCCGAATGCTGCAAAAAAGGATGATCAAACAGCAGGTTAGCAACCAAGGCGGCAATAACTAACTTCGATAGGCAAAACTGGAAGAGTATAAGCAAACAATGGTAACTGAAATCCGCAACCGACAGCAAAACAATAGAAGAATCATATGCCCAGGCAGAAAAACTTGATGGATGGTTTTATCAACACTGTAGCGCGAAAGCATTATTATTAGTAACGCATCATCAAATGGGGGATCTCGACTGCGAAACCTAGCCGCCGATCACAGCGGGCGATGAGATAATGGCTACTACTTACTAGCAATACCGACAGCAATCGAGGGAAAAGCTACTACTAAGCGCACGGGGAAACCCTACCTAGGTCAGAGGATGGCGTGCGGGGGGAGAGAAGGAGAGGAGGGTGCTTACGATTGCTAGCGCCGAACATGGCTGGTTGATGGTGGTGGCGGCCGCGGAGGAGACGGTGGGTCACCGGGCCGTCGGCGGCTGCGGCGGCGGCGGCCGGGGGTGGGGGTTGCTTCTCCTTCCTCGCTGTCGATCGATGTGGTGTTGGTGTTGGTTTAGGAGGAGACGAAAAGATAATCGAAAGGTGGAGGAGGGGGATCTGGATCTGAGGCTGGAGGGTGGGGCCCCGACGTCTGTGTCTTTGTCCTCTTGGGACCGTGCCGCGGCTCTATATAGCGGGGGAGGATAGCTTAGGAACAACGCCACAGGACAGACACCAGCGGCCAACTGACGCTATTCTCTACCGCGCCGCGTAGCTTACTTTCAACGCCAACAAAGACCACGAAAGGGTTTGCTGGGCCCTCAGGGCTTCAGGCCCATGTCCACGTGAATGGAGCTGGGCTCCTAAAAGCACGGTTTGCGGGAATGGTGGTCTTCAGCACAGCATTGGTGGTCTTCAGTTACCTGAACGCCGTTCCCTCAAAAAAAAAAAAAACTGAACGCCGTCGCGGACAGGGGACAGCGGATGAGCGGGGCATGAGAAGGGTGAGGAAGGAAGGAGGGCAGGGGGGTCCCGACTGATTGGTGCCACTGCCACCCGGTTTGCGGCAACCCGTTGGACATAGAGGAGTGCTTCATCATACGCGGAGGCGTCCCGATTTGACGCCGTCTACGGTTTGCGGCAGATCCGATTCCGGGAGAGGAGGAGAGCTGTGTGTTGGTGGAGGGCGGTCGGAGGGTGGCAGTGCGCCTAAGCTGTAGCAGCGTCAAATTTTAGTTTGTATTTGCTCATTGCAAATACCTTGAAGAACGGTAACCCTTAAATCCTTTGACTTGTTGATGAGTTGGAAAAAAGCGAGTCCAAACGAAACTGAATTGCCTGCTTGCTTGTTTTGTTTGTTTGTTAGCGGCAGAACATCAAACACATTGACGGATGCTTCATGAATCATGATCAACCCTTGACTTTCTGCCAATCTAGCTTGCCATAAACTTCATACATCCTTAATTTGATCCTCAAAATGTTACAGCGTTACATTCATATATGGTACCCCCTCCGTAAACAAATATAGGATGTTTTTGCAGTTTAAATTTAAACCGCGAAAACGTCTTACAATTTTTGTGTACACAGGGAGTGCTTAAGAGCACAAAAAGTTTGTGTCTACTTTTCTCAAGTATATATACTTCAGTCTTCAATAGAACTGAAATAATCTATGTCTCTCCGCCCCTTGCTCCCAAGATTGGCGTGCCGCGTACAATAGTAGTACAAACTACATTTATTGATCAACTCGAAATGAACTAGCCTATATGCTCCATACAAAACCCACGACATTAATTTGTACTCTGAGAAGCTATATATCGTCAACCGTTTCATCTCATTCATCGACAGTCATTTCGTTTCGTCTAGTAGCTAAACAGCAGTCAACCGAGAACGTTGCGTTAGCTCTTCAAAGGCGCGCATCGCTTCACTGTCAAGTCCTCCCGCAAACTACAAAATTCCAAGAAATCAAGCAAATAAAATGAGCATATGGCTTCATCCTTGATTCATTTGAAGGACGGGGGTAGTACATACCTGGTGAACCCTATATGTGAAACGCACGCTTTGAGCGACAAGAGCAGCCTCATTCCCTCCTCCTGTATAAGCTGTTATTTCCTTGAGGGCTCTTTTCATGTACACCTTTGCCAGTGTTACTGATGCCACCCTCATCTGCAAATTCAAACAGACCAACAATTCCCAACCGGTTAATCTCAGTTTGATGCAAATATCAAATACAGAGATACTCCGTCTGTAAACTAATATAAGAGCGTTTAGATCACTACTCTCTTATATTAGTTTACGGAGGGAGTACTATTTTTCTCAACTGAATACACACACATACTAATTAACTGACTACCTTCGAAGCAATCCCTGAATCAAGCATCCATTCGGTCGGAATTCCAAACTGCTTATAGCACGGCATCACTGAGCTCCTCAGATTCACTAGTCTCTTCATGCTCTTCTCCAACCTGGCAAACAATTAAGTACAGTAACTAATCAAGTTTCAGCACCCAAATCACGTGTCAGCTCAATTGGTTATTGATTTCATACTTATCCAGCATGCTTGATATCTTCCTCAGAGTAGCCTCACACGAAGTAGGGCTGCCATCGTCGGCGTTCAGGGAAGAGATCTCTGTCACAACACACTTGAGATCCCGGTATTCGAACGCTGCTTCCCGGAGTGCATCGGCTTTCCTCTCCGGCCAACTGAAGTGCTTCAACACGCCTGTCTCATCAGACTGAATTTTACAGCAACTAAGTTTGATCAGTAACCACCTCACCAACCATCCCAGTTGCCGTCCTTGCACTTGTAAAAAATGACAAATGGAACCAGATATAATTGTGTTTGCTTGATTACCAGAGTTGAAAGTTGTTGATCAAGCCAATCAACAAAGGTCAGCACTTGCTCCACGTCGGTGTAAGTAGTAGTCTGAACTTTGTTAATGAGACCATTGATGAAGTCTCCTTTTGTTTCGACATCCGTTTTGATCTGAGCAAAAGATAGATATACATCTGGTAAGAAATCATGTCTAGCAAAAAAAATCCAGGGTCGTTTCATGGCATAGTAGTGCTGACCGCCAATAAGTGCGTGGAGCGGTTCTGTAGCTCGCCGACGATGCTGTTGTGATGAGCAGCACTGACAGTCACAGCCTTCTTGGTGTCACGCTTGTTCAGGGAGTTGTACATCTCAACCAACGCTGTTGCCTTGTTCACTGTGCCTATTGTGCCACGTTGCGGAGGGAGAGGTGGCGGTGCCGGGGCTCTTCCGAGGATTCTACTAGGTGGTGGTGGCGGCGGCGGTGAGGGGGGCTTCGGAGGCTGTGGTTTGCTCATGGCACTATCTTTTTGGTTGCTTCGTTGCACCACAGCCGTCTGTTCCTGCTGAATTGAGAATCAAGAATAATTTGCTGTCCGTTAGCCACTCGCTGCCGCGTACAGTTGTTGGATGAACATGGACATCTCATGTAGATCAGAGCAGGTTGCAGGTAAAGGGAGAGATGTACATAAGTTCAGTTGTGTTTTCAGGAAATGGAAGAAGAAGCAACTGCACAGTGATCAAAGAGGCCTGTGGTGACATGGAACCCAACTTACATGGATGTCATGCTGCTCCTGAAGCCGGGTGATGGTGCAGCGCGCAAGGACGAGCTGGTGCGTCAGGTCGCTCTTGTCGCATTCCAGCTGGGTGTTGAGCAGCTGCAGCCTCTCCACCTCCTTCCTCAGGGCCTCCACCTCCCCACGCAGCTTGCGCGTCTCCTCCTCGGAATCCTCCTTGTGCCTCTTTGGCTTTGCAGCTGCACCAGTCACCACCCTCTCCTCCTTGCTGCTCACCCTCACAAGCCTCCTGGCTCGAGGAGGGGTGGGGGGTGCCGGAGCTGGAGACGAAGAAGCTTCCTTAACGGCTGCTGCTGCTGCTGCTGCTGCTGCTCTTGGAACCCTGGTTCGCGCGGCCACCGATGGCGAGGAGATCCTGCCGCCATGGCCGTTGCTCAAAACCTGCTGCTTCATTGCTTTTGTGAATCCAAGGAGCAGCCTAAGCTAGTGGTCTAGCCTTTATTGCTGTGTTGCGACCTGAACTGACTACTCAGTGTCAGAAAGGAAGGTGCTGCCCGGGTGGTGGTTGGCGATGGCAATATATGTTGGCAACTTGGCATGCAGCATGTGGGTTGTGGAACTGGAATCAGCACACAGCTCAGCTCTTTGTTGACTGCAAAGCGGCAGATAATACAAACAAGAGAATTATCAGCGTCAATTGCAGTGAGAAAAAGAGAGAGCAACAGCCTGCCTGCCTGAACCTCATTGCTGTGTTTAATGTAAGTAGGTTAGGGTGGGCTGCTTTAGTTGAGAGCGGCCAATCGGTCATGACCATGAGAGGACAAACAGGACCAGAAAGCAGAGACACAGCAATAAACCAGTGCTGTTACTATTTAACCAACCGAAAACACAGTACACTGTTGCATTGCATTGCAATACGAGATCTACTCTACTCTTACATGTCAAATGGTAATTACCGTCCCTCAAAATGTTTGTATTGTTCTGGTGTATGAAGACACTAGTTATTTTATCATGCAGTAATTATTTCCTGTAACTTGGTGCGTACCTGCATCTGGATTATTTATGCATTGGTTGAGGTTCTTCCTGTAATCCCATCTTAGGGGGTTAAAAAATAGTGCAGACTGCGGAAAAACAGGTGGAAAGACAAGACAGCAGCATATAAAGCATTGGATGCTAATACAGACCAAATCATTAAGCCACACATATTTAATATTGAGGGCAGGCAGTTGACAAAAGGCCGGGGTAGTTGTGGCTGGAACACTAGTATATACTTCTATACCATGTGAGAACCATTTAGCTGAATGTATACAGTTTAACTAGAAGCAGCACACCAGAATCTGCACATTTCAAGAAATAGATAAGCAATTCATGTTCAAGGCTCACTAACAATTGGTCCCTCTTTTTTTCCTTACTTTCGTAACTTTAAGACAGACTTTGCTTTTCATTTGTTTAATATACATGTCTGGTGTGTGCGCCAACTGGCTTTCTCACCAGTCACCACTGGTTCAATACAAAATTAATTTGGCATAATACAAGTGATCAGTTCATTGCCAAACACATGTAACTGAAGACTGGTGGTAGTGCTTGCCGTCTATTGTCTTTGCCTTTTTAGTATAGTTTAACAACTGACCCAATCACCCCAACTAGTTTTATACTTTAAGCAATGGCATAATCATGAAGCATGACAGACCAACCCCATGCACTAAACTGAATCTAAGCTAACTCGCCTAAGTGACAACGGAACAAACAAAGAAACAGAACTCGTTCTCCAGCGAAAATCGGTGAGAAGAGGCAACTCCCATGGTAGAACTATGTCCTATCCATGTGAAATTGAATTAGAAGAAGAGAAAAAGCACCCAAGAGGACCAGTGGATCACAACGGAGTACTTCATCCTCCAAATAGGAATCAGAATCATTGACATCAATTTAGAATGATCACATGAATTTCATCATAATATTCCTTGCCAAAAAGTTACGAGGGACAGAAGGGCACACCTTTGTTTTGCAGGATGCAAGAGACAAGCAGCTCCAAAGGAAATAATCTGGTAGCAGAACAGTGGAGACGTGCTTCTACTTATAGATGCCACGAACAGGTTGCTGATAGTGGGAAAGTAGGTGTGACATTTGGATCAAACTGAGGACCAACAATTGAATGCTGTAATCTTATATATGTATAAACAAAAAGAAAATGCCCAGCTAGCTAGCTGTTGGTGGAATGTCTCAACATTCCCCCTTCCACATCACTGAACAACCAACCCAACGAAAGCAACCCAAATTCCCAAAGTGCATATCAGTCTTATGTGTCAGGGCACAGATACATCCACTGGTAAGCCACTTCTTTTATGGAAAAAATGTATACAAAAGCTTCCATGTGTTACAAGTGCATGGATTGGTCATTAATATGTTGAAGAGCTACAGCTCACCCGAGTTTCAAATTATGGTTAGACATGACATCAGAGTTGGAGATTGACCACCTAAACTCGCTTCACAAAACTTAATGGCCCCAACTGCACTTCCAGGATTTTGCATGTGCTGCTTCAAGTTTAAATCATACATTCAAACTGAGCAAAATACAACAACTTGCAAGAGCAGAAGTGCACATAATCAACATTTGATTTGATACACCTAGAGACTACATCCACTGGTTAATACAGGCAATAAGCCTACTTCCTACTAGCACACAACTCTGGCCTACTCATACAACCACTACAGCTAAAGGCAAAACTCTAGCTCTTTGCCATCACTTCAACTCTCACAGTTTCCAAAATTCTGGAGCAGCTTCATTCTTCAAAATATCCCTCCGACATATGGCAATGCAAGCGTTGAGAACAAACCTGCCCAGGACCAGCCAGAGGGCAAGATTGAGTGCCAGCCATTGCCGGTGTTGGCCTCTCCTGGGAAGTCCGACCCAAAATCCGATGATCCAGAAATGCCTGAGCCACTCGAGTTCAGCACTGATGATCCTGGATCAGTACCAGATGAACTAGTAACAGGGCTAGTAGATGATGTAGTAGGAGCAGTGGATCCAGCAATAGAGCTGCGAAGATGAAATAGTTCACCATACACATCAGTGCATTAAACACGAGAGTTCCATGTTACCAGAATGCAAATTTATAAGCTTCACCTCATTGGAGAAGACATTGATGATGCCAATACACAGGTTCCTGAGCCTGCAAAGAGGAGATGTGAGCATGATATTTCAGAACACCAAACTGAAAATCCTTGAAGCTATCTAGAAGGAGAAACCGTCTTACTTGGATTAGCATTGGCAAGCATTGCGGCACCCCTAAAGTCGCAGCTGGAGGGTGCAGGGTTCTTCTGGTAATAGCTGTTGAAGGCGTATGACGCATGGGCTTCCAAGGTATTTGGATAATAGCAGCTCCCTGATGGCTGTATCGGTGAGCAATCTGCTCCACCAATACCGCACGCATAGTCCAGTGCGTCCTGGAGCACGGTTTCTGATGAGCCGGCCTTGGCCACGCACCAGGCTTGCTGCCCTGACACAACTGGAGCTGTGACTGGAGTAGTGGTCGGAGCAGTAGGTGGTGTAGTGCCGACAGTAGGCACCATTGGGTTCGTCGCTGGGTTTGTCAGTGGTGCCGATGGGGGGAATGTCGAAGGGGTGGTAACAGGAATGGTGACTGGCGTGTTGGGTGCAGATGTCGAAGGGGTTGGCAATGGTAATGTGGTAGAAGGGTCGTTTGAGGGGGTTGTGATAGGTGTGGGCAAAGGGTTTAATGAAGGGATTGTGATGGTAGGGTTTGTGGATGGCACGGTGATGATTGTTGGTGTTGGGTTTGTCGATGGGACTGTGATGGGCGTCGTCGGGTTGGTCACCTGAGCTGGATCCAAGTCATCATGGACAGTTGGTTTGCCTGTGTTAGCAACAATGAAGTATTTAGAGTGATTAAGTAGCATGGAATGCTAGGTTTCATGTTCTGATAGAGCACAGGCATAGAACTAAGTAGGCAAGAAAGTATGTATGAGATGCATATTGCCCAAGAGGGCTATGAAATGAAAGTGAAATCTTAGAAAAGAAATTATCGTTACATGCATGCTCAGTTGTAGGTAATTAGCAGTATGAAAAGAGAAGGAATGGGCCACACATGGATATCCCATCCCACTCCCAGTATATGTATCTATACCGTGCTGCTCCCCAATCTGAAGCACGCACAAATCAGCACAATTAATCTCTCCCAGTCCCAGATCGAGATGTAAATGCTGAAGTAAGCAGTATTGTGTTACTCCAGACATAGAGTGGGATTTGTGTACAGATTGAAGGGGACGTTAAGTTCAGAATTAATCGTTCGTCCGTCGTATGTGTATGAATATCGCCTGAAGAAAAGAAATCGTGTGCTGCAGCCGTAGGTAGAAGCGCAAGAGTACATTTCGGAATCTAAAAATGCCCGCGATACTTGTGCAGATGAGCCGCCGGGACGGGGATCTAAACAGTAATTATAGTGGTGGCAGGGTTTTATGGCGACAGAGCAGCTGGAGAAAGAAGAGGAAGTACCTGAGACCGAGGGGAGCTCGAGGAAGAGGAAGGAGCAAGCGGGGAGGAGGAGGAGGAAGAGGAGGCGAACCACCATCCTCGCCGCCGGTCGCTCCGCAAACAGACAAGAAAGAAGTGGGTCGCCGCCGCAGCCTCAGCTAGTGTTGTTTTTTGGGGGTTGCCCGAGGGAAGGGAAGGGAAAGGAAAAGGTGGTGATGGTGGACGGTGGTGGTGGTAGCAGGAGGCACGAGAGAGAGGGATGGGCGGAAAAGGCACAAGGTGAGAGAGAGAAAGCACGCTCCCTCGCTCTCACTGTCACTGCAGCATCAGTCTGGAATGGAATACCGAATACAATACTCGTATCTATCTACCCATCCGCACTAGGGAAGAATGTTGGTAAGAGCATCTACAATCGGAGTCAGTCCAATCTTTCAGGAGCGTTCTCCGGCGATCTCGTCGGTGGTGAGGGAGTCGCCAGATCTACGCATGTGGATCGTTTTTACTCTCTCGTAGTCTAGGTTTTTAGGTTGTTAATCGTCTCGCTTCGGCGACAACGATGACATCGTTAAATAAAGATTTTTCGGATCTTTTCCTGACAAGGCCATTGGTTCTATAGTTGGGGATGGATTTGGAAACCAGTCTATTCAAGTAAGGATGGCGTGGCGGCGGCGACATCCTCGTGGTGGACCTGTGTCCTCGGGCTCCGTCGTTGCGACGACGTTTGCTCCAGCATCGGCGTGGAACTTGGGAGGTAGTCCAGGAGCGGATGCAGACTGTGGTTTGCATCGACGAAGTCTGGAAGATGGAACGTGTGCTGGGTTCGTGGTTCGTGGATGACAGGTATGGCTTCCTCCTTCAGCGTCTTAGTCGTGGCGGGGTGCCAAATCTGGAGTTCGATGGTGTGTCTGGAGTGTTGCCCCGGTCTAATTCGTTCAACAACAATGACTTTACTTTTGATGAGCGACCTTGGAGGCCCGCAAAGCTGCATATCAGGGATAGATCCGTGTTGAGCTCAGGTGAGGAGGCGATTCGTCATTTTTTCTTCGGTGGCTACTATGGTGGTGCCGGAGGCAGGTGACATGCGTTGGTGTCAAGCTCACATATATTCTGCTTTCTTTTTAGTTTTGTCATGTCGATACTTACATGACTTATATTTTGATCTTTATGATATAAATGAGACACGTATTACCATGAAAAAAAATCTACAATCAGAGTTGGCTCCTGTACGTCCATCCGACTCCAACAAAGGACCCGAAATGGTCAGACCGCGTGTATTCATGGCTAAACGGACACAAAATGTGGCACAACACATGGAAATAAATGGACAAACATTCGTTTTTCGTCCGCTTTTAACCCATTTGCAGCCTAACTTTGGGCCGTGTTTGCGTAGAAACAGACACGCCACGGACGGGGCGCATACCTGCTCGTGTCCTCCCCTAACCCGCCCGTCATGGACATAGGTGCCCCTTTTCCTTCCCCCTCCCCTTGCCGCTCCCAAACCCCTAGAACCCTACCCCGCCATCACCGCCGCCGCCATTTTCTCGGCCACCTCCCTGTCCGACCCGACACACCCCCTCCACCTCCCGCCTCCACCCCCACCCTCTACCCCCGGGCCTTTGTCTCGGCCGCGTTGTTGTCCAGCTGGGCCTTTGAATTTGAGTGCATCTGGCTGTCTGATTTGTGCGCGTCCGGCCCCAGGCGGTTGTGCATCGCCATGGATTGGCCGCACCGGACCGCACAACCCCGGCAACACTTCTGCATCGTATGCAGGCATTAACTCCGCCTCTAGCCGCTCGGATCTACCTCGTCGGAATGGCGCCGGCAAAAATACGCCCGCCCGTCGTCCTGGCTCGGCGCTGACCCAACGGCTGGTCGGCTCACCGTTGTCGCTCATAAAGTGTGATGGCTGCCCGAGGCAATTCGTTCGCTGCGTTTCTACCACGCTGAAACATCCGGGGTGGGTGTTCATCAAAGGCAAAAAAGATAAGGTATATGATTGTTTTGCTTCGGTTGTGCTTCCGAATTCGGTGTAATTTTAATAGCTCTTAGCTCATATGCAAATTTGTGTATAGGATGGATGCAAGTTTTGGTATTGCGAAGAACATAGATGCTCGTGCACTCTTTGGTAGAATAGAGGCTAGAGATGAGACTAGAGATATGATGTGAAGCAACGTCTACTTCTTTAGATTCGAAGAAGATAGAAGTGTACAAGATTAAGAATCTGCAGATCAATAATGAAGGCATCAAGAAGATATTAATCCAACTTGTGGAAGCAATTATGAAAGTTGGATTTCTGTTAAAATGCCTAATTGTGGTTCTTATTTTCTTTGGCCTTACTACTCTAGTCAAGAATTGGTGAATGCACTATCATGTATCAAAATGTCGCTCATGAAATAGATAAATATGTTGGCAAAGGTAGTGTTAGGCATTGGGCGAACTAGATGCGGCCGCGCATTGGGTGCACAGCCGCGCATCATAAAAAACACCCGGACGCCATCCCATTGCCACCATCAAATAGACGAAATCCGGATAAAACAGACGTCTGTTTGGGGTTGTGCGTTAGAGTTGCCTTTATACATCCAGACGTGGGCGCGTCCGCGGTCACCCCTCATTTTCCCATCGCTGCATTCAATTACTTTATATTAGATACCTCAGATCGATACTATATTAGGTACCTCAAATCCATACCAAGCATATAAAGTAAAATCTATGTTTTTTCTCCAAAAAGAAATATAGCCCCGACCTCTGCATCATCAGGATGTTGCACATAGAAATGTATTATTATGAATACAATATCCAGCAGCCGAACAACATTGAATCAGAAATAAGGCAAAAAGACAATCCGAGGCAGCATGCCTTGCGACAGTAACTCCACCAGATAGCCATTAACTCTATCTTACAAGAAGACATCAAAACAAAAAACACACAACTCAAAGCCACGCCTTCAAGAACAAATCATCGCACATGCGCTGATGATGACGAGTCCAACATAAGGTTGAACTCCGGATTCTCATCCCTAAAGCCAAACTTCAATCCACCACCTTTAACAAGGTCACGACACATGCACACGTGATCAGAGATCTTGTGTTTCCACTGGAATGCATAAACTCATCGTTGAAGCCGTTTGTACCATCATCCCTTATCCGACTATCGACGCCTCGTTAACCGGATACCTCTGGAGAAGATATTGAAAGACAAAGACGTCACATACCGCTTGCCTCCTGTCACTGTCATACCACCTTCGATCCAGCAGCAATACACTCTGCTAGAGCAACCGTGCAGCACCTACTGGTATTACTTGATGGCTCTGCATGAGACGTTGTGCGTAGCATCCGCCCGTGGCTTCACATGCCGGTGACACGCATTGCTCGACGTCTCCAGAAGAGACACATGTGTCAACTGTTGAGCCGTGTTGAACTCGGTCTGTGATGGAGGGGACGTCCCATACATCGCCAGCCTTAGAAAGGTCGTCACCACCCCGAGATCTAGCCTTCGAGTCGCCCACACGACCGCGGAGTCCATCATCACCGAAGAAGAGGGGGCGGCCACCCCAATTCCGGGCGCTACATGGAGCACCCACCACCGCGCCAGCCGCTGTAGTCCCCATACAACATCAACCGCCGACGCGGCCGTCAGATCTGGGCTCTAGGCCCCGAATCCCTCGCACGGCGCCCCTTGGCCAGTCGTGCTCGACCCGTCGTCGGGCTGACGAGTAGGCCACCACCAGATCCGCCGCCCTAAAATTCGTTCCCCCTCGAGCAGGGCACACTGGCCCAGTCAAATCTGACCTAAGGGCACACCCGCATGCATCCGGCCCTCCACCAGGCCCTCCACGGTGCCCTCTGATATCTCCTTTTTGTTGATCCGGTATTAGAAATAAAAATAGTACCCCACACCTATTTCCCCAGAGGTGACCCTGGGTTATCAAACCCACGAGAGATTCCCTTGAAGCGATGGTCTCTAGCAAGCTTTTGCCAAAGTGTCAAATCTAGCTTTTGACCAGATCAGCAAGCAAATAGTGATTCAAACACTTGTAATAAAAAGAAGGTACGGGGATGAGGTCTTAATGTTTACAACCATGTATTGGTGTTGGGATAGAAAAAATGATATTAGTTTGTGCTCGGGAAGCCACACATCAAGAGGTGCTTGCTTTGTTTGGAATGGGGGGGTGTCCAAATAGCATCCTTACCGGCACTAGTCCTGCATCAAGAATCAGTTGTCCTACCGAAGGCCCTATCCATCTTGCGGGGTTGCCCCGATAATTAATATAATAATATCAGAGAAAAGCTTTGGGCGTTCAATGACTACACCTCATGAATCCCCAAGGACATGATCCATGTTACCCTACTAAACCTCACTGTCACCAGTGTTCGGTATAACACTTCATGGTCCCCTTGCTCATAGCCTCACCGGTGCTCGATCTCCATGGTCCTGGGTACCTGCAGGGATGAAGATCGCGGACAAGACAAGAGATACTTCATGATGCAATTTTATTTTACACATACAAGACATTGTGTCAAAGGCTTCCGTTGACCTCTTCGCAAATTACCTGGGGCTGCAAGGCTCATGCCTCACCCCATACCTTACCGGACTACTCACACGTGGAGATCAGATCGTGAGAAGAAATCATTGAAGAACACATCTTGAGATTGATTGATTGCAATTTGTATTACAATAGATGCCCTCTGCGATGCACGATTACAAGTATGAACTAGATGAGAGATGGCTATGGTGGTGGATATGGCTATGGAGGTGAAAATGGCAGCGACTATGGTTTGTGGATGAAGATGAATGGGTTGTGGCTGTGCTCGACGCTCCTCCTCTGCTCCTTCTGTTGACATTTCGACAGGGTTCCCTTAATAAAAGTTGTTTAGGTGGACGAGCTGCCTTGGTTTCCATGCCAAATGACCACTCATGCGAGCACTCACGGTCGCATGGAACGCCGTCTTTTTCTTTGGAGTCCTTCTGACGCCTCCTGATGATTCATTTCTTTTCCATTTTCCTTCCTTTCCTTTCTCCCACGTGATATCTTCCCTTTTTAGCCCATTTCTTGTGGAAAAAAAATTAAAGATAGGATTTGTGGAATCTTTTGCATTCATTAGTCATTAGTGGAAATATCGGAGAAAATATCTCTCTTTTAGTGAAATATCTCGGTTTAAACAAGGTTTAAGTGAGTGTAAAAATATCACTCATCAACTCCCCAAGCTTAAACTTGATCTTCCTCGAGCAACATAGAGAGAAATCTGAATCATAAGGAACTCAGTTGTTTAAACTAAAATAAAGAGAAGGTTTTGGTTCACTTACGATAAGAATGCCTAGATAGCCCTCTGCTTCTTGACCTAAAAAGTTATCATAGATATAGTGGTGGCATGGTTATAGTGCAAGTGTTAGTGAAGTAAAGATAATAAACACAAAGTTTCTAATCTACTAGATAAAACAACTTTGCAACACTTCATTTCATTTAATATAGACAACACTTGCTTGTTGGGAATGCATAGAAGAGTTTCTTAAGATAGAGCCATGAAAACATAAGTTAGGGAGTAGAAAGCATGTAGTGAAACATGATGCCCAAGTGCTCTTGAACACACCCATAATTGTTTCCTCCTCTAGGCTCTTAAACACTTTGTTTCAAGAATTGTTTGCTGGAACTTTGATTGTCATGTGAAGGAGATTATGCCAAATAAGTGATCATGCATAGATTTTTGATGTGGCTTAATGTTTGGGAACTATGGACCTTTAGCAATAATGTCTCTTTCGAGCTTTTTTGACCAGTCCCCTTTATTTACCACATACACACCCATTCAAGAGAAAGTCAAATAATATTCATTTGTAGTGTTGCCACTACGCACGGTAACAAACTCATAGCCAAAATCCGAGCTATTGCTCTTGGTGGATGGTTCATTGGCCAGCGGAGTCCTCGGCATAACATCAAGAAGGGTGACGAAGCCACATTTACACACATAAACGCGCATATAGTAGCAAAGGCCATGGTACCAGCCTGAGGTTGTAACACCATGTTGAGATATACAACACATACTTTTGGCATAACCTCACCCACCTTTCAACTAAGTTCCTCTAGACAATTTAATCCACAAGTGCTATCAAGTCCATTAAAATTAACAACATGGGGTTGAGCATGTTCAAACATCACTTCCCTACAATTTATCAACTCCCAAGTCTTGAAAGACTTTCTCTTGTGCAAAGTTATACTTGTTTAATTTCATTTCATTTTCAAAACTGTCCCATGACAAGTCTTAGTTGTCTAAACTAAAGAAAACAAATGCTAAAAAATATTGCAGCTACTAGAGCAAAGCCTTTGTATCAACTATCAAGACTCACTCCCATCCACACATATTACACATACTACTACTACTACTACACCTACTCTAAGTATCCAAGTGCAAAAGACAGTGATCGTAGGACATACCTTCGCGGTCTTGAATTTACACACTTCTCTTCCTTACTCTTGCATTCCTCGTTGTCCTGGCATAGATCAACTCCTCTGAAAACAAAATGAAAATGAACCCAAGGGCTAAATAAGAACGAGAGCAAAGCAAAGCTTATTCTATTTTTGGGTTTTTGGGTTTTTGAAAACTAACTTGCAACCGAAAAATCGCGAAGACAAAAACAAATAAAAAGTGTCGGGGGAATGAAACCTATGGGATCACGAGGATCCCTTCTACGGTTGGCGGGTGCGGGGCTGTGCAAAGAGCGGGTTTGGGAGATCAACACGGGGGAATTTTATCCAGGTTCAGGCAGCAAGCGATGCATAATACCCTACTCCTGCTGGTTTGTGTTTATTTGGTGTTCTTGGACTAGCTACAAAGCGTGCAGGGTCCAAAAAGTCTGAATCCTTCCTCAGTACGCCTTGGGCCTCCTTTTATAGTCAAAGGGGTCGCCACAGTGGCACACGGGAGGTGGAAAGTATGTACAGTGTACAATCTTATCGCCTGACATCACAGTACAAAATGCATTTAATGCACTACTTAGGTGTCCTCTTGATTTATCGGGGATGGCAACGAAGCCCGTCCCGTCCGTTGCCACTTCGCCTTGCTTCGACACGCGTCTAGGCCAACGAGGCATGCAGTGACATACTGGCTGGCTGGCTGTTGAGTTGGTGCGGTGGCAGAGTCTTCACGAAGATCTGCATGCCACACGCATGTGCTTGCTGAGTTGGCCTGGAAGCTGCACGTCGCCATGCAGGTGTCTGCCTTGTTGGCAGGCCGACTGCTGTGTTGGAACAGCGGTGGAGCCTTGGCAGGTGTGGGACTGGCTGCAGCCCCGCAGATGTCCCCGGCAAGGGTCTCGCAGGTGTCCCCGGCAAGGGTCTTGCCGGGGGTCTTGTGAGCATCCTCGGCAAGGATCTTGCCGGGGGTTTCCGTCTTTTGGTTCTCATCTAGTCTTGTATGCTCTTGGTCTTCACAAAGATCTGCATGCTACCATGCAGGCGCCTCCCGAGCCTTGGTTCCAATGTCGTTGATGGTGTTGGAACTCTTAGGCTCAAGGGTGGCGGCCTCGCTGGTGTTGGGCAAGTTGCATCGGCAAGGCTCTTGCCCGGGCTACGCAGGCTGCCCCGGCAAGGCTCTTGCCGGGGGAAAGCCCACCTTGTCCCTTTGCTCCTGGCGCCTCTGGCTTGGCGCTGCTCTGGTAGTCTTGTGTCTCTGCTCCCCCTCCTTCTCTGCCAAGCACGGCCGTAAGTGTGGCTGCGACTGCCCGTGCACAAGTAAAGGGGTACAGGAGGCCCCTACTTTTGTACACCGACAAAAAGCAAAAGCAAATAAAAAGCAAAGTGTTGGAACAGACCAACACAAGTGTTTTGAAGCTCCTTGAGCTTAAGTACAACCTCATTACAATTTATTCAAATACCGCCACATCTTGATATAGAGGTGGTGATAACCTCCCCCAAACTTAGGCTCTTACAAGCCCAAACCGGCGAGATCATTGTGGCGGTTGGTCAGGAGCCCACTCTTGGCTCCAGTTGGAGAAGCTCATGTTCATGTAGGCGGATGTGCCCCTCAAGGATGTCGCTAGGTTTCTCTATCATCAATAGAGCCCTAAAGGTTGTTGAGGTCCGCGTAGGTGGTGTAGTCTTGCTGGGGCTGCTCTTCCTCCTCGTCGGTGGCGAGTTCTTCTTTATTTGCTACTTATTCAGGTCCTGGCCCTTCTTGGTCAAAAGCTACATCTCCTTCCTGTGCAACATAAGAAATTGTCCATTCTCGATGGAGAAACGGTTAGGCATAGGTGTGGGTAAGAAGTACACCACTCCAGGAATTTTGATGCAATGACGACCATTATGAACTACTACCATACCAGTGCTAGTAAGAACACGAATGTTAACAAGGGTGTTACCGACAATGGGGCGGAGGTGACTGTAGTCAAGGCCAAGGGAGTTGGCCAACATGGTGATCACTGCTTCACACACGATATCTCCTTGTGCATGATTGGCTTGATGTGTGAGGTGTAGCAAAAGTATTGTCCCTAAGTTGGGAGAATAGCCGACATCCAGGTTTGCTGCTTTCCCAAGAACCAGCATGTTCTCATCATTCACCTCAGAAACTTCTCCTCGTGCCTACAATGAGTTAGTGATAACATAGTAGAAATAACATATAGCAGGACTTTCAATGCAACTAGCTCTTTGCTTAGAGCCACGATGGATCATCCTATGAAAGGATTGCCTCGGGTGGGTCAGTAAAATCATAAACATACCTAATATCAGCACCATTGTCGGGGAAGCCAAAATAATTACAACACTCAACAAAAGTGATGTTAAAGTCTTGGTCATGGAGACGGAAGGTGATCCTCTCCTCCTCATGTACATTTGGCACTAATCCAACCTTGTGCGAGAGAGTACTAAGAAACTCAAGCATCAATCGTTCATACGTCTCACATCCCTGATAAACAAAATGGTACAACCCGACATTATGACAAAGCAAATTAAAATTGTAAGTGCATCTAGTGCCCGTTAGTGATTTTGGTGTATTGAAGACTTATAGGTTAATGGACTAATGCGTTTATGAGTGTACACAGGTCTATAAGTCTATGAGGAGTTTGATATTTACAGAGAAAGTCGACCCCTAAAAATGAAGTTCTTCGACTGAAGACTTTGGTATTCTGAAGACTTTCTGAAGACTTTGAAAGTGAAGAAATTGGTGTGACCTTGAAGACTTGATATTCATTTGAGGAACATGAAGCGTGAAGACTTTTGTCTTCGTAGTCTCGTTTTCTCTTTCTTGAGTCATAGGAAACACCGTACTGTTAAAGGGGGTCGAGGAAATACTAAGGAAAAATTTCCATGTGATGCTCAACTCAAAATCCTACACTTACCAATCCCTTCGAGTGAAGACTTTGGAAATCTCATACAGTTCAGTCAATTTCTTTAGTGACAGAGACGAAGTTCTTCTGGTCACTGAGGAATTTGTTCTGACTGAGGAGTTAGGAATTCGCTAGTGCGAATTGCCTACACAGTGAGGAACATGATAGCCCTGAGGAATTTGAGAGTCAAATTTGACCGTTCTTTATCTTGTCGCCACCTGTCCCAAAAATATCTTATCCACCTAACGGTCATATCATTGAAGGGCATTTATGTCTTATCATGTCGGGCTGCTCCCTAGGCTATAAATAGCCGCCCCCTACAACCACTAGCTGGTTGGCTGCTCCGCGAGAAACTGACACTTGTCAATTGAGAGCATCCCATCCTCCGAGGACTTTGAGCGAAAATCATCGAGTGAGGAAAAACCCAAACCAAACCCCTACAAACCCAAAGTGATTGAGCATCACTGAATAGATTGATCCTGCGTGGATCCGATGCTTGTTACATTTGAAGACTGTGCTTCTTCCAGACGGTTAGGCGTCATGGTCTAGAGCATCCAAGAGGAATTGTGGATCGCCAAGTGACCGAGTCTGTGAAGGTTTGGAAGTGGCCTGAAGACTTACCACGAGTGATTGGACGAGGTGTGTGTGACCTTAGTTCAAGGAGAATACGGTGAGGACTTGGTGTCCTGAACTACGTGCTCAGTGACTGGGTGTCCGGGACTGTGTGTCCTCGAGTTTAAATACTCAGCCGCTCCAACCAGATGTACAAGCCGAGACAAAGAGTTGGAACTGGTCTACCAAATCATTGTCTTCACCAACCTAATCGGTTCTATTTCCTCAACTCATTCATTTCCTCATTCTCGTGTTGAGTGTTTGTTCATATCTGTGTTTGAAGACTTTAACTGAAGACTTTCTCAATTTCCTCAGTTCAATTTCTTCAGTCTGTTTGTCTTCATCTTGTGTTATCCTGTGATTACGCTTTCTGTACTCTGTGATTGTCTTCATTTCATCATGATGACCATGCCTGCATTCTGCTTTGCTTACTTGTGAGTACTTATTCCGCTGCAAGTAGTTCTTCGCTAAGGAATTTCCTCACGGGCAAATTCCTCAGTGAAGAATTCATAAAAATCGCCTATTCACCCCCCTCTAGTCGATATAACGCACTTTCAAAAATCATGAGTGATACCTAGCTACATCCCAACATCCCTCAGGTACAACTTCCTTTAGACCTCCTCCAATGCACTAGTGCTAAGATGAGGTGCTAAGAGCTAAGCAACTAAAGTCCCCAATGCAAAGGTGCTTAGTAACTTGGTGTAGCTAAGCATCATTCATCTAATGATTTAGCAACTAAAGTTATCCATCCATTGGTGGGTTTATTTCATTTAAGTATTTTTCCTAGGTTCGCGCGCTTGGCATTGTTTCTTCCTGGGGTCACCACACCCATCTCTCTCCTCTTAATTACCTTGCCACATCATTTTTTGCCAACATGGCAGCCTTAGCACCTGTACAAGGTGGAGCATTGGGAGGGGCCTTATAGCTGGCTTGCACCACTTCCCCAGCTGCCCACATTGCTCCATGTGGATATTTCTCTACTTCTTTGCCCCTCACGCACCTCTACTGGCTTCTACTGTATTTGTGATGAGTTTATGTCTCATCAGCTAGTCCCACTAGTCTTATTCTAATCACGCTTCTTCAATTTCTTTGCCACAGGGATGCTCAGCTCGATTTTAGTGAAACTGCACAAAATGATCCGACGGTCAAAGGGTTGCAAACCTCACTTCTTCGGAAGGTTCAACGTCACCAGCAAATTAAAGCCCGGTTAGGATTTACAGTTCAAGGCCTAGGGACTGCATGGATCAATTTTTTCTTTAGTTGTCTCTGTTCCCAAATAAGTGTCAACTTTAGTAGTAGTACAACTTTGTACTACTAAATTTTGCATTAAAGTTGAGACACTTAGTTTGGAATGGAGGGAGTACATATTGGCCATGATCTGTCAATCATTGAGATGCAATAGCATGCATGTTAGTCTCCTTTGTATTTGATGGAATGTTGCAACGGGGCAACCTTGGACGCAAGATACACGAAACAGAAGCTGGAAGCTTCATAGCATTGTACAAATTTATCTTGCCGAGAAATTATAGTACGTACTATTATGTAGTACTAAAGAGTTAGGTGTCGCACGGTGTCCAGAAAATATGGTAATAGTGTTAGGTGTCGCACGGTGTCATTGCTTTCGCGCTCCTCCATTATAAGAATGGAGAAAATTGTAAAGAGTGGAGATGCACCGAAACGTGGGACATCCAGCATCTGATGCATGTGTCATGCACCAAAGTAAAGTGTACAGTGCAACTGAGACTCAACGGTTGTTCCACCTCAGTAATAATGACCAATGATCCGTCAAATCACATAGACCCGACAGTAAGTTGAATGGACGAAGCAACCACCACTCTTGAATCTGCTTCTCCCTTCAATGCAGGCGGCAGTGAGAGGTCGCGTCCGCTCTGCCCGGGCATGAATGCGGCACCGATTCTCTGGAGCGGCGTTGACCGTTTCGGGCGGGAAGCCCGCGCGGGCGATGGAGGGGCTTTGGGTGGGCCAGGCTGGTCAGGAGCGGGCGTGGCACCTGTCCCGACCGGACGCCCGGAAACGAGAGGATGCACCGACTCCCGCAGATAAATCGTAGTACTACACACCATCTCTCTGTAGGAGTAGGTCGATGTGTCACTCTCTCTAACACACATACGCACACACAGGTTCATAGAAGAGGAATATCGTGAGAGTGGGAAGCCATAGGAGGTGAGATAAATGGAGTATGTACAAGAAGAGAAGAGGTACACGCACGTCCGTCGAAGCCTCTCACTATAACCCAGCCAACCACAACACGACAGCCGGATCTGTGCCTCTCGTCGGTGCCGGTGGTCAGCCGCTCTATTTTCGGCTATGAGATTTGACGCACTCGGCTGCCAGATTTGGAGCATTCCGGCCGCCTGCGACTGCTCCTTGCCATGGAGTGTCCGGGTACCAGGTCACACAACAATGGAAATGCCTCCACGTCGTGTGCAGGTACTGAATCCGCCTCTAGCCGGTCGGATCTATCCCGTCGGCGGATCGCCGGCAAAGACACGGCCGGCTACCGTCCGGGCTCGGCCCTGGCCCACACTACAAAAAAACCACTTCCATGATGATACGTTTTTGTCATAGTAGGTCACGTTTTCTGTCATGCATGTACATCCATGACGATTTTATGACAGAATCAAGATAGTCATACCTGTGGTGTCGTAGAAGTGTTCCATGACATTACCAAAATTATCATCACAGAAGTATCCACTTCCATGACGATAAATCGCGCGTCATAGAAGTGCTTTCGTCAAGGGTAACCGACACGACATCCACCGTAACGGGTCACTATTAAGGTACCGGGTTCCAGTTTAGATTCAATAACCCGTTAACAGCCCGGACCAATGGGGATTTTCCACATGTAAAATTCTCATTCGTTGGCAGATCCACGTGTTGGCCCGGCGTTCATACACTTGTCATCCAGCGAATGGACGGGAGGCGCCTATGATACCTCGACACGTGTATCGGTCCAACAGTGGCCCATTCAGGTTCAAAGGCCGAGCCTGTCAAAATAAGCGGGCCGGCCCATTAGTGGCCTACTTGAGTCAGGCCCATTCACAGGCACGGCCCATACAAGTTACACAGAATCGGCCCATCAAAGGCCCATTCTAGATTTGACAATTTCCAGCCCATCGTCAGTTTCAGCCCGTTAACGGCCCGCTACGTCTTTGGGCCCAATTATGGCTGAGCTTCTTTCGGCCTATTAGCAGCCCATCATCAGTTCCAGCCCGTTAATGGCCCAGAATGTCTTTCGGCCTTTTCTCGGCCCATTCTATAGTTGGGCCAACTTCTAGCCCGTTGTGACTTTAGGCCTGTCCTCGGCCCATTCGGTAAATGGGCTAATTCCTAGCCCATTTTGTCTTTTGGCCTGTTAACGGCCTGCACAACAGTTGGGCCTTTGACTGTGCAACCTAATTTTTGGGTCCATTAGGGGCCCATGTTCCACAGGGCAAAATTTCAGCCCGACGCGACTTTCGACCTGTTAAAAGCCTAGTTTGCAAACTGGGCCTCCTCTGGCCCATAACACTTTGGGCCTCTTACTGGCCCGTAAACTAAAAGGGCCGATACAAAATTGACATTTATTTCGGCCTGCTAGAGGCATGCGGGCCATTTCCATTTATACGGCCCTATCGAGCTTTAGGCCTGTTAACGGCCTGCTAAGAGCCGTTGTTACGGTGGGCCACATCATTTGGGATCCACTAAATATTATTTTGACCAGCCCAATTAAGGCCCGCTTTGACTACACATGTTTGTTCGTTCGTATGGCGTCTAGGAAATATTTGGGCGGGTTGGCCCCCGTCTCAATGATATAGCATATTCAAAGAATTATCCTACTCTATCCTATCGCCTCTAAGAAACATGCACTATGGCATAGAAATGTAGAATCATCCTAGACTATACAATAAAGAAATTACAGCCGATTATACCCACTAGGCATTATAGTTCGGCACCAGTGATAATAAAGCGTACACAAACAGCAAATTACATACACTGGGCAAATAAAGCGCATACATCATGGACACGCATCAACATAACTTACCATTTGAACTATAATCTCTTCAGAAAATAGGATTGGCCGGATTCAGATAGCACAAATTTCAGTCTACAAAATCTCCAATTCCTTCGTGGTTACCTCAGTGTCTCGTTTCATTTTTTTGACTCCTGCATCTAATACCTGCAAGTCCAATCTCAACTTGTTGATTGTAGATTGAGAATCATGTACACGTTGTCTTGCCACCTCTAGTTGATGCTCGAGAACATCAGCACATTCCAATTCCGATCCATAATCATTTGGTAACGGCCATGCCGCACTGCTCGCAGATCTTTGTATTGATGTCACTTCATCCTGAAATATTTCTGTAATACACATGACTAGGGCAAAAATATAGTTACAATAGTAAAGCGAGCAAGACAGACTATTTTGTACATGGCAGAACATGACTAACAATAATGTTACACGTCATGAAGCATAAGCAGGTGATATTTTAAAAATTATAAAAATGGTAGTCTGTGCAGCCCGCATACATAAATCTCTCTTAGCTCACCAGAGTAGCATGATGTTGGGGCCAAATCCAAAACACAGACATGTTACAAATTTAGACAACACATTGCGTATAAGTAAGCAAGCAGTTGGCCATTCTGTAGCTCAATTAAAGTCTTAGGGAGCATAATGAACAACAGAGGGATTCATACAAACCTACTACAGCAAGCAAAACTATGCAATCATTAGCCTAGTCTAAACTAGATTGTGTGCCTCATGCAGTATTACATTGCTACGCCTCGGTGCTATACAAACGGTTTTTAACCCCTTTCCGCGACGGCATTTGGAACCGTCGCCAAGTGAGTGTGGGCGATAGGGGGGTCCTTCCCACAAGACCCAAAAACCGTCGGGGATAGGGAGCCTTGATGCATATAATTGTCCCTATATAACCATTTCCGATCTATCGAATATCCCAAACGCTTCATCCTTGCTACTCGTTTGTGCTCGCATTGCCATCGCAGCCGGAGTTTTGTGGTTTTACCTAAAACCAGGTAGATTCCAGGCACGGGAGTTTTCCAGGCACGTACCAAACTGGCTCTACGTTTACAATGCCCGGCACATCACAAACAGTTCATGATTATAAACCGTGTACGATAGGTAGATAATCTCACACATTTTGTTTTCCCGCACCATATGTGATAGTGTCTGACATCAAACACGCTTTGCAAACAACAACTGTGTGCTTTGTTACACACGTTTCCTCTCCGTGAACCGTGTCGTATTATGATGTATATCGCACGCACTGTGCTTTATTAACTGTGTGTGCCGTAATGACCTGCACACCGTAATTCTGCCCTAATTTAATTGCTGCTATTTAAAATTGTACCTAATTTAAACTTGAAAGTAGGCTATAGCTTTATTCATATCCATCAGGTTCAAACAACCAATGCATTATTAGATTCACAGGTACATATGTTTAAGAATTACATAAGCACCAAATAAAGAATGATGAACCAGGGTTCTATACTTGTACTATTATAGATGGTAAAGAAAGAGGCGACAGACATTCTGGTTGCTGAACAAGGTGAAGCGAAATGGCCCTATTGTGCTCTCCTAGATGCAGAAGGCACGCAGGACTCTAGTCCAACCCCTTGTGCTGGACGGCCGCCAATCATGTAGTTTGAGAGGTAATCTTGAGTAAACTTCTTCAGGATCCACTGCAAAGGAAAAAAGATTCAGACATTGTCATCTAACACAACTCATTACGGGCAGTAAAAAGAAGGCTACATGGTTCTTACTTACCATCCTGCAGTTCACTGTTGTCTTGCATAAAGTGTAAACAAGTAGTTTGATTGACATCTTTTGACCCATTTTAATAACAATCTTTACCAGTTTCTGTCGGATCACGGGTTCCGGCAAAACCCTTAAGGTTCGAACTCTGGGGTGCGCGCGAAGTTCTTTCCTCCCTACCGATCCATGCCCTAGGTTTGCTAAGATCTCGCAGACGAACTCGACGAACTCACAACACAAAAGACACAAGATTTATACTGGTTCAAGCCACTGTTGTGGTGTAATACCCTACTCCAGTGTGGTGGTGGTGGATTGCCTCTAGGGCTGATGATGAACAGTACAAGGGAAGAACAACCTCCTCAGGTTGAGGTGTTCTTGTGCTCTGCGAGCTTGTGGATGTGAGGATGGAAGGTGGAATCGATCCCCTCCTACTGTGGTGGCTAGTCCTATTTATAGAGGCCCTGGTCCTCTTCCCAAATATTGAGCAGGAAGGGATCCCGCAATGGCCAGATGTGAAGGGGAACATCTAGTACAGCTTATCCTGACAAAAGTGGTCTTCGCCTGCAAAGGCTCTGGTGGTGACGTCGCCTTGGGCTCGATGGTGACTTCCGTCTCGCTGTCCTGCTGGTCTTGGTCTCGTTGCACCGATATGGAAACCTTTGCCTGATGCCTTGGTACTCCGCGACTGCGCTTGCTTCCTTAGCACCAAAGGGGAAACAAGGACACTGCGCGCGCTGGCGCCCGCTTGATCTCGATCGCCATGGATCACGTCATGAGAATTTCGCGAGGTTCGCCCTGCCTTGATCTCTCCGCTCCTTGCGAGCCAACCTGCTGAGGCCGTTCCTGAGGAGGTCTTTTGTTGTCCGCCTTGCGAGGCTTGGCCCCTCGCAAGGGTCTTGGATGCCTTGTTGATGCAGATGGGCCGTACAGGCCTGCTAGCACAGCCACGCCGTGGGCCGCAGGCAGGCAAGTCTGGGGACCCCTTTCCCAGAACGCCGACAGTAGCCCCCGGGCCCAAGGCGCGCTCGGGCTTGGCTTCGAGGTGAAGCCAAAGGTCAAGTATGGAGCGCCGCTGGCCCCAAAAGCCTGCGGCCTTGGTCGACGCGTGGCGGTTGATTGGAAGTGGGCGTCTCCGCTTCCCCACGCTGCCTCGGCAACTGCCCGACTTGACAAAAGGTTGGTGCAGACAGTGCTTGCCTTCATTGCTTCCCTTCGCCTTGCTCAGATCCCCTTTCTTGCGCCCTGCTTCCGAAATCCTCAAATCTGCTTCCATCTTCTTCTGCACCAGCGACTAATGGCGCCGCGCAAGGTCAAGCCTTCTGCGTCGCCGGCTTGGTACGAGCCTGCTCTCGACGTGCCCAACGTCTTGGAGAAGAGCCTTGCCGCCACGCGCTTGCTGACGGCGGGGGAGAGCAACGGAGGGGGAAGACGGAGCTCCGGCTTGCCTCCGACGTGCCGGAGCCCGAGGGAAGCACCTTCTTCCCCTTCTTCACAAGCAGTATCACCACGGGGTTGGTTCCCCCTTCTCCGACTTTTTCTATGAGGTCCTTGGCCATTACAGGCTGCAGGTGCTGCATCTTCATCCCAACTCCATCCTTCTCCTGTCCATTTTCGCCCATTACTGCGAGACGTACCTGGGCGTGATGCTGTCTGTGGCACTTCTGCGCCACTTCTTCTTCCTCCGCGTCACCTACGGCCACATCTCCGGGTGCGCCAATTTTATTGCAGCCGGCAAGGCTAACTCGATCTCGAACACCGGGAAGAAGGCCGACAACCTCAGGGCCAAATGGGTCATGATGGGCGCCAAGTGCGTCCACCCGCGCTTGACGCTGCCGACGGAGGCGCCCCAATCCGACAAGGGGTGATCTTGCACGAAGCTCACTGATGAGCAGGCGTCGTATGTGCTGGAGGAGATGAAGGTCGACCTGAAGCCGGGCAATGCGAAGGCGGCCAAAGTGACAGGAGCCATGCTCCTGAGGGAATCCTTGACGCTGCGCGTTGCTCCACTTCAGGCGCGTGCGCGCCCCTTGTGGAGGCTTGGAGATGAAGATGACAAGATTCTCCTGAGCCCAGCGGCCTTGCGTGCCGATGAGCTGCCCGCAGTTTTGCGCCTCTTGGTTGGGGACTACCAGGAGTACCCGCCGAACGCCTTCGTTCCTCTGTTCCGACACACGGACTGGGACTTGGTCGTGGCCGCCAGGCCTACCTTTGGCGCGCGTGGGCTGGTGCCGCCTGTGCTCTCCGGAGCTCCTGCTGTGCTGAAGCCAGTGGAGCTGTCTTCAGACGAGTCCCGTGGGAAGGAAGAAGAAGAGGTGGACTCGGAGGCGACCCCCGATGAGATCCTCCGCGCCCTGCCTGACGACGCCGAGGTCGACGCTCGCCAGGAGGAGGGAGAGCTGCCCATCATCGAGACAAAGGGCAGATTATCGCTGGTCTCCCGAGACGCTGCCCCTGCTTCGTCGCCCGGAGCTGCCTCCGGCCCTTCTGCCGCGTCGTCTTCTGCTTCTGGAGCCCGTGCGCCCATGCCTCAAGCTCCAAAGCTTTCGGGTTTTAGGCTCCCCAAGCGGAAGGTGGACTATGTCATGGTAGATTAGTAAGTGCTTCGAACTTCGTATTGTTCCTGCTTGTACTTGCTATTTCCTGACGCTCACCCTTGGTTGATCAGGCCGACACCTTCGGCGAAGAAAGGAAGGAGGATATAGCGACCACGCCCCCTCTGCGGAGAAAGGAGACGACAACACTCGCACCTTCCCAGCCCGGTCGCCCTCGCGAGGCCAAGAGGGACATCGTCGGGAGGAGTCAGCCCCCGTGGCCCCGCTGGCTCCGGAGGTGCCGGTGCCTGGCTCGGCCGATGAGGTCCTGAAGGCTCAGGAGCCCTTGGTTTCCCAGGCTCTGGTGACGACGTCGATTCCTTCTCCTGCCGCGCCAACATTCTCAGGTTCTTCTGCCTCCTCTGCCATCTTGGAGTGTGCCCTTTCGGAGATGGCCCAGCTGCGGGAAGATCTTCTGGGCGCGGATCTGTGCATGGTAGCCGGGCGCCTGGAGCTGGCCTCCGGCTGGGTTCATTGTGACGCGGCGGTCCGGGCGAGGCTGAACCAGGCAGCGATGGCATCCGAGGAGGAGAAGCGGGCCACCGCACAAGCTGCAGCCGATCGTGAGGCGGCACTGAAAGACGCCAAGGCCGCTCGCGATTGGTGTCGGGTGCTGGAGGACGAGCTGAAGAGTCTGCCTGACCAGCACGCCAAAGAAACTCGTGGCCTCCAGGCGAAGGAGGAGGAGATGAGAGCCTGGGAGGACACCGTCAGGGACCGCGACGCCGAGCTGGGGGAGTTAGCGAAGGCGCAGGCCGCGGAGCGCGACCGGCTGGAGGAGCTGGAGCGGAAGGTGAAGGCAAAGGAGGTCGACCTTGACGCCAAGGCGAAGGTCCTGGCTGAAGACCATGTGGCTTTCTCGCTCCTCGAGGAGAGGTCCCGCGTGGCGCTGAAGACGCTCTACGAGAACGGCTTGGAGAGGTTGCTGACCATCGATGAGGATGGCCCCGCCCAGCTGCTTCCCTACTTGGTGAAGGAGCTCGAGGAAGTCGTGGAGGGCATCGGTCCCATGGCAGAGGTAGAGGCTCCTGTCCTTTCTTCAGCTGCACTGACTCGTGTCTTCAGCCATCTGCACCTTCGTGACCCTAGCGCTCGTCTCGACGAGCTGCTGGAGCCTGTGGCTGATGAACACTGCGCGGCTGCCGCCGCAGCCGTGAAAGGTCAGGTGGAGGCCCTACTGAAGAAGTTCTGCGGCTTTGCTTCCACGCCTTTGACCGGCGATGCCATCGATCCTGCGGCTCCATCTGGCGGTGCAGGTGAAGGCGACGCTACCAAGGGAGGGGCGCCTTCTGCGGGTGATCACGGTGTCCAGGGGTGACTTGCTTGCGGCTGCTTCCTTGTTTTATCCCTTCAACATGTATCATGCCTCGTGGAGGCGTTTAAACTCGTGCTTGGTATTTGGGAGAACAATATGGCTTGTAATATTTGCTTTGAGATTTTGCGGTTTTCTTCCTATTTGCTTTGTGTTCTGCGTCGGCAGAGCCCGGCCCCGCGCATACCTCAAGCGCCGTTGGGCCGACCAGAGACCAAGACGAACCAAGGAGTGAGGGGCTACGAGACCAGTTAGGCTCCTGAGTCGCGATGCTCAGGAGTCCCCCTTGACGCGCAAACAACTTATAGGAAGAATACACGAGGATATGTCGATGTTCTACATCGACAGAGCCCGGCCCGCGCATACCTCAACCGCCGTTGGGCCAACCGGAGACCAGGACGGACCAAGGAGTGAGGGGCTACGTGACCAGTTAGGCTCCTGAGTCGCGATGCTCAGGAGTCCCCCTTGGCGTGCAAACAATCTCCATACCTGCCCTCGCCGAGGCTCGGCTCGGGAGGGGCATGCGACAACTAGGTCCGTGAGACCTGGTTGGGTGGCGTGCGCTTGGGCGTGACCCGAGCGCAGCCCCCGTGCCCAGCCCCCTCGCGCGGCTCTCCCGAGGGGAGGCGTTGCGGTGAGGCCGGACACTGAGCTCTGGGGCTCCCTGAGGTTGGTACGGCCGTGAGGCCGCCCTCAGTTGTTTATCACCAGCGCGGAGCATAGTGCTTCCGCTTGTGCACGGGCATAGACGCTCCTCGGCAGTGTCGACGGCCAACACGGAGCATGGTGCTTCCACTTGTGCATGGGAAGGGGCTCCCTCGCGAGAGCCCCGGGCGTGTCAGCCCATACGACACGTGGCTTGCACGGCAGGGCAAGACGAGGTGTATCTGGGCACTCGTGAGCCAGTAGCGGGACTCACGAGGCCCTACCTCAAGGCGGGTTGCGCTGGTCTTGGTTCTTGTTCATTGTCTTTGGTCTGCGAGGTGGTCGACAACCTGCGCCGAACGAATCTCCTGAGGTTATCGCGTGAGAGGGTCAAGCACCAATGGCCCCAGGAGGTGACGTGAACAGGGCCGGCCTGCCAGACAGAGCTCAACCGCTGGATTTATCGACACTGCAGGGACGGGCCCGAGCACAGACGTCGTGCTTATCCTACCCACACGAAAGATCCTGAAGAAAGACGGCTGGCGCACAATTCCCATAGTGGGTGGCGATCGAGCAGGTAATAATCATAGGTAGATTAAGCATGGAAAGCATACTGGCTCAAGTAAAAGCAGGGAAGATACACACCACTGGGTCAGGCCCGAGCGGCTTGGGGATGATGCAGGCCGAGGGGCGGCCCCAGCAAGGTAAGGTAAAGGCATAAGAACAAAGGATACATGCCACATGGACGGACCCACGTGGCCTGGGAATGATGCAGCCCGAGGGGTGCTCCCAGCTAAATAGACTTGGAAGATGTCACCTGGTTCTGTTGATGAAGGGATGTCGGAGCAGTTGAAGGTACGCGGCGAAGCGGTCGCTCCTCATGAGCCACCGGGGCCCTGAGCCTCGGGAGGCTCTGGGGGTCCAGGTGGTTCCTTGAGGACCGTCTCCATCTCCGTCAGGACGGCGTGGTGCCTGGCCTCCTGAGCCGCCAGGGTGCGCTGCAAGTTGCGCTGGTACACGAATGTCACGCTCGGCAGGCCAAAAGGCATGCGAACGTAGCTATGCGGTGGACCCTCGCAGCAGCCCACGCGTGAAGGCCAGAAGAGCTCCTGAGATGCGACCCTGTTGAGCCCTGGGATGTCGATGCAGACGCGCAGCCCGACATCCTCCCCTGGATGGGGAGCTGCGCCTCGTGAGTGGCGGTCGCCGCGCATGGCCCTTGCGTCTTGCAATTCTGAGTGGTCTTGGTGATGAACTCCTGAGCGGTGGGTGCTCCTCGCCCTGTGTTCTCCTGAGGAAGACGTGCCGTGAAGTAGGGTTGGGCATAAAAACCGACCAACCGAAAACTAAACCAAAATCGAAGCCAAATAAACCAAAATTTCGTTTTTTAGTATAAATAGAAAAATTCGGTTAGCTGGGCTACTAACCGAACCAAATTTGGTCTGTTTGGTGTATTTCTCGGTTAACCGAAATACAGCCCACCCCCCGCGGCGCCGCCCTCGGCCCAGTACAGCCCACCCCCCGCATGCCGCAATCGACCAACCACCCAGGCACCCACGACCACGACCCACCCTCCCTCCCACTTCCAGTCGAGGCACGCACCAGTCCCCCTCGCCCTCGACCCCTCTCCTCCCCCATGTCGCCCGGCCCCCTTGTAACGCCCCGGATTCGATGCGCCAGGTGTCCTTCAGTTATTCGTCGGCGTTGCCATGTCATTTGCTTGCGTGTTGCATTTTTGCCATGTCATCATGTGCATCTCATTTTGCATACGTGTTCTTCTCATGCATGCGAGCATTTTCCCCGTTGTCCGTTTTGCAATCCGGCACTTCTATGTCTCCCGGCGCCCCCTTTTGCCTTTTTTCGTGTGCGGGTGTTAAACGGTCTCGGAATGGACCGAGGTTTGTCAAGCGGCCTTGGTATAGCACTGGTAGACCGCCTGTCAAGTTTCGTGCCATTTGGAGTCCGTTTGATACTCCAACGGTTAACCGGGTAACCGTAAAAGCCTCCTTCTCTTTGCAGCCCAACACCCCTCCAAAGTGGCCCAAAACCCATCTAACTCCCCTCCATGCTCTCGGTCGTTCGATCACGATCGTGTGGGCGAAAACCGTGCCTCATTTGGACACTCCTAGCTCCCTCTGAAGGAAATGTGCCCTAGAGGCAATAATAAAGTTATTATTTATTTCCTTATTTCATGATAAATGTTTATTATTCATGCTAGAATTGTATTAACCGGAAACATAATACATGTGTGAATACATAGACAAACATATAGTCACTAGTATGCCTCTACTTGACTAGCTCATTAATCAAAGATGGTTATGTTTCCTAACCATAGACATGTGTTGTTATTTGATTAATGGGATCACATCATTAGGAGAATGATGTGATTGACATGACCCATTCCGTTAGCCTAGCACTTGATCGTTTAGTATATTGCTATTGCTTTCTTCATGACTTATACATGTTCCTGTAACTATGAGATTATGCAACTCCCGTTTACGGAGGAACACTTTGGGTGCTACCAAACGTCACAACGTAATCGGGTGATTATAAAGGAGTACTACAGGTGTCTCCAAAGGTACATGTTGGGTTGGCGTATTTCGAGATTAGGTTTTGTCACTCCGATTGTCGGAGAGGTATCTCTGGGCCCTCTCGGTAATGCACATCACTATAAAGCCTTGCAAGCAATGTAGCTAATGAGTTAGTTACGGAATGATGCATTACGTAAACGAGTAAAGAGACTTGCCAGTAACGAGATTGAACTAGGTATTGGATACCGACGATCAAATCTCGGGCAAGTAACATACCGATGACAAAGGGAACAACGTATGTTGTTATGCGGTTTGACCGATAAAGATCTTCGTAGAATATGTAGGAACCAATATGGGCATCCAGGTTCCGCTATTGGTTATTGACCGAGAATAGTTCTAGGTTATGTCTACATAGTTCTCGAACCCGTAGGGTCCGCACGCTTAACGTTTCGATGACAGTTTATTATGAGTTTATAAGTTTTGATGTACCGAAGGTTGTTCGGAGTCCCGGATGTGATCACGGACTATGACGAGGAGTCTCGAAATGGTCGAGACATAAAGATTGATATATTGGAAGCCTATGTTTGGACTTCGGAAAGGTTCCGGATGAAAACAGGATTTTACCGGAACACCGGGTTACGGAACCCCGGGGTCAATGGGCCTTGATGGGCCATAAGGGGAGAAGAGGAGGGCGGCCAGGGCAGGCCGCGCCCCCCCCCTCTAGTCCGAATAGGACAAGGAGAGGGGGCGCCCTCTCCCTCTTCCCCCTCCCCAAACCTAATCCAACTAGGAAAGGGGGGGGGGGAGTCCTACTCCCGGTGGGAGTAGGACTCCTCCAGGCGCGCCTCCCTAGGGCTGGCCGCACCCCCCCCTTGCTCCTTTATATACGGGGGCAGGGGGGCACCCCATGACACACAAGTTGATCTACGTGATCGTTCCTTAGCCATGTGCGGTGCCCCCCTCCACAATATTCCACCTCGGTTATATCGTTGCGGAGCTTAGGCGAAGCCCTGCGCCGGTGAAGCATCATCATCGTCCCACGCCGTCGTCTTGTGGAACTCATCCCGACACTTTGCTGGATCGAGTCCGGGATCGTCATCGAGCTGAGCGTGTGCTGAACTCGGAGGTGCCGTGCGTTCGGTACTTGGATCGGTCGGATCGTGAAGACGTACGACTACATCAACCGCGTTGTTATAACGCTTCCGCTTACGGTCTACGAGGGTACATGGACATACACTCTCCCTCTCGTTGCTATGCCATCACCATGATCTTGCGTGTGCGTAGGAATTTTTTTGAAATTACTACGTTACCCAACAAAGGCATCCGAGCCAGGTTTTATGCGTTGATGTCATATGCACGAGTAGAACACAAGTGAGTTGTGGGCGATATAAGTCATCTGCTTACCAAAGATGTCATACTTTGGTTCGGCGGTATTGTGAGATGAAGCGGCCGGACCGACATTACGCGTCACGCTTACGCGAGACTGGTTTCACCGCTTGAGCACTCGTTGCTTAAAGGTGACCGCGGGTGTCTGTTTCTCTCACTTTAGTTGAACCGAGTGTGGCTCGCCCGGTCCTTGCGAAGGTTAAAACAGCACCAACTTGACAAACTATCGTTGTGGTTTTGATGCGTGGTAAGAACAGTTCTTGCTCAGCCCGTAGCAGCCACGTAAAACTTGCAACAACAAAGTAGAGGACGTCTAACTTGTTTTTGCAGGGCATGTTGTGATGTGATATGGTCAAGACGTGATGCTATATTTTATTGTATGAGATGATCATGTTTTGTAACCGAAGTTATCGGCAATCGGCGAGAGCCATATGGTTGTCGCTTTATTGTATGAAATGCAACGCCATGTAATTGCTTTACTTTATCACTAAGCGATAGCGATAGTCGAGAAGCAATAGTTGGCGAGGCGACAACGATGCTACGATGGAGATCAAGGTGTCGCGCGGTGGCGATGGTGATCATGACGGTGCTTGGAGATGGAGATCACAAGCACAAGATGATGATGGCCATATCATATCACTTATATTGATTGCATGTGATGTTTATCCTTTATGCATCTTATCTTGCTTTGATTGACGGTAGCATTATAAGATGATCTCTCACTAAAATTATCAAGAAGTGTTCTCCCGAGTATGCACCGTTATGAAAGTTCTTCGTCTTTGAGACACCACGTGATGATCGGGTGTGATAGGCTCTACGTTCAAATACAACGGGTGCAAAACAGTTGCGCACGCGAATACTCAGTTAAACTTGACGAGCCTAGCATATAACAGATATGGCCTCGGAACACGGAGACCGAAGGTCGGCGTGAATCATATAGTAGATATGATCAACATATTGATGTTCACCATTGAAACTACTCCATCTCACGTGATGATCGGACATGGTGTAGTTGATATGGATCACGTAATCACTTAGAAGATTAGAGGATGTCTATCTAAGTGGGAGTTCTTAAGTAATATGATTAATTGAACTTTAATTTATCATGAACTTAGTCCTGGTAGTATTTTGCAAATTATGTTGTAGATCAATAGCTCACGTTATTGCTTCCCTATGTTTTTATATGTGTTCCTAGAGAAAATTGTATTGAAAAATGTTAGTAGCAATGATGCGGATTGGATCCGTGATCTGAGGTTTATCCTCATTGCTGCACAGAAGAATTATGTCCTTAATGCACCGCTAGGTGACAGACCTATTGCAGGAGCAAATGCAGACATTATGAACGTTTGGCTAGCTCAATATGATGACTACTTGATAGTTTAGTGCACCATACTTAAACGGCTTAGAATCGGGACTTCAAAGACGTTTTGAACGTCATGGACCATATGAGATGTTCCAGGAGTTGAAGTTAATATTTCAAGCAAATACCCGAGTTGAGAGATATGAAGTCTCCAACAAGTTCTATAGCTAAAAGATGGAGGAGAATCGCTCAACTAGTGAGCATGTGCTCAGATTGTGCAGGTACTTCAATCGCTTGAATCAAGTGGGAGTTAATCTTCCAGATAAGATAGTGATTGACAGAATTCTCTAGTCACCATCACCAAGTTAGTAGAACTTTGTGATGAACTATAATATGCAAGGGATGACAAAAGTAATTCCCAAGCTTTTCGTGATGCTGAAATCGACGAAGGTAGAAATCAAGAAAAGAGCATCAAGTGTTGATGATTGACAAGACCACTAGTTTCAAGAAAAGGGCAAAGGGAAAGAAAGGGAACTTCAAGTAGAATGACAAGCAAGTTGTCGCTCCCGAGAAGAAGCCCAAATCTGGACCAAAGCCTGAAACTGAGTGCTTACACTACAAAGGAAATGGTCACTGGAAGCGGAAATGCCCTGAATATTTGGTGGATAAGAAGGATGGTAAAGTGAACAAGAGTATATTTGATATACAGGTTATTGATATGTGCCTTACTAGTGTTTATAGTAGCCCCTGAGTATTTGATACTTGTTCGGTTGCTAAGATTAGTAACTCGAAACAGGAGTTACATAATAAACGGAGACTAGTTGAGGGGAAGTGAAGATGAGTGTTGGAAATAGTTCCAAGATTGATATGATCATCATCACACACTCCCTATATTTTCGAGATTAGTGTTAACAGCCAAATAAATGTTATTTAGCGTTTGCGTTGAGCATGAATATGATTTGATCATGTTTATTGCAAAATGGTTATTCATTTAAAGTTAAAGAATAATTGTTATTCTGTTTACATGAATAAAACCTTCGATGGTTATACACCCAATGAAAATAGTTTGTTGGATCTCGATCGTAGTGATACACATATTCATAATATTGATGCCAAAAGATGCAAAGTTAATAATGATAGTGCAACTTATTTGTGGCACTTGCCGTTTGGGTCATATCGGTGTAAAACGCATGAAGAAACTCCATAAAGATGGATTTTGGAATCACTTGGTTATGAATCATTTGATGCTTGTGAACCGTGCTTTTTGGGCAAGATGACTAAAACTCCGTTCTCGGAACAATGGAACGAAGCTCTTGACTTGTTGGAAATAATACATACCAATGTATGCGATCCAATGAGTGTTGATGCTCGTGGCAAGTATCATTATTTTCGACCTTCACAGATGATTTGAGCAGATATGCGTATATCTTCTTGATGAAACATAAGTCTGAAATAGTTGAAAAGTTCAAAGAATTTCAGAGTGAAGTGGAAAATCATCGTAACAAGAAAATAAATTTTCTGCGATCTGATCATGGAGATGAATATTTGAGTTACGAGTTTGGTCCTCAATTAAAACAAAGTGGAATAGTTTCACAGCTCACGCCACATGGAACACCACAACATAATGGTGTGTCCGAACGTCGTAACCGCACTTTATTGGATATGGTGCAATCTAAGATGTCTCTTATTAATTTACCATTATCGTTTTGGGGTTATGCCTTAGAGACAGCTGCATTCACGTTAAAAGGGCACCATCTAAATACGTTGAGACGACACTATATGAACTGTGGTTTAGCAAGAAACCCAAGTTGTCGTTTCTTAAAGTTTGGGATTGCGATGCTTATGTGAAAAAGTTTCAACCTGATAAGCTCGAACCCAAATCAGAGAAGTGCGTCTTCATAGAATACCCAAAGGAAACTATTGGGTACACCTTCTATCACTGATCCGAAGGCAAGTTATTCGTTGCTAAGATGGATCCTTTCTAGAGAAGAATTTTCTCTCGAAAGAAGTGAGTGGGAGGAAAGTAGAACTTGATGAGGTAATTGTACCTTCTCCCATATTGGAAAGTAGTTCATCACAAAAATCAGTTCCAGTGATTCCTACACCAATTAGTGAGGAAGTTAGTGATGATGATCATGAAACTTCAGATCAAGTTGCTACCAAACCTCGTAGGTCTTCCAGAGTAAGATCCGCACTAGAGTGGTATGGTAATCATGTTCGGAAGTCATGTTACTAGACCATGATGAACCTACGAACTATGAGGAAGCGATGATGAGCCCAGATTCATGAAATGGCTTGAGGCCATGAAATCGAGATAGGATCCATGTATGAGAACAAAGTATGGACTTTTAATTGACTTGCTCGATGATCAGCAAGCCATGTTAAATAAATGGATCTTCAAGAGGAAGACGGCCACTGATAGTAGTGTTACTATCTACAAAGCTCGACTTGTTGCAAAAGGTTTTCGACAAGTTCAAGGTGTTGAATATGATGAGATTTTCTCACTCGTAACGATGCTTAAGTCTGTCCGAATCATGTTAGCAATTGCCACATTTTATGAAATCTGGCAAATGGATGTCAAAACTGCATTCCTTAATGGATTTATTAAAGAAGAGTTGCATATGATGCAACCGAAGGTTTTGTCAATCCTAAAGATGCTAACAAAATGTGTAAACTCCAAATGATCCATCTATGGACTGGTGCAAGCATCTCAGAGTTGGAATATATGCTTGATGACTTGATCAAAGCATATGGTTTTATACAGACTTTTGGAGAAGCCTGTATTTACAAGAAAGTGAGTGGGAGCACTACAGCATTTCTGATAAGTATATGTGAATGACATATTGTTGATCGGAAATAATGTAGAATTATTCTGCAAAGCATAAAGGAGCATTTGAAAGGAGTTCTTTAAAAGAAGGACCTCAGTAAAGCTACTTACATATTGAGCATCAAGATCTATTGAGATAGATCAAGACGCTTGATAAGTTTTTCAATAAGTACATACCTTGTCAAGATTTTTGAAGTAGTTCAAAATGGAACAGTCAAAGAAAAGTTCTTGCCTGTGTTGCAAACATGTGAGATTGAGTAAGACTCAAATCCTGACCACGGCAGAAAATAGAAAAGAGAATGAAAGTCATTCCCTATGCCTCAGTCATAGGTTCTATAAAGTATGCTATGCTATGTACCAGACCTATTGTATACCTTGCTCTGAATTTGGCAAGGGAGTACAATAGTGATCTAGGAGTAGATCATCGGACATTGGTCAAGAACATCCTTAGTGAGGACTAAGGAAATAATTCTCGATTATGGAGGTGATAAAAGAGCTCGTCGTAAAGAGTTACATCGATGCAAGCTTTTTACACTGATCCAGATGACTCTAAGTCTCAATCTGGATACATATTGAAAGTGGGAGCAATTAGCTAGAGTAGCTCCGTGCGAGCATTGTAGACATAGAATATTTGCAAAATACATTCGGCTCAATGTGATGACCCGTTGACTAAGCTTCTCTCACGAGCAAAACATGATCATACCTTAGTACTCTTTGGGTGTTAATCACATAGCGATGTGAACTAGATTATTGACTCTAGTAAACCCTTTGGATGCTGGTCACATGACGATGTGAACTATGGGTGTTAATCACATACAGATGTGAATATTAGTGTTGAATCACATGATGATGTGAACTAGATTATTGACTCTAGTGCAAGTGGGAGACTGAAGGAAATGTGCCCTAGAGGCAATAATAAAGTTATTATTTATTTCCTTATTTCATGATAAATGTTTATTATTCATGCTAGAATTGTATTAACCGGAAACATAATACATGTGTGAATACACAGACAAACATATAGTCACTAGTATGCCTCTGCTTGACTAGCTCATTAATCAAAGATGGTTATGTTTCCTAACCATAGGCATGTGTTGTTATTTGATTAATGGGATCACATCATTAGGAGAATGATGTGATTGACATGACCCATTCCGTTAGCCTAGCACTTGATCATTTAGTATATTGCTATTGCTTTCTTCATGACTTATACATGTTCCTGTAACTATGAGATTATGCAACTCCGCTTACGGAGGAACACTTTGGTGCTACCAAACGTCACAACGTAATCGGGTGATTATAAAGGAGTACTACAGTGTCTCCAAAGGTACATGTTGGGTTGGCGTATTCGAGATTAGGTTTTGTCACTCCGATTGTCGGAGAGGTATCTCTGGGCCCTCTCGGTAATGCACATCACTATAAGCCTTGCAAGCAATGTAGCTAATGAGTTAGTTACTGAATGATGCATTACGAACGAGTAAAGAGACTTGCCAATGAACGAGATTGAACTAGGTATTGATACCGACGATCAAATCTCGGGCAAGTAACATACCGATGACAAAGGAACAACGATGTTGTTATGCGGTTTGACCGATAAAGATCTTCGAGAATATGTAGGAACCAATATGGGCATCCAGGTTCCGCTATTGGTTATTGACCGAGAATAGTTCTAGGTCATGTCTACATAGTTCTCGAACCCGTAGGGTCCGCACGCTAACGCTTCGATGATGTTTATTATGAGTTTATAAGTTTTGATGTACGAAGGTTGTTCGAGTCCCGGATGTGATCACGGACATGACGAGGAGTCTCGAAATGGTCGAGACATAAAGATTGATATATTGGAAGCCTATGTTTGGACTTCGGAAAGGTTCCGGATGAAAACAGGATTTTACCGGAACACCGGGGGGTTACCGGAACCCCCCGGGGGGTCAATGGGCCTTGATGGGCCATAAGGGGAGAAGAGGAGGGCCGGCCAGGGCAGGCCGCGCGCCCCCTCCCCCTCTAGTCCGAATAGGACAAGGAGAGGGGGGGCGGCGCCCCCCTTCCCTCTTCCCCCTCCCCAAACCTAATCCAACTAGGAAGGGGGGAGTCCTACTCCCGGTGGGAGTAGGACTCCTCCAGGCGCGCCTCCCTAGGGCCGGCCGCACCCCCTTGCTCCTTTATATACGGGGGCAGGGGGCACCCCATGACACACAAGTTGATCTACGTGATCGCTCCTTAGCCGTGTCGGTGCCCCCTCCACCATATTCCACCTCGGTTATATCGTTGCGGAGCTTAAGCGGCCTCCGCGCCGTGAAGCATCATCATCGTCACCACGCCGTCGTCTTGACGGAACTCATCCCGACACTTTGCTGGATCGAGTCCGGGATCGTCATCGAGCTGAACGTGTGCTGAACTCGGAGGTGCCGTGCGTTCGGTACTTGGATCGGTCGGATCGTGAAGACGCACGACTACATCAACCGCGTTGTTATAACGCTTCGCTTCGGTCTCACGAGGGCGTGGACATACACTCTCCCCTCTCGTTGCTATGCCATCACCATGATCTTGCGTGTGCGTAGGAAATTTTTTGAAATTACTACGTTACCCAACACCCTCTACCTATAAATATGTGCCTCCCCCGTCCAAATCGCAGATGAAACCCTAGCTCCCCTCACCTCCCGCCGACGGACACGTCCGCCGCCGCCGCCCGCAGCCAATCTCCTCGCGCCACCTATCTCGCCGCCACCCACACCGCCCGGCCCGCGAGCCCATCGCGGGCCCGCCGAGCCCATCCGCCGCCGCTCGGCCGGATCCGCCGCCGCGTCCGACCCAGCCGGTGGCGCAACCTCGCCAAGCACACCCTCTGCTCCGGCGACCTCGCCGCCGCCCGCGACCTCGCCTCCACCACCCGCTTCGGCCGCGCGTCCGCCCGCTTGAGCTCGCCGCCCGGTTCCCGCTGACCAGCGCCCTGCCGGACTCGCCGCCATCGCTGAGCTCGGCCGCCGCTTAGCCCTTTGCCCCGCCGCCATCGCCACCACTCGGCTCCGTGCCTCGCCGAGCCGCCGAGCCTCGCCCAGCGGCCAGATCTGGCCGGGCCCGATGGATCCGGCCACCTGCGGCCCCGCCTCGGCTTCCGTGCCTCGGCGGAGGTCCGGGACACCGCCCTGCCGCCGGTCATCGTCGGCCCCGCGCCGGGATGGCCTTGTCCAGATCCAGCCCGAACCCGCCAATCAAACGCTCCGGCACGCCCGCCCCGTACCGACTCGTCCCCGGGACCGTCCCGTCCAGCTTTTCCCGCGAGGTGAAATATGACTAAGTCCCCAGATCTGCACATTATCATGCCATGTTCATCGCATCATATCTCCATGCATACTGCTCCGTTTTGTGCGTGTAATATGTCAAATTGTTCGTCATGAGATGCTCTACGTTTAGTTCCATTGTGCCATGTTCATTTGAGTTCATCTTGATGCCTGAATCTTCATTGCAAGAGTGCTATATGATGTTAATCTGCTGAAACTGTTATAACTTGATAATTTGTCATTTTTGTTGCATTTGATGTGTGCATCTTATGAGCATGAGCTCTACATGTGTTTTGTGCTATGTCATGCCATCTTCACAGTGGTGCCATCCATGTATTTTTGTGAGTTGTGTAGTGAGTGCATCGAGCTTGTTAAGTAGGGTACTTGTCATTCTTGCTTTTGCTAGGCTGAATCGCTATATTATGATGCTATGTAAACCTGCTGCTACAAGTCATTCTATGCATAATCTGGAGATGTTCACTAAGGATGTTTTGTTATACATGTCATGCTCTATCCATCCTGCCCCTTGTTGCATTTATAGCTTGTTGTAGCTTGTCGTAATCTTGCTTCAAATTTGCTATATAATGTTGCTGTCAGCCTGTTAACATTATGTTCAGTTTTTGCCATGTGTTTTGCTAGTGATCCATGCACCCTATGAACTTGCTCTTGCCATTCTTAGCTTCATAAACATGTCTTCTTACTGTGAGTTGCCTTGCCATGCCATGTATTGCTCCGTAGTGAGTGGTTCAAGCTCACCAACATGCCTACTTATTGTTGTTCATGCCGTGTATGAATCTGTCATATAACTTGCCATTTTTACATGGGTGCCATCATATCTTCTGATCTTTTTTGGCTCATGGTCAGTAAAGGACTTTTGTTCTATGCATTTAGTAGATTCATGCCATGCCTTTGTTTGCCATGATAAGTTCCTGTAACATGTTGTTTGATAGCTCTAAACATTGCAACCTGATGTTATTTTCTGCAAGTCTGAACTGTTATTATATGCAATCTTGCCATGTGTGTTTGAGCATGTTCTAGCAATTTATGGAGATAGCTCAGTGTTCATGTTTTGTAATGCTTTACTTGTACATCATGCCCATGCCTTTTGTTTTCACGTTGGGATGCTGTAGCATGTTGTTTTGATGCTTGCTAGATGCCTACTTGCTGTTTTGGACAGATTGTTGTTATGTCTTGTATAGAGTGTATGTGTTGAACCGTTGCTCCGTTTTGAGTGTGCTCTATATGAAACTTGCTTGATTTTGCATGTAGTTTCATATTATCATGTTGCATCCTTGTTTTGAGAGTGTTTGCTTGAGGTTTGTATGCATTTTGCATCAATGCCATGTTTATCTTGTTTTGCTCATATCTTCTAGGCCGTAGCTCCGAATCAAATGAACTTTATATGTAACTTGACTAGAATTTCGTGTAGATCATCTTGGTGCATTTTAAATTGCTGTTTAACAACTTGAACATAAAGTTATTCAGATCTGGACCAATTTCGAAATTCGCATATGAGGACTTACCGGAATTGTTCTATGTTGCTTCCGGCCTCATTTAAACTTGCTTTGATGTGTTGTTCTTATTTGCATCATCTCTTGCCATGAGTAGCTTCATGTAGCCTTGTCATGCATCAGGCTTGTTGTGCATCATGTCTTGTCTATGTGTGGTGTGTTTACCATGTTGTGTGCTTCTTCTCCATAGTTCCCATTTCGTTGCGATCGTGAGGATTTGTTCGTCTACGCTTGGTTCGTCTTCGTGGCTTCATCTTATTCATGGACTCGTTCTTCTTCCTTGTGGGATTTCAGGCAAGATGACCGCTACCCTGGATCTCACTACTATCATTGCTATGCTAGTTGCTTCGTTCTATCGCTATGCTGCTTTACCTGCCACTTGCTGCTCAAGCCTCCCAAATTGCCATGAACCCCTGACTTTTGTCACCCTTCCTAGCAAACCGTTGTTTGGCTATGTTACCGCGTTGCTCAGCCCCTCTTATAGCATTGTTAGTTGCAGGTGAAGATGAAGATTGCTCCATATTGGATATTGTTTATGTTGGTATATTACAATATCTCTTATATTAATTAATGCATCTATATACTTGGTAAAGGGTGGAAGGCTCGGCCTTATGCCTGGTGTTTTGTTCCACTCTTGCCGCCCTAGTTTCCATCATATCGGTATTATGTTCCCGGATTTTGCGTCCCTATCGCGGTTGGGTGATTTATGGGACCCCCTTGACAGTTCACTTTGAATAAAACTCCTCCAGCAAGGCCCAACCTTGGTTTTACATTTGCCTCACCTAGCCTTTTTCCCTTGGGAGTCGCGCTCTCGAGGGTCATCTTTATTTTACCCCCCCCCCCGGGCCAGTGCTGGTCCAAACCGAGCGATGCCCGGTGCCCCCTGGGCAACCAGGGTCTATGCCAACCCGTCGTCTTGCTCATCCGGTGTGCCCTGAGAACGAGATATGTGCAGCTCCTATCAGGATTTGTCGGCACATTCGGGCGGCTTTGCTGGTCTTGTTTTATTACTGTCGAAATGTCTTGTAGCCGGGATTCCGAGACTGATCGGTCTTCCCGGGGAGAAGGAATATCCTTCGTTGATCGCGAGAGCTTATCATGGGCTAAGTTGGGACACCCCTGCAGGTTTGAACTTTCGAAAGCCGTGCTCGCGGTTATGTGGTAGATGGGAATTTGTTAATATCCGGTTGTAGTAAACTTGAAGCAAACTCTTCTAAAATACACCAACCGTGTGCGTAACCGTGAGTGTCTCTTTTAGGGTTGATCGAGAGGAGAACACGGTTTCGGGTTATGTCGACGTAAGTAGGAGTTCGGATCACTTCTTGATCATTACTAGTTGACGACCGTTCCTTTGTTTCTCTTCTCGCTCTCATTTGCGTATGTTAGCCACCATATATGCTTATTCGCTGCTGCAACCTCACCACTTTACCCCTTCCTTTCCCATTAAGCTTTGCTAGTCTTGATACCCATGGTAATGGGATTGCTGAGTCCTCCTGGCTCACAGATTACTACACCACCAGTTGCAAGTACAGGTTTGCGATGATCATGACGCGAGAGCGATGTTGCTTGTTTTGGAGTTCTTCTTCTGCTTCTTCGATCAGGGGATAGGTTCCAGGTCGGCAGCCTGGGCTAGCAGGGTGGATATTGTTTGAGTTTCTGTTTATGATTCATCCGTAGTCGGATGTTGATCTTGTATGTTGTATTGTTGTGTTCACGTGACATTGTATGTATTGGATGTATCCCCACTATTATGTTATGTTGATGTAATGATATCCACCTTGTAAAAGTGTCTTCAAGATGCGCTTCTATCCTTGGTGGGACCTTCGAGTTCCTTTAGGATAGGGTCGCATCTTGGGCGTGACACCCCTGCCCTACCCAGCCGCCGCCGCCGCTTCTCATCTGAGCTGGGACGCCACCGCCGGCGCCAGCGGCCACCGCATCTTCTCCCCCACTCGGCGCCCTCTGCCGGCCTGCCCTACCCAGTCGTCGCCGCCGCATCTGCAGGAAGGAAGGAAAGGTCAGAGGAGCACAAGACAAGGACCCGCCGTCGCGCCGCGCATCCGTCGCCGTCGGCACTCGACAGCATCTCGGATTTTAGGAGCGTATTCTCCAGTTCGTCATCACGTCTTCCACAGTAGAAACTGAGCATTCAGTCAACGTAATAAGCCCAATATCCCATCCTTTTTCTCCTATTTTATTTTGTTCTTTGTGAGTAGATGGTAAATGTGGATGTGGATGCAGAGAAAAAAGAAGAGGTCTTTGGTTCTTTTTTTATGCAGAGAAAAAAGTGCAGTTTGGCCAATACTGCAATATTCTGTAATCTGTATGAATGTACGCCCACGCCTATGTCTTTGTAGTTTGTATGTACTGTATGAATGTTCTCTATCTCTCTGGTTTAGTAACATCTAGACATGACACCAACTCAGCTGTCAAAAAATTTCTTTATAATACGCATGCTGTCAATAAGGGCATTTTCTGTTTATGGGACAAAATTCGGTTAAATCGAAAACCGAACCAAAAAAATCGGTTAACCGAAATTTCGGGGTTAGTTGATTTTTAGTGCTTAATTCGGTTTCCACTTATGCAAACCGAATTCATCAAAAAACCGAACAGCAGAAACCAAATTTTAGGTTTCTACCTAACGCCCAGGTCTACCGTGAAGCACGCCTCCAAGTGGTGCCCGAGCGCCTCCCTGGTGATGTTGGCAAGGTCTGAGGCCCTCCAGAAGAGAGCCCCCGAGCCCTGCCCGAGAAGGGCGCTGGGCGCGCCTTCCTATGCGACGGAGGGAGGCGCCCCTGGAGCGGGTGCTGATCCTGACGAGGTTCCAATCACGACGCCATGCTCCTGAGGTCCCGCACGACGCAACTGCTTCTTCTTCTTGGGGATGGCCTCAGGAGGCCCTCGCCCTTGCTGTCGGGGTCGTCGATTGCTGCAGCTTGAAAGGAACGCTCGAGGGAGCATACCGCGTCTCTTTCTTCACATGGGACCGTGATGATTCCGCCGCTTCCTGGCATCTTGAGGACATTGTAGCCGTGATGGGTCACCGCCATGAACTTGGCCAGGGCCGGATACCTGAGGATGGCATTGTACGGCAGACGAATGTGGGCGACGTCGAAGTCGATGAGCTCGGTGCGGTAGTTCTTGCGTTCTCCGAAGGTGACAGGGAGGCGGACCTGCCCTATCGGTGTGGTAGAGCCGTCGGTCACTCCTGAGAAAGGCTTGGTAGGCTGAAGCTGATCATACGGCACTTGGAGGTTGTCGAACGTGTCGACGGACAAGACGTTGAGCCCTGCGCCGCCGTCGATGAGGGTTTTGGTGACTTGCATGTTGCTGATGACTGGGGAGCAAAGCATCGGGAGGGCGCCTGTGGAGGCTGGGCACTTGAGCTGATCCGCCAAACTGAAGGTGATGGCGCACTGGGACCACCTGAGCGGGTGTGAGGCCTCAAGCTTGGGGAGGACTGCATTTACTTCACGGGCAAACTATTTGAAGATATGTTGCGAGGCTGGGGCCTGAGCTCCGCCTAAGATGCAGGCGATAGCGCGTGGCTCCTGGAAGCCCCCAGCCCCCTCGTCTTGATGGTGGTCGTCATTCCTTCTTGGTGGTGGCGGTAGTGGAGGAAGACCGGCGTTGCCATGAGGACGATCCTCACGAGGCTGGTCCCTCCAGGCGCCCTCGCGAGGCTGATCCTGCCAGCAGTCCTCACGAGGCCGTTCGCGCCACTCCTGGCGTGAGCCACGGTTGTCCTAGCATCCGCCACCACTTCCTCCTCCTCGGTCGTATCCCCGGTCGTTGCGCTCGGGGCGTCGACCGAAGCGTCCTTCTCGGATGGCTTTGAGCTCTTGACAGTCGCTGGTGTTGTGGGTGTGCAGGTTGTGGAAGGCGCAGAACGGTCGGCTGCTGTTGGATGACTCGGGCTGATCTCAGCCACGCTTGGTGTCCGCCTCCGCCGCGAGCACGACTGCTCCCTTGCGCTTCACGTCCTTGGCCTTGGCTTTCTTCTCCTCCGTGTCCGCAACCGGGAGCTCAAGGAGAGAGAGGCGCCCTTCCTCAGCTCTTGCGCACTTGGTCGCCAGGTTGAACAGCTCCTGAGATGTGCACAGCTCCTCGTGGATAGCGAGCTCCTCCTTCATCTTGACGTCGCGGACACCATCAGAGAATGCGGAGATGATGGCCTCGTCCGCCACCTTGGGGATCTTGAGACGAACGTTGTCGAAGCGCTGGATGTACTTCTGGAGGGTCTCTCCTGGTTGTTGCTTGACGCGACGCAAGTCTCCCGCGGCCGGTGGGCGGTCACGAGTGCCCTGGAAGTTGGCGACGAAGTGGTCGCGCATCTCGTCCCAGGAGAAAATCGAGCCTGGAGGCAGGTTCAGGAGCCACGAACGGGCGCCGTCTTTGAGCGCCATTGGGAAGCAGCTCACCATGAATTTCTCGTCGCCGTTGGCCGCCTCGATGCTCAGTTCGTAGAGCTGCAGGAACTCCGGGGGGTCGGGGGTGCCGTTGTAGCAAGGAGGCAGATCTGGCTTGAACTTTCCCGGCCAGGCGACGCTACGCAGCTCGGGGTGAAGGCGCGGCAGCCGGCCGTGGTCGCCAGGGCCCGTCTTGGAGGCGAAGCTTGGTCTTGACGCCCACGCACCGCTTCGGCAAGCTGCGCGGGGCCCGGCCGCGGTAGACAATGCTGTCACGGCAGTGGGAGGAGCGGCAGAGCGTTCCCTTGCGGTCGAGGGACTTCTTGATAACTTCTTTCTTCACGCGCGGGCGCCGGACGCGGCGGATCGCATCGTGGAGGCGCGCGCCTTGGCGCCAGGGCGCCGTCTTGGGGCAGAGGTGGTGGAGGTGCTCCATGAGCTACGTCGCCTGTAGCTGGCGGAGGGCGAGGCGGAGAGAGGGACGGCGCAGGGGAGTCCCTTGCGGCGCGGACAAGCTCGGCGATGCAGTCGAGCCAGTCCTCGTAGAGGTCGTCGAATGGGCGGTAGCACAGGAGCTCGTGCACCATGAGGAGCGCGGCCCGTGCGTCCATGGGAGCGAGACGAGCGTGGGACGACGAACCAGTTGGAGTCAGCGATGGGGTGGCGGTGCAGCCGTCCCGCCGCACTGAGGGGTGCAGCGAGGATGCTTGTTGCTCGTTCCCCGCGGTGCTGGTAGCGGCGTTGGCGGTAGGCGATGGGGAACGACGAGGTGGCCCACCGACTGGAGCCGTCTGAGCGACGCGGGTGGCGAGGGAAGCCCGGTGCTCAGCACGAGCACGGCGAGCGTCCGCCATGGAGACGACGGAGCAACTGGACACGGAGTGACGGAAAGGAAGGTTCGGTGCACCCCTACCTGGCGCGCCAAATGTCGGATCACGGGTTCCGGCAGAACCCTTAAGGTTCGAACTCTGGGGTGTGCGTGAAGTTCTTTCGTCCCTACCGATCCACACCCTAGGTTTGCTAAGATCTCACAGACGAACTCGACGAACTCACAACGCAAAATACACAAGATTTATACTGGTTCGGGCCACCGTTGTGGTGTAATACCCTACTCTAGTGTGGTGGTGGTGGATTGCCTCTTGGGCTGATGATGAATAGTACAAGGGAACAGCCTCCTCAGTTTGAGGTGTTCTTGTGCTCTGCGAGCTTATGGATGTGAGGATGGAAGGTGGAATCGATCCCCTCCTACTGTGGTGGCTAGTCTTATTTATAGAGGCCCTGGTCATCTTCCCAAATATTGAGCGGGAAGGGATCCCACAACGGCCAGATTTGAAGGGGAACATCTAGTACAACTTATCCTGACAAAAGTGGTCTTCGCCTGCAAAGGCTCTGGTGGTGACGCCGCCTTGGGCTCCATGGTGACTTCCGTCTCGCCGTCCTGTTGGTCTTGGTCTCGTTGCACCGATATGGAAACCTTTGCCTAAAGCCTCGGTACTCCGCGACTGCGCTTGCTTCCTTAGCACCAAAGGGGAAACAAGGACACTGCGCGCGCTGGCGCCCGCCTGATCTCGATCGTCATGGCTCATGTCACGAGAACTTCGCGAGGTTTGCCTTGCCTTGATCTCTCCGCTCCTCGCGAGCCAACCTGGTGAGGCCGCTCCTGAGGAGGTCTTGTGTCGTCCGCCTCGCGAGGCTTGGCCCCTCGCGAGGGTCTTGGATGCCTTGTTGATGCAGATGGGCAGACAGCCTGCTAGCACAGCCACGCCAGGTGCAGAGCAGCAAGTCTGGGGACCCCGCCCCGTAACGCCGACAGCTTCTCACTTGATGTTGGTTCATGAATATCTCATTGCCCATACGCAGAAAGGGTCAAAGTGTGGATCTTTGGCAATGACATATGTACCTAAAAGCACCAAGTTAATATTAGAAGCTAAACAACAATTGCAAAATGATGTAGTACAACACTCCCTCCGTCACATTATATAAGATTTTATTACATGTATATCTAGACATCATCAGAACATTAAGGTAACACTCTTCCTTGTTGCTATGTAGCCTGGGATTGCATATTTAGTCATTCAGTACATTGCATGTTGCGATGTAGCCTCAGATATATTAAATATGGCCCTAGTTAACCTACTGATAAATGGGTTACAGATATATTCGGTGAAATATCCGATTCGATGATTAATCCCTTATCAGCCCCCAGGCTATATGGTACCAACTATCGATATCCTAAACAGTGAGTATATATAAGCAATGTGATGATACTAACCTCAATGGAAAACAACACTGTTCTCAATATTGTCCTGTATGAGTACATATAAAGGCATGTTAAGCACAACAGACTAAACATCAACCAAATATATCCATGGTAGACAACATAATCTACAAATGATAGCTTAAGTGTGCAGGCTTAAGCATGCTAGTTAAGCAAAACAAGAAGTGGAAAGGTGTGTTAATTGCATCAGGCATAACATTTAAAAACAAGCAAATAGTCATTCAAACTGGTATTGTGCAGGTCTAAAGTACACTCGTTATTGTTAAAAAACGAAAAGGCATGTTAACTGCAATATCCTTAACAACAACCAAAATCGTAATTCATAGTGGTATTTTTGAAACTGTTATTGATGAAATTGAACTGCACGGCAAATAGTTGCACATATAGAGCATCACATTGTGAAGAACTGAAATAAACAAGGCATAAGGCCATCTCTAGCTGATCCTTTAAAAGTTAAAGGACTAAAACCCTTAGTGGATATATATATATACTCCAACAATTTTTGCCCGTTTCTAGTTGATCCCCTAAACTTAACATTGTAAACTTCATTTGATCAAGTTCAAAGCAGGTTCAACCGAAAGTAGCATGCATTCAAACATAAATATAGATAGTTTTGCATAACCTAACATAAAACATTAATTTAAACTAAGCTAAACTACTTTCGGTCGAAGTAGAGGTCAAGCAAATCCTTCCTCGTCAGTGCGATTGTGCATAGCGGGTCCGGCCGTGCCGCGTCGGTCGTTGGGGAAGACACTCCTCCACTCGTCAACGTCAATATCCTCGTCCTCGCCGCCCACCTCGACGCCCTTCGCGCCGCTGTCCTCGCTGCCTTTGACCTCGTCATCGAAGGAGAGCGGGATAACCTCGCGGCCCTTCGTGCCGGCAAAGATCGCCCGCTCCGCCTCCATGAGCTCCGGGTGCTTCCGGCGGAGCTCTTGCATGTAGGCCTCGTCGGTAGCCTCATCCTCGAGGCGCTCCCACACCTCGCGGTCCTCCCGCGCCATAGCCGAGCTCACTACCCTGGCTCCCATGGAACAAGGTCGACCGAACATGTGACGAAGGGGAAATTGAGCCTAGCCGCCACGCCCTGGTAGCGGACCTACCAGAGGTCGTACTCCATGGCCGCGAGCTCGGCCGTGTGGAAGCTACCGAGCCACCGGCGGATGTGGGTCTCCCGATCTGTAATCTCGACGACCCACGTTCCCCACCGCCGCGGCCCCCGAGGTAGGACCTCGTCGGCTGCCGGGTCCGAGGGTGGATGGGGAAGTCCTCGAACCGGCGTAGGGGTGCGGCGGCGGGCGGATCGGGGAACCGACGACGGGGGATCGATAAAGAGCCCACGGAGTACGACGGGGACACCTCGGCAGCCACCTCACCGGCGTCGGACAAAGAGGCCGCGATAAACCTCTTTTTGGCCATTGGCTCCTCGAGCTCCCCGGCAATGGTTTCGGGGGTGGTGTGTGTCTTTGTGAGCGAGGTTTTGGGGAGTGTGTGGTGTGTGTGTGGAGGGGTGCAAGGTGGTGTTTGAGGAAATACTGCGGCAACTAAAAATTTTACTAGGCGGGAGTAACAAGGCGGGGCTACTGAAAATTTGGATCAAGGGCGAGCAGATATTTTTGAGATTGCGAGGGATGCAGAGGCGGGAGTAAAATGCCGGGGCAACTGAAAATTTGAATCAAGGGCGAGCAGATATTTTTGAGATTGTGAGGGATGCAGAGGCGGGAGTAACAAGGCGGGGCAACTAAAAATTTGAATCAAGGGCGAGCTGATATTTTTGAGATTGTGAGGGATGTAGAGGCGGGAGTAAAATGCTGGGGCTACTGAAAATTTGAATCAAGGGACTGAAGCAGAACGGGAGTAACAGACATCGCACACGGTCCGCAGATACTAATCGTGTGGTATCAAACATTAAGACCTTCTAGGAGGTAGATATTTTTGATATTACGAGCCAGTAGATATTTTCGAGACCGGGAGGAAAGCCTCGTGGAGCCAAATCTACTGTGCTGATGTGAGGGACTGTACGGCACGGGCATGGCACACGGGTAGTCTGACCGAACTGTGTGTGTTGCGTACCCAATCGCAGACGGTTTCTACATCCAACTCGTGTGCTGTTTATAAATGTGGCAAAAAGAATAACGTGGGGGAGGGTTAGAACATTAACACACTTGCATGTGGACCAAATATATGTATGAAAAGGGTGGTTTGATGTTCGAGTACCCAATGCACAACTTTGATGTGGCACCTGTCGCACTAAAGCACATTATTGCTAGTCAGCCACCCCCAATAAACCCCACCTCGTGTCGGCAGTAAGGGAATCCTAGCTATGAATGCATGCCCCCAAATATCTAGGTCTGAAATCTCACCCTACCGTAAGACAAAACCCATAGGAGTCCATCATATATATATGGTCAAACTTCCCCTTTCGCTTCCCGACAAAGGTGGACTGTGTGTCGACCCACAAATGTGTGCTTGTGGCGCAAGATGGGTGGGACCACATACTAACCACATGCGGGTGGACCTATTATATGTATGAAAAGGGTGTGGTGTGTGATATTTAACTACCATTCACAACTTTTGATGTGGCACGTGTGCCTTGCAAATTAACCTGACTTCCCCGACCCCACGGAGGTTGCAGGTAGCGCGAAGTAGCCCCCACCCCACACACACGTCGGGGGGAGGGCATCTCACCAAGACGTACTGTAACACGGACCAAGCAGAATCCGACTTGGTCGTACAACCTCTCCCCGCTCGTTGTTGGTCAAAGTGATGGATGTCCACACGGCCCCGCAAAATGGGCTAGCTTGTCGACGATAACCTCGCGAGGGAGTATTGTATGAAGACAAACCCACTCGATGCTTGTGGCCCAAGTATGTATATGGAAGTGGTGTGTGTGGTGTTTGAATACCCAATGCACAAATTTGATGTGTCACCATGATTTGGAAATGTAAAATCCCCACACCGAGCGAGGGTTCACGACGTGTAGCATGCACTCAAACTTAATTAGGCTTGGAATGGATCGACCTACTATACGGTAACTCAAAGCAAAGAAGAATAATATATCCACCCTGGTAACCTTTCTCGTCGTTGGTCGAAATGATGGATGTCCACCCAGGCCCACGAATATATATAGGCTTGCCGCCCATAACCAAGCGAGTGATGAGAGTGTATCCAAAGACAACTATTATTGCATGCGTGTGTCCTGAACATATTTATGGAGGTGTGTGATGCATGCATATGTGTTGAATACCTGACCCAATGCACAACATTGATGTGGTGCGTGCGTTGAAAATCGCAGAGGTCCCCACACAGAGCAAAGAGGTTGTTCATGACATGTTGTGTGCTCGCCCCCCTTCGATCTAGTGGGATGGATTCATGTGTACAGATGCGCTATTATATATATGTAATCACACATCATGATCTATATCAAGACAAAACAAAAAATTAATCCCCTCCTAAGTCAAAATAGTTAACCTCTCTCGCGCTGTCGGTGAAAGTGATGGACCAAGATGGTCACCCCCCTCAACACGTACTATATATACACCTAGTAACACAGCCCTAAAAGAATTAATCCTCCTTGTTCGTCAAACGCATACCTCTCTCTCGCTGGGTCAAAGTGATGCACGACGAACTCACGGGCCCAACACAGGTTAAGCGCAAGTCGTCGCGAAAGTGATCATCCTATATAGGACTACGTACCACCATCTGCATGTGGCCCAAAGAGCTGTTTGTGTGATGTTTGAATACGCAATGCACAACTTTGATGTGGCACCACGTATATAGGAAACCAAAAAGTCCCCACAGAGAGCGCGAGGTTCATTATGCGTGGTATGTGCTATATGTACGCCCCCATTCGACGCGTGGTATATATGCACTTCTACTGTATAGCACAAACCAAAAAAGAATCATTCCTTGATGATCAAATTAACCTCTCTCTCATTGGGTCAAAGTGATGGAGGACAACCTCGCATGCCCACGGATGGAAGCGCCACACACGAGTGAGTTCCTATATATAGGGCAACCACCGCCTGCATGGTATTGCGTGATGTTTGAATACCAATATAATGTACAACTTTGATGTGGAACCTGCCTCGAGAACAAAAAAGTCCCCACATGGAGCGAGGTTATGACACGCATATAGTATTCATGTTGCCCCCTCTTTGACATGTACATACTCCTATACCGTGCATATAGTAACACAAACCAAAAAAGAACCATCCTTGTTGGCCAAATTAACCTCTCTCTCGTTGTATGTTCAACTGGTCGACGACGACCTTGTGGGCCCATAGAGAGAAGCACACGCGAGTGATGTCATAGGACAAAACCACCTCGTGCATGCGCCAGTGTGTTATGTGATGTTTGAATACCCAATGCACAACTTTGACGTGGCACATGCTTCGCAAACCGGAAACACACTGCACCACGATGCGTGTAGCCCCCTCACTTCAAGCTGGTGGGAGTGTGTACTCACATGCTCGAACTTTGATATGGAATCCCACCATGATTCACACCACACACATGCCAAGATGAATCCACCTTTTGGTCAAATGCCTCTCGTTGTCGGTGGAAACTGAAAACCTTTACGGGCTAACGAATGGGCACATCGCTGATAACCGCACGAGGGAGCGTGTCCGAGAGGACCACCAATGCATGCATGTGGCCTGAACATTATGTATGAAAGGGTTGTGTAGTGCTTTAAATAACCAATTCACGACTTTGATGTGGCATATATGACTCACAAAATGATCAATAATCCCACACGAAGGTTCACGACTCGTAGTGTACTGCTGGACCCCTCCCCCCCACCCCCATACACACAGACACACATCCCGCACCACCACAGCCACTCTGAGGCATGTCAAACTTTTTCTGCAGTGAACATGTGACGAAAGGTGGAGTGTCATTTAAAACAGACATCATTCGATCATTTTTATACATTGATTGATTTCCTAGGGATTTAATGTGCAAAAATCAAATTTGAGCTACATGTGCACCAAAATGGGTTGCAAAATCATATGTGTCCCTAGGTGCATGTTTCCATGTGCAAGAGATTTCAAAATATTGAGAATATATATTTTTGAAATTCAGTAAAACCAAAACTTAGTTGAAATTCATGAAACTTATCGTGGTGTCATATATGGATACCAGTAGACTGTGATATTGTATTTTTTTCGTCAATGAGAACCGTTTTGATATAATCTTCTTACAAATGGGAGATTATTAAAAACTGGCAACCAATATCTCATACAGATTATTTATTCGGACCGTGTGCGTTAGACCGTGCCATGCTTCAGTTAAGCAGTAAAGCGGCATAATGAATCATCAATAAACCAAAAAATATACATGTTGCCACATGCCCCGTGTGCCGTGCAAGCAGGCGTGAGTTGACGGGACGCATGCGAGCAGTCCGCCGCGTGCATACCGGAGGCGGCGGCAGCCAGCGATTAACGGAGGCGTGCGAGTTGCTATGTGAAATGATGGTAGGAATGGTAGAAGTCCGCCGCGCAGGCTCACTGGGAAGCGGGACAACTTTTGACCGCAGACTGCCTTGCTCCCATTGGTCCATATTATTTGCGCGCCCGAGCCGCCGACCATAATAGGCGGCCACACCCCCGGTCCATAGTGGTCACCAATGTCTGGACTCTGGAGTGTATAAGGATGCCGCCGAAGCGCAACATCGGAGGGAGTGGCGACGCCGGGGCTGGTGAAGCACCCGCGCAACGCGTGAAGCTGGGCACAAAGGTTGCCGTCACTGCCGACGAGGTCTCGCGCGGGCAGCAACACGACCTTGACTTCGTCGGCACCGTCGTGCCCCCCCCCCCCCCAGCCGGAGCCGGAGGTCAACAACAACTCCGGTGGAAAACCGGTTAGTCATCTATATACCCACTTGTGCGGCAAACATATCATGTGTTTTATCTTGTTACTCCCCCCCTCCATAATTTTTCTGGAATACAAATCCTATGGTTATGTTCTCTCAGTCCATGAAATCAGAGTAATTAAGATAGGTTTGATGCACGTAGTGTATTGATTGTTTGAGTGTTATCCATATAGAGTTAGTGATTAATTGTTTGTTCTGTACAAATGATTTTTGCTAATAATCTGACTAGGGTTAGCTTGCGTGCTAATAATTCGTGGACAGCTCTTGAGAATTGATTTTGAATGTCCTACATATATGTTTGTGCCTTTTTTTCTTCCAGATCTTGAGAATTTATTTTGAATGTCCTACATGTACGTTTATGCCATTTTTTCTTTCAGATTGGTATGTACACAGATGAGGCTACGGCCAGCGCCACCACGGATGTAGATCTTGACCCGCCAGCGGCCGAAGCGCCTCGACCTCGAGGAACCAGAGAGAACCTCCGGCGGACCGCATCGGCGATCTCCCGGACGACATCCTTGGGGAGATCATCTCCCTTCTCCTCACCCAGGATGGCTACCGCACACAAGTCCTCGTGATCTCGGTGGCAAGACTGGCGCGCCGCGCTCTTAATCTCGATCGTCGTCGCTATCTCGCCGATGATGATTTTGAACTCCCCGAGCCATCATCTCCTCCCACCAGGGTCCGCTCAACGATTCGCATCCCGCATGCTTCCTGCTGGACATACCTCGCACGATGGCTGCCTGGCTGACATCCCGTCAATTCGATAAACTCCAGCAGCTTGAGTTCTACCATTACTACATCGATAGGTTACCACCAATAGCTGCATCTGTGCCCTCACCACCGATTCCCATCTCATGGTTTTCCTCCTCTCTCCACACCGCCACCTTGACCCGATGCCATCTAGCAGAAAATCTGGTACAAATGCTTCGACTGCCACTGCTGAAAAAACTTGTTGTAGGATCGAAAGTATGTCTAGAGGTGGGGTGATTAGAATACTTGACCAAATAAAAATCTAGCCTTTTCCGAATTTGAAGTCTTGGCTGATTTTAGCAACTTAGCACTAGTCAAGCAAACAACCTACACATGTAAATCTAAGAGTATAGTAGCGGAATGTAAAACATTGTACATGAAGGTAAAGGGAGGAGTTTGGAGGGAGCAAACGCAATGTGGACACAGAGATTTTTGGTGTGGTTCCGGTAGGTGGTGCTATTGTACATCCATGTTGATGGAGACTTCAACCCACGAAGGGTAACGGTGGCGCGAGTCCATGGAGGGATCCACCCACGAAGGGTCCACGAAGAAGCAACCTTGTGTATCCCACCATGGCCATCGCCCATGAAGGACTTGCCTCACTAGGGTAGATCTTCACGAAGTAGGCGATCTCCTTGCCCGTACAAACTCCTTGGTTCAACTCCACAATCTTGACGGAGGCTCCCAAGTGACACCTAACCAATCTAGGAGACACCACTCTCCAAAAGGTAATAGATGGTGTGTTGATGATGAACTCCTTGCTCTTGTGCTTCAAATGATAGTCTCCCCAACACTCAACTCTCTCTCATAGATTTGGATTTGGGGGAAAGATTATTTGAGTGGAAAGCAACTTGGACAAGGCTAGAGATCAAGATTTATGTGGTTGGAATGGAATATCTTGACCTCAACACATGAGTAGGTGGTTCTCTCTCAATAAATTTATGCTGGAAGTGTAGGCATGTTCTGATGGCTCTCTCCACGAATGAAGAGTGGGTGGAGGGGTATATATAGCCTCCACACAAAATCTAACCGTTACACACAAATAACCAAACTCGGTGTGACCGAATAATGAAACTCGGTCATACCGATTTAGTTCAAAATGTGAACGTTAGAATATTCGGTGGGACCGACATGTCAACTCGGTGGGAACAATTTTATTAGGGTTAGGGCATAACGTAATCTCGGTGAGACCGATTACGCAAACTCGGTGGAACCGATTTTGGTAATAAGCTAACTAGAGAGTATGTCAGGCAAACTCGGTGGGGCCGTCTCGCTCATCTCGGTGAGCCCAAAATGTTACGAAGGGGAAACAGAGAGTTTGCGTTGCAAACTCGGTGGGACCGATCGCTCATCTCGGTTGGACCGAAACATTACGAAGGGAAACATAGAGTTTGAAATCCCATCTCGGTGAGACCGAGATCCCTATCGGTGAGACCGAAGTGACTAGGGTTTGTGGCAGTGGCTATGTCAAATGAACTCGGTGGCACCGGATAGAATGTTTCGGTGGGGCCGAGTTTGACTTTTGGTTTGGGACATATGTGGATATGAGAAAGTGGTTTAGGGTTTTTGGAGCATATCACTAAGCATTTTGAGCAAGCAATCCATTAAGCAACACCTCATCCGCTTTTAATAGTATTGGCTTTTCCTATGGACTCAATGTGATCTTGGATCACTAAAAGTAAAAAATGTAGAGTCTTGAGCTTTAGAGCTTGAGCCAATCTTTTGTCCTTAGCATTTTGAGGGGTCCACATTTCTAATCCATGCCATGCCAACCATTGAGATTTCCTGAAATATTTATCTTGAAATAGCATTAGCTCAATGAGCTATATTTTGTTAGGAATTACCAAAACCACCCATTGATAGTTGCACTTTCAATCTCCCCCTTTTTGGTAATTGATGACAACATATAGATGAAAGCTTCGACAAATGATCATAAGATTGGAATGTTGGGGAACGTTGCAGAAAATTAAAATTTTTCCTACGGTTTCACCAAGATCCATCTATGAGTTCTACTAAGCAACGAGTAACGGGAGAGAGTTTGCATCTACATACCACTTGTAGATCGAGTACGGAAGCGTTCTTGAGAGTGGTGATGATGAAGACGTTCCCAACGTGATTCCGATCACCGATGACCAAAGTGCTGAAAGGACAGCACCTCCGTGTTCAACACACGACGGATTTATGGCGCTCCTCCGCCTTGATCCAGCAAGAGTGAAGGAGAGGTTGAAGAAGACAATCCCAATGGCAGCACGACGGCGTGGTGCAGCCGGCACGGTAGTTCTCCCAGCAGGCTTCGCCAAGCTTATGGGAGAAAGAGAGGTGTTGGGAGGGAGGGCTGCGCCACAACTGTGTTTGCAGCCCTCCCCCACCCCTCTATTTATAGGAGGAGAGGGTCAGGGGGCTGCCATCTAGGGTAAACCCTAGATGGGGGCGGCGGCCCAAGGGAGGAGGGAGGTGGCTTGCCCCCAAGCTAGGGGCGCCCCTTTAGGGTTTACCCTCCCAAACCCTAGCCAAGATGGGCCTAGGTGGGAGGTGCGCCCAGCCCACCAGGGGCTGGCTCCCTCCCCACTTAGCCCATGTGGCCCCCGAGAGGTGGACCTCCCGGTGGACCTCCGAACCCTCCCAGAGCCCTGCATTTTACCCAGATACTACCAAACTTCCCGAGTCCGCTTAACCACTTTCCATATATAAATCTTTACCTCCGACCATTCCGAACTCCTCGTGACGTCCGGGATCTCATCCGGACCAACAACATTCGTAATCACATACTTGTCTTCCTATTAACCCTAGCGCCACCGAACCTTAAGTGTGTAGACCCTACGAGTTCGGGAGACATGCGAACATGACCGAGACTACCTCAAGTCAATAACCAACAGCGGATCTGGATACCCATGTTGGCTCCCACATGCTCCTCGATATTGTCATCGGATGAACCACGATGTCAAGGGTTCAACCAACCCCGTATTCTATTCCCTTTGTCGACGGTATGTTACTTGCCCGAGACTCGATCGTCGGTATCCCAATACCTCGTTAGTCTCAAGCATCGGCAAGTCACTTTACTCAGCATCAAGAATGCATGATCCCGTGACCGGACACTTTGATCACTTTGAGCTCATTATGATGATGCATTACCGAGTGGGCCCTAGTGATACCTCTCCGTAATACGGAGTGACAAATCCCAGCCTCGATCCGTGTCAACCCAATGGTCACTTTCGAGATACCGTAGTGCACCTTTATAGTCACCCGCTTACGCCAGGACGCTTGATACACCCAAAGCACTCCTACGGTATCCGGAATTGCACGATCTCATGGTCTAAGGAAGAGATACTTGACATTGGAAAAGCTCTAGCAAAACGAACTACACGATCTTTGTGCTATGCTTAGGATTGTCTTGTCCATCACGCCATTCTCCTAATGACGTGATCCCGCTTGTCAATGACATCTGATGTCCATAGTCGAAACCATGACTATCTCGTCACCAACGAGCTAGTCAACTAGAGGCTTACTAGGACGATTGTAGTCTATGTATCCACACGTGTATTACGATTTCCGGATAATACAGTTATAGCATGAATAAAGACAATTATCATGAACAAGGAAATATAATAATAATGCTTTTATTATTGCCTCTAGGGCATATTTCCAACATGGAATACATCGTCGCTTTGAGAAGTATGTGATAAGCAAGAGCTCCCCCTAAATTTGTGCATTATTTAAAATTTGCTTTTGAATGCAAATGCACAATCGATTAGGATCATGGTTTACTCTTCCATGTCACATACATCTTGGTGGAGCGCTCAAAATGATGGAAATTAAAAGCATGCACTCATCACCAAGCAAAGTGAATGATCATATATGGGATATAAGAGATAATATCATCCAAGCAAGCATTAAAGTAGCATATGATCAAACACATGATCAAACAAGTATCTCACACAGACATAGAGTATCAACCAAGCACACAATAAAGTTCAACCAAAAACAAGAGAGACAAAGAAACAAAACACTCTCTCTCAAAGCCTATGATCTATACATTTCTCCCCCTTGGGCAACAAGTTACCAAAAAGTTTGAAAATGCATAGTACTATGTGAGGGAGTCCATGATTAGGGGGTATCCGGATAGCCGGACTATATACTTTGTCCGGACTATCGGAGCGTGAAGATACAAGACTCAAGATTCCGTCCCGTGTCCGGATGGGACTCTCCTTTGCGTGGAAGACAAGCTTGGCAATCCGGATAATATATTTCCTTCCTTGTAACCGACTCCATGTAAACCGTAGCCCTCTCCGGTGTCTATATAAACCGGAGAGGATGGTCCTTAGAAGGCCAATCACGATCACAACCATAATCATCATAGGCTAGCTTCTAGGGTTTAGCCTCTACGATCTCGTGGTAGATCTACTCTTGTACTACTCATATCATCAATATTAATCAAGTAGGAAGTAGGGTTTTACCTCCATCGAGAGGGCCTGAACCTGGGTAAACATTGTGTCCCTTGCTTTCTGTTACCATCAGCCTAAGACGCACAGATCGGGACCCCCTACCCGAGATCCGCCGGTTTTGACACCGACATTGGTTTCGTTGAGAGTTCCTCTATGTCGCCGCTGCAAGGCTCGATGGATCCTTCAATCATCGTCAACAACATGGTCCAGGGTGAGACTTTTCTCCCCGGACAGATCTTCGTGTTCGGCGGCTTCGCACTACGGGCCAATTCGCTTGGCCATCTGGAGCAGATCGACAGCTACGCCCCGGGCCACCAGATCAGGTTCGGAAACCTGAACTACACGGCTGATATCCGCGAGACTTGATCTTCAACGGATTCGGCTCGTGCCAGAGCGCCGACGGTCACGATGAGCACGGCTTAGACTCTGCTGTCGGACAATGCTCGGATGTCATCCTCGCGCGATCCGACCTAAATCCGAGCAGCATCAAGTTGCCTAAGGACGGAGGGATGGACCCGTCCCGCAGGTCGCAGACACTCATCGGCGGTACAGCCGAACACAGGCCTCGCCCCAAATAAGCTCAGACACCGACCCCGGACTCAATCCGTCAGAGGTTCCACTCCGCCTCCCCGAGCCCGCCAACCTGGTTGGGCCCCGTAATGGAGTTCACAGCATGATATCTTCCAAAGACTCGCCTTTGGCGACGTAAGGAACTCGTTAAAGTCTCTCTTTGTCAGAGACTCTCGGCCAACTATGTCCGGCTCGAGTGGGAAGCAGGCGATGAAAGAATTCGTGGCCCACCCACCACCCACTTCATTGCCACGGTAGATGATCTAACCGACATGCTTGATTTCGACTCCGAAGACATCGATGGTATGGACGACGATGCAGGAGAAGAACAGGAACCACCGCGCACAGGGCGGTGGACAGCTACCTCCTCATACGATATATATATGGTGGACACTCCGAAGGAAACCAACGGCGATGAGGCAACGAAGGATAACTCCTCAGGGAGAAAAGCAAAGCATGGGCGCTGCCGGTGCCGCTCCAAGCTCGCCACAACAATACCGCCCAGAGACGAAAACAATCCGGATGGTGCCAAGAGGAATACATCTGATCAGCCCGCCGAAAGCGTGCCGAAAGCAGAAGACGGCAGGTCAGCCTGCATTTAACAGCAACGGACGGATATCCGGAGGAGGACAGCTACATGCCCCCCCTCCGAAGTTGAGATCAGCCTCGGCGACGACGACTTCGGTGTGCCTGAGGATCCCGTCGAGCAGGAGCGCTTCAAGCGTTGGCTTATGGCCACTGCGAGGAGCCTGAAAAAGAAGCAGCAGCAACTCCAAATTGATCAATACCTTCTCACAGATAGATGGACTGAAGTCCTGGCAGCCGAGGAATATGGACTCGACCGCCACACGGCTGACCGGCCACCTCGTGGCCGGGATAAAATGGCGTATCAGCCCGAATACCAGTCCGCACCCCCACGCCAATACACTACGGCCCGGGGCAATAGGCAAGACCTACACGATATACTGGAAAACAAAGCAGGACAGCCAAGATCGATCTATGGATCGCGGGGGCGCGCCCCAACACGCGACGATGACCGTCATGCCGGATACACTATCAACAAGTCCGGCCGGGCCGAATACAGCCACCCAGAGCAATTTGAACTGCGTAGCCACATCGCCCGCACGCAGGCGCCAGACACCCTCTCGCTTCACTAACGGCGATGGATCATGAATTCGTAAGGGTTCAAACCCGTAAACATCGAATAATACGATGGCACAACAGACCCCGCAGTATGGATCGAAGATTTCCTTCTCCACATTCACATGGCCCGCTGAGACGATCTACACGCCATCAACTATCTTCCTCTTAAGCTCAAAGGACCCGCCCGACACTGGCTAAACAGCTTGCCCGCAAATTCCATTGGCAGTTGGGAAAACTCGAAGATGCGTTCCTCGACAACTTCCGGGGCACATATGTGCGACCACCGGACGCCGATGACTTGAGCCACATTACTCAACAGCCCGGAGAGTCAGCCAGAAATTATGGACTCGGTTCCTAACTAAAAGAACCAAATAGTCGACTGTCCGGACGCCGAAGCCCTGGCGGCCTTTAGGCATAATATCCGTGACGAGTGGCTCGCCCGACACCTCGGCCAGGAAAAACCAAAGTCCATGGCGGCCCTCACGACGCTAATGACCCGCTTTTGCGCGGGCGAGGACAGCTGGTTGGCTCGCAGCAGCACTACGCCACATTCTGGCACTTCGGATGTCCATGACAATAACGGCAAGCCACGGCGCATCAGACATAAGCGACGGAACAACGACGACAACACTGAAGACACGGTAGTCAACGCCGGATTCAGCGGTTCCAAGTCTGGTGAGCGGAAGAAGACATTCAAAAGAAATAATCGAGGACCGCCCGATCGACCGTGATATCGAACGCTGTGCAAATTCATGGCACCCGGACAAGCCAGCCAACCACACTAATAGAGACTGTTGGGTGTTCAAACAGGCCGGTAAAATAAACGCCGAAAACAAGGACAAGGGGTTGCACAGCGACGACGACGAAGAGCCCAGGCGTTCGAACACGGGGGGACAGAAGAAATTTCCTCCCCAGGTGAAAATGGTCAACATGATCTACTCCACCCACATTCCCAAGTGGGAACGGAAGCGAGCACTACGGGACGTCTATGCGATGGAGCCAGTCGCCCCCAAATTCAACCCATGGTCAGCTTGTCCGATCACCTTTGATCGTAAGGATCACCCTACTAGCATCCGTCACGGCGGCTCAGCCGCATTGGTCCTAGACCCAATCATTGACGGATTCCACCTCACGCGAGTCCTCATGGACGGCGGCAGCAGCCTGAACCTGCTTTATCAGGACAGAGTGCGCAAAATGGGCATTGACCCTTCAAGGATCAAGCCCACCAAAACCACCTTTAAAGGTGTAATTCCTGGAGTAGAGGCCCGCTGCACGGGCTCTATAACATTGGAAGTGATCTTCGGATAACTTCCGAAGCGAAGAGTTAATCTTCGATATCGTCCCTTTCCGTCGTGGTTATCACGCACTGCTTGGACGAACCGCGTTCGCTAGATTCAGTGCGGTACCACACTATGCATACCTCAAGCTAAAGATGTCAGGATCGCGCGGGGTCATAACAGTCAACGGAAACATGGACCGCTCTCTCCGTACAGAAGAGCATACTACAGCCCTCGCGGCGGAAGTACAATGCAGCCTCCTCTGACAAACCACCAATCCGGCGACGACAACATCGAGCACCATAAAGCGAGTCCGAGCACCCGCAGCAGATCACCAGCACGCCAAGAGCGCGACTAGCAGTCCGCCACCGCCAAGCCCCAAAGAAAGCAGCATTCGTACACGCGCGCATACAATTACGCACTCAAAATACCATGGGCATAGGCAGAGGCGATCGCTGACTCACCAACAAAGGCGGTATAACCGCAACATACCTTCATAACCCTAGCTTTTTATCTTTCAGGACACTGCTTTAGGGCAGACTCTTCAGGAGAGCCGGATTGTCGGACTTACACAGGAGAGAAAACCAAGGAGGCAACATGATTTGCGCACAAAAGGAAATAGACAGGTGGAATCTGTTCACGATTGTTATACCTGTTTTACATACCTGCATGCAGCCTGCCCTTGGATAGGACATGTTAAATAGTCCTATTTACCTCTTATTAAACGCAACCATTGTAAACATACGCTTAAACGTATTATTCATCAATGGGAGACAATATATAGCGTCAGCTTACTCTTCCTATTTGCGCATTTTTCTTACAAATGTTTATTTAATATTGCATCCGTACACCTTGGTACGATCAGTTGGCCAGGGCCTTTTTATGGTGCCCCATAATGCCACCAAACAAGTCCGAACACTTTCAACAAAGGCGGCACCCCAACTTATAGCACTATATGCATCAGCTCGAATCACGCCTTGGGTCAATACTTGGGTTTGCCTGCCCCTTGTTTTGGTACCTTACGCCTCGCTATATCGCTAAGGTAGCGCAGGAGAACTATCGCGATTGTGTCCCGTTCTTCCGGACGAGCACCTCAAGAGAGAAAGTCAAAAATGGCCGCATGATGCCGCGAGAGCTGGTCGCTGTTCGAGAGGTCTTAAAATCCTTAAAGATTTTTTCCGCTGGCGAGGAATCGCCTCGTCCGATTTAGGCGATATAGCGCCTCAATTTGGCCCTCCGAATTTAGGGGCTTCACGAAATTTAAAATTGTAGACTTCTATGGCTAAGTGAAAGTTATAAAGCCGCATAGTCCGATTGCCTTGTTCGCTGCGCCGGATACCTCCTTAAGGGATCAAAAATTTGTATAAAGAGTATCCGGGTTTTTCCAGGAACACCCCGGTACTAGTTACATGGGGGTGGAAGCCGACGACTAGCCTACTTTCAGAATCCTATAAACAGCCGCACAGAATGTAATATTTTAAATCAAACAACGCTACATAGCGCAAGTAACTTCGTTTTTATATATTACAACAACGACGGAGGTAAATTTACTCAAGGATTGTATCCTTGGTACATTCATCGGCCACGAGACGAGCGCCCTTCATAACGCCATCATAATATTTCTCTGGATAGCGATGCGCCTTTGCCCTCCGGCGTCCGTCCTTCACCAGCTTCTCCGCATCCAGCTTGCCCCAATGCACCTTCACAAGGGCAAAGGCTGACGGGCACCTCAATGCAAACGGATCGCTTGATAACTTCAAGCCGCGACAGCATCCATCATCCGCTTGATCAGCCAAGTAGCTAGTGGGCAAGGGCTCACCAGCCACATCCGGACTATGAAATCTTTCATAGCCACTTCGCCCGCTATGGAGTTCTCGCCAACTGCTTCGCTTGGTCACCGAGGCATTGGGTGTTCGCCCCAAAGATACCGGGACCGTAACAGCTTCTCCATGGAGCTCCCTCCTTGGCACGGTAGAACTCCGCGCATCTCGATACGCCATGTGGCAGATCTGTGAATGCCCCGAGAGCTCAATTCGGGTAAGTAAAAGAAACGCCTCCACATGTTTGCTTTGCATAAAGAATGTCTTACCCGCCGCTATCTTCTTGGCCGCCTGGATTTCAAGCTGTGCCTTTTCGGCTTCGGCCTTGGGGTCTTTCACACTGACAAGGGCCTTCGCAAGCTCAGTCTCTTTCATCTTAAGATCATGCTCCAAGGACTCGAACTTTTTGCCGATCTCCTGGAGCTCTTGCTGTACCTCGCCCACTCTAGCATCTTGCTTCTCGCGCTCCTTGCGCTCCAGAGCCGCCTTGTCCTCGGCCTCGGACAGCGCTCTCTTCAGAGACGCCACTTCGGTGGTGGCCCCTATTACAAAGTCATGACGTTTGTCGTTAGAATAACCCATTTTGCCTATTCTTCATTATATGAGAGCGGGGAATTACTCACCTTTTCCCTCTTCGAGCTGCCTCTTCGTGAGGTCGAGCTCTCCCTGCGCCTGCTCCAGGTCCCGTTTTAGTCCGGCGACCTCGGCTGTGCGGACAGCAGCGGCAAGCAGCACAGCCTGCTTATTCATAAAGACTTACTATTAGGCTCCTGCAGATTATAATTGACCCTCCGTTTGGCTTTTCTTTCCGAACACCAAACAGAGTATTAGGGGCTACTACCTATCGGGTGGTAATCTCACACATTTTTATTACTTACCTCAAAGCCTGTTAGGAGGCTGGTGCAGGCTTCGGTTAGCCCGCTTTTGGCGGACAGAACCTTCTGAATCACCGCACTCATAAGAGTACGGTGCTCTTCATCCATGGAAGCGCCGTGAAGCGCTTCCAGCAGACAATCCGACGCCTCGGGCGTAACGGAAGTCTTCGGCACGGATGGATCGCCCTCCCTAACGAGGGGCTGCCCGCCTAAGTCCGGGACCATTCGAGGTTTCGAAACAGTATTCGGCTGAGAGCCCGGCTTACTGCGGCTCTCATCAACACGATCCGCGGGGATCTTGAACCCCGCATGTCCGAATTCTAGAATTCCGCCTTGGGGCGCCTCCAGAGTCACCTCCCCCCGCTCTGGGAACCTTTGGGACAACACCTCCGTGTCATCCGCAGGCTGAGGAGTAGTGGCCATAGGGAGCGAGTTCATCACTGAAGCACTCAAGGACCCATCCGAGGATGATACCCCGGGATGGACCATGGCCGGACTGCATATATGTTCGGCGTTATAACAAGACTATGAAAGAAAGTCGCGCTAAAGTACGATAGAGTGCAGAGACTCACGATCTCGCCAAGGGCTTCCCCCTGGCCAGCCACTCTTCATCACTGTGAGAGGCCGTGGTGGAGTAGTCCGGAAGGGACGCTTTTCCCTTCTTGGACACCCTGGCCTCCCCCTCTGGGGCGGCTTTCCTCTTCTTCTCCCCCCATTGCGGGGAGGTAGAACTTCTTCGTGTTTTCCCCCGCCTTCGCGGGAGGAATCTTCCTCGTCGTCTTCAGACGACATGGGTATGACGGCCTTGCGCCGGGGGCCATTTCCGGCCCCCTGGTCCGCCTTCTTAGGTCCCCCATCCTCTCCGGATAGGGCGGCCTCTTCTTCTTCTTCTTCTTCCTCCTCCTCAGGGGAGGATCCTGCCTCGTCATCCTCGGACGAGGCGTCCGGTACGGCCTTACGCCGTGGATCCTTCCTGGCCCCCGGGGCCTTCTTTTCCGGTGCCTTGTAGGGCGCCGAGACTAGCATCTCCGTCAGGAGAGCATCGGCTGGACCTTCCGGCAGCGGAGCCGGACAGTCAATCCGCTCCGCTGTCTCCACATAATCCTGATCAAATACACACAATGACTTAAGACTCCCCCATGAATATATTAGGAAGAACTGAATCTGGTGGTAGTCATAAAACTCACCGGACGGGGAGGGGGGGGGCGCGGCATGAAGTCCGCGGTCCTCGGATGTGGGGGGAGGTACTTCGGAGGCCTTGAGCAGCACCTTCCATGCGCCTTTGTGCGCTATGTCGTGAGCTTCGAAGCGTCGGTGTTCGGCCGACGCATACTCCACAGATTGAATACCCGTCTTTGGCACGAGAGAATCCGGTGGACGAGCATGACCTGGACCATGTTGACAAGCTTGATGTTCTTGTCCTTCATATTTTTGATGCAGTTTTGGAGTCCGGTCAGCTCTGCAGGTTCGCCCCAGGTCAGGCCCTTCCTTTCCCAGGAGGTGAGCTGCGTAGGGGTTCCGGGTCGGAATTCGGGGGCCGCCGCCCAGTTGGCGCCGCGCGGCTCGGTGATGTAGAACCACCCTGATTGCCACCCTTTCACGGTCTTCGGGAAGGAGCCGTCAAGCCAGGTGACGTTAGGCATCTTGCCCACCATGGCCCCTCCGCACTCCGCTTGCTGGCCGCTCACGTTCTTCAGCTTCACGCAGAAGATTAGTAGCCACAAGCCAAAGTGAGGCTTGATGCGGAGGAAGGCCTCTCACACGACGATAAACGCCGAGATGTTGAGGACAAAATTTGGGGCTAGATCATGGAAATCTAGCCCATAGTAGAACATGAGCCCGCGGACGAAGGGATGAAGTGGAAATCCCAGTCCACGGATGAAGTGGGCAACAAACATGACCCTCTCGTGAGGTTCCGGAGTTGGAACGACCTGCCCGGCGTCCGGTAGCCGGTGCGCGATGTCTACTGCCAAGTATCCGGCCGCCCGAAGATTCGCGATATGCTTCTCCTTCACGATGGAGGCCACCCACTTGCCTCCTTCTCCGGACATGTTTAGCTATGCGGAGAAGGCTTGGGCTAGGGCGCTGGAGCTCGAGGAGGCAAGGGTGAGCAAAGGAGGAAGAAGGCATGGGTGAAAATGGGGGACCCTTATCCCTTTATAGTGGCGACGAAAGCGGTGCGCCTCCCCACTTGCCCGTTGAGAATCGCTTATTCCCCAAGCGCCTCGATTGACGTCGCGGTTGGGTTACCCATACCCGTATTGATGAGAATCCCGTGATAAGGGGACAAGATCTTTGCTTTGACAAGATGTGTCAGGGAAACCGCCTCACAATATATGTTGTGGCTGGTTGTGGGAAAACAGTTCGAATAATGACCCGACCGTAATGACATGTCGCGTTATCTAAAAAATTGTCAGCAGATTGCATTTGTGAAAATATCATTCTCTCTACGATGGTATGGGAAAATCATTTTTGCAGATCCGGACACGATTCAAGTGTTCGATAATTACTTTGGAGTATTCGGAGATGGAACCCGCCTTGTAATGCCGAAGACAAGACTGCGCGCCGGACTCATCATCATTGAAGCCTGGTTCAGGGGCTACTGAGGGAGTCCAGGATTAGGGGGTATCTGGACAGCCGAACTATATAGTTTGTCCGGACTATCGGAGCGTGAAGATACAAGACTCAAGATTCCGTCCCATGTCTGGATGGGACTCTGCTTTGCGTGGAAGACAAGCTTGGCGATCCGGATAATATATTTCCTTCCTTGTAACCGACTCCATGTAAACCCTAGCCCTCTCCGGTGTCTATATAAACCGGAGAGGATGATCCTTAGAAGGCCGATCACGATCACAACCATAATCATCATAGGCTAGCTTCTAGGGTTTAGCCTCTACGATCTCGTGGTAGATCTACTCTTGTACTACTCATATCATCAATATTAATCAAGCAGGAAGTAGGGTTTTACCTCCATCGAGAGGGCCTGAACCTGGGTAAACATTGTGTCCCTTGCTTTCTGTTATCATCAGCCTAAGACGCACATATCGGGACCCCCTACCCGAGATCCGCCGGTTTTGACACCGACACTATGCGTCTCTCAGGCTTGGTATTCGGGAGGTGGTGTAGATAGAACTCCAAGGACGAAGGCATCAGTTGATGTAGTTGGAGCTGGTGGAGTGGCTGCTGGAGGTGGCACTGAAGCTGTTGCTGCTGGTGCTGACGGTGTAGCTCTAAAATCTGCAACTGACACTTCAGCAGACCTCTGACCTCTAGGCACTCGCTGAAAAGCATCTGTACTAGCCTTCCCCTTCTTCTCTTCTGCATCCTCCTAGAGCTGCTCAACTGCAGTCTAAATCTTAGTGACTTTTAAATCAAGTTCATAGAACTTGGTCTCTATGATCCTCTCCAAGCTCTCCTGATTCCGAGTCAGGGTGGCCAAGCCCTTCTCAATCCAGAAAGTAGATTGGATCAGATATGCTAGCTAATCTTGTTTGCTCTTCAGGAACACCTGAGATGCTTCCTCTACACTGGGCATCTTTGCAGCTTTCTCTGCCTTAGCTTTAGCTCTCTTCTCTTGTGCTTGTGCTGATGAAGGTTCATCCTCATTCATCACAACTGTGTTGTCTTCAAATTCAGGGTACAGGGGTAGATGCTCCTTGTCCAACAAGTAAGTGCATGTGCCCATCTTGGAGTTGATGAGCACCTGAATATGTGGAGCATACCCACAAGATCTCTTTTGGTCAGCAGCTGTCCTCTTGATTGTCTCCACAATCAGACTCATGACCTTGAATTTTTTAGGCACATCAAATTTTGCAGCAAGTTGATGGAATGTCCTCTAATCATCTTGTGATCTCCAGACTTGGGTAGCAAGGTATGCCTTAAGATGGTGTTGATAGTGGGTAGACCAGACAACAAATAGTGCACGGATCCAAGCTTGTGTGTCTCCAAAGCTTTATCTGCGATCTCTTTGTACATGTTTGCCATAGAGTTGTGGTCTTTCTTCTTCTTGGCATACACATCCAAGTCATCCTCATGCTCTTCTGGGGCATTGATCAACTTGGCCCATTATTCAACAGTTGATTGGTACCTTGTATCTTCAGACATCCATACTATCCTCCCATCTGGATAGAAATGAGCAGTGGAATAAAACTGCATGTTTAGCTCATCATTCCATTTTGTGAGCTTCTGCCCAACAAACTTGTCAACACCACATGCTTTGAAGCTGTCATATACTCCTGGGAAGTGATCTTACTTCTCTTTGATGTATTACCAATCAACCCATCTCATGTCACAGACAATTGGCTTCTTGTCAAGCAGAATAGTCTCATAGAAATCTTGTTGTTCCTTGGTGTGAAACCTGTAGTCAACTGCAGTCCTCCTCCTCACAGCATAGGGATCAGACTGTCTCCACAATCTCAGTCCTGCATCTTTCCTGATGTGCATGTCCTCTGCCACTGGATGAGCATCATCGTGGTCTGGAATCTTGGGTTTCAGTTTTCTTCGCACTAGGGCTTCATCATCCTCTTCTTCAACCTCAGGCACTGGGGCCTTGTTCTTCTCTTCAGCAGGAATATTTCTAGTGCTTCTCTTTGGCTTAATGGGCTTCTGAGCTTGAGTTGTTGCTTTGGGAGCAGATTTAGGCTTTGATGTTGAAGCCCCTGACTTGATAGCATCTCCCATAAGCTTCTGAGACTTGGGAGCTGGTGCAGGATCCTCTTCCTCTTCTTTTGAATCTCTTACCATAGTTGATTTTCCAAGAACCTTTGCAGATGTGGTTCTTGCCCTCTTCTTCTTCTTGTCATCTCCAACTGCCTCACCATCATCTGATTCTATTGTGAATTTCATGGTTTCTCCTGTTGGAATTTTCCTTGGCTTTGACATTGGGACTCTCTTTGTCGGTGCCTTCTTATGCAACCTGGCTTAGTTGCAGCAGAATGTGCATACTCTTTCTTCAAAGACTTTCTTCCTTGAGTTGGCCTCATCCTCAACAGCCACATAGTCCTCATCCTCAGAATCTGAGGTTCTCTTCTTCCTTGTTCTGGTGGCTGCCTTGGGCAAGTTACTTGGTGTGCTCCTGCTGCCCTCATCATAGCTACTTGAGGGACTAGAGCCCTCACTCAAATGCCCTTGCTCTTCATATCTGTTCTGGCTGTCACTCTGGTCAGACATCTTGGCAATCACACTGACAGCAAACCTGTGAATGTATGTAGATGAGGTAGAGTGGATGAGCATCACAAAGTACAGAGTTTTTTGCAAAACTGATGACTCAAAAACTTAGTTTTAGTTCTCCATAGAAAGCGTTTCGAAGCTACCGATCTATTAAACTTGGAGATACCGAAGCAATTTTGGAGCTTAAACAAGTGAACTCGGTCAGACCGAGTCAGTTCGATGGCACCGGGATTGCTAAGGTTTCACAGAGAGTCAAACTCGGTCACACCGATTTGCAGTTTTCGGTCAGATCATAAATGCATGTGCAATGGCCTAAGACAAATCGGTGAGACCGATTTCTACAACTCGGTCGGTCCGAGATGAGTTCGGCGGAGACCTAACCCTAAACTTTCGAATCAAATCTAACCTAAAGGATATTTTGTTGGGTTCTATGGTAGGGTGCGTCGGCTGCAAATTAAAATTTTCCTACATGCAGAACAACCAGGAACATGCTACGGGAGATGGATCACAGTTTGTTACCACTAGATGCGCAGTGCCGTGCAGCGGAAGAAGAGTTCGGCAGCACGTTCGCGTGGATCGTCTCCTCCTCGTCTGATCTCCCTCGAACAGCCGGTCGTCGGATCCCTTGTACAGGTTCGCCGGAGCGGCGCAGGTGCACCGCCTCTAACGGTATCCGCGCGTGCAGGAGGAACGTCGTGCGGCGAACTGCTAGGTCCGATCACACAACCGACGACGAGTGGAGGTGTCTATTCGCAACACATGCAAACCCTAGTGACAGCGCCAAAGCGATCAACCACATGAGTGTGCCGCACCCCACTTTATATAGGCGTCCGTCGCGGGCTCAACATTTGGGCCTCGCACGGACCCTAAAGCCCACAAGTCTACTCGGCCACAATCCGAACACAGCTGGGATCACATCCGACCAGTGTCCTCGGATCCGACCTCGTAGGTTCCTTCCCTTAAGCGCGCGACCCCTTAGGTTCAAGCCGGCTTGGTCGCAGTTCGGATCACCTCCAAACTACATGGCTGGTAGCGGCCTCTAGCAAGGCGTGCCGACCACCAAGCAGACGATGAAGCTGGTTAGGCGAACCTGTACATCACACTTCCATTCCTTTTGCCACACGATATATGTTGTCAGGCTCAAGGCGAGTCTATCATCCTTGTGCTAGCCCGACCTCTTTCTCATTCCAGTGATGCCGACCACAAACCGAATTATATCATAATCCATGTCGCATGGCCATGCTTATCTTGGTCGGATCACACGAGGGGCCCAGAGTATATCTCTCCTGATCGGAGGGGCAAATCCCATCTTGCTCGACCAGTTCTTGCAGCATGGGTCTAGACAAACCCGAAACCTACCTTTGTAACTACCCAGTTACGGAGTAGCGTTTGGTCGGCCCAAAGCAAGTCTGTCACCATCCCGAGTACATGCGTCAGCTCAGGTCTTAGGACATAGAACGTATGTTGTACTAGAGACTCACAGATGACATATCGCTGCGTCTCATAGTTGGGTCTGTCCGACTCGGACCTTATCTCGACTCGGACCCGACTACGTCGAATCTGACCAGACCTTTCCAAGCCCATATTATCCGGTTAGCATCCAATGCTCCATGGCTAGTGAGACCAAGCCATCGACCGTGTCATATGCTAGTCTAGTCGGTTGTGCGTCCGCACAGCCCTTTCGACTAGGGACCTTTTAGGACAGCCATCATACAATGCATAGTCCCACAAACAAGTCACGTACTTGCTGATACACATCAATGATAATGTCCAAGGACTATCTTTATTCATAAACACATAGGAAATATCATCATACATGATTGCCTCTAGGGCATATCTCCAACAGTCTCCCACTTGCACTAGAGTCAATCAAATAGACATCGAATGCCCATAGCTCTAACGTGCCCCTCATGCTTGGGTTGTGGAAGCGGCTTAGTCAATGGATCTGCAACGTTTGCATCTGTGTGAATCTTGCATAACTCTACATCACCGTTCTTTATGATCTTTCGTATCAGGTGATATTTCCGATCTATGTGTCTGGTCTTGTGGTTATTCCTCGGCTCCTTGGCTTGTGCGATGGCACCAGAAATATCACAATAAAGGTCCAACGGTTTACCGAGGCTGGGAAAATACCAAGATCATCCAGAAAGTTTCGGATCCAAACACCTTCCTTTGCAGCTTCACAAGCCGCAATGTATTCGGCTTGTGTGGTAGAATCGGCCACCATATCTTGCTTGGAACTCATCCAGCTCACTGCTCCTCCGTTCATGACGTTCACGAATCCGGACTGTGACCGACAATCATCTCTGTCGGTTTGGAAACTAGCATCAGCGTAACCCCTTACAACGAGCTCTTCCTCACCTCCATAAACTAGGAACATCTCTTTAGTCCTTTTCAGGTACTTCAAAATAGTCTTTACCGCTGCCTAGTGACTCTCACCTGGGTTGGCTTGGTATCTTCTTGTCATGCTTATTGCAAAAGCAACATCTGGCCTTGTACATATCATGGCATACATGATGGATCCGATTGCCGAGGCATACGAAATCCTACTCATCCTGCTTCGCTCATCAGATGTCAAAGGACTCTGAGTCTCGCTTAGCCTTATACCATGTGAGAGTGGCAAGAACCCTTTCTTCGCCTCACTCATGTTGAATCGCTTCAACACTTTATCTATGTACGTGCTCTGGCTTAAGCCGAGCAGCCTCCTCGATGTATCTCTATAGATCTTAATGCCTAAAATGTACATTGCCTCACCAAGGTCCTTCATCGAAAACTTGCCATTCAATGACTCCTTGACCGAGTTCAGCATCGAAACATCATTTCCGATCAGTAGTATGTCATCCACATACAAGATCAAAAACACTATCAGCTCCCACTTAACTTCTTGTATAAACAAGAGTCCTCTTTGCTTTTGATGAAACCGAGACCAGTGACGACCTCATCAAAACGAATATTCCAGCTCCAAGATGCTTGCCTCAACCCATAAATGGATCTCTTGAGCTTGCATACCTTACTAGTGCTAGTCGGATCGACAAAACCCTCGGGCTGTATCATATACACGTCCTCGGTTAAATTTCTGTGAAGGAAGGCCGTCTTGACATCCATCTGCCATATCTCGTAACCAAAATATGCAGCTATAGCTAGTACGATCCTCACCGATTTCAGCATCGCTACTGGCGAGTAAGTCTCGTTGTAGTCAATTCCTTGAACTTGTCCATAACCCTTAGCGACAAGCCGAGCTTTATGGATCTGAACATTTCCATCCACATCAGTTTTCTTCTTAAAGACCCATTTCCAACCAATGGCAGTTACGCCAGGCGGCGGATCAACCAAGTTCCAGACTTGATTCTCATCCATGGACTTTAACTCGGATCTCATGGCCTCTAGCCATGCCTCGGAATCTGGGCTCACCATCGCTTCCACATACGTGGTCGGCTCGTCGCTTTCTAACAACAATACATCACGCACTCTGCGCAATCTTTCCGACCTCCGTGGCTCCGGTGCTGCTTCCACTACGGGTCCCCTTATTGACTCCAGTATGATCTCATCACCCACCGAGCCGTCCCCGACTGGTACTCGAATTTCTTCAAGTCGGACCGTCCTCCCACCGGCCTCCCAACTGAGAAACTCTTTCTCAAGGAAAACCCTGTTCTGAGCAACAAACACTTTGTTCTCTTCACGGTTGTAGAAGTTGTATCCCAAGGTTTCCCTTGGATATCCCACAAATATGCATTTATCTGACTTGGGTGTAAGCTTGTCTGACATGAGTCGCTTGACAAATGCTTCACAGCCCCAGATCTTTAGAAAAGACAAACTGGGACTCTTCCTGGTCCACATCTCATGTGGTGTCTTGTCTACGGATTTTGATGGTACCCTGTTAAGTGTGAAAGCTACAGTTTCTAGAGCGTATCCCAGAATGACAAGGGTAAATCAGATTTTTCTCATCATAGATCGAACCATGTCCAACAAGGTACGATTCCTCCGTTCCGACATGCCGTTTCTTTGTGGCGTACCCGGAGGTGTGAGCTGAGGTACTATACCTCGGCTTTTCAGATGATCATCAAACTCCTGGCTCATGTACTCACCTCCACAATCAGATCGTAGAAGCTTTATAGTCTTGCCGAGCTGATTCTCAACTTTGTTCTGAAACTCTTTGAACTTTTCAAAAAAAAAATCGACTTGTGCATCATCAAATAGATATATCCATATCTACTCAAGTCGTCGGTAAAAGTCACGAAGTACTGATAGCCGCCTCTGGCAGTTGTGCTCATTGGACCACACACATCCATGTGTATAAGCTCCAATAGCTCGGACGCCCTCTCGCAACTCTTTGCGAAAGGAGACTTAGTCATCTTGCCGAGCAAGCATGATTCGCATGTCTCGAACGACCCGAAGTCGGATGAAGTTAGAAGCCCATCCTCATGGAGCTTCTTCATGCGTTCATTAATGTGTCCAAGCCGCAATGCCAGAAGTATGTCGGATTTATCTCATTAAGCTTATGCCTCTTGACATTCACGTTATAGACCGGTTCTTGTTCTAGATTCAATATAAATAGCCCATCAACAATGGGTGCATAGCCGTGGAACATACCATTCAAATAAAACGAACAACCATTGTCCTTTAAATTGAATTCATAACCTTGACTCATCAAACATGAGGTAGGAATAATGTTCCGACTAAGTGCAGGAATGTAATAACAATTATTTAATTCCAAAATAAATCCGTATGAAGTCGAGCTGCATCGCGTCGACCTCCAACGCAGCAACTCTTGCTTTGTTGCCGACCACGATGTCAATCTCCCTTGTGCCACACGCCTAGTTCTTACCAGCCCCTACATCGAGTTGCAAATATGAACAACCGATCCTGTATCAAATACCCAAGAGCTACTAGGTACGTCAGCAAGGTAAATGTCTATAACATATGCAACAAGTGTACCTTTGCCTGAAGCAGCATTCCCGGCCTTCTTGCCATGCTCTGCAAGCCACTTGCTACAGTTCCTCTTCCAGTGACCAGTTTCCCTGCAATGATAGCAAACGGTCTTTGAGTCCGGTCCAGACTTCGACGCAGTGGTAAGGTTACCATCTCCGTGCCCTTTGCCTTAGCCTTCTTCTTGGACCAACTCTTCTTGAACTTGGCCGATTTCTGCACCATCAACACTTGATGCGTGCCTTTCTTAATATACTGCTCTACCACTTTGAGCATCCCATGCAATTCAGTGAGCTTCTTATCCATGCCATGCATATGATAGTTCGAGATGAACATCCCATAGCTGGGCAGAAGAGAACCCAGAACTGCATCAGTAGCCAGCTCATCCAAGAGCGGGAGGCCCAACCTATCCAAAGCTTGCACATATCCGATCATCTTGATCACATGTGGGCTCAGTGGATCACCTTCCTTCAGCTTGCAATCCATCAAGGATCGCCAGACGTTGAACCTTTCGGTCCTAGCTCGTGTTCAAACATGCTCTTGAGACTCTCGATCATATCGTAAGCCTCAACATTTTCAAATGTGTTGCAAATCGGCTCCATACAAGCCAAAGATCGACAATGATCTCCGTTGATTCATCAACGAGTTTTTGGTAGGCATTCTTAGCTGTGGCACTAGCATTATCGGCAGGTTCCTCTGGAAGTGGATCCTCTAGAACATGTTCCTTTTTATCATGCTTGAGAACAATTCTCAGATTTCTATACGAGGTGGTAAAGTTTGTTCCATTCAGTTTATCCTTTTCCAGAATTGATTTCAATGCAAAGTTGGGTTGAGCAGGTGGTGCCATTGATCTACAACAGAAAATATGCAATCACTAAGCAATGTGTTTATGTAGAGTAATTCAAGCCTTAAACATAAATACTCCCACTGAAGTCAGCATCCCTCCGCAAACTCTCAGTGATTCGAGATCCGACTAGCACATGCGACTAGTGAGCTTTAGCATCACTGCTAGACAACATGCCTATTCGATAAGCAACTCCTTGCTAATCGTATCTTTATACGACTCCTGTCGGTCGGGAAGGTATCTCATACCCCGGCCCCCAACCTTCTTTGCCACAAGGCCCAAAACCGTTTTGATATCCTAGTCAAGTTAACCTGATGCAGTGCATGTCCGTGTTCGACACGAACCCTTCAGTTCAAGGACACCCAGCAGTACCTCAATTTTATGAGCCCACTACTAGAGGTACTTGACGTGCGAAGGTGCAACATCGGGGATGGCAATTCGCTTGATATTCATGAGGGATCTTTCTACCATTCTAACATGCATAGAAAACAAGAAGCATAACAATCACAAATAAACACATATTGTGAAATAGTATGGCTCCTTCATGGACGTTCTTCCAGGTCGGCTCCGACTCCGATGACCATGTAGGAACTCCATCTTGTTTGTCACACCGGGACGCCAAGCCACCAACCTGATCTCTATTATCCAACTACTACAACTAGTAATGAATTTTACATAGAGTCACAAGTCGACACGCAGGTCGTTATACAATATAATGACAACACTTTGGCTCATGCCGGCTGACAAACATGACACGCAGGCCATGTATAATTTACTCACATGCATCACATACACATGAGCCATACTATTCACATCAAACCTGCAAAACAAAGTTATGCATAGAATTGCATTCTACCGGTTTGAGTGATCGTGTACGAAATACAAGGCGCTACGCACACGGCGATCCCATCGATCATCGCCAAATTCTCTAATCTGACCGATCTCATCGATCATCGTGAATCCTATTCAGATTTACGTTTCACTGTTAACCTCGATGGCAGATAACCGACCGGTTGGGGTAGATCGTTTCACGACCTCATCGATCCTGATTCAGAAAACATAGCCTCATCGATCCCCATGTGCAGTTGATCTCATCAACCGTGCACACAACCAATCTCAACAACGACAACAGATCTCATCTGCCGCCTCCACATATCTAATATGCATACGATCTGAATCCAAATCCTATAACAGAGGCTCTGATACCACTGTTGGGTTCTACGGTAGGGTGCGTCGACTGCAAATTAAAATTTTCCTATGCACAGAACAACCAAGAACATGCTACGGGAGATGGATCACAGTTCGTTACCACTAGACGCGCAGTGTCGTGCAGCGGAAGAAGAGTAGGGGCAGCGTGTTCGTGTGGATCGTCTCCTCCTCGTCCGATCTCCCTCGAACAGCCGATCATCGGATCCCTCGTACAGGTTCGCCGGAGCGGCGCAGGTGCACCGCCTCTAACGGTATCCGCGCGTGCAGGAGGAACGTTGTGCGGCAAACTCCTAGGTCCGATCACACAACCGGCGGCGAGTGGAGGTGTCTATTTGCAACACATGCAAACCCTAGTGACAGCGACGAAGCGATCAACCACATGAGTGTGTCGCACCCCACTTTATATAGGCGTCCGTCGCGGGCTCAACATTTGGGCCTCGCACGGACCCTAAAGCCCACAAGTCTACTCGGCCACAATCCGAACACAGCTCGGATCACATCCGACCAGTGTCCTCGGATCCAACCTCGTAGGTTCCTTCCCTTAAGAGCGCGACCCCTTAGGTTCAAGCCGGCTTGGTCGCAGTTCGGATCACCTCCAAACTACATGGCTGGTAGCGGCCTCTAGCAAGGCATGCCGACCACCAAGCAGACGATGAAGCTGGTTAGGCGAACCTGTACATCACACTTCCATTCCTTTTGCCACACGATATATGTTGTCAGGCTCAAGGCGAGTATGTCATCCTTGTGCTAGCCCGACCTCTTTCTCGTTCCAGTGATGCCGACCAAAAACCGGATTATATCATAATCCATGTCGCATGGCCATGCTTATCTTGGTCGGATCACACGAGGGGCCCAGAGTATATCTCTCTTGATCGGAGGGGCAAATCCCATCTTGCTCGACCACGTCTCGCAGCATGGGTCTAGACAAACTCAAAACCTACCTTTGTAACTACCCAATTATGGAGTAGCGTTTGGTCGGCCCAAAGCAAGTCTGTCACCATCCCGAGTACATGCGTCAGCTCAGGTCTTAGGACATAGAAAGTATGTTGTACTAGAGACTCACAGATGACATATCGCTGCGTCTCATAGTTGGGTCTGTCCGACTCAGACCTTATCTCGACTCGGATCCGACTACGTCAAATCCGACCAGACCTTTCCAAGCCCATATTATCCGGTTAGCATCCAATGTTGTCATATGCTAGTCTAGTCGGCTGCGCATCCACACAGCCCTTTCGACTAGGGACCTTTTAGGACAGCCATCATACAATGCATAGTCCCGCAAACAAGTCACGTACTTGCTGATACACATCATTGATAATGTCCAAGGACTATCTTTATTCATAAACACATAGGAAATATCATCATACACGATTGCCTCTAGGGCATATCTCCAACATATTTTGTGTGGATAGATTATTTTCATACGTGGTAAAGATCATGGCAAAGCAATGTGCTATGAATCAAAGTAAGGAAATAGCACAAAGAGTCGGACCCATACCCTAGTTCGGTGGGAGTTCACTACGGCAACAATGGCAGAGCAGAATTCCGTTGACGGCGATGGAAACCAGCGGCGGAAGGTCGCTCGCGGCGAGGAGACGATCCGTAGACCCGAGAAGGCAGAGCAGGACATGCGCGGGCTGAGGAGTTTGAAGAAATTTCCAAAATCTCACCAGTGGGTTTATATATCTCGACCCTGTCGGTGTGACCGAGTGGAACAACTCGGTGGCACCGAGATGCAGAATCGCAAGTGGTTACTGCAGCTCGATGTGACCGAAAAGTTCAAATCGGTTGCACCGAGATGGAAAACCTAGATCAACTTAGTGAACTCGGTGTGACCGAAGTGGATGACTCAGTCATACCGAAATTCACAAAGAGGTTTTGGAAGTTTAAGTCTATGACGAATTGAGGACTCCGAGTGCTCCTCACACAGAGTGGTTCAAATCTGACTTGATCAAACTTTGTGATGTAGCATGAATAGATTGGAGACGAGAAAAGCATAGATAGCTAGAGGGTGTTCTTAGGCATTCTTGTCCATCCATTTGGCAAAAGAGAAAAGGCCAACAATCAAAGCAACAAATGGATGTCCTCGAATGAGTAGAATATGCAATCAACATGCTCACACAATAAAATGGCAAATGAAATATGTGACAAAGCATGCACAAGCACTCTAGCATCTATCAAGCAATTTGGCGATGACTAGGTCATCTATATATGAGTATATTGACTTAGGAGTCAAATGAGATTATTTGATTATAGGTCATACCCATTGTTTAAGCACAAGTGGGGTTACCACTTTTACATAAAGCATTGTTGTGTTCACACCATTAGAGTTGCTTTAGCTCAATTATTAGAGTAAAGCTCCCCCTAGATGTGATATCGCCCCTAAGAGGGATGAACTAACCTTGGGTTTTGTCGATGATGACTTCATGTTGATGTTGAAGATGTGGATGCTCAATGTTGATGTAGATCATTTGGAGCAATCCATTGAAGTGAGTTGCACTTCCAATACGTACATGGGTTAGTCCCACAAGGAACAACAAGGATATCCATAGAAATAGAGTGATGTACACACAAGATAATGTCCATGAAAGCATTAGGTTACCTTGTCCCTTGTCTTACCAACAAGAGGGTTTGTGACTCCTTGAATCAGTGCAAGATGTGGAAGTTGTTTGCACAAGTCCTTGCCAAAAGATATGAGTGAAGTATGTTGGCGGAGTCACCCTCAAGAACTCTCTAGTTCTTCCTCTTCGGGATACACATCATCTTGATGGTAATCCTTGGAGTTGTAGTCGTACTTGATGTAGTAGAACTTGATGTAGTCTTGGGAACCCACTTGACCAAGGCCTTGGGAGCTTCTTCAAATACATCAGTCTCTTCTTGAAGCTTGTCCTTGCCTTTTTGCTTGTGGTCTTGTGGTGGAAGATCATATTGAGCTTGTGTTCCTTGGAAAGAAGTAGGATCATACTTCTCTTGTTGAGGAACAAACTTCGTCTTGGGGTATTGATCTTCTTCCCACTCAACTCCATTGGCATTGAACTTTTGTTCAAAACCAACACCTTGATTCTTCCGGTGCCTTCCTTGCTTGCGTACAATTTCCTCAAATTGCTTACTTCCGGCAAGGCTCTTGTAAACACCTTTCTCTATAATTCCCTTCAATAAGCTATTTTCTTGCTCAAGTGTAACTTGGCTAAGAGAATCATTAGTGGAATCAAGAGAACTACTAGAAGCAACAACATTGGATTTAGCATGATTATTGTTACTACTAGATGAAGAATCATTCTTACTGTTGTTGCTAGATTTTACTTGTGGCATGTAAGTAGACAAGAGTAAACGCTTGGCAATGTAAGAAGAAATTTTCTTGCGAAGATCATCCTTAATTGCTTTTAAGAACTCATGCTCTTGCTCAAGGTTGAGCTTTTCAAATTGTAGCTTCTCATGAGTCTTTAAAAGTTCTTGATGATCTTCCAAGGTAGTTTCTTGAGCTAACTTAAGTATACGCTCAATCTCCTTCTTATCATCGTCATTCGTTTTATCTTGATTAGCACGATTAGTAGCAAGTTCATCATAGTTTTCATAACTAGAGTTGTCAACAAGTAAATCATCATCTCCTAGCAAATAATATTCATCACTATTGAAATCAACATACTCGGGGTGTGATACCTTTGGGCCTTTAGCCATGAAGCATCTTCCAATTCCTTCATTTGGTGAGTCAAATATGTCGTAGGAGTTGGTTGGCACAAGTGCTAGACCGGCAACACCTTCATCTTTAGTATATTCGGAGTCGGAGTGATAACTTCTTTCGGAGTGATGGTCGGAGTCGGAGCCGGATACCCATTCACCAACATGAGCTTGATGTCTTCGTTTTGTGTAGCACTCTGATGATTTATCCTTCCTTTCCGAATCCTTGCTTCTCCGAGAGGTTCTTCGTTCATAACGATCATCTCTACTCCTTCTCTCTCTTGGTGGTGATTCTTCTCTTCTACTTCTTCTTTTGGGAGAATCTTCTCTTCTTTTGTAGGGAGCCGTACACTCATTGGAGTAGTGTCCGCGTCTTCCACAATTGTAGCAATTTCGCTCACGACTTGAAGATCTTTTGTCATTGTAGGACCTTGACTTGGAACTTCTTTCCTTGCTTCTACTCTTGTAGAACTTGTTGAAATTCTTCAACATTAGGCTCAATTCTTCATTGAAGGTTTGTTTCTCACTTGATGATGTGGGAGCATCACATGAGGCTTTGTAAGCACCACTTGACTTGTTGTGGAGCTCTTCCTTATCCTTAAGTGAAATCTCATGAGCAACAATTCTTCCAATGACTTCCGTTGGCTTGAGATCTTTGTAATTGGGCATCATTTGGATCAATGTGCACACGGTATCATATTTTCCATCCAAGGCTCTTAGGATCTTCTTGATGATGAATCTATCGGTCATCTCTTCACTTCCTAAGCCGGCAATCTCATTTGTGATGAGAGCAAGCCTAGAGTACATTTCAGCGATACCTTCACCATCCTTCATTTTCAACTTGTCAAGTTGACTTTGAAGCACATCCAATTTGGATTCCTTGACGGAGTCGGTACCCTCGTGCATATCAATCCAAGTATCCCAAATTTCCTTTGCATTCTCAAGACGGCTGATTTTGTTGAATTCTTTGGGGCACAATCCGTTGAAGAGAATATCACAAGCTTGAGCATTGTGTTGCAACATCTTCAACTCTTCCGCGGTAGCTTCACGGTTCGGTTCTCTCACATCAAAGAATTCACCTTGCAAGCAAATACACACAATAGCCCAAACGGCGGGGTTATGTCCAAGAATATGCATTTTCATCTTGTGATTCCAACTAGAAAAATTAGTACCATCAAAGTAAGGACCTCTACGGTGGTAATTTCCCTCGCTAGACGCCATACTCTCCTAGGTTGTGAAACCAAGGCTATGATCACCAAAAGCTATGGAAATCAAGGCAAATGGAGACCAAAGATCTGATACCACTTGTAGGATCGAAAGTATGTCTAGAGGGGGGGGGGGGTGATTAGACTACTTGACCAAATAAAAATCTAGCCTTTTCCCATTTTAAGTCTTGGCAGATTTTAGCAACTTAGCACTAGTCAAGCAAACAACCTACACATGCAAATCTAAGAGTATAGCAGCGGAATGTAAAACATTCCACATGAAGGTAAAGGGAGGAGTTTGGAGGGAGCAAACGCAATGTAGACACGGAGATTTTTGGCGTGGTTTTGGTAGGTGGTGCTATCGTACATCCATGTTGATGGAGACTTCAACCGACGAAGGGTAACGGTTGCGCGAGTCCACGGAGGGCTCCACCCACGAAGGGTCCATGAAGAAGCAACCTTGTCTATCCCACCATGGCCATCGCCCACGAAGGACTTGCCTCACTAGGGTAGATCTTCACGAAGTAGGCAATCTCCTTGCCCGTACAAACTCCTCGGTTCAACTCCACAATCTTGACGGAGGCTCCCAAGTGACACCTAACCAATCTAGGAGACACCACTCTCGAAAATGTAATAGATGGTGTGTTGATGATGAAATCCTTGCTCTTGTGCTTCAAATGATAGTCTCCCAACACTCAACTCTCTCTCACAGATTTGGATTTGGTGGAAAGATGATTTGAGTGGAAAGCTACTTGGAGAAGGCTAGAGATCAAGATTTATGTGGTTGGAATGGAATATCTTGACCTCAACACATGAGTAGGTGGTTCTCTCTCAGAAAATGTATGCTGGAAGTGTAGGCATGTTCTGATGGCTCTCTCCATGAATGAAGAGTGAGTGGAGGGGTATATATAGCCTCCACACAAAATCTAACCGTTAAAGACAAATCACCAAACTCGGTGTGACCGAATAATGAAACTCGGTCAGACCGATTTAGTTCAAAATGTGAATGTTAGAATATTCGGTGGGACCGACATGTCAACTCGGTGGGACCGATTTTATTAGGGTTAGGGAATAATGTAATCTCGGTGAGACCGATTACACAAACTCGGTGGAACCGATTTTGGTAATAAGTTAACTAGAGAGTTGGTCAGTCGAACTCAGTGGGACCGATTCACTCATCTTGGTGAGACCAAATGTTATGAAGGGGAAACAGAGAGTTTGCATTGCAAACTCGGTGGGACCGATCGCTCATCTTGGTTGGACCGAAACGTTAGGAAGGGAAACAGAGAGTTTGCAATCCCATCTCGGTGAGACCGAGATCCCTATCGGTGAGACCGAAGTGACTAGGGTTTGTGGCAGTGGCTATGTCAAATGAACTCGGTGGCACCCGATAAAATGTTTCGGTGGGACCGAGTTTGACTATTGGTTTGGGACATATGTGGATATGAGAAAGTGGTTGAGGGTTTTTGGAGCATATCACTAAGCATTTTGAGCAAGCAATCCATTAAGCAACACCTCATCCCCTTTTAATAGTATTGGCTTTTCCTATGGACTCAATGTGATCTTGGATCACTAAAAGTAGAAAATGTAGAGTCTTGAGCTTTAGAGCTTGAGCCAATCTTTTGTCCTTAGCATTTTGAGGGTTCCACATTTCTAATCCATGCCATGCCAATCATTGAGCTTTCCTGAAATATTTATCATGAAATAGCATTAGCTCAATGAGCTATATGTTGTTAGGAATTACCAAAACCACCCAGGGATAGTTGCACTTTCACTTGCGCTTGTGTTGGTTCATCTGTCGGAGGCCTCACTACACAACATCATCCATTCCAGTTGCCTGCACTGGAGCGTTTGGTGCTTGTTTTTGGAGCAGGAATCGATATCCCTTGTCTCAAAATAAAGTCGCCCCACCTTGTAAGCATTGGAATTAGTTTTGAAGGATAGGAGCTCATCATCGAAGATGCCGCTTCACTTCAAAGGTTGGTCCTTGATTGTTGTTATAAACCTTCGCAAATAATTGTGGTCTTTGCGCCTAAACTGGAGACCTTGGGTGCAATTCGTGATCCATTTAAATGGTTCGAGATGGTGTTTGCCTCCACACCTATTGAGGTACTGTATATTATTCACATACATTTTTGTAATTTGCATTTTTCATTTGTGTGCATAAGTTAAGTATCATCTTGGAGTACACTTTCAGTGCTAATATTATGTTCTATGCTCAATGAAGCACTTGTCCATCCTATCCGTGGTGGTGGATTTTGTTAAGACCTTATATATATTAGTATGTGGTGTTTTGATCTCAACATCATTATTGCCTTGCTGCAATGCTTTCCATGTCTGGATAATTTGTATATAAAGGTGATGATTTCACGCACATTGAAAGCCTATATATATTGTATTATGATTAATCATTCAGCTATCACTCTTTCAACATAATATTTTTTAGCAATATATATGGACTATGTTCATTTGCTATATGCAATAATTAACTCTAGTACACACATAATCGCATACGAATTAACTCTAGTAACCGTTTGTGTTATATTTTCTCATCGCAAACAGTTCATCCGAGTGGGCTGTTTGCCGCATATCACACACATCTTGTTTACAAGAATCATTTGTGTTTTTTCGGCTCATCGCAAACAGTTCATCTATGTGAACTGTCTGACGCATATCACACACATCTTGTTAGGTTGAACCATTTCTGTTGTGTTCCCTAATCGAAAACAGTTCGTCCGAGTGAACCGTATGCCGTATATCGCACACACCTTGATCTGGCTGCCTGTTTCTGTTGAATTCCCTAAAGCAAACAGTTCATTGGAGCAAACTATATGTCGTATATCGCATACACATTGATATGGCTGCCCGTTTCTGTTGTTTTGTCTAATCGCAAACAGTTCGTATGGATCAACCGTATGCCCCTCGTCGCACACGTAACTAAAATCTGAACCGTGTTTGATGTCTCCGCCATCGCAAATGTTTTGCATCTTTTTTGATGGTTTTTTTACATCCCCGTTCGCGATTAATGCATCTCACACAGTTTCGTCGAAGGGTCTCTCATAGTAGTGTCGCGTTAGCACCATCCTATAGTAGTGATAGTTGGTTAATAGACTTCAAAGCTTCAGGCACACTTTGCTAGAGTAAATAAATGGTAAGGCCTTTAATTATGTCAACTAATAGTTATACAAGTACCCAACATCAGGCATCATTGTTTGGGCATCTCATTAACTGAGGACAAATAAAGCAATTGAAAAGAGCAATTTAACTATGCCTGAAACAAGCATGCAATTGAACTGTTGAGTTGGCAGCATGCATACATGCACGCCTCAATAACATCCATGGCCTAGCTACATTTACTATATAAAGTAACAAGTAATGTAATATTGTTTGCCCCCTATTAAGTATCTCGACTAGTATGTAATCAATATCCTAGTAATGATAGGGAGGCTAATGATGTGCATATGCGTTTGGTTATGACATTTATGACATCGACAACCCTACCATGGCAGGAAGCAGTTTCACACTGTTCACTACTATAAGATGGTTTATATATTTATAAAAGTAGACTACATCCGTAATGAGTGAACAGACACATTAAAATGTGTTTACATACATCTGATTTACAAATAAGTTAGAACATCATATAGTAGTGAGTGGAGGGGTTTTTAATCAATGGCCCAATGACTGGGTTACAGGTGAAGAACCCTACGCAAGCACGATGTCAGACAAATGGGATGTTCTGGTAATTGTAATACAGTGTGACTTACCTTAACTAGTTGAACAGGCTCAGCGCTCCTCCTCCTTCTCTTGCAAGGCTCCTTCCTAACATTTGTACTTGGAAATCCTCATTCTTATCTTCATTGCACCCCCTCTACAAGGTGACACAAACTAGTTACCGGTCTCCTTGGAAGATAAATATGCATACTTTCCAGTCTGTGAACAACACCAAAGGATGAGTTTATAACAAAACAACACCACATAATGAAACATGCCACATCTCTTGCACACAATGAAATGAGCATTTACTATGTGTGCGCTGTGTAAAAACTAGGCTTACCTTTGAACTGGATCTCCAGGTACTCTTGGAGAGCCTACTTTAGTGTAGAGCCAAACCTTTATGTCACCTTTGAGTTATATAAGCCCCCACTGCAGCAGCCCTCAGGGTTTAAATCATTGACAAGCTCTGTTAGGTCAAGAACAACAAGTAATCAAAGCAAACCATCCTAGTATGGCTGGCTGATACAAACAAGCAATTGAATAGATGTGTGAGAAAATCTTGCACAATACTGAATTACATATCAACAAAAGAAGCATATAAGGAGGCTTAAAGACCATCACTTGACTGACCAGATTTAAGGGGCATACCTTCGAACTGGATCTCCAGGTACTCTTGGAGAGCCTACTTTAGTGTACATCAAAACCTTTATGTCACCTATCAGTTATACAAGCCCCCACTATAGCAGCCCTTAGTGTTTAAATCGTTGACAAGCTCTGTCAGGTCAAGAACAACAAGTAATCAAAGCAAATAGTCCTAGTATGGCTGGCTGACACAAAAAAGCAATTGAACAGATGTGTGAGCAAATCTTACATATCAAGAAAAGAAGCATAGAAGGAGGCTTAAAGACTATCACTTGACTGACCAGATTTAAGGGGCATTTAAACATCATGTGCAACGTATGAACTAACATAAACATTGCATATTTCAGATTCTATAATGAAATGCATATGTATTAGGTTATGCCATGTAGGACGATGCCTAAATGTACACTATAGCAGGCAGGAGTGATTCATCATTGCATGCTGCTACCTCTTGAGCTTGCGTTGGTTTTTCCCTTGAAGAGGAAAGGGTGATGCAGCAAAGTAGCGTAAGTATTTCCCTCAGTTTTTGAGAACCAAGGTATCAATCCAGTAGGAGGTTACACACAAGTCGCCTTGTACCTGCACAGACAAATAAGAACCTTGAAACCAACACGATAAAGGGGTTGTCAATCCCTTCACGGCCACTTGCAAAAGTGAGATCTGATAGAGATAATAAGGTAAATATTTTTGGTATTTTTATGATATAGACTGAAAGTAAAAGATTGCAAAATAAAATAGATCGGAAACTTATATGATGGAAAATAGACCCCGGGGGCCATAGATTTCACTAGTGGCTTCTCTCAAGATAGCATAAGTATTACGGTGGGTGAACAAATTACTGTCGAGCAATTGATATAAAAGTGCATAATTATGAGAATATCTAGGCATGATCATGTATATAGGCATCACGTCCGCGACAAGTAGACCGAAACGATTCTGCATCTACTACTATTACTCCACACATCGACCGCTATCTAGCATGCGTCTAGAGTATTAAGTTCATAAGAACGCAGTAACACATTAAGGAAGATGACATGATGTAGAGGGATAAACTCAAGCAATATGATATAAATCCCATCTTTTTATCCTCGATGGCAACAATACAATACGTGCCTTGCTGCCCCTACTGTCACTAGGAAAGGACACCGCAAGATTGAACCCAAAGCTAAGCACTTCTCCCATTGCAAGAAAGATCAATCTAGTAGGCCAAACCAAACTGATAATTCGAAGAGACTTGCAAAGATAACCAATCATACATAAAATAATACATAGAATATTCAAATATTGTTCATAGATAATCTTGATCATAAACACACAATTCATCGGATCCCGACAAACACACCACAAAAAGAATTACATCGAATAGATCTCCAAGAGAATCAAGGAGAACTTTGTATTGAGATCCAGAGAGAGAGAAGAAGCCATCTAGCTAATAATTATGGACCCGAAGGTCTGTTGTAAACTACTCACACATCATCGGAGAGGCTATGGTGTTGATGTAGAAGCCCTCCGTGATCGATTCCCCCTCCCATGAGCACCTAAAAGGCCCCAAGATGGGATCTCACGGCATGTAAGGTTGCGGCGGTGGAAATAGGGTTTCGTGGTGCTCCTGGATGTTTTCGGGGTATATGGGTATATATAGGAGGAAGAAGTAGGTCGGTGGAGCTGCGAGGGGCCCACGAGGGTGGGGGCGCGCCCGGGGGCAAAGCGCCCCCGCCTCGTGGCCTCCTTGCTTCTTTCTTGACGCCCTCCAAGACCTCTAGATCACGTTTGTTCCAAAAATAACTCTCCCGAAGTTTTCATTCCGTTTGGACTACGTTTGATATTCCTTTTCTGCGAAACACTGAAATAGGCAAAGAAACAACAATTTGCACTGGGCCTTTGGTTAGTAGGTTAGTCCCAAAAATAATATAAAAGTGCTTAGTAAAGCCCATTAAACATCCAAAATAGATAATATAATAGCATGGAACAATCAAAAATTATAGATACATTGGAGACGTATCAAGCATCCCCAAGCTTAATTCCTGCTCGTTCTCGAGTAGGTAAATGATAAAAACAGAATTTTTGATGTGGAATTCTACCTAGCATATTTCTCAATATAATTTCCTTTATTGTGGCATGAATGTTCAGATCCGAAAGATTCAAGACAAAAGTTTAATATTGACATGAAAATAATAATACTACAAGCATATTAACAAAGCAATCATGTCTTCTCAAAATATCATGGCCAAAGAAAGTTATCCCTACAAAATCATATAGTCTGGCTATGCTCTATCTTCATCACACAAAGTATTTAATCATGCACAACCCCGATGACAAGCCAAGCAATTGTTTCATACTTTTGATGTTCTCAAACTTTTTCAATCTTCACGCAATACATGAGCGTGAGCCATGGACATAGCACTATATGTGGAATAGAATGGTGGTTGTGGAGAAGACAAAAAGGAGAAGATAGTCTCACATCAACTAGGCGTATCAATGGGCTATGGAGATGCCCATCAATAGATATCAATGTGAGTCAGTAGGGATTGCCATGCAACGGATGCACTAGAGCTATAAGTGTATGAAAGCTCAACAAAAAAATTAAGTGGGTGTGCATCCAACTTGCTTGCTCACGAAGACCTAGGGCATTTTGAGGAAGCCCATCATTGGAATATACAAGCCAAGTTCTATAATGTAAAATTCCCACTAGTATATGAAAGTGACAACATAGGAGACTCTCTATTATGAAGATCATGGTGCTACTTTGAAGCACAAGTGTGGTAAAAGGATAGTAACGTTGCCCCTTCTCTCTTTTTCTCTCATATTTTTATTTGGGCATTTTTCTCTTTTTTTATGGCCTCTTTTCTTCTTTCTGTCCGGCGTCTCATCCCGACTTGTGGGGGAATCATAGTCTCCATCATCCTTTCCTCACTTGGGACAATGCTCTAATAATGATGATCATCACACTTTTATTTACTTACAACTCAAAGATTACAACTCAATACTTAGAATAAAATATGACTCTATGTGAATGCCTCCGGCGGTGTACCGGGATATGCAATGAATCAAGAGTGACATGTATGAAAGAATTTTGAAGGTGGCTTTGCCACAAATACGATGTCAACTACATGATCATGCAAAGCAATATGACAATGATGGAGCGTATCATAATAAATGGAACAGTGGTAAGTTGCATGGCAATATATCTCGGAATGGCTATGGAAATGCCATAATAGGTTGGTATGGTGGCTGTTTTGAGGAAGGTATATGGTGGGTGTATGATACCGGCGAAAGGTGCGCGGTATTAGAGATGCTAGAGATGGTGGAAGGGTGAGAGTGCGTATAATCCGTGGACTCAACATTAGTCATAAAGAACTCACATACTTATTGCAAAAATCTATTAGTTATCGAAACGAAGTACTACGTGCATGCTCCTAGGGGGATAGATTGGTAGGAAAAGACCATCGCTCGTCCCCGACCGCCACTCATAAGGAAGACAATCAATAAATAAATCATGCTCCGACTTCATCACATAACGGTTCACCATACGTGCATGCTACGGGAATCACAAACTTTAGAACAAGTATTTCTCAAATTCACAACTACTCAACTAGCATGACTCTAATATCACCATCTTCATATCTCAAAACAGTTATCAAGTATCAAACTTCTCATAGTATTCGATGCACTTTATATGATAGTTTTTATTATACCCATCTTGGATGTTCATCATATTAGGACTAATTTTATAGCCAAAGCAAACTACCATGCTCTTCTAAAAGAATCTCAAAATAATATAAGTGAAGCATGAGAGATCAATAATTTCTATAAAATAAAACCACCACCGTGCTCTAAAAGATATAAGTGAAGCACTAGAGCAAAATTATCTAGCTCAAAAGATATAAGTGAAGCACATAGAGTATTCTAATAATTTCTGATTCATGTGTGTCTCTCCCGACAGGTGTGTATAGAAAGGATGATTGTGGTAAACTAAAAATCAAAGACTCAAATCATACAAGACGCTCCAAGCAAAACACATATCATGTAGTGAATAAAAATATAGCCTCAAGTAAAGTTACCGATAGATGAAGACGAAAGAGGGGATGCCTTCCGGGGCATCCCCAAGCTTAGGCTTTTGGTTGTCCTTGGATTTTACCTTGGGGTGCCTTGGTCATCCCCAAGATTAGGCTCTCTCCACTCCTTATTCCATAATCCATCAAATCTTTACTCAAAACTTGAAAACTTCACAACACAAAACTTAACAGAAAAATCTCCTGAGCTCCGTTAGTGCAAGAAAACAAACCACCACTTTAAGGTACTGTAATGAACTCATTCTTTATTTATACTAGTGTTAAACCTACTGTATTCCAACTTCTCTATGGTTAATACCCTTCGATACTAGCCATAGATTCATCAAAATAAGCAAACAACACACGAAAAACAGAATCTGTCAAAAACAGAACAGTCTGTAGTAATCTGTATCTAACGCAAACTTCTGTAACTCAGAAAAATCTACCAAAATGGGACTCCCTAGATAATTTGTTTATTGATCTACTTCAATTGGAATCGGTATTTTATCATGTTCTGGTGATTATTAACAATTGTTTTCGTGAGCAGAAAGTTTCTGACTTTTTCAGCAAGATCAAATAACTATCATCCAAGAAGATCTTATAGGTTTTACTTGGCACAAACACTAATTAAAACATGAAAACACATCTAAACAGAGGCTAGATGAATTTTTTATTACTAAAAAGAACCAAAAAGCAAGAAACAAAAATAAAACTGGGTTGCCTCCAAACAAGCGCTATCGTTTAACGCCCCTAGCTAGGCATAAAATTTCAACGATGTGCACACGAAAGATAATAATTGAAACACAAAGAAAGCATCATGAAACATATGACAAACACATTTAAGTCTAACATACTTCCTATGCATAGGCATCTTATAGGCAAAAAAAATGATCATAGCAAGAAAAAACTAGCATATGCAAGGAAGCGGAAAGAAACAATAGCAATCTCAACATAACGAGAGGTAATTTATTATCATGAAAATTTCTACAACCATATTTTCCTCTCTCATAATAATTACATGTGGGATCATAAGCAAATTAAAAAAAATAGCTATCACATAAAATATTTTCAACACGATCCACATGCATGCAAAGTTGACACTCCTCCAAAATAGTGGGATTAACATTAACTAAAGTCATGACCTCTCCAAACCCACTTTTATCAAACATACCATAAGATTGAACATTCTCCAAATATGTGGTATCTAAAGTTGACACTCTTACAAACCCACTTTCACTATTATTGCAAACACTATTATCAATCTCATATTCATCATGGGGCTTAAATAAATTTTCAAGATCATAAGAAGAATCACCCCAATCATGATCATTGCAACAAATAATGGACATAGCAAAACTAGCATCCCCAAGCTTAGGGTTTTGCATATTATTAGCACAATTGACATCAAGAGGATTTATAATAAGATTATTGCAATCATGCTTTTCATCGAAGGAACTATCAAGTATGGGTGCAATACCAACAATCTCATGTTTAACATAAGGAACTATAGCGAATTCATCTTCATAAACATTGGCATCATGGCCACAAGAATAGCAAGCATCTTGTTCATCAAGGGATATTTCAATCAAATCATCGGAATCTTAATTATCTATAGATTCATGCATATCATTATTTTCTTCAGAAGCAACAGTCATTCTTTCAATAAATTCTTTGACATAGACATTATGGGCATAGTTTTTATAGCAATATTTAAGTATGTCAAAATTTTCAGATTCGTAGAGAGTAACATCATACTTTTCAATCAGAGAAGCAACTTCATAAGCACCCTTAAAAGCAACAAATTCTTCAATTTGTTTGATATCATAGTAACTATAAACACCCTTTGCATAAGAAGATAAGATTTCATTTTCATTAAACTCACATAGGTAGTGAAGGTGTTTTTTAGGGTTCTTAGAGCAACAAGTAAAATCACAAATTTCACAAAGATTCCAAGCATAACACAGCAATCTGTTTATTTGATCCCATAAGAGTCTCCCTTTTTCAGACAAATGGTGACGCACAAAATGAGCATGCTCATCTAAAGATTTCCCATCAACTAGGCTAGTTGGGGTTTCAGCATGAGCGCATAAGGATCAAAGATGATCCAAGTAGAACACTTTAAGAGGATCCATATCAATAGATTTTTAGCAAGCAAAAAGAAGGCACGTGGAAACACAAACAAAAGAAATATGGGAAGAAGGTGAAGAAAAGGCAAAGGTGAAGTGGGGGAGAGGAAAATGAGAGGCAAATGGCAAATAATGTAATGCGAGGGATAAGAGTTGTGATGGGTACTTGGTATGTCTTGACTTGACTTGGCAACTGCGCCAGAGATGGCTAGATGCTGGGAGATCAAATCTTAACTTGACTTGGCCTAAGCCTCCCCGGCAACGGCGCCAGAAATCCTTCTCGCTACCTCTTGAGCTTGCGTTGGTTTTTCCCTTGAAGAGGAAAGGGTGATGCAGCAAAGTAGCGTAAGTATTTCCCTCAGTTTTTGAGAACCAAGGTATCAATCTAGTAGGAGGTTACACGAAAGTCGCCTTGTACCTGCACAGACAAATAAGAACCTTGCAACCAACGCGATAAAGGGGTTGTCAATCCCTTCACGGCCACTTGCAAAAGTGAGATCTGATAGAGATAATAAGATAAATATTTTTGGTATTTTTATGATATAGACTGAAAGTAAAAGATTGCAAAATAAAATAGATCGGAAACTTATATGATGGAAAATAGACCCGGGGGCCATAGGTTTCACTAGTGGCTTCTCTCAAGATAGCATAAGTATTACAGTGGGTAAACAAATTACTGTCGAGCAATTGATAGAAAAGTGCATAATTATGAGAATATCTAGGCATGATCATCTATATAGGCATAACGTCCGCGACAAGTGGACCGAAACGATTCTGCATCTACTACTATTACTCCACACATCGACCGCTATCCAGCATGCATCTAGAGTATTAAGTTCATAAGAACGGAGTAACGCATTAAGCAAGATGACATGATGTACATGGATAAACTCAAGCAATATAAACCTCATCTTTTTATCCTCGATGGCAATAATACAATACATGCCTTGCTGCCCATGTTGTCACTGGGAAAGGACACCGCAAGATTGAACCCAAAGCTAAGCACTTCTCCCATTGCAAGAAAGATCAATCTAGTAGGCCAAACCAAACTGATAATTCGAAGAGACTTGCAAAGATAACCAATCATACATTAAGGAATTTAGAGAAGATTCAAATATTGTTCATAGATAATCTTGATCATAAACCCACAATTCATCGGATCTCGATAAACACACCGCAAAAAGAATTACATCGAATAGATCTCCAAGAGAATTGAGGAGAACTTTGTATTGAGATCTAAAGAGAGAGAAGAAGCCATCTAGCTAATAACTATGGACCCGAAGGTCTATGGTAAACTACTCACACATCATCAGAGAGGCTATAGTGTTGATGTAGAAGCCCTCCGTGATCGATTCCCCCTCGTGAGCGCCAAAAAGGCCCCAAGATGGGATCTCACGGCTACACAGAAGGTTGCGGTGGTGGAAATAGGGTTTCGTAGTGCTCTTGGATGTTTTCGGGGTATATGGGTATATATAGGAGGAAGAAGTAGGTCGGTGGAGCTGCGAGGGGCCCACGAGGGTGGGGGGCGCGCCCAGGGGAGTAGGCACGCCTCCCTGCCTCGTGGCCTCCTCGCTTCTTTCTTGACGTCCACTCCAAGTCCTCTGGATCACGTTTGTTCCAAAAATAACTCTCCCGAAGGTTTCATTCCATTTGGACTCTGTTTGATATTCCTTTTCTGCGAAACACTGAAATAGGCAAAAAAATAGCAATTTGCGCTGGGCCTTCGGTTAGTAGGTTAGTCCCAAAAATAATATAAAAGTGCTTAGTAAAGCCCATTAAACATCCAAAACAGATAATATAATAGCATGGAACAATCAAAAATTATAGATACGTTGGAGACGTATCACACGCACAATTGAATTGCATGTAAAGGGCCAATTCTATTCCGCCTTTTCAGAGCTTATTGTCAAAATAAGCCATAAAAGATGTAAAGAAGTCATTTTTTAGATATGGGCTTGGGCTTAACTTATTCCGCTTTGGGGGGAGTGTTTTGGGTAGAAGCTCACTAAAATTGAAGGGAAGGGGAATAGTGAAATGACTCTGTTGTCTGCCTATATTACACTCAAAATGCCACTACTCACGCCCGCGTCACACCTGACCCTCAAGTAAAAACAAACATGCAAGCGTTCATTGCCCTGCCCGCTTGCATCTCCTCTGCCCTTTCCCTCTACCTTGATCCCCTGCCTGCAGCGCTAGGGTTCCTTCAGCGAGCCATCATCACTGTTCCCATCTGGCCTAGTCCTTGACGATGCTCTGTCCAGCTAGGCTACATGGCTGGTGGGTAGGGCCAAATCTCCCTGGCTGCTCCTCCCTCTGCTCCACTGTGGTCCGTCCAACGCACTACTCCGGCGGGCGCCGCACAAGTATGGCCGATGCCACACTGCGGCAGAAGGCACCTCGTTCCCCCTTCCCTCCTCCCAGGCCGTGGCCTTGAGGTACTGTTGAAGGATGAGCTCATCCAACAAGGTGACGATCTCCTCTGATTTTTTGCCAAATTTTCATTCTGATCCACTATACGATGAGTTGCTATGAGCTGCTTCTACTGCTGCTATATGATGCATTGCTATGAGCTGCTCCTCCTGCTGCTATATGATGAATTGCTATGAGGTGTTGCTGCTATATGATGAATTGCTATGAGCTGCTGCTGCTATATGATGAGTTGCTATAAGCTGCTCCTGTTGCTGCTATATGATGAATTGCTATGAGTTGCTCCTGCTGCTATGATGAATTGCTATGAGTTGCTCCTGCTACTGCTATATGATGAATTGCTATGAGCTGCTGCTGGTATATGATGAATTGCACACTGTTGTTGCTGCTGTATGAAGAGTTGCTATGAGCTGCTACTACTACTATATTATAATAACCAGCCACTTGGACCATCGAATTTCAATAAATAATTGTTCTTCATTTAAATTTAGGTCATGCGTTCTTCGTTTAAATTAGACAATGGGATCTCTATGGAAGACATTGACCAAAGTATATTGTGCCAAGTAGATGATATCTTTGTATTTGCATTTTGAACAAATATTGATGGTATGTTTTCCTATCATATTAATTACTACACTGGGTTCAATTTGTGATGTTTGCAAGTCAAATTAATTTTCATATGGGCAGCAAAATGACAAAATATAATGCAATCTAGACTTTTCACTCATCATGCCACAGATAAGTTGAAAAGCCAGGTAATGAAAAGAACTGATTGGCTTATTACCTGGAGCTTATATTCAAAGGTGCTTATTTTCTTAGGATAACTCGAAATAACTGTCCCTAAGAAACATGGCCAATAGAACTTAATAACATGTCACAATGATTGCAATGGAGGCCAGCTTGTTAGATTCTCCTGCATCGACTTACTCAGATTTCTCCCTGTGCTTTGAGTTTCATTTGTTTTACAATCCTATCTACTTAGGGTCTAATTAGGTAAGATTGTAAAACAAAAGGGGGTCAAAGATTCTAGGAGAAGCTAGAGAGGGGCAGATTCTGGGAGAATCCTGCAGAAGAACTGGGCCGGAGTGATCTACCATAGCACACTGTATAGGCTCACTGCTGCCTCTCCTTTTTTTGCGATGTTCCATGAAATTGGCACATACATCTTGTACTTTTTCATTGCGTAACCCTATCTGCAAGTTGGCACGGCTAATTTCAGACATCTCTACATGATAATACATTGCATATCCCTTGCGCATATTTAAACCACCACTACAAAAAAAGACACATCCGTGACATTTTGGGTCGAACGAATTTTTTTCCTGTCATGCTTATGACACTTCTATGACGATAATTGTGACAAAACCCGGTATCATCGTAGATGTGGTGGGCTCCTACTTCTATGACAAAAAATGGGCTTTTCATCCTGGGCGGGCCGGAGACGCGGCTGCATGACATTCTTTGGGTCGTCCATGCCGAAAAAAACCGTGGTAGAAGCAAGGGCGAGGAAAATATCGGGGAGTTCCCGGTTATGGTGGGTGGTCGGGGGCCAAGCGATGCGCGTTTCTCTCGTACACGTACATGCGTGGGTGTGAGGCGTTGGGCTCTAACTGAACCCGAGCGAGGCGCCGCCATCGAACCAGAGCGACAGACCGCAGTTACGCGTTCATCGAACCCGAGCGGTCGATAGATGGCTGTTAATCGAACTCGATAGAGCGATTCTTCGCTCTCGCTGCTAATCAAGCCGATCGATGCTGCCTCTTGATGAACAGTGAGCGTTGTTGGGGGGGTTGGATGAATAGTTCTTGGTGGGGGGTTGGATGAACATGACCCCGTGGTAGTAGAGGCCGTTGCCGCTGGATGAACAGGACCCCGATCGATCGAGCCTGTTGGGGGTGGATGAACAGGACCCCGTGGAGGGCTGGATGAACAGGATGACCCTGTGGAGGGCTGGTTGAACAGTAGCCGGTGGAGGGCTAGATGAACAGTAGCCCGTGGAGGGGTGGTTGAACAGGACCCCGTGGAGAGGGCTGGTTGAACAGTAGCCGGTGGAGGAGCGGTGGAGGATGGATGAACAGGAGCCCGTGGATGAACAGTCATAGGTGGAGGCTGGAGGAGGTCGACGGTGGATGAACAGTAGCCTGTGGAGGCTGGAGGAGGTCGACAGTGAAGATGAACAGTATCCCGTGGAGTCCCGTTTTGCGGTACGCCACACCCCTCGTGATGAACAGGACCCCTGATTCGACCGTAGCGCTCCAACACAAGTCCGTTTCCTCCGTTTTGCGGTACGCCACACCCTCCCGATCAACAGACCCGTTTCACCATAGGAGGTCCAAGACAAGTCCGCTTCTCCGCTTTTGCGGACGCTGCACTTCGATGAACCGGATCCCGTTTCGACCGTGGCCGGTCGAACACAAGGCCGTTTCCTCCGTTCTGTGGTACGCCAGGCCTCGTTTCGATTGGCTGTTCCGTCCAAGCCGGTTGGCTCCCGATGAACATGACGACGATGCAATTTCTCTGTTCCCACCCAGCCATGTACACCAGACCTGGCCGTACATTTGCGCGGGTAGGCGTTCGAGACCCCGCCATATGTATGTATGTGGCCGTATTTACTTTCTTGCACCCTGGTTGTACGTACGTGTACATGCTACGTGCGCGCCTCTACTATGACACGTGCCCTTCCTTATACGACCACGGTTCATCGTTGCAGCCTGCAGACAGACCAATCGTATGTACGTACACGTTCGCGACCAGAATGACAACGCTACGTATGCTTGGACCAGGTGGGTCGCGACTGTTAGGCACTTCCTTGCATGAGAAGATGTAGCTGGTGGGTCCCAGCAGTCAGGGGGTGAATCATTTTTTTTGCCCGTAATATGGACGCACTTCCTTGCGTGCGAAGATGTAGCTGGTGGGTCCCAACAGTCAAGAGGGAAACGTTTTTTTTTGTGAAATACGGTGGCTCATACGATGGGTCCCTGATGTCAGGTGGAGGAATCATTATTTTCCGCATAATAAGGAGGCACTTGCTTGCTGCAGCCGTGGACCCAGCTGTCAGCCTCTCCACGTACAGTACTCTTCCGATCGAAGTCGTTCCTTGATCACATTGACCACGCCGCGTCGAGAGCACCAAGGCAGTGGACGACGGCGAGGCCTAGGAAGGGGACGATGCGGAGCCGGGGAAGACGCGACAGTGGATGCCCACGCGGAGAGGAGTACGAGGGTTCACTGGTTCGGCTGCGGTGTGAGGCTGCCGTCGCCGCAGAGCCTGGCCAGCGGTGGGAGTAGTAGGGGGCGGTGAGCCCTCCACGGCAGCACAACCAGCCACGGGAGGCAGGAGCAGGCGGCACGACCGTGGCTAGAGCAAGAAGACCAGAGGTTGAAGAAGCACTACGGCCGTTGTATGGACATCATACGGTCACTGGAGCTAGAATCGTTTATGTTGACTAAGTTGACAAAGCCCTCCGTCCCCGTCAACTTAGTAGGCCCACAAGTCAGCCTCCCACTATGCTGGGTCCCAGCTAGCAGGGGGAGTATTCATTTTTTTGTGCGTAATAAGGAGGCACTTCCTTGCGTGCGAAGATATAGCTGGTGGGTCCGACCTGTCAGCAGGGGGAACGTTTTTTTTTGCAAAATACAGAGGCCCTTCTGGTGGGTCCCACATGTCAGGTGGAGGAATCATTATTTTGCGCGTAATAAGGAGGCATTTCCTTGTGTGCGGCCGTGGACCCAGTTGTCAGCCTCTCCATGTACAGTCCACGTCTGATGGATGTCGTTCGTTGACCACGTTGACCACACCGCGCCGAGAGCCCCAGGGCGGTGGACGACGGCGAGGCCTAGGAAGGGAACGACACGGAGCCGGGGAAGACTCGGCAGTGGTTGCCCACGCGGTGGGGAGTACGAGGGTTTACTGGTCTGGCTGTTGTCGCCAGAAAATAACAGGAGGTGTGGGTGAGTAGAGGAATGGCCTGGCCAGCAATGGAGTAGGGTGGGGCGGTGCGGCTCAGGCGGCAAAGACAACCGCCACGGAGGCGGGAGCAGGAAGTCCCACCGGCGCTGGTTTGGGCGGCTGGAGCAAGAAGATGAGATATTGAAGAAGCAGCACGGCCGTTGGATTAACATCCAATGGTCACTGCTGCTAGAATCGTTTATGGATTAAGTTGACAAAGCCTTTCGTACACGTCAACCTAGCCGGGCTCCAAATCTGTCCCAAACAGCATACAGCCCAAAATTTCTAGCCAGATTCAAATTAATTTTAAAACTAAACATACCTTAATTTAAATCCAATGAAATTTTACCCGCACGAAAACGAAATTTAAAATATCAAAATCTGAAAGAAAAAAGTATTTTGGAACTAATTGCATGTTTGCTATATTTTTTCATTTTACAGCCCATTTATTATTACTTATAGCCCATATCTTATTACTTATAGCCCATTTTCTGGGCAAAATGCATCCCTCCTCGTCTTGAAACATTTCCGCCAAAGAGGCGAGAAAAGCAAGTAGGCCTACGTTGGTTAGTCTGCAAAAAACAAAATATCTGGGCTAGCCATTTTCAGAAAGGAAAAAAACAAACTGGGCTGGTCATGTGCTAAACATATGAAATAAAATCCTAGGCTAGACGGGCCACAGCTCTCGCACAACCCAGTTGATACCCTTCTTCGTCCCAAAAAACAAAATTATCACAGCTGTTGGGTCCTTTATCGTCATCCTCACCATGTACAGTCATCTCCTTATTCCTCTTAGTTGTTGACCATGTTGACAACACTGGAGGGCGGCGCCGTGGCGAGCGAACCAAGGCAGAGGACGATGGTGAGGCCTCGGACGGGAACAAAAAGGAGTCGGCGGGGATGCGCAGAGTTTTAGGGTGCGATGTGGCCACGATACGTGCGCGGCAGCACAACCAGCCATGGGAGGCAGGAGCAGGTGGTCCCGCCGGCACTGGTTTGGCTTTGGCGGCTGGAGGAATAAGAGACTAAAGAAACATGACAGACATTGAATGTCAATCCAACGGTCAAGGTTGGCACAATCGTTTCTTGACTAAGCCGACACCAAGTAGCATACTTTTTTATATATAGGAAGAAAAGAAAACCGGCTCGTTCACCGATAACATTCCCCAAACTGCGACCGTTCGATCTTGCGTCGCAACTAAAACTGCGAGGAAAATGCATTCGTCTGCCGTCCTCCTCCCAGGGAACGTTCGCCACATAAGTGACTAGCACCCTTGGTTTTCAACCGAGACGTCTTGGGTTTGAGTCCCAGGAACTCTCAATTTTGTTCTCCTTCCTTCCTCGAAAAAAAAAGAAAGAAAATCAAAGACTTGAGAAGGCGTACAGAACAAGCTAGTGTAATAGTAAAGAGACGTTGCTGAGTTTTAGAAAAAAGAGAGACGTGCTCCTGTAGCTGGTTCGAATCCAAACCTAGACTATGACTATATATGGTGCTATGCTACTCTCAAGTAATGAAACTGACATATCCAACGTTCGCTTCTCCTCTTCTCTACTTACTCTGCCTAGCATTAGAAGGTCTGGCCGCAGCAACCATGTCCGCTAGCTGCTCGTCCACCTGCTCTTCAGCAGGAATCAACCAGATATGCGCCAAGTCGCCACCTGTACCATCGCCTGTGGGTCTCATCACACCCCCGCCGGCACACGCACCGCAGTCGGTTGCTCATCGCAACCCGCTGCCGTTGGTGTGGTGCCACTGCTGCAAATCACAGAGTCATCCGTCGCGTCTCAACCACAATCGTCAACCCTGGACGAGTCTGCTACAAATGCCCGAATCATGGGGTAATAATATGTTTAAGTGTTGTTCTGCTGCTTTCAGTTGCTGATTTTTTTTAATAGTTTGGTTGATGATCTTCCAATTTGGTTCATGCAGAAAAGGAAAGATTTGTGTGATTTGTATTTCTGGGAAGTTGCTGATGTGGGGGAATGCAACTACACTGATTATTTGGTAGTCGAGGAATTCCAATACCAGCAGGTTGGGGTGTTGGACAAGTAACTGAAGGAACAACAGAAGAGGAAGATGCAGAGCAGAAGGTTAAAGATGTAGTTCCTCTGATCATGTCCAAGCAACAACTGCTGAACGGCCTTGACAACAATGAGGATATGAAAGAGCTTGTGAAGATAATGGGCAAAGTCGATGTGCTCTGTAGGATGATTGTCTCTTTATTTGCAGTGTATGTAGCACTCGTGATGTATTCAGTGGCTATGACATGAGCACTTTGCTGAAACTAGTAACGAATGAAACCTGTGTAGCAGGCTGGGCGTAGGGTTGTGAACATCTAATGATTTCTATTAACAGAAATCGGGGGGTATCCCCTTTTTCTCATAAATAAATAAATAGCAGAGGCCCTTTTGGTAATAAATAAATAAATTAGCAGAGGCCCTGTCGGGTCAGCTTTGTTCCCATTCGAAGACGTCGAGCAAATTGCAGTCCAAAGCAAACTATGTCATCAAATTCAAGTTTCACTGCCAAATATGAGTGCAACTAAACAACAATGTCATCATGTTTTAGTCATAATACAATCACCAAACACAAATCAACATACATAACAAGTGATGTTCTCACAGCAAAATACTAAACAACATGTTCATAAAGTTTCAGTTGCCATAGCAAACACATTTTCACATAGTGATAAAAAACGTCTTCTGACAGGAAAATACGACAAAAGCAATCTAATCATCATCTGTAGAAGCAACATCAACATCTTCTCCATGTGTATCAGTCTGAATCGTAATTTCGCACAGTGTCATCTTGTTCTTCATCCTCAGTGTCCTCGAACGTTGGCTTCTTCTTGATCAACTCTTGTATGTCCATAGCACGACACGCAATCTTTTCACCAACATTATTGACGTGATGGTTCTCAAAGATATTAGGAACATCTGTGGAATCTTGTACATTAGGAGTAGTGTAAGCATCATCTTGTTGTGCAACTTCATTAAACGAATTCCTCTGCTCAAACCTTTGCAATACTCTCCAGTCATCGCTACATGCAAATGTGTCTTCCAAGACAAATATCTGTGTTGCTTGTTTTGCCAAAATAAAAGGCTCATTGGTCTGGTACGGAAATTGATGGATTTGAAATAATCATCAGCTCTGGGTTTTGCGATCCTGGAAAACAGGTTATACCAGCGACAGCACAATAGAACCACACACCGATGATCCTAAAAATTGGAGATATACTGCAACTGAACAATGTCTGTTATATTAGCATACATTTCAGTTGTCTCTCTGTCGTACGTATCCGTGCTCATGATGGCACTGTTTTGTGTCTTCCTGCAATTGTCGCGTGCAAGGGTGTTGTAGCGCACATCTCCAACAACGCAGGATTCATAATGTCTTACCCGAGTATCAGGACCCATTGCTAGTGCGTAAAGGGCATCATCAACTGCCTGCCCATCCTCCCGCATCTTCTTAACCTATGGTTAGAAAATAGACAAGTTGATCATCTTATGTACTCAATATATTAAAAAAAAAACTAATAGTGCAATTCACAAGCTTACATGGCTCTTGAACCATTTCGCAAATCCTGCCATAACCAGTTTGTCAATGTTTCTTGGATTTTGCGGCAGTAACTCCTTTTTGTAGATGCTGCACAACATAGTGATCGCATCAAACATCTAAATATATAAGAATGTGCTGCAAGTTTAGTAGATTATGATGTATAAGCTGAAGTACTTAGCACTTACTTGATATAAGGTAGTATCTCAGGACAGTTATTCAACACATACCAAACCCTTTTGTCCAAATCTTTAGGTTTGTCCTCTTGTCGACTCTTCCCTGTAACTCGAACAGAATAATCGAAAACATTGAGCCCGGGATTGTCTTCACCCACCTCTTTGCTAAGATGATTAGCTATTTCAATGTATTTTGAGCAGAATGTCAATGCTTCTGTAGCAATGTAGGCCTCTGCAATGGAACCCTCGGGTCTAGCTTTGTTCCTAACATAGCCCTTGAAAGTGCCTAGCCGCCTTTCAATAAGGTACATCCAGCCATACTGTGCTGGACCTCTAAGTAGTGCCTCATCAGGTAGATGAACAGCCAAATGCACCATCACATCAATGAAGGCTGGAGGATAACTCTTCTCAAGGTCGCATAGGATAGTTGGTATCTTGTCTCTAAGACGCTCCAAAGCATCTATCCTGATATTTCTACCGCAGAGTTCCTCAAGAATTGTCCCAACTCGCAATCGCTCAGATAATTCAGTATGCCCAATCCTCTTAGGATAACAGGTAAAACCCTTTGAAATAGGACGTGGCAGTCATGAGTTTTCAACCCTTGTACCTTGTTTCCATCTGCACGGACTCTCCTTTCAGGGTTGGAAGCAAGTCCATGTGGGAATCTCACACATGACAGGACCTCGCAGAATTATTTTCATTTTACCTTGTCCAAGACGTACACAGCTGGTGCCATATCCCGTGGTTTACCTTCATCTTCCACCTGCAAATCCTTTCTGATACCCAGGTGTGTCAAATCAATCCTAGATTTTAAGGTATCTTTCGTCTTGCCTTCAATATTAAGAAGTGTGCCGATAATGCTGTCACATGTATTTTTCTTGATGTGCATCACATCAAGATTATGCCGCAGATCAAAATCTTTCCAATACTCCAAGTCCCACAAAGTGGACCTGCGGGTAAACAATAATCTCTCTTCTGCCCTACCATGCTTCCTTTTCCCGCTACCATTACCAGGATGGTTTCCTGTTGTAATATGCCTGACCTTCTCTAATTCCACTTGCAACTCATTGGCGGTGAGCCTCTTTGGCGCATCACCGTTTTCATGCTTTGCATTGAACACATGTCTTCGGTATTTTGTAGGACGCGGCTTGTCCTTGGCAAGGAAACGGCGGTGTCCAATGTAATAGATCTTGCTAAGTATTGCGTATGACAGCGGATTCCTGTCACAACGAACACATGTATTGTAACCATTTGTCGTTCGCCCTGACATAGTGCCCAAAGCCGGATAATCATGGATGCACCAAATTATAACAACACGCAGAAAGAAATCAGCTGGTGGGCTGCTATATAGGTCTCGAATGAGAACACCCCTCCATAGCTGTTGAAGTTCCTCCACAAGAGGCTCCATGAATAAATCAAAATCCTTTCCAGGACTTTTTGGACCTGGGATGAGCAAGGCCATCATGCAGTTTGATTCTTTGGTGCAAACATTTGGAGGCATGTTGTAAGGGATAACAAGCACTGGCCACATGCTATATGTGGCGCTCTGGTGGCCAAATTGGTTAAATCCATCTGAAGCTAAGCCAAGTCTAATGTTTCTTAGGTCAGCAGCAAACTTTTTGTGTTTCTGATTGAAGCTTTTCCGCTCACTATCATGAGATGGATGGCTCATTACATTCTGATATCTGTACTCCTGGTTCCTAGAATGCCACAATACATCTTGTCTTGTTTCAGCATCATGAAACAACCTCTACAAACTTGGTATAATTAGAAAATTTCTCAGAACATTATGAGGAATCCTCTTCACAGCATCGCCATCTTTCCATCTTGATGATTTGCATTTCGGGCATTCACTTAAGTTGGCATAATCCTTCCGGAACAGATCACAATTATTCTTACAAACATGGATCATATCATATCCAATTCCAACTGCACGAAGGGAATTCTTCATTTTACTGTAGGTGTGTGGCAGCTCAGACGTATCTAGGAAAGATTTGCGGAAAGCAGCCAACATCGCATCGAATGATTTGTTGGTCATCTGCTCAGATGTCCTCACCTGAAGAAAGGTGACCATAGCTGAGAATACTGACAGCTTATTTCCTGGGGTGACAGGCATGTTGCATTGTTCCAACATGCGGGCCCATCGTTTTTCTTCTGCAGGTGAAAGTTCACAAAATGCACGAGTATTTCATAGCATTGTTTCAATGTTGGTCAAACTCACTGGCTCCGCCACCACCACCTCCTCCTCCTATTCCACTTGAGCATCATGCAGATCAAGATGGTGATCTGCTGCTTCCACGTAGTTAGTAACATTGACGTTCATAGCTTCACCATGATGAACCCACCTAGTATATGTGACCGACATCCCATACAAGTGTAGATGATTTTGCACAGTTGACTGCGGTCTTGTAAATGAATTCATACAACTGCTACATGGTCAGAGCACATCTGATTTCAGACCACCGTACTCAGCTTTGATAAAGTTCATGAAGTTTTTAACCCCCTCGACATATGCAGAGGAGAATCTTCGAGCAGAAGTTATCCAAGTCATGTGCATCTGTTAGACATACAAATTAGTTCTTCTACTAGATATTACGGGAAAAACATATATGCTTTTTTATGAAGTCCGGAAAAAATACCTAGGTCGATGTCTAAAGCTATGGAAAGATATTTGGACGAGCAGATCTAAGTAACGAAATATATGTAAAGCTAATTCAGCAAACAGATTTGAGTGCTAAATTATGGTAGGTTGTTTCAGCAGTCAATGAGGCCGAGCACACAGCCATCAAACTATCGAAGGCCATCGCAACAACAAAGATCAAGTATAAAACGGTGTAGAGCTATTTCACCTAACAGATTGGCTACTAGACCATGGCAATCTACGTCACAATAAATATATGGCAGGATATTTTAGCAACTAATCGGTCTTGGCATGCCATCTCAGCTAAGCAGATTGAGTGCGAACAGGCAAGGAAGCTTCTTAAGTAGAGCATATTGATCAGTAAACTACTTGTAAACAAAGTGAGATTAACAAATCTATCGCCTAACATTCAGCGCCACTGCGACATGCACGGGCCTCGCCTAGAGTGCGCGTATCGTGGAGAAGTCGACCGCCGTGCGCTTCACATTTAACGCCGCCGCGGGCGGCGGCGGCGCTGACCGTCGTCGCGCCCACAAGAACGTCGCCATCGGTGGCAGCGCGGTTAGAGGACTGCAGTCTACGAGAGCATACTGTGGGAGCGAGAGGATCACCGTGCATCCTCGATGAACCATGGGCGCCAACGTATCGGCCAAGGGGGGGGCGGCTTTGGCGGAGCGAATGGAGTGGAGGGGACGGGTTTGGGGAATATTATTGGCTAGTTGGCCGAAGGGCGGTCGAATTTGGGATTTGGGGGATTTTTTTGGGGATTTTCGCGCGTGGGCGGGGAGTTTGGCGATGGTCGGTTTCTCCAAGTGCAGTCCCACGTGTCGCTGAAGAGGCAAGCGAAGCGCTGCCCGCTTATGCGTGAGCCGTGTGCAGAACCGAACGTGTGTGGGGTGCAATGTGACCGCGACAGGGGTGCTATGAGTGTACCGCCTTTTTTCCTTTTAAACTAGGTGCTTCGCCCCTCAAAGAAAAATTGGTGCTTCGCGCGATCCAGCAATACTACTACTAGTAATTGATATCTACTACACAACCTTCTTCTTGTTGACGTTGTTGGGCCTGCAAGTGCACAGGTTTGTAGGACAGTAGCAAATTTCCCTCAAGTGGATGACCTAAGGTTTATCAATCCGTGGGAGGCGTAGGATGAAGATGGTCTCTCTCAAACAACCCTGCAACCAAATAACAAAGAGTCTCTTGTGTCCCCAACACACCCAATACAATGGTAAATTGTATAGGTGCACTAGTTCGGCGAAGAGATGGTGATACAAGTGCAATATGGATGGTAGATATAAGTTTTTGTAATCTGAAAATATAAAAACAGCAAGGTAACAAGTGGTAAAAGTGAGCGTAAACAGTATTGCAATGCTAGGAAACAAGGCCTAGGGTTCATACTTTCACTAGTGCAAGTTCTCTCAACAATAATAACATAGATAGATCATATAACTATCCCTCAACATGCAACAAAGAGTCACTCCAAAGCCACTAATAGCGGAGAACAAACGTAGAGATTATGGTAGGGTACGAAACCACCTCAAAGTTATTCTTTCCAATCAATCCGTTGGGCTATTCCTATAAGTGTCACAAACAGCCCTAGAGTTCGTACTAGAATAACACCTTAAGACACAAATCAATCAAAACCCTAATGTCACCTAGATACTCCATTGTCACCTCAAGTATCCGTGGGCATGATTATATGATATGCATCACACAATCTCAGATTCATCCAACCAACATAAAAGTACTTCCAAGAGTGCCCCAAAGTTTCTACCGGAGAGTCAAGAACGTGTGCCAACTCCTATGCATAGGTTCATGGGCGGAACCCACAAGTTGGTCACCAAAACATACATCAAGTGGCACATGATATCCCATTGTCACCACAGATACGCACGGCAAGACATACATCAAGTGTTCTCAAATCTTTAAAGACTCAATCCGATAAGATTACTTCAAGAGGAAAACTCAATCCATTACAAGAGAGTAGAGGGGGAGAAGAAACGTAGGATCCAACTATAATAGCAAAGCTCGCGATACATCAAGATCGTATCACCTCAAGAACACGAGAGAGAGAGAGAGAGAGAGAGAGAGAGAGAGAGAGAGAGAGAGAGAGAGAGAGAGAGATCAAACACATAGCTACTGGTACATACCCTCAGCCCCGAGGGTGAACTACTCCCTCCTCGTAATGGATAGCACCGGGATGATGAAGATGGCCACCGGTGATGGGTTCCCCCTCCGGCAGGGTGCCAGAACGGGCTCCCGAGAGGTTTTTGGTGGCTACAGAGGCTTGCGGCGGCGGAACTCCCGATCTATCTTCTGTTCTGGAAGTTTTACGATACGTGGGTATATATGGGTGAAAGGAGTATGTCGGTGGACCGAAGGGGGGGCACGAGGCAGGGGGCGCGCCCCCCACCCTCGTGAGCACCTCCCTTTTTTCCTGACGTGCACTCCAAGTCCATCGGGTGGCTTTCCTTCCAAAAATAACTTCTCCAGTTGATTTCGTTCCGTTTTGACTCCGTCTGATATTCCTTTTCCTCGAAACACTGAAATAGGCATAAAACAGCAAATCTGGGCTAGGCCTCCGGTTAATAGGTCAGTCCCAAAAATAATATAAAAGTGGATAATAAAGCCCAATATTGCCCAAAACAGTAGATAATATAGCATGGATCAATCAAAAATTATAGATATGTTGGAGACGTATCAAGCGTCCCCAAGCTTAATTCCTGCTCGTCCTCGAGTAGGTAAATGATAAAAAAGATAATTTTTGAAGTGGAATGCTAGTTGGCATAATTTCAATGTAATTCTTCTTACTTGTGATATGAATATTCAGATCCATAAGATTCAAGACAAAAGTTCATATTGACATAAAAATAATAATACTTCAAGCATACTAACAAAGCAATTAATTTCTTCTCAAAATAACATGGCCAAAGAAAGTTATCCCTACAAAATCGTATAGTCTGGCTATGCTCCATCTTCCCCACACAAAGTATTTAAATCATGCACAACCCCGATGACAAGCCAAGCAATTGTTTCATACTTTTGTTGTTCTCAAACTTTTTCAATCTTCACGCAATACATGAGCGTGAGCCATGGACATAGCACTTATAGGTGGAATAGAATGGTGGTTGTGGAGACGACAAAAGGAGAAGATAGTCTCACATCAACTAGGCGTATCAACGGGCTATGGAGATGCCCATCAATAGATACCAATGTGAGTGAGTAGGGATTGCCATGCAACGGATGCACTAGAGCTATCAGTATATGAAAGCTCAACAAATGAAACTAAGTGGGTGTGCATCCAACTCGCTTGCTCACGAAGACCTAGGGCATTTTGAGTAAGCCCATCATTGGAATATACAAGCCAAGTTCTATAATAAAAGATTCCCACTAGTATATGAAAGTGACAAAATGAGAGACTCTCTATCATGAAGATCTTGGTGCTACTTTGAAGCACAAGTGTGGTAAGAGGATAGTAGCATTGTCCCTTCTCTCTTTTTCTCTCATTTTTTTATTTTTTTATTTGGGCCTTTTTTTATGGCCTCTTTTTTTTATTTTTTTTATTTTTTTATTTTTCATCCAGAGTCTCATCCCGACTTGTGGGGGAATCACAGTCTCCATCATCCTTTCCTCACTGGGACAATGCTCTAATAATGATGATCATCACACTTTTATTTTTCTTACAACTTAACAATTACAACTCGATACTTAGAACAAAATATGACTCTATATGTATGCCTCCGGTGGTGTACCGGGATATGCAATGATTCATGAGTGACATGTATGAAAGAATTATGAATGGTGGCTTTGCCACAAATACGATGTCAACTACATGATCATGCTAGCAATATGACAATAATGGAGCGTGTCATAATAAACGGAACGGTGGAAAGTTGCATGGCAATATATCTCGGAATGGCTATGGAAATGCCATGATATGTAGGTAGTGGCTGTTTTGAGGAAGATATATGGTGGGTGTATGATACCGGCAAAAAGTGCGCGGTATTAGTGAGGCTAGCAATGGTGGAAGGAAGAAGAGTGCGTATAATCCATGGACTCAACATTAGTCATAAAGAACTCATATACTTATTGCAAAAATCTACAAGTTATCAAAGCAAAGTATTACGTGCATGCTCCTAGGGGGATAGATTGGTAGGAAAAGACCATCGCTCGTCCCTGACCGCCACTCATAAGGAAGACAATCAATAAATAAATCATGCTCCGACTTCATCACATAACGGTTCACCATACATGCATGCTACGGGAATCACAAACTTTAACGCAAGTATTTCTCAAATTCACAACTACTCAACTAGCATGACTCTAATATCACCATCTTCATATCTCAAAACAATTATCAAGCATCAAACTTTTCTTAGTATTCAACGCACTCATAAGAATTCTTACAAATCTTTTATGCTTAGCATATTAGGATTATTTAAGCAAATTACCATGCTATTTAAGACTCTCAAAATAATATAAGTGAAGCACGAGAGTTCATCTATTTCTTCAAAATAAAACTACCACCATGCTCTAAAAGATATAAGTGAAGCACTAGAGCAAATGACAAACTACTCCGAAAGATATAAGTGAAGATCAATGAGTAGATAAATAATTATGTAACTATGAGAAGACTCTCTCTCATTTAAGAATTTAAGATCTTGGTATTTTATTCAAACAGCAAGAAAAACTAAATAAAATGACAGGACGCTCCAAGCAAAACACATATCATGTGGTGAATAAAAATATAGCTCCAAGTAAAGTTACCGATGAACGAAGACGAAAGAGGGGATGCCTTCCGGGGCATCCCCAAGCTTAGACGCTTGGTTATCCTTGAATATTACCTTGGGGTGCCTTGGGCATCCCCAAGCTTAGGCTCTTGCCACTCCTTATTCCATAGTGCATCGAAACTTTACCCAAAACTTGAAAACTTCACAACACAAAACTTAACAGAAAACTCGTGAGCTCCGTTAGCGAAAGAAAACAAAACACCACTTCAAGGTACTGTAATGAACTCATTATTTATTTATATTGGTGTTAAAACTACTGTATTCCAACTTCTCTATGGTTTATAAACTATTTTACTAGCCATAGAGTCATCTAAATAAGCAAACAACACAATGAAAACAGAATCTGTCAAAAACAGAACAGTCTGTAGTAATCTGTAACTAACGCAAACTTCTGGAACTCCAAAAATTCTAAAATAAATTGGTGGACCTGAGGAATTTGTCTAGTAATCATCTGCAAAAGGAATCAACTAAATAGAACTCTCCAGTAAAAAGTTCTAAATACTCTCGTGAGCGCTAAAGTTTCTGTTTTTTACAGCATGATCATAAAGACTTCACCCAAGTCTTCCCAAAGGTTCTACTTGGCACAAACACTAATTAAAACATAAAACCACATCTAAACAGAAGCTAGATGGATTATTTATTCCTAAACAGAACCGAAAAACAAGAAACTAAAATAAAATTGGGTTGCCTCCCAACAAGCGCTATAGTTTAACGCCCCTAGCTAGGCATTATGATTTCAATGATGCTCACATAAAAGATAAGAATTGAAACATAAAGAGAGCATCATGAAGAATATGAATAGCACATTTAAGTCTAACCCACTTCCTATGCATAGGGATTTTGTGAGCAAACAACTTATGGGAACAATAATCAACTAGCATAGGAAGGCAAAACAAGCATAACTTCAGAACTTTAAGCACATAGAGAGGAAACTTGATATTATTGCAATTCCTACAAGCATATATTCCTCCCTCATAATAATTTTCAGTAGCATCATGAATGAATTCAACAATATAACCAGCACCTAAAGCATTATTTTCATGATCTACAAGCATAGAAAATTTATTACTCTCCACATAAGCAAAATTCTTCTCATTCGGAATAGTGGGAGTATCATAAGAGACTTGAATACTATAAATTGTTTCCACATTAAAAGAGTAATGTTCAGAGAAAGGGTACTCATAATCATGACAAGTTTTATAAATATAGTCATCACTACTTTTTATAGCATAAGTTTCATCACAATAATCATCATAAGTAGCAACTTTGTTCTCATCATAATCGATTGAAACCTCTTCCCAAATAGTGGATACATCACTAAATAAAGTCATGAGCTCTCCAAATCCACTTTCATAAATATTATAAGATTCAACATCCTCCAATATTGTGGGATCACTACTTCCTAATGTTGACACTCTTCCAAACCCACTTTCATCAATATAATCATTATAGGTAGAAGGCATGCTATCATCATAACAACTTTGCATATCAAAACTTGGGAGGCTAAAAATATTATCATTATTAAGAATAGCATCCCCAAGCTTGGGACAAGCATTAATTACAGCAAATATATTCTCAAATATGTCATCCTCATCAAACATAGCTTCCCCAAGCTTGGGCCTTTTCATATCATAGGCACAATCACTGTCATCATTAATAGTATAGATAGCACCAATAGTATAGCAATTATTATATTCTTCCAAGCAAGTGCCAAAAAGATTTTCAAAATCATAAGGGGTATCATTATCTTCCCAATCATAATCATCACAACAAGCAATAGGCATAACTAGATCATCATCAAGTGTATCATCTTCATTTTCATGAGGCACAACAATAATAGGAGCAACTTTATTTGGGAGAGATACCTTTTTACCTCTCTTACTTTTTCTTTTCTTCTTCTTCACCTCATGTGTGGGTTCAATCCTCTTTTTGGAGCTCCTTATTAATGAGATTGGTTGGATAGAAGACTCCTCCTCGTTACCTGATTCATCATAAGAAACAATAGGAGGATATTGGGAAGTCTCTTCCCTTTTGTTAGCATTCTCTTCATCTTCTATTTGTTTTCTTTTCTTTATGTAATTGGCAATATAAGGATTTTCAATACAATTCACCGCACAATACATATAAGTTTTCTCTAGATCAAAATCAAGAATTCTATCAAGATTAAATTTTGGAATACCCTCAGTTATACGTTTCATTTCTTCATACCCCAAAAGAAGGCTAAGCTCTTATGATGCTCAAGGGTAATAAAATTATCAAAATATTTGGACACGACTTGATCATGAAACAAATAGCATTGGAGCTTTAAATGACCATGTTCATTGCAAAGTTCACAAGGGGCACAAAAAATATTTAATCTTTCAGCGCAATCATCAAGACTTTCTTGCAACAATTTAGTTTCTAAGTACTTATGCCTCTTGCAATATCTATCTTCCCTATTTGGTGTGTACTTGCAAACCCAATGCACTCCACAAAAATTGACATTTTTATAGGAGGCATTTTCATCATAACTAGTGCAATCATCATTAGTACTATGGATATTCAAGGGGTTCATACTAACAACATTGCAATCATGCTCATCATTCAAAGATTTAGTGCCAAACAATTTAATGCATTCTTCTTCTAACACTTTGGCACAATTTTCCTTTCCATCATACTCACGGAAGATAGTAAAAAGATGAAGCGTATGAGGTAAACTCAATTCCATTTTTTTGTAATTTTCTTTTATAACCTAAACTAGTGCTAAAACAAGAAACAAAAAGCTTCGATTGCAAGATCTAAAGATATACCTTCACTTACCTAGCCTCCCCGGCAACGGCGCCAGAAAAGAGCTTGATGTCTACTACACAACCTTCTTCTTGTAGACGTTGTTGGGCCTGCAAGTGCACATGTTTGTAGGACAGTAGCAAATTTCCCTCAAGTGGATGACCTAAGGTTTATCAATCCGTGGGAGGCGTAGGATGAAGATGGTCTCTCTCAAACAACCCTGCAACCAAATAACAAAGAGTCTTGTGTCCCCAACACACCCAATACAATGGTAAATTGTATAGGTGCACTAGTTCGGCGAAGAGATGGTGATACAAGTGCAATATGGATGGTAGATATAAGTTTTTGCAATCTGAAAATATAAAAACAGCAAGGTAACAAGTGGTAAAAGTGAGCGTAAACAGTATTGCAATGCTAGGAAACAAGGCCTAGGGTTCATACTTTCACTAGTGCAAGTTCTCTCAACAATAATAACATAGATAGATCATATAACTATCCCTCAACATGCAACAAAGATTCACTCCAAAGCCACTAATAGCGGAGAACAAACGTAGAGATTATGGTAGGGTACGAAACCACCTCAAAGTTATTCTTTCCAATCAATCCATTGGGCTATTCCTATAAGTGTCACAAACATCCCTAGAGTTCGTACTAGAATAACACCTTAAGACACAAATCAATCAAAACCCTAATGTCACCTAGATACTCCATTGTCACCTCAAGTATCCGTGGGCATGATTATATGATATGCATCACACAATCTCAGATTCATCCAACCAACATAAAAGTACTTCCAAGAGTGCCCCAAAGTTTCTACCGGAGAGTCAAGAACGTGTGCCAACTCCTATGCATAGGTTCATGGGCGGAACCCACAAGTTGGTCACCAAAACATACATCAAGTGGCACATGATATCCCATTGTCACCACAGATACGCACGGCAAGACATACATCAAGTGTTCTCAAATCTTTAAAGACTCAATCCGATAAGATTACTTCAAGGGGAAAACTCAATCCATTACAAAAGAGTAGAGGGGGAGAAGAAACATAGGATCCAACTATAATAGCAAAGCTCGTGATACATCAAGATTGTATCACCTCAAGAACACGAGAGAGAGAGAGAGATCAAACACATAGCTACTGGTACATACCCTCAGCCCCGAGGGTGAACTACTCCCTCCTCGTCATGGATAGCACCGGATGATGAAGATGGCCACGGTGATGGGTTCCCCCCGCAGGTGCCTTGAACGGGCTCCCGAGAGGTTTTGGTGGCTACAGAGGCTTGCGGCAGCGAACTCCCGATCTATCTTCTGTTCGGAAGTTTTACGATCGTGGGTATATATGGGTGAAAGGAGTACGTCGGTGGACGAAGGGGTGCCACGAGGCAGGGGCGCCCCATGGGGTGGGCGCCCCACCTCGTGAGCACCTCCTTCTTTCCCGACGCACTCCAAGTCCATCGGGTGGCTTTCCTTCCAAAAATAACTTCTCCAGCTTGATTTCGTTCCGCTTTGACTCCGTCGATATTCCTTTCCTCAAACACCAAATAGGCATAAAACAACAAATGGGCTGGGCCTCCGGTTAATAGGTTAGTCCCAAAAATAATGTAAAAGTGGATAATAAAGCCCAATATTGCCCAAAACAATAGATAATATAGCATGGAGCAACCAAAAATTATAGATACGTTGGAGACGTATCAGTAATCCGGTAATCCCGACTAAAACGGTGCGGCCGAGTCTTTTCCCACGTGATATGCTGGGAGGTTGGCTTAGTTGGGTTTTTAGGACGAGTAATGCTACACCTACGTAATCCCAGTTACATAATTAACGTAATGTGAAACATGTGAGATATTGATTGTAGATTGGGGGGAGGGAGGGGCCCACCACCATGAAAATCAGGGAGGAGACAGAGAGGCAATTTACGTTAACCCTTTCTTAGGTTGTCGTAGATGTAGAAAGATGTGAAATGCGTGAATGTGTAGTGGACGTACTATTGGAGTGCCTAATATAAATTGTGTATGCAGACCCTATGTGTTTATTTACTTCGCATGTTATCTTTGTCTCGGTTCAATAAAAAGGAGAGTTGGTGACGATGGTGTGCTTACCATCCTGCAATATAGGCCGTCCGATCTATATCTAACGAATAGGAAGGAAACTATCACAATTTACCCGCACTCCTCTCCACATTTGCAGATAAGGCCTTCCCTCGTTCATCCTTTTCTCCCACAAGATCCTGATGTTCCGTGCAACACACGGGCATCTTGCTAGTACTCCTACAATACACTATATTACTGTGAAAGTTCATATACACCGGCCGAGATTAATACAAACACGGCAAATTTTCATTACATTTCGAACTTTTATAGGACAGAAAAATAAAAGAAACCTGACCCTAAACCTATTCTACGACGGCGACCGACGTCCTCCATCTGCGATCTCCATGTACGGGGGCGGGGTTCAAGACCCGTGAAATGAAGGTGCGGTCTCCGACGAGGAAGAGTAGAACACGGGAGACGGACCGACCAGTTGGCACACCATGTCCTGCCGCCTCCCATGCCCTACTCATCCTCGGAGGAGTCCCCGACCTCGGAGGTGCTGGACGTTGGATGGCGGCAAGTAGGACGCGTGGCTGACGGTGCTCCCATCGTCGGCCGCCAGCGTGGCCACCACTTGTGCGGTCGCGTCCGTGTCCGGCTACGCTGCTATTGCTTCGCGAGTGGCGACTTGAGCGAGGGCGGCGACCTCGAGCTTCATCCCCGAAGACAAGCTCTCCCGCAGAGCATTCGCGCTCGCGATCATGGCGGATGGGGTGCCAGGTAGCAGGACGATGCGCTATGGTGTGGAGGTTAGTTGGGCATTGCCGCTTTAAGTAGCGCATTCCGGTGAGGCCAAGCGTCAGGTGCGTCATTAAGTCACATGAGTTGGTTCCTCGGGCACCGAGCCTCTTAACGACGCCATACGGACGGACGGCATGAATGCGAGCAGCTGGCGCCGGCTAGGAATGAACCCCGCGACGGCGAGAGGGACGAGGGCTTTTGGTGTGCCAGGGTAGTCAGCTGCAGTCGTGTCAACGTTGGAGATGCCCTTTGCTCACATGCGATCCCCACATGTCATTGAAAAAGCAAGACGACCCGGCATGGTCTCAAGTCCTGGGGATGCAGTTGGCCATGCTACACCACTCCGCGGACGCGGCGCGGCGCGCACGCACTTTGGTGCCCCGTGCATCCTCGACGAGTCGGGTGTTGATCTGCTGGTCGTGCCACAGCGCTAACGCCACCCTCGGCACACTGAAACCGACCGTGTCTAGCGACGATGAGCGTGTTGCTCACCGTGGTCGCCGTGTCCAGAGGCGGTGCTGGAGCTGCGCCACGTTGCTGGCCCCCACGACCCACATGAACGGTTGCCGGTGGCGAGGAGGTCGTGGGCCAGCTCCTCCATTGGATTAGTCTGCGCCACGTCATCTCGATAGGTGTGCCGCACATGTCATTTTCCCTGTTTTCCCGGTCATATTCGAGCGTCAGTGCTCCGCGTTGCGCATTAGGCGCAGAACGGGTGGTTTTTGTGCCCTGGTTCAAATGTTGTACAGTACCAAGTTGTTACCCTAGCCCCAAGTGTGGTGGTTTTGGGTACGGTACCACCCTTTTCCTTTTCAAGTAGTGAAGCATAACACTTGATTAAGTAGCCGGATGGTGTGCTAAATGTAGGTGTCCGACTGTTTGAAAGAATAATTGAGGTGTGCCCGGTCCATGCCCGCATTTAGGGGTCCAACTTACCATGTTCCGGCAGTAGTAACTATGTTAGTCACTGCGTACTCCCTCTGTTTTAATTTACTCCGCATTTTAGCTTTGCTCAAAGTCAAACTTTGTAAACTTTGACAAAGTTTATAGACATAAATAATAACATATACAATAACAAATCAATACCATTAGATTCATTATTGAATATACTTTCACATCTTATAGATTTGCTAAAGATGCATTTGTATGACTAGTTTATCTTGTGAGAGAAAAGGATGAACGGGGGAAGGCCTTATTTGCAAATGTGGAGAGGTGTGTGGGTACCTTTTTTGCAAAATTGCCATAGTTTCCTTCCTATCCTTCAGATATAAATCGGACGACCTATATTGCAGGATGGCAGGCACGCCATCATCACCAACTCTGTTTTTTTATAAGAGTCCGTCCGATTTATATCTGAGGGATAGGAAGGAAACTATGGCAATTTTTCCAAAAGATACCCACACCCCTCTCCACATTTGCAAATAAGGCCTTCCCTCATTCATCCTTTTCTCCCACAAGATAAACAACTCATACAAATGCATCTTGATGTTTCGTGCAACGCACGGGCATAGTGTAGATAAAAAGCAGAGTTGGTGATGATGGTGTGCCTGCCATCCTGCAATATAGGCCGTCCAATCTATATCTAACGGATAGGAAGGAAACTATGACAATTTACCTGCACTCCTCTCCACATTTGCAGATAAGGCCTTCCCTCGTTCATCCTTTTCTCCCACAAGATCTTGATGTTCCGTGCAACGCACGGGCATCTTGCAGGTTTTCTATAAATTTGGTCAAATTTTATGAAGTTTGACTTCAGTCAAACCTAATATGCAGAGTAAATAAAAACAGAGGGAGTATCTTACTCCGTGACCAAGACGGAAGGGAAAACGAGACAACTTATTGTTTATTTGAGCCGTTCAAGTATAATCATGTGGTGTTTCTTATTTCTCATTTCTCTCCAACCCTCTTCTCCATCAATCATGCCGCCCTCCGGTCGAGTCCATCCTCCCGCATGCCTCATTTGAACATTCCGCCGAGTATCATTCGCATGTGGGCCTAGACCATGCTTGTATTTCCGATGTTGTAATTTGTCCGACATGCATACAAACAAATGGTTCGTTTAAAGTTTCACTTTGCCTCCACTACGTGTCGCTTCCCGTCGTAGTTTTGACATCCCATTCGGTTCATGCCCCAACACATCTTGACGAGATCGATTGATGTTGAGAGATCAGTTGCGTGTCGTGCAAGGATATAAAGGTTTGGTCCGTTTCTATGATAGAAATGACCCGCCTAGGGGGGAGGGGGTCTGTGGGGATCATAGGGAGTATATTGTACATTCATAAGCGAAACGAACATATTGTACCCACCCTAGTCCTCTTTCAATCGATCTCCAGACCCCGAGATGAAATCGAGAGAGAACGAGTGGGTGCATGTGTGATACCTAAGGCGGATTCAAAATTTTGAACTGGTGATCATAGAATCCACAAATCATATATAAAGGGTATTCAATGTTCGTTTCGCTTTTGAACATACAATATACTCCCTCTGATCCTTTCTAGTTTACATATAAGTTTTATGTGTAATCAAAGTATATCTACTTTGATCAAACTTACAGAAAAAAGTATCAACATTGAACAATGCCCAATCAATATTGTTAGATTCGTACGTACTCCTAGATTTGTATTCAAACAGAGATGGTTTCCAATTTGTTTTCAACCACGTGAATGTGCTTGTTCTCGCGCATGCTCTTCCTAGTAGGATTTCGCCATGTATAGCCAGTCCAATAGTAACTTTTCTTAAGCTCCCTATCCAATAGTACTAGTGGAGTACTGACAACATCTGTAGTAGAGTATGCAGTGCTCATAGTACTCCCTCCTTCCATTTATATAGGGCCTAAGAGCAAGTACAATAGTGGGCTTATAGCCCGGTTACATGGCACTTTGGCCTGTGTGGAGGAGAGAGATGTGAAAAAGTAAGGGGAGTGAGCTCTCATGCAAGAGCCTACTATATACGCATTCCTAGGTAAATACAATAAATATGAAGAAAGAGATAGAGAGGAGATGAAAAAAAGTACTAATTCAAAAGGAGGACCGGGAGGTAGAGGCTCAACTCGACGCGGAGCGCGCGCAGGCCGCTGCCATCGAGGATCTCCTGTAGGCGGAACCGGATGCCGTGGATGTGAACCGGGCAGCGGAGGCTCAACTTGAGGTGGAGCGCACAGATGTTGCTGCCATCGAGGCCCTCCTGCAGGCAGAACCGGACGTCCTGGACTTGAACCGGGCGGCGGAGGCTCAACTCGACGCGGAGCGCGTGGATGTCGCTGCCATCGAGGCCCTCCTGCAGGCGGAATCGGACGTCCTGGACTTGAACCGGGCGGCGGAGGCTCAACTCGACGCGGATGCCTCTACCACCGAGGCCCTCTTGCAGGCGGAACAAGACGTCCTGGACTTGAACCGCGTGGTGCTCTCGTCCGTGCAGAGCGCCCGCACGCTCCGCGTGAACGAGTAGCTGGAGCCCGAGGACAACCACGGTGTGGAGACACACGTCGGTAGCTACGGCTGGTTCACGTGGGCAGCCAAAGACGACGAGGTTGTCTCATTCCGTGAGCAGTGATAGTTTTTCTTTATGTTGTTGTTTTTAGGGATCTTTTGTTGTGTAAAAACATATATCGTTATGCAAGTCGCCTGACTTTCATCATTTGGGTCAGTCTACCATTTCAGGCGGTTGGATGAATATCCTACGTCTCCTACCCTTGTTCCTCACCTCTTCTTCTTCCCCAACAGACCACCGCACGGGCCGTACGGATCCTCCCCAACATGCAGTTGGATAAACATATTGTATGAACGAAAATTATGTGTCAGCGTTAGGATGGCTGAGTTTGGTTTGATCACATGCAGTAGCATGTGTCAGTGAGGGTGCGTTCCCTTGGTTGGTTTTGCGGCGTGCATGAGCGACTGTGTGAGGGTGCGGTGCGACCGTGGCGTGCAGGAGCAACTGTGTTAGGGTGCGGTGCAACCAGGACAGTCGTGCGCAAGTGTACCTCCTTTTCATTTTGAAAACTTTAGGCAAGCTTGGCAAAAATGTGTGGCGAAGTATGGCAATGCAAGGCCTAGACCAAAACAAGATACAAGTACGTACATACTAGGAGTACTAGTGTTAAAAAAGAGAGGCGGGGTTTTCCTTCGCGGGATTAATCGATACAAATCCTTGTTTGACGTGTCAATTAATGCGTATTTTTTCTCCAAAGCCCAAAGAGCTAACCATCTCACTCCTCATCGCTTGATTAATGCAGCGCCATGCAAACCAACCTTCTCACTTCCGCATGCATGCAAGGGTATATTAATGTCCTTGGTTGCTAGTACGAGGCAAACCCCATCAATTTTGCCTCAATTAGTGTTAGTGGTCTTTTGCAAATTGTAATTTTAATATACTGGCCTAGTGTACAAAAAATGGAGGTAGTAACTATTTGACTTCCTTCCCCATTGCGGTGACGTCGACGATATCTCGAACGTTATGGTTTGGCGAAGTGCGTTCGACGAAGAACACCATTGAGGGAGACCACGGTAAGTTGTTCGCAAGTGCCACCTGCAAGCCGAGACAACCACCTTATTTGCATCCAGGAAGTCCGTTGAACCAAAGGACGCGTAAATGTACTAGTACTACTAGTACACAATAGTGTCGTCCGTCCAGCTTAGTGCGGTGAGGTGGTTTCTCGAAGAAGACGATGGAGAAGCAGAGTCAGCGAAGAGTGAAATGATGGTTGCTTCGTCCGTGCTTTGTGATTTGACGCCTCACCGCTTTGTGATTTGTGATAGAAGGGACAGGGGAGTAGACTCTGTGCTCTACACTGTACATGCGTCCAAGCACGGGAGAAAAAGGAGAGACGTTGCATTTTTCTATTCCTTCAACCAATCAATCAGGGAGCTTCGGTTCCATCTTTTTGGCTTCGGCAGCACCGTCCACAATGGTTCCCATCGATGCAAAAATCTATTTTCACATTTGGCTAGACATTGTGGATGCCCTTAACAGTACCACTTGGTTTTGCTCCTGTCTGCTAACTACACAAATCTCAATTATATTGATCTAAAAAGTTATAGAATCAAGATTAGTAAAAAGGAGGTGATTTTGCCGCGTGGATGGCGGGGGAGGTTTCTTATTTTTAGAGAAAGTTGGCCTCGCGGTTTGCTAACATGCGGTCCCACATGTCAGTGCTGCCGATCCGCGTCCCACATGAGGAAGAACAACGGCAGAAGCAACACGTGGTTAACTTGAAGAAGATGAGGGAGAAGAGGATTCAACAACGAGTGAAATGATGGTTGCTTCGTCCCTCCAACTTATTTTTTTAGCATTATTACTTCGTCCCTCCAACTTAACTGCGGGAAAGGTGCAGCTTTGTGATTTGACGCCTCATTGCTCATTACTATGCCGGCGCCATGACTGGGGTGCTTCACCCCTGCTGCTCTGCACTGTATTTCGATATGGCACGTGGACCCGGTAGCTTGATGTCCCACATGTCGGCGGAAGGGACTAGAACATTCATGAAAGCGAGCGCTCCACTCTTACGACGGAGGAGTACACGACACGGCGGCCTAGTGAACTATTACTTGTACTGTATAGTACTATAGTACTATAGTTTTGTTGTTTCGCACGATCCATCGATACAAACCCGACTAAACAGGAAACGGCGGGATTTTTCCCGCGCGGTAGATGATACTGGCCATTCATTTCAAAGGCAATTTTAATGTATGCAAACTGAATAATGAAGTGACAATATGATATCTAGTAAAACTAAAAACACATATGATTTATTGTGTTAGAGTGTAGTAGTAGTGCTATATTGCATAGTTGTTAGATGTAACATGCGAGAACGTGTAGAGATGTAGTTTTGGAGGGCCTATAGAGAGAAAAGCGTAGTACAGTCACCGGACTTCAGAATACGCTCATTACGGTCACTATATACATTTTGCGGTGATTATACGGTCACTTGCTCACCGTTCAGCATCGGATTGCACTCTGTTGACTGGCCAAATAGTCTGCATGGCACCATGTTGACTAGTTAAATTGACCACATTCCTTGTGGGTCCCACCTGTCAGTTCGCATAGGAAAAAGGTCAGATAAACACAAATTTACGCAGGCGTGACAAGACTCCAACCCGTGCGTGGGAACCACCTGGTTGTGTATGTGTCTGTCGGAGCCTGATGTGTGTGCACATGCACGTGTAGGTTGAGCTCTTGAGCGTGAGAGTGTGTGTTGGTCGTGTGGTGTGTGCATGCATGCGTGCGTGCGTGCGTGTGTGTTTGTGTGAATGTTGCGTGCGTGCGTGGCTGCATGTGTACATGTGAGTGTTGCGTGCGTGCGTGGCTGCATGTGTTCGTGTGAGTGTTGCGTGCATGCAGTTCGTGTGCATGCGTGCGTGTGTGTATAATCACCACACCAGCTTCTGTGTGTTAAAACAGACAACTCAACATACCAATACAAGGCCACCTTGTCCGCTATGCCCGCGGTCATGACTTAGAACCACCGTCCAATATTTTTTTGTCGTTTGTTTTCATTCTTACTAGAAAGATGCCCGTGCGTTGCACGTAACATCAAGATGCATTTGTATGACTAGTTTATCTTGTGAGAGAAAAGGATGAACGAGGGAAGGCCTTATTTGCAAATGTGGAGAGGTGTGTGGGTACCTTTTTGCAAAATTGCCATAGTTTCCTTCCTATCCGTCAGAAAAAAATCGGACGACCTATATTGCAGGATGGCACGAACACCATCATCACCAACACTGTTTTTATAAGAGTGTAGTGTAGATACAAGCCGACAGGTGGGCCCAATGGTAGTGAGATAATGTGATGCAACACTAGAGGTGCCACGTGGAGCGTTTAACTGGTCAACTAGTCGTGCCTTGAGCAAATACAGAGCTGTACGGTGAGCCCGTGACTGTATAATAACCACAAAACATAAATGGTGACCGTAATGAGTGGATTCTGAAGTCCAATGTACGTATCGTGCTTTCGCTTCAAATACAATGATCGTCACTGTATATATCCACGAGAGAAAGATGAAACATGCGTGAATGTGCTGGGGCGTACCTTTAGGGGACCTGGAGATAGTTTGTGTGCGTACGTGAAAGAGGCGTAGAGGGGGTGTATGCGATGGAGAGAGAGAGATGCTCTTCGTTTCTCTTTATTATGACTAACTTTATATATAGTATAAAAATATTAAAATTCACAGTGCGGAATAAATATCATTGTGGGCACCATGCAATGCAAATTAACGTTCATACTCCTCCATATAACTTTGTAATGTTGTATATATGTAGAAATTCTAAAACAATTTTTTGGCCACACTTTATTCAAAAGGAATGTTGTATGTGAAATAAACGTGAAGAGAGGGCTTTTTATACCAATGGGGTACGTGATGTAACATGTGTGAATGTGTAGTTGATGTATTTGGCAGGGCCTAGAGAGGTATGTGTGTGTATTACGTATTCGAGAGAGGCATGGATAGAGGGGCCGGCGGGGGGAGGGGGCGTGGGAGAGATAGCACGAGAAATGAGAGAGGTCTAGAGAGAGAGAGACGAATTTGATGTCACGACGAGAGATTCCCATGAGTGTGTATATGCAAGGGGGGAGGGGATAGAGGCACGAGGAGAAATGTTTTTTTTGTGTGGTGTCTGTGTTGGTATGTGTGGGTGTGAGAAGATAACGAGACCTGGGGGCAGAGGGTGTGTCACCACATGAGGTCCCGTGGGCCGAGGTGTTCGGTTCCGTCCTGCGCCACATTAGTCGGCCCATGATGCATTCAGGGAGACCCATGGATGACTAGTCGTACAAGACAAAGATAGCAGAATCGTGAAGGACTCTGTGTCCACTGACAAAGCCGACTAGTATTTGTAACCCTAGGTCCTCGGACTAAGGTAACCCCTTATCTCTGATATTACTATTCATCCAACCTAATTTTAAGGGGCATCCTATAGAATGCTCTGCTAGAATCATACTCATCGATTAGGAAGAGAGGTGTGAGACAATGCGTGAGAGACAGGCCTAAACATAATGTGCGTACAGGAGACACGTAGGCAGGTCTATGTATATAGAAAGGGTCGATGGGGATTGTGCGTGTGTATGCTTGTGAGAGGAAGAGTGCTTGTGATAAAGGTTAGTGAAAACAGAATGGTTACGAGAGGGAGGGAGGGTTATATCGAGAGCATGTCTGCGAGAAAGACACCTCGGGAGAGAGTGTGTGAGCATGTGTGAGAGACCACCGATGGAGAGTGAAACTACATGTAAAAGACTGATGTACACATTGATTAAAGATATAAACTGTATCCAAATATTAGGATGGGATCATGATATTTGCAATTCGCGTAAGGAACGGTCATTGATCCATCAGACATCTAGATTCTATCGAATTTGAGCATGTCTATGTTATTATTCGACATAATTGAGCCACATAGTTATTATTTTGAACTCCAGACAATGCATCACTTTAGCAATCGAATATAAACGTGAGTATAGTTCATGTTGTGTGTGTAAAACACATTATACATACGAAAGTTACACAATGAACATTATAAATAGCTAGCTATGAACTAGCATACATTTGAATTCAACTTAAGGTGGTTTATAAAATTTGAATTCAACATGAAGTCCATTCAATTATTTGAATTCGATATCATGGCATTTGTAAATCATACCTAAATTATGGGGCACCAATCTTTGCTCTGCTTTTGTACATAATAGCATATATAATCGTGTACAAAATAGATTCAAATTTAGCTCCTCCATTCCAAAATAATCGTGGTTGTAGGATTTTCAAGTGTCAAAATATAAAAAAGAAGCGGATAATTTAATGATGTTCTCAAACATATAAGGTCAAATTTAACGTTGTCTATTTAGGTCAATCCTCAAAGTTCAAGAGTACGCTAAACATGAATGCTTCTGTTTCAAAATTTCGAACGAAGCGCCAAAAGAGCCTCTACTCGCTGAAAACCGCGTGAGACCAATGTTTGGTAGTAGATGGAAATTACTTTTCTAACTCCGACCCGTGAAACCTACCAGCCCGACGTCCAAAGGTCTAAACCGGGGTAGGTTTGTAGCTTCATCTAGACGCCACACAACCGCCTCCGAAAAACATTCATACACAATGGCCGCCTAAGCACACATGCGCGCGGCCGAAATCACTCCCGCCCACTATTTGGGACACCTGGGATTACCATCCTACCCCCGACCCGCAGTAGGTCCAAAATTTAAGAAGGGGGCAAAGTTTGTACTTTTCCCAAATTTCAAACAAGCGCGTCCCATCTGTTCAAAAAAGCCAAAAACAAGCGCGTCCCAGACCGAAACATGGTTCTCCCTTAGCTCCCCCCTCCCCCGCCCCCTCGTCCGATTCCCCATTCGTACTCCGTGGGAGCCAAAACTACCTCTCCACCAGCCGTGAAACCCCGGCATCCTCCGTCCGCCACCCCATCCCACCCATCAACCGCCGCCCTCCTCCATCACGCTGGAGCCGATACCCCGACGTCGTCGTCCACTGCAACCTCAACCGCAACGCCCTCCATGGCTAGTAGTTGATGCCGAGGCCGAGCCGTCCATACCCGAGCCCATTCAACCACGCCGTCTTGCGCCTCACCGCTGCCGCTCCAACTTCACCACCGTCCACCGCACCGGAGCTGTTCCTGCTACGCCGTCCTTTGCCACCTTGGATCTGCTTCCCCTCCGCCGATATACGGCCACGACAACACAGTCAATACTTTGGCCATGGGTTCATCCAAGGCTGCACCCTCCTCCAAAACATCGGTTCCCCCGACAAAAAGAAGAATATCGCCGCGACATATGGAGGACACAACACTGGCAACCGGAAATGGTACTCCTCTTCCCTTATTCATGCAGATCTCACGTGTCTGCTTGCACGGTATTCATCCCATAGAAGACACTAGTTGACCGCTTCTTCTTGATACTAGATGTTCCTAGTAACTCGCGATGCACAAGGTTTCTCCTCATATACTATTTCACGTTAGCTAGAGGTCCCTCGCCCCCTGGATTTCAATTCCTGGTCAGTTGATTCCCAATTAATGAAGCATTCCCCAGCGTAACATGCGCTAGTCTGCCTATTACGCGGGGAAGCGGCGCCTCAGTGTATATCTTAGGGGCGTCTGGGGCCTAGAGCTGCTGGTGCCCGATCTGGAGGTCGGCCGGGATTAAACGGATGGCCTGGGGGCGCTGCCAAGCACGGCGGTGGTGTGAGGTCAAGGGGAGGGCGGGGCAGTGGAGGCAGGGTCTGGGCCGGTGGTCGCTGGCGGTTCGAGGAAGATCATCAATAGTGACTGGCGGGAGGTAGACGAAGGCCATCTGCCCGTTCCTTATAGATCGAATGGTTCATAAAAAAATCGACTGACCTATTTATTTCCAGTCGACTGTTATTTTGATAGGACCACATGTGGTGGTGTGCTGGAGGAGTACCTACATTTCCCAACCATCCCTGTGCTCATTGTCGGGGGGATGAACCCCAGGCAGGCAACGAAACCCGGATCAATTTCAAAAACAGCAGGGCCCGATCGCCCAAGAACCGGCGTCGCCAGCCGGTCGCCGACCGCAAAGCGCCAAGAACCCGCCAAGACCCTCGACTCGGAAGGGAACGTCGACCCGGCCGCAGCGGCTGGCGCAAGGCAGCTCAGCCGGCGCAACCTTGGCTTCCCCAGCAAGCCAACCCACCCGTGGCGTCCCCGGCAACCCGGCCACGGGTCAGCTCCCGTCCCATCCAGGCCGTACGATGGGACGAGACCTCAATCACTAATGACCAATACTATGGTGCCCCCGCCCATGCCCATGGTCAGCCGGAGCGTGGCAACAGTGCCCCTTACCTACCCGCTGACCAGGGCTGGCACGGCAACAGTGTTCCCACCCTCACCACTGACGACAGCAAGCGGCGGCCTGACGGAGAACACTATGCGCGGCTCGACTCGGCCACGCCATGACGATGGACAAGACGGCGCACAGTCCCCCTAGGCACGCGGGGCCCGCACCTAGGGGAACCCGGCGAACCACAAGCTCCCAAGTGGGACCCAGCCCGGTACCCCGGACACCGACAATACGGACCCACCAACTCGGCATATTACCATTGTAACCCTGGGTGGGTTGATCTATAAAACCCCCCAGGATTCCACGCCTAGGAGAAGAGAGATCCCCGGCATGCAAAGCCATACGAGATAAAGCAAGCAAGATAGGGCTAGCCACTACATAGCAACACCAGAGAGAAGGAGCAGCCGGAGCCTTGACCAGCCTCCTTCCTCCTCCATACAGCTCCAGGAGCGACATTGTACTATCAACCATCCAACTAAACTCGGCAGGACTAGGGGTGTTATCTCTCCGGAGAGCCCCGAACCTGGGTATGTCCGCGTCCAGCCACAAGATATCAACCTCGCCTCCGAAGCCCACCAGCGCCCTCGAGCCTCCTCCTCTCTTTAGCCATCCCTTGGCATCTGCCGTGTGCCCACCACGACAGTTGGCGCCCACCATGGGGCAGCTCGAGGAGCTGGCCGGAAGCATGCTTCGGACGGGGCCCCTCTCCTACTCCGATGAGTCCATCGCTCTGGCGGACGACGTCATCGGCGCGCTTCGCCGCCTCCTTCACTGCGTGCTGCGATCTCCGACGCTGGCCAAGCCGACGAAATACCCCAAAGGGGTGCTCAGCTACTCCGACTCCCCGCTCTCTCTCAGCGGCGGATTCACTGTCGGGTCATGATACGTCTCCAACGTATCTATAATTTTTGATTGCTCCATGCTACTTTATCTACTGTTTTGGACTATATTGGGCTTTATTTTCCACTTTTATATTATTTTTGGGACTAACATATTAACCGGAGGCCCAGCCCAGAATTGCTGTTTTTTTTGCCTATTTCAGTGTTTCGAAGAAACGGAATATCAAACGGAGTCCAAACGGAATGAAACCTTCGGGAACGTGATTTGCTCACCGAACGTGATCCAGGGGACTTGGACCCTACTCCAAGGAACAAAATAGGCGGTCACGAGGGTGGGGAGCGCACCCCCTGCCTCGTGGGCCCCCTGTTGCTCCACCGACGTACTCCTTCCTCCTACATATACCTCATTGCACTTCAAACGATCGAATCGGAGCCAAAACCTAATTCCACCGCCGCAACTTCCTGTATCCACGAGATCCCATCTTGGGGCCTGTTCCGAGTTCACGAGGGGGCATCCACCACGGAGGGCTTCTACATCATCACCATAGCCCCTCCGATGAAGTGTGAGTAGTTTACTTCAGACCTTCGGGTCCATAGCTAGTAGCTAGATGGCTTATTCTCTCTTTTTGGATCTCAATACAATGTTCTCCCCCTCTCTCGTGGAGATCTATTCGATGTAATCTTCTTTTTCCGGTGTGTTTGTTGAGACCGGTGAATAGTGGGTTTATGATCCAGATTATCTATGAATAATATTGAATCTTCTCTGAATTCTTTTATGTATGATTGGTTATCTTTGCAAGTCTCTTCGAATTATCCGTTTGGTTTGGCCAACTAGATTGGTAGTTCTTGCAGTGGGAGAAGTGCTTAGCTTTGGGTTCAATCTTGCGGTGTCCTTACCTAGTGATAGAAAGGGTTGCAAGGCACGTATTGTATTGTTGCCATCGAGGATAACAAGATGGGGTTTTTATCATATTGCATGAATTTATCCTCTACATCATGTCATCTTGCTTAAGGCGTTACTCTTTTTAACTTAATACTCTAGATGCATGTTGGATAGCGGTCGATGAGTGGAGTAATAGTAGTAGATGCAGAATCGTTTTGGTCTACTTGTCTCGGACGTGATGCCTATATACATGATCATACCTAGATATACTCATAACTATGCTCAATTCTGTCAATTCCTCAACAGTAATTTGTTCACCCACCGTAGAATACTTATGCTCTTGAGAGAAGCCACTAGTGAAACCTATGGCCCCCGGGTCTATTCTCATCATATCAATCTCCATCACTTTAATACTTGCTTTGTTTTTACTTTGCCTTTTACTTTTCACTTGGCATCTCTATTTCAAAAATACCAAAAATATTATTTATCATCTCTATCAGATCTCACTCTCGTAAGTGACCGTGAAGGGATTGACAACCCCTAATCGCGTTGGTTGTGAGGAGCTATCGTTTTGTGCAGGTACGAGGGACTTGTGCGTGGCCTCCTACTGGATTGATACCTTGGTTCTCGAAAACTGAGGGAAATACTTACGCTACTTTACTGCATCATCCTCTCCTCTTCGGGGAAATCCAACGCAGTGCTCAAGAGGTAGCAAGAAGAATTTCTGGCGCCGTTGCCGGGGAGGCTCACGCAAGAGCAAGTCAAGCACCATACCAAGTACCCATCACAATCCCTATCTCCCGCATTACATTATTTTCCATTTGCCTCTCGTTTTCCTCTCCCCCACTTCACCCTTGCCGATTTATTCGCCCTCTCTTTCCCAATCTCCTCCTCTCTTTTTTCCGTTGCCTTTTCCTCGTCCGCTTGTTTGCTCGTGTGTTGGATTGCTTGTTTGTCGCGATGGCTCTACCTAGATTTGGTGATCTTCACCTTAAAAGGTTAGAGGAGATCGAAACCAATGTCAGGAAGTTTATGGTTTTGCAATTTGAACATAATAATTTCTTTAGAAATGAGCTTAAGGAACAAAAAGGTTTTATGAGTTATATGAATAAAGAGCTCGATGATATGTCTAAAGAATTTGATGGTATAAGATCCCAAATTGCTCGTCTTGAAAAGTTGACCACTGAAATTTTGGATATGCAAGCTACATTGGTCAATAAGATGGCCGCTAAACCGAATTCACATGAAAATCAAGATGAAGATCTAAAAGTTATTGATGTGTCCCCCATTAAATCTTTGTTTTGCAATATGAATCTTGATGAAACTGAATATGATCTTCCTTTACCTAGAAGGCGTTTTAAGAATTCGGAGTTTTTAGATCTTGATGATGAAATTGACAAATGTGGGATTGAAAGAAATAAAAACCTAGATGTTGCTAAACCCACTATTTTGGATCTCAAGGAATTTAATTATGAAAATTGCTCTTTAATTGATTGTATTTCCATGTTGCAATCGGTGCTAAATTCTCCTCATGCTTATAGTCAAAATAAGGCTTTTAACGAACACATTGTTGATGCCTTGATGCAATCTTATGAAGAAAAACTTGAGTTGAAAGTCTCTATCCCTAGAAAACTCTATGATGAGTGGGAACCTACTATTAAAATTAAAATTAAAAATTATGAGTTTCATGCCTTGTGTGATTTGGGTGCTAGTGTCTCTACTATCCCCAAAACTTTGTGTGATTTGCTAGATTTCCGTGATTTTGATGATTGCTCTCTAAACTTGCATCTTGCGGATTCCACTATTAAAAATCCTATGGGAAGAATTAATGATGTTCTTATTGTTGCAAATAGCAATTATGTGCCCGTAGATTTTATCGTTCTTGATATAGATTGCAATCCTTCATGTCCTATTATTCTTGGTAGACCTTTCCTTAGAACGATTGGTGCAATTATTCATATGAAGGAAGGGAATATTAGATTCCAATTTCCCTTAAATAAGGGCATGGAACACTTCCCTAGAAATAAAATAAAATTACCATATGAATCTATCATGAGAGCCACCTATGGATTGCCTACCAAAGATGGCAATACCTAGATCTATCCTTGCTTTTATGCCTAGCTAGGGGCGTTAAACGATAGCGCTTGTTGGGAGGCAACCCAATTTTATTTTTAGTTTTTTTTGTTTTTGCTTCTGTTTAGGAATAAATAATCCATCTAGCCTCTGTTTAGATGTGGTTTTATGTTTTAATTAGTGTTTGTTCCAAGCTAGACCTATTGGATCTTCTTGGATGATAGTTATTTGATGTTGCTGTAATTTCCAGAAACTTTGCGCTCAGTGCCAGAATTATTAAAAATCACCAGAACATGATAAAATACTGATTCCAATTGCTGCTGATCAATAAACAAATTGTATAGGACGTCTAGTTTTGGTAGATTTTTTGGAGTTACAGAAGTTTCCGTTAGTTACAGATTACTACAGACTGTTCTGTTTTTTGACAGATTCTGTTTATCGTGTGTTGTTTGCTTATTTTGATGAATCTATGGCTAGTAAAATAGTTTATAATCTATATAGAAGTTGGAATACAGTAGGTTTAATACCAATATAAATAAAGAATGAGTTCATTACAGTACCTTAAAGTATTCTTTTGTTTTCTTTCTCTAACGAAGCTCACGAGATCTCTATTGAGTTTTGTGTTGTGAAGTTTTCAAGTTTTGGGTAAATTCTTTTGATGGATTATGGAACAAGGAGTGGCAAGAGCCTAAGCTTGGGTATTCCCATGGCACCCCCAAGATAATCCAAGGACACCAAAAAGTCAAAGCTTGGGGATGCCCCGGAAGGCATCCCCTCTTTCGTCTACTTCCATCGGTAATTTACTTGGAGCTATATTTTTTTTCACCACATGATATGTGTTTTGCTTGGAGCGTCTTGTATTATTTGCGTATTTGCTTGTTAGCCTACCACAATCATCCTTGCTGTACACACCTTTTGAGAGAGCCATACATAAATTGGAATTTGCTAGAATACTCTTTGTGCTTCACTTATATCTTTTGAGCTTGATAGTTTTGCTCATAGTGCTTCACTTATATCTTTTAAGCTTGATAGTTTTGCTCATAGTGCTTCACTTATATCTTTTGAGCGTGATAATTTTTGTTCTAGTGCTTCTCTTAGATCTTTTAGAGCACGATGGTGGATTTGTTTTAAAGAAACTATTGATCTCTCATGCTTCACTTAGATTATTTTGAGAGTCGTTAATAGCATGGTAATTTCCTTAATATTAATATACCTGGTATTCAAGATATGTGAAACTTTCTTTTGAGTGCGTTGAATACTAAGAAAAGTTTGATGCTTGATAATTGTTTTGAGATATGGAGGTGATAATATCAAAGTCGTGCTAGTTGAGTAGTTGTGAATTTGAGAAATGCTTGTGTTGAAGTTTGCAAGTCCCGTAGCATGCACGTATGGTTAAAGTTGTGTAACAAATTTGAAACATGAAGTGTACCTGGCTTGTGCATCCTTATGAGTGGCGGTCGGGGACGAGCGATGGTCTTTTCCTACCAATCTATCCCCCTAGGAGCATGCACGTAGTACTTGATTTTTGATGACTTCTAAATTTTTGCAATAAGTATATGAGTTCTTTTGACTAATGTTGAGTCCATGGATTATATGCACTTTTATCTTTCCGCCTTTGCTAGCCTCTTCGGTACCGTGCATTGCCCTTTCTCACCTTGAGAGTTGGTGCAAACTTCGCCAGTGCATCCAAACCCCGTGATATGATACGCTCTATCACACATAAACCTCCTTATATCTTCCTCAAAACAGCCACCATACATACCTATTATGGCATTTCCGTAGCCATTCCGACATATATTGCCATGCAAATTTCCACCGTTCCGTTCATCATCATCATGACATACTTTACTTTTGTCATATTGCCATTGCATGATCATGTAGTTGACATCGTATTTGTGGCAAAGTCACCATGCATTATTTTTCATACATGTCACTTTGATTCATTGCACCATCCCGGTACACCGCCGGAGGCATTCATATAGAGTCATATCTTGTTCTAAGTTTCGAGTTGTAATCCTTATGTTGTAATCAATAGAAGTGTGAAGATCATCATTATTAGAGCATTGCCCAATCAAAAAAAAGAGAAAGGCCAAAAATAAAAAAAAGGCCCCAAAAAAAAAGAAAATAAATAAAAAGGGCAATGTTACTATCTCTTTTTCCACACTTGTGCTTCAAAGTAGCACGTTGTTTTTCATGTAGTGAGTCTCATATATTGTGCTTCAAAGTAGCACCATGTTTTTCATATAGTGAGTCTCATAAGTTGTCTTTTTATACTAGTGGGAATTTTTCATTATAGAACTTGGCTTGTATATTCCTACGATGGGCTTCCTCAAATGCCCTAGGTCTTCATGAGCAAGCAAGTTGGATGCACACCCACTAGTTTTCTTTTGTTGAGCATTCATAGCTCTAGTGCATCTATTGCATGGCAATCCCTACTCCTCATGTTGACATCAATTGATGGTCATCTCCATAGCCCGTTGATTATCCTCGTCAATGTGAGATTTTCTCCTTTTTTGTCTTCTCCACACAATCCCCATCATCATATTCTATTCCATCCATAGTGCTATATCCATGGCTCACGCTCATGTATTGCGTGAAGGTTGAGAAAGTTTGAGATTATTTAAGTATGAAACAATTGCTTGGCTTATCATCGGGGGTATAGAAGTTGGGAACATCTTTGTGTGACGAAAATGAAGCATAGCCTAACTATATGATTTTGTAGGGATGAACTTTCTTTTACCATGCTATTTTGAGAAGACATGATTACTTTGATTAGTATGCTTGAAGTATTATTATTTTTATGTCAATATGAACTTTTGTCTTGAATCTTTCGGATCTGAATATTCATACCACAATTAAGAAGATTTACATTGAAATTATGCCAAAGTATCACTCCGCATCAAAAATTCTGTTTTTGTCATTTAGCTACTCGAGGACGAGCAGGAATTAAGCTTGGGGATGCCTGATACGTCTCCAATGTATCTATAATTTTTGATTCCTCCATGCTACTTTATCTACTGTTTTGGACTATATTGGGCTTTATTTTCCACTTTTATATTATTTTTGGGACTAACCTATTAACCGGAGGCCCAGCCCAGAATTGCTGTTTTTTGCCTATTTTAGTGTTTCGAAGAAACGGAATATCAAACGGAGTCCAAATGGAATGAAACCTTCGGGAACGTGATTTTCCCACCGAACGTGATCCAGGGGACTTGGACCCTACTCCAAGGAACAAAAGAGGCAGTCACGAGGGTGGGGGGCGCCCCCCTAGGGCGCGCCCCCTGCCTCGTGGGCCCCCTGTTGCTCCACCGACGTACTCCTTCCTCCTATATATACCTACGTACCCCCAAACGATCAGATACAGAGCAAAAAACCTAATTTCACCGCCGCAACTTCCTGTATCCACGAGATCCCATCTTGGGGCCTGTTTCGGAGCTCCGCCGGAGGGGGTATCCACCACGGAGGGCTTCTACATCATCACCATAGCCCCTCCGATGAAGTGTGAGTAGTTTACTTCAGACCTTCGGGTCCATAGCTAGTAGCTAGATGGCTTCTTCTCTCTTTTTGGATCTCAAGACAATGTTCTCCCCCTCTCTCGTGGAGATCTATTCGATGTAATCTTCTTTTTACGGCGTGTTTGTTGAGACCGATGAATTGTGGGTTCATGATCCAAATTATCTATGAATAATATTTGAATCTTCTCTGAATTCTTTTATGTATGATTGGTTATCTTTGCAAGTCTCTTCGAATTATCCGTTTGGTTTGGCCAACTAGATTGGTAGTTCTTGCAATGGGAGAAGTGCTTAGCTTTGGGTTCAATCTTGCGGTGTCCTTACCCAAAGGATGTAAAGGGTTGCAAGGCACGTATTGTATTGTTGCCATCGAGGATAACAAGATGGGGTTTTATCATATTGCATGAATTTATCCTCTACATCATGTCATCTTGCTTAAGGCGTTACTCTGTTTTTAACTTAATACTCTAGATGCATGCTTTGGATAGCGGTCGATGAGTGGAGTAATAGTAGTAGATGCGTAATCGTTTTGGTCTACTTGTCTCGGTCGTGATGCCTATATACATGATCATACGTAGATATACTCATAACTATGATCAATTCATCAATTGCTCAACAGAATTTGTTCACCCACCGTAGAATACTTATGCTCTTGAGAGAAGCCACTAGTGAAACTTATGGCCCCCGGGTCTATTCTCATCATATCAATCTCCATCACTTTAATACTTGCTTTGTTTTTACTTTGCCTTTTACTTTTCACTTTGCATCTCTATATCAAAAATACCAAAAATATTATTTATCATCTCTATCAGATCTCACTCTCTTAAGTGACCGTGAAGGGATTGACAACCCCTAATCGCGTTGGTTGCGAGGAGCTATCGTTTTGTGCAGGTACGAGGGACTTGTGCATGGCCTCCTACTGGATTGATACCTTGGTTCTCAAAAACTGAGGGAAATACTTATGCTACTTTACTTCATCATCCTCTCCTCTTCGGGGAAATCCAACGCATTGCTCAAGAGGTAGTAGGGCAATGGACGCCCGCGTAGAGGTCTTCGTCACCGGCGATGGCGCCTCTTGCCCGTCGAGCAAGGCGAGAAGAGTCGTCGAAGCCGCAGGCACCACGGCACGGACGGAGCTTTCCGACCCGCTGCGTGTCGCGATGCAGAGGCTCCGCATCCCCATCGGCACCGACGTCGATGCCACCAACGTCGCTGAAGCCCGAACCCAGCTCGAGGACAGGCGCCAGCAAATGCTGGACCTGCCCGAGACGCTGGCCGCCACAAGATGCCGCCTGGAAGCTGCTCAGATGGAGCATGATGCCGCCCATGGATTCACGCCCGCCGCGGCCGAGCCAAGCCGGGCCACCGATACTCGCGCCCGGGGAGGAGCGATCGGCCGGGCCTTCGGCGCCGTCCGGACCGTCTACGAGACCCCAGTCAAGAACATGCGTGCTACGGAGGCAGCCGCGGTCGGCCTCGACCAAGAACATGCGAGGAGCTCAAGGAGCGCATCGGGCGGATGCGCGAGCTCCTCCATGCCGCCAACACCTAGCAGGATCGCCTCAACCAGCTTGCCAAGCCGGCGGGGTCCGGCTCCGCCCGCCTTGGCGGACCCGGTGAACTCCTGCACACGTCCTCTTGGTCGCCCGGCGAGGCGCACTCCGGCCTAGCTCGGACCCGGCGCAACCCAGCCGGCACCGCCGCCGATGCTCTGGGCAACGAGCCCGCCCCAGAGACCCAGCACGGACCCGGCCAGCCTGGCCGATGTCTGGCTCCAGCCGACCCGGCCCCTGAGGGCCTGGCCGCCAGTCGACTCGGCCCACGCGCCATCGACGACGCCGACGCGCGCCACTGCCTCGATCAGCTCGCTCGCTCCCTGGAGGTGGAGGAGAGCGGCGCTATCGGGCCGGCGTGTTTCGGCCCACGCATCCGGGAGGAGCCCTTCCCCAAGGGGTTCGCGCTTCCCCGTGACATCCCCAAGTACAATGGGACCGTGAAGCCAGAAGACTGGCTCACCGACTACACCACGGCCATTGGCATCACCGGTGCCAATCGTCGTCTCGCCGTGTGCTACGCACCGCTCATGCTCCAAGGATCGACTCACACATGGTTGAACAGCCTGCCGATGGGCAGCATCAGCGCATGGGTCGATTTCGAGGCAGCATTTGTCCGCAACTTCACGGGGACGTACAAGCGGCCCGGTCGCCCCAGCCAGCTCGCCATGTGCATGAATGGGCCGATGGAGACCGGCCGCGAGTACATCGCACGCTGGACCGAGCTCCGGAACAACTGTGAGGGCGTCCATGAAGTTCAGGCGATCCAATACTTCGTCAGCGGGTGCCGAGACGGCACCCTCCTCAAGCACAAGCTTCTATGCTCCGAGCCGGCCACCATGGCCGTGCTCATGGTGACGGCGGACAAGTACGCCAAAGCCGACTCCGCCATGAAGATCCAGGTGGCGCTGGACGAGGCCGGCAAGGCGAAGCCGGTCCCTCCACAGAAGCCGGCCGGCGAAAGCAGCTGGCAGCAACACCACAAGAACAACAAGCACAAGGCCGAGCAGCCGACACAACGTCACGACAACCGGCTCGTCGCGGCCGCCGAGCCCGCGGCGGAGCCGACAGTAAAGCGTCGGCAGACCGGCAAGATGGCGTGGCAACCCGCCATGAGCTTTGAAGGGATGCTCGATGCCTCATGCAAGCACCACAGCGGCGCAAGACCCTCCACGCACATGCTTCGACAGTGCACCATCACCAAGCGCATCATGAGGGGCGACGTCCCGCCTCCTCCGGCTCCGGCACCGGCTCCGGGCGCGGGGCAGCCGCCTCCGCCTCCACCGCCGCCTCCCGCCGGCAGCGCGATGCGGAACGATGCCTACCAGGACCAGAACGCAGCCTACGTCGTCTTCACCAGCCTCGGCGACGACAAGCGCAGCAAATGCCTCCTCCGGCAGGAGGTGAACACCGTCGTCCCGGCCAAGACGGATTTCATGCATTGGCCGGATCGCCCGATCACCTGGACCCGGGAGGATCACCCGGCAGTCATGCCGAGTTCGGGTGGATACGCCCTCGTCCTCAACCCTACCATCGTCACCGGCGCACCTGCAAGTTCTCCCGAGTCCTCATCGACGGCGGCAGCAGCATCAAGATCCTCTACCGCGACACGATGACCAAGCTCGGCCTCAAGGCCGAGGACCTGGAGCCAACCCGGACCGTCTTCCACGGCATCGTACCCGGCCTCTCCTGTTCACCCATTGGCCGGGTCATCGTCCTGGCCGGCGAGGCCTCCGACGCGTCGATCCCGACCCTGGACCCGGCCGATGAGGCCGCCTTCAAGTCCTCCAAGGAAACCAAGAAAGTGAAGCTGAACCCGGAAGACCCCAGCTGCAGCATGTATGTTGTCGTAGGCGCCCGCCTCGACTGCAAATAGGAAGGCGAGCTCGTCGACTTCCTCCGTGAGAATCGGGATATCTTTGCATGGACCCCCCAAAACATGCCGGGTATCCCGAGGAAGTACGCCGAGCACAAACTCCACGCCCGCAAGGACACCAAGCCTGTCCGTCAACCCCTCCGTCGATTTTCCGAAGAGAAGAGAAGAACCATTGGTGAAGAGGTCGCCAAGCTCTTGGCGGCCGGCTTCATAATGGAAGTGTTTCACCCCGAGTGGCTGGCCAACCCAGTCCTTGTCCTAAAGAAGAACAAGTCCTTGCACATGTGGATCGACTACAACAGTCTCAACAAGGCCTGTCCCAAGGATCCGTTCGCCCTCTCGCGGATCGACCAAGTCATCGACTCGACCGCCGGGTGCGAACTGCTGTCCTTCCTGGACGCCTACTCCGGCTATCACCAGATCAAGCTGGACCCGGCCGATGCCCTGAAGACGTCCTTCATCACGCCCTTCGGGGCGTACTGCTACATCACCATGTCGTTCGGGTTGAAGAACGCTGGCGCCACCTTCCAATGCTGCATGCAGAAATGGCTGCTACCGCAACTCGGCAAGAACATCCACGTGTACGTGGACGATATCGTGGTGAAGACCAAGCAGCACCTCACGCTCCTCGACGATCTGAAGGAAACATTCGCCAACCTCCGCGAATACAAGGTCAAGCTCAAGCCAGAAAAGTGTGTCTTCGGCGTCCCAGCCGGAAAGCTACTCGGTTTCCTCGTCTCAAAACGCGGCATTGAGGCGAACCCGGAGAAGATCAAGGCCATCGAGCGCATGCGCAAGCCAACCCGGCTGTGCGATGTCCAGAAGTTCATAGGCTGCCTGGCTTCGGTCAGCCGGTTTCTAAGCCGGCTGGGCGAGAAGGCACTGCCCCTATACCAGCTAATGAAGAAAACAAGCCCGTTCGAGTGGAACGGCAAGGCGGACGAGGCCTTCCAAGACCTCAAGCCCATGCTCTCCACCACACCCGTCCTGGCCGCGCCGGCCGACAAGGAGCCGCTGTTGCTCTACATAGCCGCGACCTCGCGTGCGGTCAGCACGGTGCTGGTGGTCGAGCGACCGGAGAAGGGCAAGATCCAGGACGTCGAGCGCCCGGTCTACTACCTGAGCGAAGTGCTCTCCACCTCCAAGCAGAACTACCCACACTACCAGAAGATGTGTTACGGCGTGTACCTCATCGCCAAGAAGCTGAAGCAGTACTTTCAAGAACACGCCATCATCGTCGTCAGCACGACGCCTATCGGAGAAATAATCGGGTGCCGGGACGCCTCCGGTCGGGTCGCCAAGTGGGCGATCCAGCTAGCCGGCCACACCATCCTCTACGAGCCCCGCACCACGATCAAGTCTCAGGCCCCTGGCCGATTTCCTCGTCGACTGGATCGAGACCCAGTACCTACCGCTGCCTCCTGACTCAATGCATTGGCGCATGCACTTCGACGGGTCCAAGATGCGACTCGGCTTAGGGGCCGGCATCGTACTATCATCTCTGAAGGGTGACCGACTCCGCTACGCACTCCAGATCCACTTCGCCGCCTCCAACAACATCACCGAATACGAAGCCCTTGCGCACGGCCTCCGGCTCGCCAAGTAACTCGGCATCCGGCGCATCCTGTGCTACGGCGACTCGGACTTGGTGGTGCAGCAGTGCTCCGGTGAGTGGGACGCCCGCGACTCCAACATGGCAAGCTATCGCTTCCTCATCCAGAAGCTGTCCGGATCCTTCGATGGCTGCGAGTTCCTCCACGACCCGCGCGTGGAGAACGAGGCAGCCAACACGCTTGCCAAGATTGCCTCGTCACGTCAAGACATCCCGTCCGGCGTCTCCCTCGAGCACCTGCGTAAGCCGTCCGTCAAGCCGTGCCGGACTCCGAGTCCATCCGCGTCCCAGAAGACCCGGCCGCGCCGCAAGCCGGCCCGGGGACTGCTCAACCCAGTCCGGGAACTGCTGAACCCGGCCCGGGGGCTGCTCTACCCAGCCCGGGGCTGCTCAGCCCAACCCGGCCACCATCACCCCGGACCCGACCGTCGCCGTCACCAACCCGGGGGCTGCTCAACCCGGCCCAGGAGCCGCCGACTCGGAACCCACCCAGGTGGCCGTCTTCACCACCGTCACAGCCCCATCTTGGGCCCTGCCGATATCAGAATGGCTGGAGAACGGGGTTCTCCCCATGGACGAGACCGAGGCTCGGCAAGTTCAGCGCCGGGCGTCCGCCTACATCATCATCAACAACGAGCTCGTCAATCGCAGCTCTACCGACGTGTTCCAACGCTGCGTCGAGCAGGACCGCGGCATCGACATCCTCCTCGACATTCACCAGGGCGAGTGCGGGCACCACACTGCATCTCGATCCCTCGTGGCCAAGGCGTTCCGCCACGGCTTCTACTGGCCAACGGCCCTCGAAGACGCCGAGTCGCTCGTCCTCAAGTGCGAAGGATGCCAACGCTTCAGCGAACGCAGCCACCAGCCGGCGTCAGCACTCCGCACCATCCCGATCGCCTGTCCCTTCGCGGTCTGGGGACTCGACATGGTGGGACCCTTCAAAACCGCTCGAGGCGGCATGACGCACTTACTGGTGGCAGTGGACAAGTTCACCAAATGGATCGAGGCAAGACCAATCAAGAAACTGGATGGGCCAACAGCCGTCCGGTTCATCAAGGACATAGCGGTGCGCTACGGCATGCCGAACAGCATCATCACCGACAACGGCACCAACTTCGCCAAGGGCTCGCTCGAGCAATACTGCTCCGTCTCCGGCATCCGCCTCGACATGGCCTCCATGGCACATCCGCAGTCCAACGGGCAGGTCGAGCGGGCCAACGGACTCATCCTGTCCGGCATCAAGCCGCGACTCGTCGAGCCACTCGTCCGCTCACCCGGCAGTTGGCTCGACGAGTTGCCCGCGGTTCTCTGGAGTCTGCGCACAACACCAAACCGGTCGACCGGGTTCACCCTGTTCTTCCTTGTCTACGGATCCGAAGCCATCATCCCGACCAACGTCAAGTTCGACTCGCTGCGCGTCATGATGTACACCGAAGCAGAAGCAAGAGAAGCACGCGAAGACGGCGTCGACCTGCTTGAAGAGGTGCGCCTTCTGGCACTTAGCCGCTCGGCTATCTACCAGCAAGGCCTGAGGCACTACCACAGCAAGAAGATCGAGCCCCTCGCATTCCGCGAGGGCGACCTCGTCCTCCGACTCATCCAAGAGCAGGCAGACCAACACAAGCTGTCCTCTCCATGGGAAGGCCCGTTCATCGTGAGCAGGAGTTTGCGCGACCGCAATGCCTACTACCTCATCGACGCGCGCAAGTCGAAGAAGCGCAAGAGGGACACCGCCGGTGAAGAAATGACCCGGCTGTGGAACGGGAACTCCTCCGTTCGTTCTACAGTTAGCCGAACGAATGTATGTATCAACGCCTTTTGTAAGCACATGAAACTATGGGGTCCCCGAACGAGACTCGGGGGCTGCCTTTCGCCGACCAATTTATTGCGTCCATATTTCACACCACTTTACTACCGAACCCGGCCGCCGGCTCGACTAGCTCGACCCAGGGGCTCGGGGGCTGGCCGGCTTGATCATCACCCTGCCGCTTTACTTGGTGATTCCTGATAAAGTTAGGATGCCGCGGCCCCCCACTTTGCCCTAAAATCGCAGATCCAGCTTTGGCTGACGGCGGGCAAGCACAACGGGCTAAAGCTCCCCTACGATTCATACACTAAGTCAAAGCCGCCGGGTCGACCAACCCGGCCCGACGCTCGTCAACTAAGATAGCCGCACGACCGGCTGCTCACCAACCAGCCAAGCCGGATTGCCGCCAGCTGGCCCAGTGGGTGTTTCGCTCGCGCTCAACGCTTCTAAGGACCCAATTCCTACGGCCGCCTCTCGAAGAGCTGAACTCCTTGTCACGGACCGGAGCCTCGGCCGTCTAACTCATGGGGGAGGCTTCAGAGAGGAGCAACGCATGAAACAAGTTTGAAAAAAGCATAAGGCAAAAAGCAAATAAACACTCACAACATTTACACATAAATGTTTCAAGCAAAGGCCCACGGCCCGAGTTCATTACACCCTGAAAACCCCCACTGGGTGGGTGGACCTTCTACTTAACAGAATTTTCTACAAAAGATTCTCAGGCATTCCCAGCGCCGCGTCACGACGTCGACGGCTCCCCCCGGCCGGCCTCCGGGTCCAGCGAAGCACCGGTGTCCTCTTCGGCTTCCGCGTCGCCGTAGACGCCCGTCTCCTCCGAGCTGCCCTCCGGGTCGCGAAGAAGCAAGCAGTAGTCGTCGCCATCCACAGCCGCGCCGTCTTCCGTCCGTTCCAGATGGAACTCGTCGTGGAAGGCGAACTCAGTGATATAGCTGGCCCGGGAGACGATCCGGCCGGCCTGCTCCAGCAGCAACTGCTACGAGCCAACGCGCTGGCCCATCAGCGTGTCCAGCTGAAGATCCGGATGCCAAGACAGCGCGATCCGGAGCGCCATCTCAGCACCGGCCCGGGCGGCGGAAACGCGCCAGTCGCTAAGGCGATCCGGACCCATCTCCAACCAGCGCGCCAGACGCGTGAAGCTGTGCGGATGGACGAAGTCCGGCCACAAGGCCGCCGTCATCGCGGTACCGGCTTGGGACAACCGCTCCATCTGCGTCCCCAAGACCCGCAGCCAGACCTCAGCAGCGGCAATGATATCCTGGAAGGTCCGGGCCGTGAGCGGATCCGTCCCGGACCCAACAACACCAGCCGGGTCGCGCTGATAGCGGACGGGTTCCTCCGCCAGCCGCTGCGTCTCCGCAAAGGCCCTTGTAGCCAAAGAAGAAGCAAGTCAGAAGAGCAACAAAGAAGAAAGGGCCGGGTCCCGACCCGGCAAGCAACAAAGAAGCAGCACTTACTGGAGAAAGACTCTTCCAGGTTCTGCGCCTAGAGCAACGTACCATGTTGCTCCCGCTCCAAGGCACGGTCCCGCTCCCCGAGAGCCTTCTCCAGGTCGGCCGCCTTAGCAAGGGCCGCCTTCAGCTCGGCGTCCTTGTCTTCGGCCGCCTTCTCGGCCGCCTCACGGCAGCGAGCCTCGGCCTGGCGGGCCTCCTCAGCCGTGATGGCCCGCTCCCGCAGACGCTCCACCTCGGCCTGGAGCCAGCCCCTGTCGTCGACCAGCTGGCCACGCTGCTGGTCCGCCTCGACCAGGGCCTGCTGCGCCTCCACCACCTTGGCGGCCTCCGCCTTAAGAAGCTCCACCTCGGCCTCGAGGCGGCTCTTGTGACCCGCTAGCTGCTCGTGCAGCCGGTTGGCCTCGTCAAGAGACCTCCGGGCCGCGGCCGCCTCCGCCCTCGCCTGCGCCGCCTCAACGCCGAGACGGCCGGAATCAGCAACAAGCCGGTCATAGTGATGACCAGCCCGGAACAGCCGGGTCCGCCAAGACAGCACCTCGGCTGCAAAGAAGAAGAACTCAGCAGAAAGAACAAGACAAGACCTAAGATTTGGCCCAACTGTTACACAGTTGGCCCGAATCTCGGGGGCTACACCCAGTGGGTGCACTAGCGCGCCCCCACTAGAAGAAAAGAACACAACAAAGTACCCGCGGCGACGCGAAGCTCCTCCTCCTTGGCAGCAAGCTGCTCCTTGAGCTCCCGATGCTTTCCCAGAAGCCGGTTGAAGGCGGCAACCCGGAAGGCATCAAGGTGCTGAAGAGAAGACCAATGTCAACACGAGGTCAACACTCCTAAGATTCGACACAACTACTACATAGTTGGCCCGAACCTCGGGGGCTACATCCAGTGGGTGCACTTGCGCGCCCCCACAGAGATGAAATCACAAGAAAACAAGAACAAGAAGGACTCACCAGGACGGCGTGCTCCAGGTCGCGCGTCCGCTCTGCCTCGGCCTGGGCGAAGGCCTCAAGGCGCTCCGTCCGGCCTCAAAGATGGCGGCTGACGGCATCCAGTGCCGCCTCCTCCAGGTGCAGGGCGAAAGGCGGCCGCGCCCCGCTCGCGCTGAGCTGCGGCACGGCAGCTCGGTGCCCACCTGGCAAGGCACCAAGCGTGCCCCTGGCCCGCTGCGTGCGCCGCGCAACTCCTCCGATGCCCCTTCCGGCGCCAACAGCGATCCAGACACCGGGACGCCCCACGTCGCCACCTCAGGCACCGCCGCCTGCGGTGCCTCCACCATAGCCGACGGCGCCTTCGGCGCCGCCGCTGGGCGCCTCAAGCGACACCGCCACCACCATCAGCCCAGCCAGCGCTTCGCCCGTCGGCTCGCTGCAGGGTATCGCCCCCCACCTCCACGACCTCCTGGTCGAGGAGCACCACCTCGGGCCGCCCCCCACGGCCGCGCTCCCTCACTGACGACGGTTCGAAAACCGTCATCTCCACCACCGTGCCCTCCGGCACCTCACGCCAGGCCGGCTCCGCGCCGCCTCGCGCCCATGCCGCCGCCGCGTCGGTCCAAGCCCGGACCAACGCAGCTTCCAGCTCCGCCTCGGCCCGGTTCCTGTCCCGCCAGGCTAAGGCCTAGGCGTCGTCTGGGTCCAGGCCGAGGTCCGAGTCACCTCGTCCCTCCTCCCCGGCCAGGCCGGCAAGGTCGGACCGGCTCCTGCGGAACGCGGTCCCTTCGACGGCCGCGGCCTCTGCCTCCACCCTCGCCAGCGCGATTAGCGACCTGAAGAAGAAGGCAAAATAAGCAAAAGAGACAATAAATCTAGGCGCAAGCAGGAAATAAAGCTTACCCCGTCAAGACTGAGACCGGGGCCGGCTTCCCGCGCTTCTTCTTGGCCGGCCTCCCGGGCTCAGCCGGATCCGCCACGCGCTTCGATCCGCGGGGTCGCGGCGCGACGCTGTCCTTGCCATGCGGGCGGCTCGGCACCGCCCCATGCGAGGACCCGGCTCCGCCCACGTCGCCGCCTCCCCCGCCCAACGCCGCTACACCAAGCAACCGGCGGCAGCGTCGCCTTCAGCGCGACACGAGCAACAATTCAAGACAAAATGAGGGAGAGAAAGACTCGAAGCTTACCCGCGCGACGCCCAGTGCCGGCGTCGGGCTCGGCCACCTCCTCGCCGCCTTGGGCCGCGGGCTCCTCTGGTGCCACCGGCGCCACCTGCGACGGAGCCCGGGCGTAAGGATGCCGGATCGCGTTCAAGAGAACCTCCCGTGTCGCGTCGGGACGAGAAAAAAGATGCGCGGCGCCAAAGTAAGGAGACCAGATGCTCACCTGCGGCGCCGGGTTCACCTGGCTATACGACGCCTTGCTGAATAGCCAATCCTCTCCAAGATTGGCCCTGGAGATGACGTTGACGGCGCGCGCGGACTGCTCCACAGACAGCCGCGTTGACCCCATTCGTTTGGGGTCCTGCAGGCCGATCATCTCGCCGATGAGGCAGGAGCGCATCTGAAGCGGGAGGACCCGGCGGGTGATGAACGCGGCGAGAAGGTCCGTGCCGGTGAGCCCCTCCTGCATCCTCATCACCGTCACCCGCTCGCAGAGGTTGACGAGCTCCTGCGACGGGCGCTGGGGCGAGTAGCCCCAGTTCGTCTTCGCCCGCGGCGGCGCGATGATGAAGGGGGGAAGATTGATATGGTCCACGCCATGGTTGCAGACGTAGAAGAAGGAGTTCTGCCACTTCTTGGCAGAATCCTCGAGCGGAATCTTGGGGAAGTCTGCCCCGACCGCTTGGAGATAACGGCGGCGCCGCAGTCGGCAAACTCCACAGCCGACGGTCCCTGCTGCTTCAAGGAGAAGAAGCGCGCCCAGAGGTTGATCGTTGGCTCGACCCCCAGGTACCCCTCGCATAGGGTCACGAAGCCAGAGAGTTGGACGATGGCGCCGGTGCCAAGATGGTGCGGTTGAAGCCCGAAGAACTCCAAGAAGGCGCGGAAGAAGGCGCTCACCGGCAGCCCGAGCTCGCGCTCGAAATGAGTAAGGAAGACGACGCGCTCCTACCCCTCGCGCCGGGGCCTCTGCTCGCCGCGCGGCAGGCGGACACCGACGTCCGTCTCCCGCGGCAAGCGCCGCGAAGCTCGAAGCTGCGTGATGTCCTCGGGGGTGACGTTGGAACCCATCCAAGAGCCCGACGGCAGCGCCATGGATAGAAGCGGAAGGAAGAAGGACAACGGATAAGGTCTCTGCTCAAGGCCGCAGGCGCAGCTGTGCGTCGGTGGCAAGAAGCAGAGCGAGAGCAGGGGGACAGGAGGGCGTGAGCGAGAATAATGTTTGCCGCCTCCTTGCCCCCTCAATTTATAACCCCCGGTTCAAACGTGGGGGCGTGGGATCGTCTGCACGCGCTCATTCCACCACACCGCAATAAGTGCGCACGTACGCACGCACTAACTGCGCAGGGAAGTGCAACCGCCCCCCAGACGCCGCAATAAATCCGCACGCGTGGCCAAGGGCGCGCGGCGGCGGGCCCCGGCCCGTCGCCCAGTCCCGTCACGTGTGTGTCCTGTCTGGCCCCTCCGACTTCCGGGCACCACATGGCGCCTGCGCGAAGCCCGAGGGATCACCTCAAGATTCGACGGACTCCTCGGTTCCCGCCACGGCCGGGATGCCGCGATCCAGTTTCTGAGAAAACCGGCACAAAGTGGGTGTTGCCGGACCCGGCGTTCGCAGATTCCGCCTTGCTCAAGGGGGAAGCTGCGAAGGCCCACTCATCCGAAGACAACGGACCTTCACAGCTTCGGGGACTACTGTCGGGGGGATGAACCCCAGGCAGGCAACGGAACCCGGATCTATTTCAAAAACAGCGGGGCCCGCGCCCGCCTCATTAAACCGCCAGTCGCCAGCCGGGTCGCCGACCCAAGAAGCGCCGAACTCGCCAAGACCCTCGACTTCGGCGGTCGTCGACCCGCCCGCAGCCCAGCCAGCACAAGGCAGCTCAGCCCGCGCAACCTTGGCTTCCCAAAGAAGCCAACCCACCCGTGGCGTCCACGGCAACCCAGCCACGGGTCAGCTCCCGTCCCATCCAGGCCGTACGATGGGACAAGACCTCAATCACTGATGACCAAGACTACGGTGCCCCCGCCCATGCCCATGGTCAGCCGGAGCATGGCAACAGTGCCCCTTACCTACCCGCTGACCAGGGCTGGCACGGCAACAATGTTCCCACCCTCACCGCTGACGACAGCAAGCGGCGGCCTGACAGAGAACACTATGCGCGGCTCGACTCGGCCACGCCATGAAGATCGACAAGACGACACACAGTCCCCCTAGGCACGCGGGGCCCGCACCTAGGGGAACCCGGCGAACCACAAGCTCCCAAGTGGGACCCAGCCCGGTACCCCGGACACCGACAATACGGACCCACCGACTCGGTATATTACCATTGTAACCCTGGGTGGGTTGATCTATAAAACCCCCCAGGAGTCCACGCCTAGGAGAAGAGAGAACCCCGACATGCAAAGCCATACGAGATAAAGCAAGCAAGATAGGACTAGACACTACATAGAAACACCAGAGAGAAGGAGCAGCCGGAGCCTCGGCCAGCCTCCTTCCTCCTCCATACAGCTCCAGGAGCGACATTGTACTATCAACCATCCAACTAAACTCGGCAGGACTAGGGGTGTTATCTCTCCGGAGAGCCCCGAACCTGGGTATGTCCGGCGTCCCGCGCCCGCGCATATCAACCTCGCCTCCGAAGCCCACCAGCGCCCTCGAGCCTCCTCCTCTCTTTAGCCATCCCTTGGCATCTCCCGTGCGCCCACCACGACACTCATATATTACAAAATCATACAGAGTAGAATCTAATATTGTTTGCCATGCAATGTTGTAGAGCTATCATATGTCTCCTGTCATTTATTTTTCAGCCACCCGCTATCTGCTACTTTTAAAGTGCACTAGTTCTGCACCCGTACTCTCACTATTGTGTTTTTATGCAAGGGTATTTCAGACTCTGCTGCCTTGACAGAAGCTACAGAAACAGAAAACAAAAGTTAGAAGTCGCTCCAGCGTCGTACGCGGCTTGGCCAGACACGTTTCCGCCTTATAAAGGGTGAAGTGTCAGCAGATGGAGACGGTAAACGTAGCTCTGGAGTTGATGACCTTGCTCACCATGAACCACCATCCCAGGTGCTTGCTTTAATTTCACGGTGTCATATGTGGTTGCATGTTGCATATGGTGTCTAGCTTGTATTGAAAGCTGAAGTCGGTCTTTATTAAGATAAGGAAAGATATTTTTTACATGAACCACCATCCCGGGAGCACCAGTAAACAAATAGCTAGTCAGGGCACTGGCCAAGCCAGTGACAAACCCAGCACAAACAGGCATCACTTGGAAGCCAACTAAAAAGCCACGATGGTGGCGAAGCAGCCTGCCTCCCACCAGGCTCTCAGGTCCTAGATGATCATGCTCACCACTCCAGCCAGATGTCTAGCTTGTATTGCTTCCAATTTTTTTAAATTGCATCTGCTTAGCTTACACATTATACCTTTGAATATGACATGCCTTCCTGTTTTTGATACATACTAGTACATCTGTCTATTAACCATGTTCTTACATCAAACTAGTGTTCTTGTGTATCCCTCATCAATCACTTATGATGAGGCAGTCAGGCCAGTGGACTACTGTGAGTAAAGATCCTCATTTAAAGAATGCAGCGTCAGCCTACCGACATGATTCTCAAGAAACAACAAGGCTAGATGAAGATAGTGAATGTAGCTATGTAGTTGATTACCGCATTTCCCCTACACTAGCATCGCAGGTGCTTGCTCTAACTTGGCAGCGTGATATGTGGTTGCATGTGGCATATGGTGTCTAGATTGTAATTCTTCCACTAGTGCGCGTCGGTCCTAAACAAACGGTTTTAACCCCTTTTCGCGACGGCATCTAGAACCGTCGCCAAGTGAGTGTGGGCGATAGGGGGGTCCTTCCCACACGACCCAGAAACCGTCGGGGATATGCCCTCCTGGCACACACGTTCGGCAAAATGAGGTCGTGTGCGACCGTCGAGCGCTCAAATACGGAAATACGTACAGTACCGCTAAAAAATACAATTATACGGCGAAATTGTTTCTGGTTGCAAGTACATCCCACACAGTCAGTCCCCGCTAAACGTTTCCGTTCGTATGTACATCCCACATAGTCGCTCCAAGGAAAACGTTTTTGTTCACAGGTACATCACACACAATTTTTACCGTTAAATCGTTTGTGATAGCATTGCCATTGCACAAGATATTAATAATTTTATCGTTTGCGTTATTGAATGCATCACACACGGTACGTACAAGAAACTGTGTGGCAAAGGCTGTCCATCATACATAGTTTTAATGTGGTAAACGTTTGCGCAGGGTGGCCTAACGCAAACAGTTTTCAAGAGGATGTCGTGTGTGCAGTGGAGATTTATCGCACACGTAGTGGATACTAGAAACGTTTCTGATCTCCACGTCTATCGCAGACGGTTCGCTTTCGCAAACCGTGTGCGGTGTAATCCTTATTTAATCCATAATTAATCCCTAATTTAAAAATCACATGTTATGAATTTGAAAGTAGGCAATCACTTATTTCATATCCAACCATGTTTATTACAAATATAGGTTCAACCACGAATCCTTAATTCAATGCACAATTACATATATGTAAGAACTACATAAGCACCAAGTAAAGAATGATGAACCACAGTTGTACTAAAGACTATAAAGAGAGAGGCGAAAGACATTCTGGTTGCTGGAGAAGGTGAAGCGGAATGCCCATATTGTGCCCTCCTCCATGCGTAAAGGCCAAGACGACTCTAGGCCAACCCCTTGTGATGGTTGCCCGTCCATCCTTCACTGTCTTCATTAGGACTTCTTGATGCTCATTGTAGTCTGGATGAAATACTTTAACCTTCATTGCGTGTCCAACAATAATGTACTTTGCGAGGTAATCTTGAGTGAACTGCTTCGGGAACCACTGGGAACGAAAAAGATTCAGACATTGTTGTCTAACAACTCATTATGGGCAGTAAAAAGAGAATGCTGTAGAGTTTGTAGTTACCATCCTACAGCTCACTGTTGTGTTGGATAGAGCATAAACAAATAATTTGCTTGCCACCATTCGTATCTTTTTGCTAATAATCCTTATCAGTTTCCTCGCCTGATGCTTGTTCATCAATATCTCATTGCCCCATACGCAAAAAGGCTCGATGCATGGATCCTTGCCAAGGGCATATGTACCTACAAGCAACAAGTCAATATTAGAAGCTAACAAGTGTCCAGGCCTGGATCTATATGCACTACATTATGGAACGACGGGGGGAGTACAAACCGATGGATGAAGCTAACCTCGGCGGAAAATGGTGGCCACTCCCGTTGTTGTCCTGCATAAGTAGTGGAAATGCATGATAAGTACAGAAATCTTAACATCAAACAAATATAGCAAAGGTAAACAACATCATCTCCAAATGATAGCTTGAATGTGTTGGTTTCAACATGCTGTTAAAGCAGATATAAAATGGAAGGCAATGTTACCGATAGTAGGCTTAACAGCCATCAAATATTACAATTAAAACTGGTATTGTTGAAAATGAATAGAACGTAGGTAATGCTTAAACATCACACTGGATAAATGTGTAAAACTGAAATAAAGGGCATGTGTTAACTACACCAGGAATAACTGGAACCAAATATAGCTGTTCAAACTGGTCTTGATGTAGTCGAGCGGCACAGTTCCGACTTGCACATAATGAACCACACATTGTGAATGAATGAAATAAACAAGGCATAAATGACCAGTATAACAACCAAATATAGCCATTGAAAACGGGATGAGTCTCATCAAGAACCAACCTAACAAGCAAATACAGATAAACAGGGCATATGCTTGAAAATCGGACAAATGCTCACGCAACCAACCTAACTAGCAGATAAAGATAAACAATGCATCTGCTTGATAACTGGAGAAATGCTAAAAAAACAACCTAACAACCAAATACAGATAAACAAGGCATCTGCTTGATAATTGGACAAATGCTAAAAAAGCAACCTAACAACCAAATACAGATAAACAAGGCATCTACTTGATAACTGGACAAATACTCACTGCAACCAAACTAAGAACCAAATACAGATAAACAAGGCATCTGCTCGATAACTGAAAAAATGCTCACTCCAACCAACCTAACAATCAAATACAGATAAACAAGGCATCTACTCACTATAAACAACCAAATATAGCCATTCGTGAAACTGAAGTGGACAATTCATACTTAAACATCACATAGACCTATTGAACAATACATTTTTGCATAACTGAAATAATTAAACACGGCACAGTTAAAGCACCACACGACAAATGCTACTACAACAAAAGGTATGGGTTGGCAAGCTAGAAAAGGTAATATTTGCTGATAGAATGTTGCCTCACATTTCATGGACGGGATCCTTCCAGTTGGAAGAGCACAGACCCATGGTGCGCTCTCTGATGTCACATATGGGCTGTTTCACCTTGGAAGAACCTTCGTGGGTGCCCTCTTCATGGTCGTGGTCCATGAGATCTGACTTGGCAATTGAGGATCCCAAGCTGCCGCCGTAGAACGTGTCCTTCAGAAGTGACAAAATGGGCTCGATGGCGTATAAAGCTCGCAAATCCTTGACCGCTTGACGGAGGAGATCAGTGGCAGGGCCGTCGAAGAGATCGACGGCGGTTGAACCAGAGGGGTTGGGGATGGACCACTTAACCTGTGACCTGGCCCGCGTGAAGCCGTCGGTGTGCATGAGCTTGATGTCGCAGCCAGCTTTCCCGAGATACAGTAATACGCTAGCCCGCTGACATGAAGCCTTCGGCATGGCAACGTAGTCAACGTCTCCACCGGCTTCCGCGGCGATGTGTTGATCCGGGATCGACAGGTCAGGGTGAACGGCGGCCACCTCGCCAACGTCCACCGGAGAGGCCATGATAAACCTCTTCTCGGTCGAACGCTCATTGGGCTCCCCGGGATACGTGGTCGAGCTTAGGCTGCGACATTCTGGAGCAGGGGATATGGATCTGGCCGGGAGGGACACTACAGGCCTCATCTAAAAACTCAGGGGAGTGGGGCGACGGTATGGGAATCGTTGGATAACCTGAACTTTATTATCTAAGCTAGGAGGAACGGGCAGACCAGCAGGGTTGGTGGCGGCGGCGGCGGCCGCGAGCTAGGGTTGAAAGGGGGAGGGGTGTAACACCCCGGATGTAACTTTCCATATTTGTAACTCCAACTCTTGCCATTTTCGGCATTGTGATATGATATTCCCTCCGCGGTTGGGTTTTGTCTTTCGTTTTGCATTTTGTCCATGTCATGCATTTCATATCATGTCATCATGTGCATCTCATTTGCATACGTGTTCGTCTCATGCATCCGAGCATTTTCCCGTTGTCCGCTTTTGCAATCCGCACTCCTATGTCCCCCGGTGTCCCTTTTACATTTTTCCGTGAGCGGTACTAAACTTTCTCGAATGGATCGAGCCTTGCCAAGTGGCCTTGGTACACCACCGTAGACCACCTGTCAAGTTTCGCTCATTTGGAGCTCGTTTGGTACTCCAACAGCTTAACTGCACTCTCAAGAAGGCCTCTTTTAAGTTGCAGCCCAACACCCCTTCAAAACAGCCCAATAACCCATCTAAGTCACTTCCATGCTCTCCGTCGTCGGATCACGATCGTGGGCGAAAATCAGACTCCATTTGGAGCTTCCTAGCTCCTCTACCTATAAATATAGCTCCTTTCCCGAACCGGACGAAACCCTAGCCCGCTGCCTCCTCGCCGCCACGGACACGTCCGGACGGAGCCGGACACGCCCGCCGCCGCGCTTCGCCAATCATGAAGCCGCCACGTGGGCACTCCACACCACATCGCTGCTCGGCTCCTCATGAGGCCCGCTGGCCCAAAGGGCCCTCCCACCAGCGCCCGGGCCACACCAGCCGCCGCGCCCGGCCGCCGCCCGCCGCCAAGTCCCTCCACCGCCTCGGCACGCCGCAAGCCCAGCCGCCTTCACCCGCGCCAGGCTTCCCTCCGCCCGCCTCCGCCGCCTCACCCGCGCCTCCGCCTGGATCCGACGCCCATCTCCTCCCGGCCTCTACTCCCTCCAGCTCCGGCGAGCCACCGCCGGCCGCCTTGGAGTCCGCGCCCGGATCTGAGATCCAAATCACCTCGGTTGACTTCTTCTCCCCCGAGATATCCTCTAAGTCTTTTTCTGTCAGTAAATTGTTGCATTTTCATCATGCCATAACTTTGCACCCGTGGCTCCGTTTTGGGCGTGTAGCATACCGAAATGTTCGCCTCGACGAGTAAATCATTTAATCTCATTACATCATTTTCATTTGAGCGCATCTTGATGCCCGAAATGCTATTGGAAGAGGGCTATGTGATGTTAGTTTCAGATTCTTATCAGAACATGCACTTTTGTCAATTTTGCCATGATTGATGTGTCCACCCTATGATCTTGAGTCCTACATGTGTTTTGTAATATGCCATGCCATCTTTACAGGGGTGTATGCCATGTATTTTTGTGATCTCTGTGGTGACTAGCACAAGCATGCAAACTAGGCTTCATGATGTTGCTGATTTCAGCCCCTGCTTTATTGATATTTTATGCCATATAAACTTGATGCTACCGAGAGATCCATGCATATTTTGAGATACTTCAGTAAGGATGTTTTGAACATATGGTTATGCTCTATCCATCCATGCCCTTGTTTGCAATTATGGAGTGCCGTAGCTTGAGTCACTCGAGCTCTACTTTTGCTATAAAATGTTTCCTGGCAGATTGTTTACATGTTATTCAATTTTGCCAAGGTTGTTGTAGTTGATCCGTGTATGCTATGATGTTGTTCTTGCCATGTATAGCTTCTATGCCATGTCTTCTTGATGGATGTATGCTTAGTTTATCATGTAATGCTCTGTAGTGAGTGCATCGAGCTCTTCTACATGCCTACTCGTTATCCGTTTTTTGTCATGCCCTGTTTGCTGAATCTGTTAACGAAACTTGCTATATTGACATGGGTGCTATTGCATCTTCTGATCCTTTTTGGCTCATGGTCAGTAAGGGACTTTTGTTCTATGCTTTGGGTATATTCATGCCATGCCTTGTTTTGCTATTATAAGTTCCTGTAGCATGCTGTTTGCTTACTCTGCACATTGCTTCCTGATGCTGATTCTGCCATGTTCAGTATTTTCTCTAAGTCTGTGAAGCTGTTATATTTTGCACTTTTGCCATGCTTGTTTGGACCTATTATGGTGTGATTTAGCCATAGCTCACTGTTCATCTTTTGTCAAGCATCTTGAGTAGATCACTGCCATATGCTTTGTTTGTACGTTTGGGTGCAGTAGCTTAATTTCTTGTTGCTTGCTATGTGGCATCATGCTGTTAATGGCAGATTTGTGCCATTCTTGTTTTGCTTGTCATTTGCAAACCGTGCATCCGATTCCGGTGATCTTTATATCGATTTCAACCGAAATCATCTCACCTTTCCAGCGGCATACTTGGTTTGCCAAGTTGATGCCTGGTTCATCATTTTCCTTCAGGAGCATGCATACGCATTGCATATCACATCTCGCATATCATGCCATGTTTTGCATCATGTTGTTTGTGCATCGCCCGTGATTTATTGTGGTTCCATTGTTTGTGTTCTTGCTTTGGGTAGAGCCGGGAGACGAGTACGTGAACGAGTAACCTGTTGAGAACGCTTACGAGGATCAAGCTTTCGACAACTCTGAGAACCTTGCAGGCAAGATGACCATACCCTCGAAATCACTTCTATCTTTGCTTGCTAGATGCTCGCTCTTTTGCTATGCCTATGCTATGATGCCTATCACTTGCTTATCATGCCACCCATATTGCCATGTCAAACCTCTAACCATCCTTTCCTAGCAAACTGTTGTTTGGCTATGTTACCGCTTTGCTCAGCCCCTCTTATAACGTTGCTAGTTGCAGGTGAAGATGAAGCTTGTTCCTTGTTGGAACATGGAGATGTTGTTCCTTGTTGGAACATGTTTACTTGTTGGGGATATCACAATATATCTGCTATAATTAATGCATCTATATACTTGGTAAAGGGTGGAAGGCTCGGCCTTATGCCTGGTGTTTTGTTCCACTCTTGCCACCCTAGTTTCCGTCATACCGGTGTTATATTCCTTGATTTCGCGTTCCTTACATGGTTGGGTGATTTATGGGACCCCTTGACAGTTCGCTTTGAATAAGACTCCTCCAAAAAGGCCCAACATTGGTTTTACCATTTGCCACCTAAGCCTTTTCCCCGGTTTTCGCGAGCCCGAGGGTCATCTTTATTTAACCCCCCGACCGTGCTCCTTCGAGTCTGGCCCGAACCAGCAGATCATGAGCCACCACGGGCAACTCGAGGGCTGGTTTTACTCAGTAGGCTGACCTATCCGGTGTGCCCCGAGAACGAGATATGTGCAGCTCCTATCGGGATTTGTCGGCATAGTCGGGTGGCTTTGCTGGTCTTGTTTTATTGTTTGTCGAAATGTCTTGTAGTCCGGGATTCCAAGATCGATCGGGTCTTCCCGTAGAAGGAATATCCTTCATTGACCGTGAGAGCTTATAATGGGCTAAGTTGGGACACCTGCAGGTATTATCTTTCAAAGCCGTGCCCGCGTTATGAGGCAGATGGGAATTTGTTAATGTCCGGTTTTAGAAAACCCGAAGTTGACCTTATTTAAAACACATCAATCGCGTGTAACCGTGGATTTATCTCTTCTCGGAGTCCGGGAAGTGAACACGGTGTTGGAGTTATGTTTGACGTAAGTAGTTCAGATCACTTCTTGATCGCTACTAGCTTCACGACCGCGCTTTGCTTCTCTTCTCGCTCTCTTTTGCGAATGTAGCCACCATATATGCTAGTCGCTGTCTGCAGCTCCACCTAACAACTCTGTCCTTCCTATAAGCTTAAATAGTCTTGATCTCGCGGTGTGAGATTGCTGAGTCCCGTGACTCACAGATTCTACCAAAACAGTTGCAGGTGCCGACGATGCGGTCAGGTGACACAACCGAGCTCAAGTGGGAGTTCGACGAAGAACGTGGTCGTTACTATGTGTCTTTTCCTGATGATCAGAGTGGAGCCAGTTGGGACGATCGGGATCTATGTAGCATTTGGGGTAGTCTTCTTTTATTTTGGTTCCGTGGTCGGACTTTGAGTGTAATCTGGATGATGGATATTTATTTATGTATTGTGTGAAGTGGCGACTGTAAGCCAACTATGTATCTCTTTCCCTTATGTATTACATGGGTTGTGTGAAGATTACCTCACTTGCGACATTGCTTTCAATGCGGTTATGCCTCTAAGTCGTGCTTCGACACGTGGGAGATATAGCCGCATCGAGGGCGTTACAAGGGGTGGGTGGGGGACTGTGGAGGGGGTGGTGTTTGAGGATATGCCGCAGCTACTGAAAATTTTAGTAATGGTGGGTGGAGATGGTGGTGGACAAGGGGCAGAGGGAGGGCGACGGTTCAAATGCCTCGGCTGCTAAAATTTTACTATAAGGTCGGTGCTGGAGGAGTGTGGGCTACGGTTGAAGTACGGCGGCTACTAAAATTTTGGGTAAAGGAATTGATGCGGGGAGGGAGTGCCCAAGATCGCGCACGGTCCAATAACCATATGCATGTATGATAATAAGGAAAAGTGGCGCGAATCCGCCGATTTTTGCAACGCTCAAGGCGGGTAGTTTGTTTTTTATATTTATAGCTAGCTGGTCTATCGCACATGGTTCGTCCTAATTTCCAAATAAACTTACCCGCCTTTAGCTTCCACAGGTGGTGGTTTTACAGCGTACTTGCATCGCACACGGTTAAGCCAGTACCTCCACCCTTTGCTCACGATTGCACGGTCATGGTGATTTCAGCGCACTTGCATCACACACGGTTCAGCCAGTACCTCCACCTTAATTTGCTCGCGCTTGCGCGGTCGTGGTGATTCACATCGCACTTCGCACATAGTTTAGATATTATACCCCGTGTCCATTGAGGATCACCAGAGTCTTTGCAGCAAAAAATAACGTTAGGGAGGGTCAAAAGACAGCCACACCAGCATGTGGTCCAAATATATATGAGTGAAAAGGGTGGTATGTGATGTTCAAAATTCCAATGCACAACTTTGACCCCACGGGCCCACGGTTGGGCGCGTCATTGAAGATCGATGAGAGGGGCCAGAAGTCAAGAACCACCTGGAAGTGGCCAAATATATGTACGAATATTGGGGATGTTTAAAACTTTAAATACACAATGCATAACTTTGGTGGCACCTGCCTCGCAAACCCGAAAGCACCCTAACAACCACCTAGCTAGGATATATATATATATATATATATATATATATAATGACGTAATGTCGTACCTAGCTACGATGCTTGGCCCACCACCTCCCACTTCGTGTCAGCGGGGTGGATGCACGTAATGATCGATACTTTGGTCATACATGCATGTCGCCATGACCTACCATAAGACGGACCAATGAATCTTTCGTTTGGTCAAATGACAGTTGTTTTTGTCGATAAACCGCTTGGGCCAATAGATTGAACCATCATAAACATCGCGCGAGAGGGACCACAAAACCAGCACCTCTTGCATGCAGCCCAAAATGATGTACGTTGGGAAGGGGTGATGTGTGTTTTCAGTATAGAATAATGTACAATTTAGATGTGGTGCCTACCTCTCGATACAGACAACAACCATGAAGGCAAGGTAGTTAAGGACGAGATACGTATGCAGGGTTTGATGTAGGTCGAACCCAGCAATCCGAGCATCTGGGAGGGAATCCTGACAACGCATGAGCTCGAGCTTTGGTTGATCGACATTTGATGGTGACTGGCCCTAACATGAACTAGGAGGAATCCATTCATGGCCAACACATACCCCTCATTATCGGTCAAAGGGATGATATATATACACTCGGGGAACCCACAGATATCCGTGTCGTCACAAAAAACCGCACAAGGGAGATGTGGTCAATCAGAAGACCCCGTATACACTGCATGCGGCCTGAAAATATGTATGGGTACAATGGTGTATGATGTGTTTAAATCCCAAATGCACAAATTCGATGGGCCACGCCAATTACATTACAAACCGAACACCGTACCTGACTCCAAGCCTGGTTCAATACCTATGATGTCAGTTTCCCAACTTCGAGGCGGCAGCGCGGGGGGGGGGGGGTCGTCCCACGCATGCGCTCAAACTTTATTTTTTCTAGCATGGGACACACACACACACACACACACACACACACACACAGATATATATATATATATACATCTATACATCTATACACATATATAGTGTGCGAATAACTATGAAAGTTTCTCATTGGATGAAGCCAATCTGACGTTACAGAGATGGCAAATCCAAGCACTACTGGCCGTTGGATATCATATACATTCCACCACATTCTGCCACATGTACAATCTAGAAGACTCCATGGTTGAACTTAAGCATAATGCACAAACCTCTAAACACAAACACTTCTCCTTGTTTCTCTAGAATCTTCCATATCTTAATTGCCCAAACCTTTTTTTTCTAGATGAATTGTCAGTTTTTGTTTTACCTTTACAATGCACAATTCCATGAATCTTAAAATAGTTTTTTTACAAAACTAATTGATTTTGGATGAGATGAACTATAAGAATTAAACGAACATCTACATCATGCATATATTGGAGAAGAGGCGGGAAACCGATGAGAGGAGTGGCGAGAAACGGTAGCCTGTTTTGAATGAAAACCTAGTAGAGAAGGAAGCGTGAGCTACACGATGCATGCGCACAGTGCTTACGCATGTACTGCATGTGCTATCAAAAGGGCTCAGGGTTGCCGTTCGATATGGGAGCATCCAACGGTGCACACGTACGATCCGTGGGGTTTGGGTTCTGGCGAGTCAGAACGCAGGACTCAGATCGCAGCAGCAAGGGGGTATCATCGAAACCAACATTCAGTGGAAACCGGTGAAAACCACGAGAAAAAGATGTTTTGAAGTCAAAAAAAATTCAAAAAAATGCGGGATGTTAAGAGGATGATGTTTTATTGGCACACACAATTTCAAGTTGAAACACATTAAGAGATGTGAGCTATGAAAAAGACAAAATCAGCGTTGAATAGTGCCGACTAGTAATGTCACTATTTAGGGCGGAATTTGTCTTTTTCATAGCTCACATCTCGTAATGTTTTTCAACTTGAAATTTTGTGTCGCAATAAAACATCACGTTCTTAACATCCCACATTTTTTTCAGATTTTTATGAAACTTTAAAATATGGTTTCCACGAAGTTTTCAATGAATATCGGCTTTCGTGAGTGAACCGTGTGCTATTTGAAAACATTTCGTGAGAAGAATCTCGGTTTTTAAATCCTCGTAAATCCAAAACTAAGCTGAAAATCGTGAAACCTGCCATGGTGTCACGACATCGCACTTATATGTCGAGGAATTTTTTTCGTCCATTGTGGCGCAAGTTTTATTACAAGCCTCTTACAAACCTCGTGGTTCCGATAGGGAAACGTGTCCCCCTTGTGGGCGAAACGTAATCACTGCCTCTTTTCACCTTTTATTTTTTTTCTATGGGCAACATGAAACGACAGGATATCCGTGCTGAAATTTAAACTTATTCAGGGTTCGTTTGGCCTTTTTATACACTAATTGAGTTTCCTAGGCATTTAATATCCATAATTCAAATCTGAACTACAAATACATGCTCCAGTTCACCAAAATGGCTAGAAAAATTATACATGTGTCCTTGGGTGCATGTTTAGGTCCCATGCCAGGAATGGGAACGAATTACAACCGTACTGGTGTCATGGATCGTACTCAAACATTTCGAATCTCGGTTTTTAAGTCCCCATAAATCCTAAACTCACCAGAAAATCATCAAAGGTGGCATGGTGTCATTTCATGGCACATATATGTCGTGGTAAAAACATTGTCCAATTTGGGCCAAGCTTTATTACAAACCTCCTACAAAAACTGGAGCTTCTCTCAAAGAAACCTCGTGGTTCTGATAGGGAAACGTGTTCCCCTTGTGGGCAAAACGTAATCAATGCCTCTTTTCGCCTTGTATTTTCTTCCATGGGAAACATGGAACCACAGGATATCCGTGCTAAAATTTAAACTTATTCATGGTTCGTTTGGCCTTTTTATACACTAATTGGGTTTCCTAGTCATTTAATGTCCATAATTCAAATCTGAACTACAAATACATGCTCCAGTTCACCAAAATGGCTAGAAAAATTATACATGTGTCCTTGGGTGCATGTTTAGGTCTCATGCCAGGAACAGGAACGAATTACAACCGTACCGGTGTCCTGGATCTTCCTCAAACATTTCGAATCTCGGTTTATAAGTCCCCATAAATCCTAAACTCACTAGAAAGTCATCAAAGGTGGCAAGGTGTCATGTCATGGGACATATATGTCGTGGTAAAAACATTGCCAATTTGTGCCAAGCTTTATTACAAACCTCTTACAAACCGGAGCCTATCGCAAGAACCCTCGTGGTTTTGATAGGGAAACGTGTCCCCTTGTGGGCCAAACGATAATCATTCCCTCTTCTAGCCTCGTATTTTCTTCCACACGCGACACAAAACAACTAGAGATTCGCGCTGAACTTTGAAATTATTCAGGGTTCGTTTGACCTTTTTTATTCATCAATTGAGTTTTCTAGGCATTTAATGTCCATCATTCAAATTCGAACTACAAATACATGCTCCAAGGCACCAAAATTGCTAGAAAAAATGTACATGTTTCTTTGGGGTGCATGTTTAGGTCCCATGGAACGAATGGGAACGAATTCAACCGTCTCCCCGTCCTGGCTTGGCCACAAACATTGTGAACCTCGGTTTTAAATGTCTGTAAATCCAAAACTCACCAGGAAATCATGAAACTTGCCATGGTGTCACTACATGGTATATATAATTGTCCAATCTGGGTGAAGCTAATTACAAGCCTTTTACAAACCGGAGCCTGTCGCAACCCTCATGGTTCCGGTAGGGAAACATTCCCCTCTTGTGGGCCAAACGATAATCGATGCCTCTTCTCGCCTTGAACTTTGTTTTCTACAGGCAACATAGAATAGCAGGAGTGTCCGACTGAAATTTGAAACTGTTCAGGGCTCGTTTAGCCATTGTATATGTATTACTAATTACTAAGTTTTCTATGCATTTCATGTAGTCCATAATTCAAATTTGAACTACAACCACATGCTCCAGTGAAGCAAAATGGGTGGAAAATCGTACATGTGTCATTGGGTGCATGTTTAGGTCTCGTTTAAGGAATGAGAATGAGCAACAAACTCGTCGTCGTCCTGAAATAAGAAGAATCTCGGTTTTTAAATCCCAGTAAATAAAAAGTCACCCAAAAAACATGAAACTTGGCATGGTTGCATGACATGGCACATATATGTCGTGGTAAAAAAATCGTCCAGTTTGAGAAGAGACGCACACATCAGTAGCCAACAAAGTACTTTTTGAAACAAAAAGCTGACACGTTAATATCACAAACGGTTGTATTATATTTACCGTGTCAAAATTTAACCATACTCGGTGGCGTGCATGCACGCAACTGTTTGATTAGATGGGACGAGCGCCAGAAGTCCGACGTGCAGGTTCGACGGGACGCGTGCGAGCAGTCCGCCCGCGCAGGCTCGACGGGACGCGTGCATCCTGTCCACCTCGCAGGCTTGACGGGACATGTGCGAGCAGCAAGGCCGCCCATGCTCACCGGGAAGCATGCTCTTTGACCTCCATGCACCAGCCGCCGCCCGCCTCGCTCACAACTTCTCCATTAATGGGTTAATTAAAGCACCTGGACGGAGGGTGTTTGCTTGTGATCCCATGGCAACATTTGCTTTGTTCGTGTTTTCAACTAGTATTCCGCCCTAATTTAAATTGCCACATAGGGCAACGGATAATACAACCACAAATAAAATGGCAACAGATAATACAATGACAAATTTACAATGGCACACATAATAATTGTCTTACATATTCCGGATAATTTAAAATGCCACATGTGGCAAAGCCCGAAAGACACGGGGCAAGAGAAGGAAATTGCAGACAACGATCTGGGTCGCTACTGTCTATACTCGTCGATGGATCGCCGGGCGGCAAAATCCTCCAGCTCCTTCTTCAATTCCTCACGACTTTGCTTGAAAGCAGCCACAGATTCCTCCACCTCCTGCTCGCGCTCGACCCGGAGCTTCCTCAAGCCACCCATCAATTCCTCGACGACCGCTTTCAGCATCATCTCCGAGGCACTGCTCGGCTCATGCAGCATCTTCCAGTCGGCGGCCTCTTCCTCCTTCTCGGCGACCAACTTGAGGAGCTTCGCATTGTCATCCATGAGTTGCTCGATGAGGCCGGTCGCCTTGTCAACCGAGGCATCGCTGATCTTGAGCAGCTTCATCAAGCCGTCGACCAGCTCCTGCTGCGTTGTGACGCCAGCGAGAATGTCGTCGCCGGTGAAGGACTTCAGGAACGCCGGCTCGTCGCGATGGCCGATGTCGTGAATGCGCTTGTGAGAGCCCTCACGTGCCCATGAGAGCTTGTTCGAGGGCCCCGCGGTGCGCCCGGACATCTCTGCTGCGGCTGCGGCTTCGCGGCGGGACCTCTCTAGTGCTTCCGCGGCCTTGGTCTTTGCTGCCTGGTTATATGTCCACCCTAAACTCCTCCTACCGGTCATGGCGGAACAACTTGACAGAGAAAACCAGTTTTGTGGGTGATGAGGAGAGGAACTATGAAGTAATTTTCGAGTGGGTAGTTTTTATAGCCCGGTGCTAAGTGTGGACACATATTAGTTTGATAGGTGTGAATAGATTTGCAATTACTTATTGCGTTGTAATCAGCAATGTGACGAGAAACAAGGTCAAAATTTATTGATGGTAGAAGGTTGACAATGTGGTTACTCACCGTTGAGGCGGCCGCGGCGCGCTCCGCTCTGGCGTCCCTGTGCGCGCTCTGCTCGCCGTTGAGGCAAAGTTACAATGGCAACTGTTAATAATTCTAAGTAATTGTCTTACATATTCAGGATAACTTAAAATGCCAAATGCGTCAAGGCTCAGAACACTCACGACCTACATTTGCATACAATTATAATAAAATATAAGCTAGAAGTCTGAGTTGGTGGCCTTCCGACGATTGTCTTCTCGGACTCCATGATCAGCATAGCACCCTTACTCCGAGTGTCCCGACCCGCCTCCTCCTACGGAGCTACTGGCGCTGGGAGGCTCTTGGGCTGCTGGGCCTCTTCCAGAAGAGCTTGACAGCATGCAATCTGCGAATTCCAGAACCGCTCCATTTCCATGTGTTTGGCCTGGTAGCAAATTCCGTCGATCACCTGCATCCTCAAGATATCACGTTGGCGATGTTCTACTTTGTCGGGGACGTCAACTCCGCCAAGGATGCGCTCGAGCCTGGCCACCACATCATCGGGATCGAGGTTGACACAGCCGCCGCGGGCAATGATGAAGCCGTTGGCTGCCTTTATCTGGACTGATTCGCAGAGGTCCTCTGCCCATTCCTTGCGGGGCATCAGGCTCTCGATGAGCACTGGTGACGGCGGCTCTTCGGGTGGGTCGTCGATCATGCCGCCGAGCAGCTCTGGATCTTTTGCACGGTGGATGGCAAACTGCTCATCACACCTCCTCTACAATATGTCGATTGTGCTCCCAAGGACTGTGACGCCGATATCGCTGCCGATGGGCCATGGTGCCTGCACCGGTCGATGAAGCTCTTGCTCCCTGACCTGCTCCAGCTCGTTCTCCTCGCCGAAGATGTAACGCAGGTAGGCGTCGACGTCGAAGCTTTGGTCGTTGCCTGGCATGCTTGGAATAACTAATGGTAGATGGGTGAGGACTAGATCTTCGCAGAGTGTCGCGGCGGTGCATTGCTGCCTGGGTTATATGCAGCAAGCTGTTAGCTGGTGGAGGGAAACAGGTGAGGGAATAGGCGTGGATTTTACGATTCATCCATGTGGAGCGCGGGAAGCATTCGCTGGAGCGCGGGAAGACTAAGTGGAGCACACACACACAACCTGGATACCGTATCCGGTGCCACGTGTTATTTATCACACAAGTGTTAACATAAGGAAACATATGTGTAACTTACTAATCATCGCACACGAGTACTCGCAGACGCATCGTGTGCGACACTCCTAGCCACCGCAAGCAACTAGTTTGTATTTTCCAAAGTTTTTTGTACACACAGAATCACACACGAACTAACTGTATTGACCGTCTATGTTGTAATTTCTCATCGCAAACAGCTCATCCGAGTCAGATGTTTGCCACGTATCACACACATCTTGTTAAGTTGAACCATTTCTGTTGCGTTCCCTAATCAAAAACAGTTCGTCCGAGTGAACCGTATGCCCTATATCACACACACCTTGATCCGGCTAACCTTTTATGCTGCACTCCATAATAGCAAATGGTTCATCGGAGCGAACTGGATGCCGTATATCGCACACACATTGATATGGCTGCCCGTTTCTGTTATTCTGCCTCATCCCAAACAGTTCGAACGGGTTAATTGTATGCCCTACACCGCACACGCAACTAAAATCGGAACCGTGTTTGATGCGTCCTCCATATCAAACGTTTTACACATTTCTGACGGTTTTCATACACCACCGTTTGCGATTATGGCATCACACACAGTTTCTCGAAGGGTCTCTGATCGTAATGTCGTTACAGCATCATACAGTAGTGTTCCAATCTGGTTAAATTGCATGTGCTATTCTGCTTAGATTATACATTATACCTGTTAATGTGACATGCCTTCCTATTTTTAGTACATAGTACATCTGTCTATCAAGCATGTCCTTACATAAAACTATTGTTTCTTTTGTATCCCGCATCAATCAATATGACGAGACACCTTTAGTATATGCAGTGCGATATTAGTTGCATGCTGCTTCTAATTTGTTGAAATGCCATTTATGATGGGACGCTTTTAACTTGGCAGAGTCATATTGGTTGCATCTTTCATGTTGTGTCTAGCTTGCATTGCTTCCTATTTGTTGGAATGGTTTCTTCTTATTTTACACAAATAGTTGTGAATATGCCATGCCATCCTGTTTTTCATACATATTCCATCCTGGTATCATGTGTTTGCCTTACATCAAAGTAGTGATTGTCAGTATCATGCACGAATGAGTTCTGAAGAGTGAATTTTATTGCTTTTTCTACTTGATAATTCAAAATCAATAAAGCGGAAGGAAGTTAGCAAGGCAGTGGATAAAGGTGCTCCTTCCAAACGGAGGGCCTCTACAGATTCTACTCCTCCATCCCCCCAAGATGATTTGCAAGACAACACATGCATAGACACTCAACGTAGCTGTGTTGATGATGAGCACGTCTCCCCTAGTGCACCATGATAATCCCCAAGTGTAGGGAATCATCGTAGCAATTACCAAAGGTGGAAGTGATAAGTATGGAGTGTCGAACCCACAAGGAGCTAAAGGTAAGATCAATATTCTCTCAAGTCCTATCTGCCATTGATACGACTCTACGTACACCGAACGTTTGCTTCCAACTAGAAACGAGAAATAAAACTACGTTGTGGGTATGAAGAGGATAACTTTGCATGGTATCGGAGAGCTAAAATATAAAAGTAGGTGCTGTTATCATAAAGTTAGAATATATTACTAAATATTATAAATAGCGAGTGTGGAATAATTATGGGTCGGTGTGCAGAATTATCCTAGGCAATTGTTAACAAGACCGGTAGTCGTCATTGCAATTTCATATGAGGGAGAGGCATAAGCTAACATACTTTCTCTTCTTGGATCATTTGCACTTATGATTGGAACTCTAGCAAGCATCACAACTACTAAAGATCATTAAGGTAAAACCCAACCATAGCATTAACATATCAAGTCCCCTTTATCCCATACGCAACAACCCCCTTACTCGGGTATATGCTTCTGTCACTCAAGCAACCCACTATAAGCGAATCATGAATGTATTGCAACACCCTACAGCGGGAATCCCTCACGCTTGCGCGACACAGAGGGTACAATAGGACAACACCAAAATAAAACATACAACTCGTACCAATCTAGATCATCAATCAACCCAAGGACAAAAGATATCTACTAAAAACATCATAAGATGGCAACACATCATTGGATCATAATATGTGGCATAAAGCACCATGTTCAAGTAGGGATTATAGCAGTGTGCGGGAGAGTGGACCGCGTAAAAGAGATGAGGATGGTGATGTTGATGAAGACGATCACCGCGACAATGATTCCCCTCCCGATGGCACTCCAGCGCCACCGAGAGAGAGGAGGAGAGGTTCTCCCCCTTGTGCTTCCTCCTCCATGGCCTCCCCCCTAGATGGGGAGAGGTTCTCCCTCTGGTGCTTGGCCTTCATGGTGATGATGGCCCCTCCGGGATCCTCCTCCATGGCCTCCGGTGATGATGGCCCTCTTCGGCAGGATGCCAGAGAGGGCCTAGATTGATTTCTCGTGGCTATAGAGGCTTGCGGCAGTGGAACTTCCGATCTAGGTTATTTTCTGGAAGTTTCTGTATTTATAGGAATTTTTGGCGTAGATCTCACGACAGGGGGTCTCCGAGTCGTCCATAAGATAGGGGCCCACGCCCAGGGGGTGGGCGCGCCCCCACCCTCGTGGACAGCCCGGGACTCTTCTGGCCCAACTCTTTTACTCCGGGGGCTTCTTTTGGTCCATAAAAATCATCAAAAATTGGCACATCAATTGGACTCCGTTTGGTATTCCTTTTCTGTAAAACTCAAAAACAAGGAAAAAACAGAAACTGGCACTGGGCTCTAGGTTAATAGGTTAGCCCCAAAAATCATATAAAATAGCATATAAATGCATATAAAACATCTAAGATGGATAATATAATAGCATGAATACTTCATAAATTATAGATACGTTGCAGACGTATCAGCATCCCCAAGCTTAATTCCTGCTCGTCCTCGAGTAGGTAAATGATAAAAGAAATAATTTATGAAGTGTGAATGCTAGCAGGTGCACAAGTTTGATAAATGATAATTTCAATCACCTTTTCTAGCATCATTATATGTCATAACAGTAGCTCATCTCATGATCAAGTAACAAGCTATTCAATGTTAAAGTATAGATCATAAACTTTCTTGAAAACTAACAAACCGTGCTCTTAGTCATCAAACAATTGCAATTCATCTTATTTTTGGGAAGGGTCTATGTAAGAGCTTTGATTCAGCAAACTCCACATACTCAACTATCATTTAATATTTCACAATTGCTAACACTCATGTGCTATTTATGGGTTCAAAGTTTTAATCGGACACAGAGAAAGATAGGGGCTTATAGTTTCGTCTCCCAACCATTTGCCTCAAGGGTAATGTCAACCATAATAATTTATGAAAACCTACATCCAAGTGGCTATATATAACCGGATCGCTCCAACACAAAGTGCTTGCCGAAGGAAAAAGTGTAAAAAGGAAAGGTGATGATCACCATGACTCTTGTATAAGGGTAGAAGATAAATGTAAAATATAGGCCCTTCGCAGAGGGAAGCAGAGGTTGTCATGCGCTTTTATGGTTGGATGCACAAAATCTTAATGCAAAATAACGTCACTTTATATTGCCTCTTGTGATAAAGACCTTTATTATGCAGTCCGTCGCTTTTATTTCTTCCCTGTCACAAGTTCGTATAAAGCTTATTTTCTTCGCACTAATTGATCATACATATTTAGAGAGCAATTTTATTGCATGCACCAATGACAACTTACTTGAAGGATCTTACTCAATCCTTAGGTAGGTATGGTGGACTCTCATGGCAAAACTGGTTTAAGGGATGTTTGGAAGCACAAGTAGTATTTCTACTTGGTGCAAAGAATTTGGATAGCATGAGAGGGAAAGGCAATCCCAACATGTTGGATGATCCAAGACAATATAACGTTTCGGATATAGGAAAACATAACCCATTAAGTTGTCTTCCTTGTCCAACATCAACCTTTTATCATGTCATATTTTAATGAGTGCTCACAATTACAAAAGATGTCCAAGATAGTATACTTATATGTGAAATCTCTCTTCCTTCAATATTCTTTCATGAATTGTTCAAGTGACCAATTCTGCGTTTGCTAACTTTCAATAAGTTTACTACCTATACTTATTCTGTGTGAAGTCATTACTCCCCATGTTATAAGCATATGAAATGTATATAAATTCAGATTTATGATATTCAATTCATTCAACCATTTACTCATAGGATATACGTGAAGCACGTGAGTAAATGACAAACTACTCCAAAAAGATATAAGTGAAGAACATTGAGTAGTCAAATAATTAACTAGCCATGGGAGGATTCTTTTTTATTCAAGATTTCAGATCCAATGATTTTATTCAAACATCAAGTAAAGTTGAAAATACGCTCCAAGCAAAACACATATCATGTGACGAATAAAAATATAGCTCCGAGTAAGGTATACCGATAGTTTTGAAGACGAAAGAGGGGAAGCCTTCCGGGGCATCCCCAAGCTTAGGCGCTTGAGTCTTCTTTGAATATTACCTTGGGGTGAATCGGACATCCCCAAACTTAGGGTATTTCCACTCCTTATTCTCCTCATATCGATATCTCACCCAAAGCTTCAAAGCTTCAATCACACAAAACTTAACGGAACTTCGTGAGATGGGTTAGTATGATAAAGAGTAAACCATTCACTTTGGTACTGTCAAAGACAAGGCTCATAATTGTTCTCACACAATACCTACTGTACCATACCATTTCTAAAATTTATATTGAAAAATATAAGCCACAGAAACTAGAAAACAAGCAAACTATGCAATGAAAACAGAATCTGTCAGAAACAGAACAGTCTGTAATGAGCTGAACAGCAACCATACTTCTGCTACTCCAAAAATTATGAGATAAATTGGTGGACGTGAGGAATTTTTATATTAATCTTCTGCAAAAAGAATCAACTCAAAAGCACTCTTCTGTAAAAAAAATGGTAGCTAATCCCGTGAGCGCAAAGTTTATGTTTTTTACAGCAAGATCACATTAACTCTCACCCAAGTCTTCCCAAATGTCTTACTTGGCACTTTATTGAAACAAAAAGCTATAAAACATGATTACTACAGTAGCTTAATCATGTAAACACACAAAAACAGTAAGGGTAAATATTGGGTTGTCTCCCAACAAGCGCTTTTCTTTAATGTCTTTTAGCTAGGCATGATGATTTCAATGATGCTCACATAAAAGAAAAGAATTGAAACATAAAGAGAGCATCATGAAGAATATGACTAGCACATTTGAATCTATCCCACTTCCTATGCCTAGGTATTTTGTGAACACATAATTTATAGGAACAAGAATCAACTAGCATAGGAAGGCAAAACAAGTATAACTTCAAAACTTTAAGCACATAGAGAGGAAACTTGATATTATTGCAACTTCTACAAGCATATATTCCTACCTCATAATAAATTTCAGTAGCATCATGAATGAATTCAACAATATAACCATCACATAAAGCATTCTTTTCATGATCTACAAGCATAGAAATTTTTCTACTCTCCACATAAGCAAAATTCTTCTCATTCGGAATAGTGGGATCACTAATTCCTAATGTTGACACTCTTCCAAACCCGCTTTAGATGATAGTATTATTCATACTCCAAAAGATATAAGTGAAGTTAATGGAGCATTCTACAATTAATATAGACTAACCAATATCCAAGCTCAAAATATATAAGTGAAGCACACAAAGCATTCTATAAAACCATACTCAAAATATTTAAGTGAAGCACAAAGAGCATTCTATAAGGTCATACTCAAAAGATATAAGTGAAGCACATGAATAATTCTATAAATTGATGAAGGGACATCTCATACTAGCATGGTTCTTAAAGAAAAATAAAAAACACAAAGGACACAAATCATGTGAACAAAACAAAAACCAAAGTATACTGATAATTGTTTAAGAAGAAAGATGGGATGCCAACCGAGGCATCCCCAAGCTTAGATGCTTGAGTATCCTTGGAATATTTACTTGGGTGCCTTGGGCATCCCCAAGCTTTAACTCTTGCCTCCCTTTATTCTTCTCACATCGGTAACTCATCGTTCTTCGAACACTTCATCCACAAAAACTTAACAAAAACTTTGTGAGATCCGTTAGTATACTAAAGCAAATCACTATCGTTAGGTACTGTTGGAAACTCATACCAATTTCATATTAGCACTTTATCTACTGTGTTCCAAATTCACCATGGTTCATACCCCCCGATACTACCCATAGATTCATCAAAATAAGCGATCAACACATAGAAAACAAAATTTATCAAAAACAGGACAGTCTGTAGTAATCTGGAAGTTTAGAAAACAGAATCTGTCAAAAAATATAAAAATTTGAAACATTTGTACATAAGTAATGTGCAAAAAGTTTCAGACCCATTCTACTTTCCAGTAAAAAATGAAAATTCACGTGCTATAGCCAAAGTTTCTGTTTTTGTACTGCACATAGTAAACAAGCAATCTAATCATCCTAAAACCAAAGCTTGGCACATTATTTTTATAATACAATGGATATATACAAGGAGAAAATTATTTTCAGAGAAGCTTCCATTAAATTTTTTACATTGTTTCCATGAGCATGAACACAAGTATTCAAGGTCGATCCTCACTTCTTCAATGCATAACCTTCCAATCACTTCTCTTATTGAAAAACTTTTTAGGCATGAGAGGCAAGTAAATTTTTTTGTATTTTCATCCTTAATTTTTTTGTATGCTTCACCCACAACTAAACATAAACAAAAAGGAAAAACAAAATCTACTTAGTGAAGAAAGCAAATGTAACATCCCAAAATTCTAAATTTTGGAATGTTATATTAAATAAATATTTATGCTTGTTTGTTTGATAGTGGTGTGGTTGCTTGTGTGAAATTGAGTGAAATTTGAAACTTTCTGAAAGTTGAATGAGAGGGAATGAAATGACTTTCCCAAACTTCCACCTTGCATTTATGATCTCCATGAATTCAAATTCTTTTCATCACAAAACCCTGGAGAGAAGATGACATGACTTCTTCCATTTATTTAAATGACAAGGGTGTTGAAAATATTTGAATTTCATTTGAAAATATTTCCAATTCTGAAAATTTATGCAACTCAATGATTTTCACGAGAGAAGATAAAATGACTTCTTCAAATTAAATGAAATATGAGTTGGGAGTTTTAAAAGAATTAAATCCAAAGTTCTTTTGAATTTATTTCCAATTTGGAGTTATTTGAGTTTTATTCAAAATATTTTTCTCCAAAAACAAAATATATGGAAAATAGGGTAACATGATTCCCTACATCAGAAAATTGGAGAGAAATTAATTTGAAGTCATTTTGGTATTTTAAAAATAATTTTTGTTGGATTTTATTGGACTAGAAGCACTCTTTGCTTTATTTAAATTTGTGTGTATTTTATTTAACGCTAGAATAATGTTCATCATGTAGGAAATCTTTTTCTGAAAATTTTGATATATTTTATGCCTATATAATATTTTCATTTTTTTATCATTTTGTTTTCCTCTCTGTTTGTATATATTCACAGCGCCTTGGGCCAAAGGCCCAAGCCGCCAACCAGCCGGCCGGCCAAGGCCAAGACCATCGCACGCACGCACCTAGGGAGCCAGGGAGACAAGGTTTTCTATTCTTTTACAAATCCTAGTAGGATTTGATCCCGTTTCGTTATTCCGTTTTTATTCCTAGGATTCCTAATCCTAGTCTATTTCTTGCCCCCTACCCCAAGCAAAACCCTCCCTCCCACTATAAATACCCAAGCACCCCCTCCAACACATCAAACCAACACCTCTCATCTCCTCTCCAGCAGCAAGCAGTCAGTGCACCACCACCGCCGCCAAGTGCCGCCGCCGCCTCGACCTCTCCTGAGATTTATATGATCTCCTCTCCACCGTCCGTGATCTCCTTTCCTCTAGGATCAACCACAACATCGGATCCGATCTTCTTCCCCAACTCCGACGACTACTCCGTGAGATCCACGAAATCCCGTAATTCATTTTTTTCAGAAAATAGCAATCTTAGAAAATTCATATCTTTTAGAGTTTTTAGTATTTTGAGTGATTCCAATTGCTATGTGTCACAAATTTGCGGAAGTTTCTGTTAGTGTCTCTGGACTTCAAATTTGAGTAGTTTAAATTTGAATTTGATAAATTTTGTTCAGATTAGTATTTTGGCCATAACTTGAGTTTAAAAATAGGTTTTTAATTAATTCCTTTTGCTCCTGGTCACTTATGAAATTTTTTAGCTGTAGGATTTAGTTTGGTAATTTTGGAGTATTTTAAATTAGATTTTAGTAAAACAGTACTGTTTTTCTTATATAGTTGTTTTAGTTATGTAATTATTGTTTTTAATTATTTTTAGTTCATTCCTTTTGTAGATTTTCACTTGTTGTTATATGTTTATGTTTAGCTACAGTAGATAAATTTTTGTAGTTATTTATTAGTGTTTAGCTACTGTTTTTGTAATTGCTTGTTTAGTTCATAGTGATAGTGGATAAAAATAGTTTTATTAGTTTTAAAAGTAATTCTTTTCCACTTCAAGTTATATTGTTTTTGTTTCTGTTATTTGTGAACACATTAGCTGTTATATTTATTTAGTATAGCTTATTAATTTTTAATAAATGATTTTCTGTTATAGTTGTCTTAGTGTTTTGCTAGTTGCTATATTTGTTCTAGTATTCACTAGATGGTTATAGTAGTTTTATATTAGTTCTTTTTGTTAGTTAGTAAATTAGTAATTTATTTTCTGTTATTTTATTAGATTTATATTTTCTTTGCTGTAGAAAAAAAATATTAGAATAATTTAGTAATGTTATGTTAAGATTTGTGTGAGTTGGTCACCACTAGTTTGTCCTTGAATTTTTCTTTCGAAGTTTTTCCTTTGGTTTTCGACTTGGTTTTCTTGTTGCTTTTATTTTGATTGAGTATTGTTATGATTGATAGAATTGATTGCTAGGATGATTGCTTATATGATTGTCTGTGTAATATAGATTTTGAAAGGAGTGACGAATAGTTCTACCAAGTCTTTATTATGAGAGCGTTATTATCTTCATCAAGTAATACCAGGCAAGTTCACTTTGACCATGTTTTTCATACCTATGTGTTTTATTGCATCTAGTGTCATCTTCGCAACAAACCCTCCAAAGAGTGATATTGAATTCTTGTAGTTGAGTAGTATGCATGAGGTAGGAACCCATCACCCTGTTACCAAGCCCGGATGATATTTTATTTTAATGCTACGCTATAGTAGACGGGTTTGGTATGAGTGCTCGGGAGTGGTGTGAGAAAGGAGGATCTACGTCAATGACGACAACTCCATGATGGAATCTGCAAGGACTGCATCTTCAAGGCCTCAAGACTTCAAGACTCGAGACAAGAATTCAATACACACTACTGGGTGAAGGATGGTTGACGGGCACCTGGAGAATCCAAAGGTTGGCGGCATGCATGGAGAAGCGCCATGACATCTTGCGGAAAGCTTCACCCAGACTCAAAGAGACGGAAGAATACTTCATGCCCGAAGCTTACTGCAAACCGCAAGTCACTATGGGCTCGGCTTGGTTGATCCTAGTTGTGACTCGCTAGGACGGTGCTAGCAGATGTAGAACTACGGTAGGATTGAATGAGCACCGGACAGTGGTCAGGGGAACTCTTCGGAAGACCATGTTTCGGTCATCTTGTTCTCAAACACCCTAAAGTGCGAGAACGTAAAAAGAGGGATCGAATCTTGCGGGTAAAGTGTACAAACCTCTGAGAGGGTTAAAACCTAATCGATTAGCCGTGTCCCGTTACGGACAATTTGAGCCTCTGGACTTGGATCTATCTCGGAACTCTCAACACCGGATTGATAATTTAATTGTGGGCAACATATGATGATTTTGGGCTATGAGACATCGGTTGGCGGAACCATGTCATGATAGAAAACTCTATAGTACAGACTTCATTTATCCCTTTGATGTAGGGAAAATAAAACCAGCTTTTACGCAAACAAAACTCAGATCTGAGCCAAAAAGCCATACTGCATATAGTATAGTTTATCATCTGTTTTCTCTTATTGTGATCTTGCCGTACATTCAATGTAATTGACCTACATGGCTGCAATGTATCATGTTGCAGATATTTCCTCGACGAGTAAGAGTTACGATCTGGGTTACGGTCTACACTCAACCTGCCGATGGCGTTGATGGGACTCCACACCCGTTTGATTGTTTCCGCTGAGTATTACGAGGTATATATCATTTTACGTTATTTATACATGTGATTGCACTTTGATATATACATTGATGTACTGTGTGTGCCAAAGATACTTGATCCGTGGATGGCATGATACACGAGGCTTGACTGTCTGAGGTCGGGTCGCTACAGATATGGTATCAGAGCACATGTTGACTATAGAACGTGACCCTAGAAATCGGAAAGTCCCTAGGATAGTAAATCTCTAAAACTTCTTTTCAAAGTAGTCCATTACTTCTCATCTTTTCTGATTTTATCAAATATCCCCTCTTATCTCAAATAGTTAGACTATACACCTTTCCCTTTTGACCACATGAAGGATCAACTGAAGCCGCTCCAAGAAAGATATCAGACAGCTGATGACCTCTTCAAAGTAACAAAGGTTTCACCATGCATTAGAAGAGTTGAAGCTGCAACAATTGAAGACTCCGAAGACTAGAAGAATTTGAAGAATCTGAAGAATTATTTGACCTTTAGAAGACCAAACCCCTGTTACACACTTACGTTAGATGCGCGATTTGTGAGCTGTCATTTGTTTGATGTTTTCCGACAGCCACAAAGTAAAACTTGTTTCTTCAAAAACTATTGTTTGTATTGTGTGTATATCCTCCCCACCTCTCTCATATCTCATCCCAAAACTTTTGGACCCCATAGATGATGAATGAAGTTGGACTGATATTCTCTCGATCAAGACTCAGCCGGAGGCAGAGCTATGGATTCGAACATGGAGAATCACTTGGGAGCAATTTGGTTTCAAGGAAGGATGAAGTATCGTGACGCTCTTGAAGACTTTGAAGGAAGTGCTGCAACATGGTGGCAGATGCATCAAGCTATACAGGATGGAATGGAGCAAAGACTTGGGAAGAATTCAAGAAGACTCGACAAGATCTCGCCTTATCCGGAAGCACTATGATAACCCAAGAAGAAACCTTGTGCCTGCAAGATTTATGGAGAAATAGGACACACCGGGGGAACACAATGATGGATGCCCTCATTGTGAGGAGAAACCCCACCGAGGAATGCCCAACTAGTAAGTTGACTTGTTTCTTGTGTGAAGGAACCACCCACTACCCGACTCAAGTGTTACATTTACCCCATGGTGCAACAAACTATTCAGGAGCAGGAAGAAGGAATGAAAGAAGCCCTCCGAGAAGTTATGAAAGAACCAAAGATGAAGGAATGTGTTAAAGACCTTGATGGAGAAGGCCTCAACAGATTTTACTCCAATGCCTGCTATTCATGTGGAGAAGAAGGACATTTTCACAAGATTGCACCAAGGAAAGAAAAGAGTATCCGGATACTTCCGACGGAAGCAATAGAGTTTGATCCACAGGAATAGAAGGTTTGATCGAACGAAGAAACCGGGAAGAGAAAACAAAGACACCCTCGTAACAACCCAATTTCTGCAAATAGGGACAAGAGTCATATTACCTGTTTTGAATGTAAGGACGTCGGGCATTATGCCAATCATTGTCTCGAAAGGAAGCAAGGAACTCAAGGAGCAGGCACCATCTCCAAGAAGCCCAAAGACTTATCGAAAGTCATTTGTTTTCGCTGCAAGGAAGCAGGACATTATGTTCCGACAAGATGAAAGCTGGAGCTGAGTAGTTGGAATTTTGATATTGGTAATAAGTGTAGTAGGAAGCAATTGTTTCCATAAGGATATGGAGTTGAATTTATGTAATGAAAGTCTCGGATATTGTAATGAATTCATGAAATCAATAAAGTTAAGGTGACATGTTTTCATATGTTTAATTGTATGAGTTGTTACTCTATGAACACGGATTTTGACCATTTTCGAGGATATGAGAAATATGGTCTATGGATGGATTTGTGAATTTCATTTTAGGGTGGTAGTACCTGTGAAGAAGACTAGACTAATGGATAAGAAAATATATATTCCACGGACTGTAGTTCAAGGAAAAAAAGTTGGAGTTTTGCTTTTGATATGATGGTATGAAGAAACAGTACTACTGGATTTAAAGGAGGTGTAATATGGAACAAGAGTTACTCCAAGGATGAGTTAAAGCTGCACTAGTGTTGAAGTGGGCCATAACCCACAGTGCCCAGGATTTTGAAAAGGAACAGATGTAACCTTGATAAAGGAATAAATTTGGAAGAATCAGTGATCCAATCAAAGATACGCTTCGTAGGAGGTTACGCAAAAACCTGAGAGTGGTGAAGTAACGATAGATGTTTTGTTTGGCTTGCTGAACTAAAGGATTTACTCGAACCCAGTTCGAGAACAAGAGAAATTCTGCAATGCTTGTGAGTATGCCCAAGTGTTAGAATACGTGATTCACTGTTTACGTATGTGGTAATGATTCAAGTACGGGATGGATTGGCCCCCATACCGGAGACTTCTATCATGAACTATCATATGTTGATGGAAAATCAGAGAGACTTGAAAACTTTAGAAGAGCGTCGATACAACAAGCCAAAAACCTTAGAATGGTAGGACGATTGATCCATGTACCGCAACCGCTACAAACGTGGGTCATACGGTGAGACCCAACCCAACCCATTATTCCTGCAGAAGAAACCTGTAATGGTCGACCACCATGAGATCTCGATAGTTGTTTATTGGCGACAGACACATCATTAAGGAGACACAGCCTCGGAAGAACCTCACCAGATGAAAGGACACGATTTGAGGAAAAGGTTTGACCCTACCGGAAGAGCCCCAATGTAGGAGTTACTTGAAGTTGTGAGAAGACCGATAGTGTTCACCCTAGGGATGGAGTACCTGAGTTCCGTTGGAACCATAACCACTGCTTTTAAGTGTGGTAGCACACTAGACCATTCGATCGACGTTCTTGCCGGAAGACCCCAAACCCTAACCTTTTCTTGTTGCCTCTTTGAATCTCGAGGACTAGATTCATTTTAAATGTGTAGATTTGTAACATCCCAAAATTCTAAATTTTGGAATGTTATATTAAATAAATATTTATGCTTGTTTGTTTGATAGTGGTGTGGTTGCTTGTGTGAAATTGAGTGAAATTTGAAACTTTCGAAAGTTGAATGAGAGGAATGAAATGACTTTCCCAAACTTCCACCTTGCATTTATGATCTCCATGAATTCAAATTCTTTTCATCACAAAACCCTAGAGAGAAGATGACATGACTTCTTCCATTTATTTAAATGACAAGGGGTGTTGAAAATATTTGAATTTCATTTGGAAAATATTTCCAATTCTGAAACTTTATGCAACTCAATGATTTTCACGAGAGAAGATAAAATGACTTCTTCAAATTAAATGAAATATGAGTTGGGAGTTTTAAAAGAATTAAATCCAAAGTTCTTTTGAATTTATTTCCAATTTGGAGTTATTTGAGTTTTATTCAAAATATTTTTCTCCAAAAACAAAATATATGGAAAATAGGGTAACATGATTCCCTACATCAGAAAATTGGAGAGAAATTAATTTGAAGTCATTTTGGTATTTTAAAAATAATTTTGTTGGATTTTATTGGACTAGAAGCACTTTTTGCTTATATATATATATATATATATATATATATATATATATATATATATATATATATATATATATATATATATATATATATATATATAGGATTGACTATTCACACCTCGGGTGAGGAATAGTTATTCTTCACCTCTCTATTTTACCATCAATACACCGTAATTTTATGTTCCGTAAGTTTTTCTTATTTCTGACGTAAAAGAGACCTTAAGAAAATATATAATCGTCAGAAAAATATTTTATGTCATGTAAAATTACAAACATAAAAACATAGTGTATAATACACATAAACTGCAAATTTTCTTGTCTTATGACATATATTTTATTTTCTTATACCAAATTTTACGTAATGAATCAATAGGAATGTAACTATTTGAATTCCAAATGTAATTTAATTAAGAAATTATCATAAGATTACCTCGGTGAAGAATAACTTATTCTGCACCTGGTGATGAATAAGATCACTATATATATATATATATATATATATATATATATATATATATATATATATATATATATATATATATATTCAGCGCCTTGGGCCAAAGGCCCAAGCCGCCAACCAGCCGGCCGCCAAGGCCAAGACCATTGCAGCACGCACCTAGGAGCCAGGAGCCAAGGTTTTATTCTTTACAAATCCTAGTAGGATTTGATCCCGTTCGTTATTCCGTTTTTATTCCTAGGATTCCTAATCCTAGTCTATTTCTTGCCCCTACCCCAAGCAAAACCCTCCCTCCCCACTATAAATACCCAAGCACCCCCTCCAACACATCAAACCAACACCTCTCGCCTCGCCTCCTCTCCTCTCCGCAGCAGCAGAAGAAGCAAACCACCACCGCCGCCAAGTGCCGCCGCCACGCCTCGACCTCTCCTGAGGTTTATATGATCTCCTCTCCACCGTCCCCGTGATCTCCTTTCCTCTAGGATCAACCACAACATCGGATCCGATCTTCTTCCCCAACTCCGACGACTACTCCGTGAGATCCACGAAATCCTGTAATTCATTTTTTTCAGAAAATAGCAATCTTAGAAAATTCATATCTTTTAGAGTTTTTAGTATTTTTGAGTGATTCCAATTGCTATGTGTCACAAATTTGCGGAAGTTTCTGTTAGTGTCTCTGGACTTCAAATTTGAGTAGTTTAAATTTGAATTTGATAAATTTTGTTCAGATTAGTATTTTGGCCATGACTTGAGTTTAAAAATAGGTTTTTAATTAATTATTTTTGCTCCTGGTCACTTATGATTATTTTTAGCTGTAGGATTTAGTTTGGTAATTTTGGAGTATTTTAAATTAGATTTTAGTAAAAACAGTACTGTTTTGCTTATATAGTTGTTTTAGTTATGTAATTATTGTTTTAATTATTTTAGTTCATTACTTTTGTAGATTTTCACTTGTTGTTATATGTTTATGTTTAGCTACAGTAGATAAATTTTTGTAGTTATTTATTAGTGTTTAGCTACTGTTTTTGTAATTGCTTGTTTAGTTCATAGTGATAGTGGATAAAATAGTTTTATTAGTTTTAAAAGTAATTCTTTTCCACTTCAAGTTATATTGTTTTTGTTTCTGTTATTTGTGAACACATTAGTTGTTATATTTATTTAGTATAGTTTATTAATGTTTTAATAAATGATTTGCTGTTATAGTTGTCTTAGTGTTTTGCTAGTTGCTATATTTGTTCTAGTATTCACTAGATGGTTATAGTAGTTTTATATTAGTTCTTTTGTTAGTTAGTAAATTAGTAATTTATTTTCTGTTATTTTATTAGATTTATATTTTCTTTGCTGTAGAAAAAATTATTAGAATAATTTAGTAATGTTATGTTAAGATTTGTGTGAGTTGGTCACCACTAGTTTTTCCTTGAATTTTTCTTTCAAGTTTTTCCTTTGGTTTTCGACTTGGTTTTCTTGTTGCTTTTATTTTGATTGAGTATTGTTATGATTGATAGAATTGATTGCTAGGATGATTGCTTATATGATTGTCTGTAATATAGATTTTGAAAGGAGTGACGAATAGTTCTACCAAGTCTTTATTCGAGAGCGTTATTATCTTCATCAAGTAATACCGAGCAAGTTCACTTTGACCATGTTTTTCATACCTATGTGTTTTATTGCATCTAGTGTCATCTTCGCAACAAACCCTCCAAAGAGTGATATTGAATTCTTGTAGTTGAGTAGTATGCATGAGGTAGGAACCCATCACCCTGTTACCAAGCCCGGACGATATTTTATTTTAATGCTACGTTATAGTAGACGGGTTTGGTATGAGTGCTCGGAGTGGTGTGAGAAAGGAGGATCTACGCCAATAACGATAACTCCATGATGGAATCTGCAAGGACTGCATCTTCAAGGCCTCAAGACGCCAAGACTCGAGACAAGAATTCAATACACACTCTGGGTGAAGGATGGTTGACGGGCACCTGGAGAATCCAGTGGTTGGCCGGATGCATGGAGAAGCGCCATGACATCTTGCGGAAAGCTTCACCCGCACTCAAAGAGACGGAAGAATACTTCATGCCCGGAAGCTTACCTGCAACCGCAAGTCACTATGGGCTCGGCTTGGTTGACCCTAGTTGTGACTCGCTAGGACGGTGCTAGCAGATGTAGAACTACGGTAGGATTGAATGAGCACCGACGGTGGTCGGGGAATTCTTCGAAGACCATGTTTGGTCATCTTGTTCTCAAACACCTGAAGTGCGAGAACGTAAAAGAGGGATCGAATCTTGCGGGTAAAGTGTACAAACCTCTGCAGAGGGTTAAAACCTAATCGATTAGCCGTGTCCCGATTACGGACAATTTGAGCCTCTGGACTTGGATCTATCTCGGAACTCTCAACACCGGATTGATAATTTAATTGTGGGCAACATATGATGATTTTGGGCTATGAGACATCGGTTGGCGGAACAATGTCATGATAGAAAACTCTATAGTACAGACTTCATTTATCCCTTTGATGTAGGGAAAATAAAACCAGCTTTACGCAAAACAAAACTCGAATCTGAGCCACAAAGCCATACCGCATATAGTATAGTTTATCATCTGTTTTCTCTTATTGTGATCTTGCGGTACATTCAATGTACTGACCTACATGGCTGCAACGTATCATGTTGCAGATATTTCCTCGACAGTAAGAGTTATGATACTGGGTTATGGTCTACACTCAACTCGCCGATGGCGTTGATGGGACTCCACACCCGCTTGATTGTTTCCGCTGAGTATTACGAGGTATATATCATTTTACGTTATTTATACATGTGATTGCACTTTGATATATACATTGATGTACTGTGTGTGCCAGCATACTGATCCAGGGATGGCACAGATACACAGAGGCTTGACCGTCTGAGGTCGGGTCGCTACAGCAAACAAGCACACACGAGAATATCAACCCCACGCTATTGCTCCCCGACAATGGCGCCAGAAAAGAGCTTGATAATCCCCAAGTGCACGGAATCATCGTAGCAATTCCCAAAGGTGGAAGTGATAAGTACGGAGTGTCGAACCCACAAGGAGCTAAAGGTAAGATCAATATTCTCTCAAGTCATATCTGCCACTGATACGACTCTACGTACACCGAACGTTTCCTTCCAACTAGAAACGAGAAATAAAACTATGTTGTGGGTATGAAGAGGATAAATTTGCATGGTATCGGAGAGCTAAAATATAAAAGTAGGTGCTGTTATCATAAAGTTAGAATATATTACTAAATATTATAAATAGCGAGTGTGGAATAATGATGGGCGGTAAAAGGAATTATCCTAGGCAATTGTTAACAAGACCGGTAGTCGTCATTGCAATTTCATATGAGGGAGAGGCATAAGCTAACATACTTTCTCTTCTTGGATCATATGCACTTATTATTGGAACTCTAGCAAGTATCCGCAACTACTAAAGATCATTAAGGTAAAACCCAACCATAGCATTAACATATCAAGTCCCCTTTATCCCATAAGCAACAACCCCCTTACTCGGGTTTATGCTTCTGTCACTCAAGCAACCCACTATAAGAGAATCATGAACGTATTGCAACACCCTACAGCAGGAATCCCTCACGCTTGCGCGACACGGAGGGCACAATAGGACAGCACCAAAAAAACATACAACTCATACCAATCTAGATCATCAATCAACCCAAGGACAAAAGATATCTACTCGAAACATCATAAGATGACAACACATCATTGGATCATAATATGTGGCATAAAGCACCATGTTCAAGTAGGGATTACAGCGGGCTACGGGAGAGTGGACCGTGTAAAAGAGATGAGGATGGTGATGATGGTGGTGATGTTGATTAAGACGATCATCGCGGCGATGATTCCCCTCCCGATGACACTCTGGCGCCACCGAGAGAGAGGAGGAGAGGTTCTCCCCCTTGTGCTTCCTCCTCCATGGCACCCCCCCTAGATGGGGAGAGGTTCTCCCTCTGGTGCTTGGCCTTCATGGCGATGATGGCCCCTCCGGGATCCCTCTATGGCCTCCGGTGATGATGGCCCTCTTCGGCAGGGTGCCAGAGAGGGCCTAGATTGATTTCTCGTGGCTACAGAGGCTTGCGGCGGCGGAACTTCCGATCTAGGTTATTTTCAGGAGGTTTCTGTATTTATAGGAATTTTTGGCGTAGGTCTCACTTTAGGGGGGTCTTCGGGTCGTCCACGAGATAGGGGCCCACGCCCAGGGGGTGGGCGCGCCCCCACCCTCGTGGACAGCCTGGGACTCTTCTGGCCCAACTCTTTTACTCCGGGGGCTTCTTTTGGTCCATAAAAAATCATCAAAAATTGGCACGTCAACTGGACTGTGTTTGGTATTCCTTTTCAATAAAACTCAAAAACAAGGAAAAAACAGAAATTGGCACTGGGCTCTAGGTTAATAGGTTAGTCCCAAAAATCATATAAAATAGCATATAAATGCATATTAAACATCTAAGATGGGTAATATAATAGCATGAATACTTCATAAATTATAGATACGTTGGAGACGTATCACACCATCACAGGTGCTCCCTCTGACTTGGCACTTTTATATGTGGTTGCATGTCATGTATGATGTCTAGCTTGTATTGCTTCTAATTTTGTTGAATTCCATCTGCTTACTTTACACATTATACTTGTGAATAAGACACGTGTTCCTGTTTCTAGAACATACAATATCTGTCTATCACACCATGTTCTTACATCAAAGTACTACTGTTGTGTAACCTGCAACAATCACCTATCATAAGACACGTTTGACTTGGGAGTTTGATATAGGTTACATCTCGTATTCTTTTCTAGCTTGTACTACTTCTAATTTGTTGAAATGGCACTTATGACGAGACATTTTTAACTTGGTAGAGTGATGTTCGTTGCATCTTTTATATGGTGTCTAGCTTTCATTGCTTCTAATTTGTTGAAATGCCTTCTCCTTAGTTTACACATCATAAGCTGTGAATATGCAATGGCACTAATGACGAGAGACCTTTAACTTGGTAGTGTGATGTTGTTTGCATCTTTCATATGATTTATTTCTTGTACTGCTTCACATTTGTTTAAACACCATTTATGATGAGACACTGTTATCCTTTTTCTCGAATATGCACGAGTGTGCATATTATAAATTAAAGAAGAAAGGCAAAAGAGTGCCTCCACCATAGTATACAAGGGTTCGTTACAACTCACTCCTCACTACTAGCCCACCTAAGCAATCCACAAAAGAAAGGATCAATGTTTCCTTTAAACTTTCCGGCACCCAGCCAAGTCATGCCCTCGAACCTCACCCTACTCAGGAGCACACTCATCGAAGGAGACGCTCCCTCGAACACAATCGCATTGTGATGCTTCCACAGTTCCCAAAGTGTTAGAATGAAAATTGTGCAGATCCTTCCTTCATAGGTTATGTGGCTCTTGCTTCTCCCATAGCCATGGGCCAAGGGCGTCCTGTGCTGTTGGCGTCTAGTCCAACTTGCCCAGAGCTTGACATATGACAGCCCATACCGATCTGGCAAACATGCATGTTAGTAGCACATGGTTTATCGTTTCTTCCTCCTGGTCGCACCGAGGGCATGCGTCCTGATGCGGCAATCCTCTCCGTGCAAGTCGATCTGAGGGCCAACATAGGTCCCTCAACGCAAGCCATGTAAAGAACTTGCAAGTGGAAGGTGCCCGAGACTTCGATGTCAGCTCCGCCATGGGCTCAACAGTCCGGCCCCAAAACATTGCTGCGTATGCTGACCTCACCAAGTATTGTCCATTTGTCTCCCATGCCCAAGATATTGTATCCAGCATATCCGCGTTTGGCTCCCATACACATACTCTTAACAATAAAGAGAGGAATTCATGTATTGCCTCATCTCCTAGCTTGGGGCCAACATCTAATGCCCAATACCCATCCTCGATGGCCTGTGCCACCAGCCTCGTCGATCCGACTCTTCGCGAGATCCGGCCATAAATAGTTGGCGCAATGTCTTGTACCCCCAGACCATCAATCCAACGATCTTCCCAAAAAAGTGTATTGAGCCCAGCATGCGTTTCGCTCCTAGTTGCTGCATGGAAGAGTCTTTTCGCTTCCCTTGGAACTCTGATGTTAAATCACTCCATGGTCTGCTAGTGTCCACCCGTTGGATCCATGGCCATCTGGCCTGCATGGCCACGTTTAGCCATCTAAGATTTGGCAGCCCCAGGCCTCCCGCCCATTTCGGTGTGCGCGTCGAGTCCCAGGCGACAACACAGTTGCCACCATTTGCAGCGGCCCTCCGGCACCAAAGGAACCCTCTGCACACCTTGTTCATCGTAGCTATTGTCTTCACCGGGAGATCCAAAGCCATCATGGAATGTATGGGCATGGCGCATAGTACTGATTGGACCAAAGTTAGCCGCCCACTCTTTGGCATAAGTTTCGCCTTCCACTTCGGCAAATAGTTTGCCATCTGGTCGACAAGGTATTGCAACTACGCGGTCATAGCTTCCTTAGAGACAACGGTAAACCCAGGTACTTGATTGGGAAGGATCCTCTCGGGCATCCCAGCTCCACACTAGCCAATGTGATTTCCTGATCATTGCATCTTATAGGGAGAGCAGCTGACTTTGCCATATTTATCCGCAGCCCCGATGCTTCCCCAAACATCTCAAAGATTCGCTTACTAATCTCCAACTCCACTGGCTTTGGTTTGATGAACACCACCACGTCATCAGTGTCAGTGCGGATGACACTGTTAACTTGGCAGAGTGATATTTGTAGCATCTTTCATATGGTGTCTACCTTCCATTGCATTGCTTCTAATTTAGTGAAATGTCTTATGCTTAGTTTACACATCATAGTTCTGTTATCTCATGCCATCCTGTTTTTCGTACATATTACATCCTCCTATCATGTGGTTGTCTAACATCAAAGTTCAGTTCGTCTATATCACGCATCAATTTGTTCTGAAGAACTAAATTGTTATTCGTTTTTCTTATCGGCTTGACTTAACATGGCAGAGGGAAAGAGGAAGGAACACAGAATGATAGGGAAAGGGAAGTGGAAGAATCCTGCAGATTCTGCTGGTACTGATGGTGCAATAGAAGGTCAATGTCCAGCGGAAAATTGTAAAAATAGGGTATCCCGTGCTACAAGAGCTGCAGAACAAGCCAAACAGAAACCAATAGCTGCCACCAAACAAGCAGAGACAACCCTAGTTGTTGCAACACCTTCCATACTACCACCAGCTGCACGAGTTACTCGTTGGTCAACTCAGCTAGCAGCATGTTCCCAAGCTCCCTTGCCACCTGACACTACTTCTGAAGTACTCCTGACACAAGATGAGTTGGCAAGATTAGATGAACTTTGTGAGCTCCAACAACAAGAAGGTAGTTGCTGGAGTCAAGTTACAGTTACATGCTTCTTTATATGTAGTCTCACAGTTTGATGTACACTAACACTTCCTATGTTCGTTGTTGGACTAGCACCTAGGCGCAAGAGGAAACAAACATCAGGGATAATGCTCGATAGGTTAACTAAATCTAGAGGAGGAAGAATGGAGATCCATTTTGAGGTAGGTTTAAAAAGGCCACGTGATGCTACAGAGTCAACCAAGTTAGTATCAGAGGTAGCGGTTGCCGTTAGATGTCATGTACATGTCCTCCCAACATGGATTCAGTATAGGAATGACAAAGAAGAAACCCAGTTCAACACCTTCCTCAACCATTTATCTGTAAGTATGGTTATGTATGAAAACTAGTAATATCGTATTGCTCTGTCCCATACTTTCTAGGTTGCTGATAATGAGACTCCCATAATTTTCAATAGATGAGGCTCAAGTTGGATAGCCAAGATGATGCAACCAGACAAGCTTGCACCCATGTTTTCAAGTCTGCTCATGACAGATCGGTATAACTTGAGGAAAACTCACTTTGAAGGCAAGGCTAACAGTGAACTTGCCCAAACATCTCCAGTGGAAAATATATCGGATGAAGACTGGAGAGGCATCGTTAAACACTGGTCTGATCCAAAGTATCAGGTACATTATATATATGTGATCAGATCACATGTTGAAGTCTTATTTATGCATGTGCCTCACAAATCTATCTTCTTGTAGGTGAACTGTTCAAAGAACAAGGACAACCGTACGAAAGTGAAATTCCAACAGACGACATGATCTCATAGCTATATTGCACACTGTGAGGCTCTTGTAATTAGCCGTTGTTTCACTCTTTTAGCTGTACCATATCATCAGATCTATATTGACTTGTTCCAAATGCAGAGGAAAGCCCGCAAGGACCAAAAAGTACCTGAACCAATTGTTGTGGAAATCTTCAAGGACTGCCACACCAGCAAGACGAAGGGCATGACTACACCAGTCAAAGCCGCTGTTGTAAGTCCTTAATCCTCATGCCTTTTAGCTACTACTTACTCTGACTTGTGCCTTGAACTGCATGGTTTGCAGCCAATGTCTATTACTCTTTTCAATTTTATACACAATTGTCTTAGCGTATCATTGCACCTTACAAGGTTTAGAAGAGAGGAGTGATGTTCCTTTGATCTTGATCTGTAATCTAGTTCCGTGTTGGACTTGCCCACACAACATTACAATTGCCTATTTGTCTGTTCTCAATTGTTTTGTGATATGAATGATGTCATACTATGCTTACAGTATTATAAACTTTGTCTCTTTATCCTTAGTTGTCAATACAATGTGAGGAAATAGACAATACATTAGCCATGGTACATGGTCATATGTTTGGAACCTGGTTTTATTATGTACTTTGCAGTAAATAAAACTAATATTTTACATGGGTTCACCAGAATAAGTTCTGTATATAGACCAAAGCTATTTTGTTTGGTTTTGCTGCCTCCTTAATATCTTCTGTTCTGGTACTACTAATGTAAAAACTCAACTTTTCAGCAAGCTATGGAAAAAGTGGTGGAACCGCCACCTTCTGAAGGTGGCGAGACAACTATAACCGCAATATCGTTCCTGCGTAATACTGGGTTGGTTGTTAAGGCAATCTCGTCCAAACTGCCTCATGATCAAGATATGCAAGCTCAAAACAACGTTATATCTGCGCTCCAGACACAAGTCCATTCCCTAACAGAGACCCTTTGTGAAACAAGGACAACCATTGTTTGATGTTGTCAAGATATGCATGGTTTTGAAACCAGACTATCAGACTATCGGTGGGAAACGACACCTATGGGATCACTGGAATCCCTTCTACGGTTGCGGGGCGCGGGGATCGTGAGAAGAGCCGGACCAGCATACAACACAAAGGGATTTTACCCAGGTTCGGGCCGCGAGGATGCGTAAAACCCTAGTCCTGCTTTGGTGGATGTATTTAGTGTTCTTGAGCTCTCGAACTAGCTCTAAGTGCTGCGAGGTTCCAAAGAGCCGAATCCTTTCTCTGTGCGCCATGGGCCTCCTTTTATAGGCGAAAGGGGCTGCCACAGTGGCACACAGGAGGTGGAAAGTGCTACATTGTCGCGAGTCTATCACTAGTATTACAGGACAAGACGCATTTAATGCGAGGCTTAGGTGTCCCTTCGCTTTATTGGGGACGGGGGCGAGGCCGGTCCCGTCCGTCGCTGCTCCTCCTTGCTTTGACACGCGCCCTGGCCAGCGATGCATGCGGTGCCATGTAGGCAAGCAGGCAGCTGAGGTGGCGCGGTGGTGGAGCCTCCATGAAGGATTGCATGCCGCCACGCAGGTGCCTGCCCAGCCGGTTGGGTCGGCGGCTGCACGCGAATGGCGGTGAAGGGTTATCTGGTGTGGGCCTGGCAGTGGCCCAGCTGGTACGCTCTGGCGAGGGCCTTTTGGGTGGCTCGGCAAGGGTCTTGTCGTGGCACGCTGGCCTCCCAGGAAAGGGTCTCGCCGGGTGGCCCAGCAAGGGTCTCGCCGTGGCGTGCTGGCTTCCCCGGCAAGGGTCTTGCCGGGGGTCTTGTGGGTTTCTTCCGTGAGGATGGTTGCCCTCTTATCCTCATTTGATCTTGAGCATTCTATTTCTTTACAAAGATCTGCATGCCACCACGGAGGTGCCTCCCGAGCCTTGTCCCAATGCATCTGTTTGAGCACTGGTGCGCTCAAGGGTGGCTCGCTCGGCCGGCGTGGGCGAGCTGCCCCGGCAAGGGTCTTGCCGGGGCCGCTGAGGTTGTCCCGGCAAGGACAAGGAAAAACCTACTTCGCCCATCCAATCCTCGTGGCCTTGGTCCTTGTCGTTGCTTCGTTTGACCTCGTGGCTTCGGTTTCTCTCCAGCTCCCCTTTCCTGCTATGTCTATGCGTGGCCGTGGCGGGAGGCTCTGACTGCCCGTGCACAAGTAAAGGGGTCAAAAGCAGAGCCCCTACTTTTGTACACCGACAGGAGCCCCCGGGCCTGGGCCACACATAAGAGCAGCACGCTGTTGGGCCAGGCCTAGAATGGTGCACGTGCAGTTTGGGCGGATTTTTACCGCGGCCACTGTTCCGTCCGCTACGCTTCCCCATGACCCGCGTTGAACGCGTGACGTGGGGGTCGTGCTCGTGCGCATGACGTGGGAGGCATGCGTGGGAGAGCGCCCGCACGCATGCGTCACATCGCAGCTAATTGGAAAGGAGGCGGCCCGCGCCTTCCCCATAAAAAGGAATAACCGCAGGCGCGCTGCTCACTTTTACCCCTTCCCTGCGCCTTCCTCCAATCTCAGAACTGCCGCCCCCTTCTTTTCAAGCCTCTCTGCTTTCGCCCATCGTCGTCGTGCTTTCGCCGCCCTCTGCTTTTTCCGCTTCCCACAGTCGCCATGGTGCCCAAATCCACTAGGGGTAAAGGAGGGGCCAAGGACGTCGGAGTGACGGAGCAGCCGGAGAGCGAGCTGGTGGTGCGGCGGGCGCAGTTCACCTACTTGCTCCCCTCGACGGTCGGCGTGCCCGAGCTTCGGGAGATGTTCAAGTGTTTGTGGGGCATGAAGACGGGGGGAGAGAAGACGCGGCATCCGGCCACGACCGTCGTCCCTGCCAGCGCGGGGCCCTCCCCCCACCGGTACCCTTTCTTCGTCGATTATTTCTCTTGCGGGCTTTGTCCCCCTTCTCCGATTTCTTCAAGGACATCATGCACACCTATGGCTTCCGCCTCTTGGATTTCACTCCGAATGCCGTGGCATGCATGGCCCTCTTCGCCCATCTCTGCGAGGGCTTCGTTGGGGTGTATCCCAGCACGGCGCTCTTCCGCCATTACTTCTCCCCTCGGATCCAAAAAGGGGGCGCCATTGCTGGCCGCGTCGCCTGGATCCCGAGGGCCAAGGGGGCGTACCCGGACGGCGCCACGAAGGAGAGGTGGGAAGAATGGCGGGGCCGATGGTGCTGGATTGAGGAGAAGGATCCGCCATCATTCTGCAAGGTTCACCAGAAGCCGCCGGTCCGTGGCGGCGATTGGGGCGACGTCGACGCCGACGACGTGAAGCTCACGATCGCCACCACCAGGATTCTCCGGCTCACCCAGGCCGGGCTCACCCTCGAGATGATTGGGGCGGACTTCATCCGCCGCCGGATTGCCCCTCTGCATGACAAGGGGAGGCTGGCCTGGCTCTACGTGAACGCCGCCGACATCATGAGGCTCCGTCCCGGCCTCGACAACAACTTGACGGTGCTGCGGCACGCCCATCTTTGCCAGGGAATCTTCCAGCTCGAGGTCGATGATGCGGGCGAGGTCGAGCGGTCCGGCAAGCTTGCCAGGGTCGCCGCGAAGGCCGGCAAGGTCGACAAGGAGCCTGTTTTCAAGATGCCGGTGGGAGTGCTTCCGCTGAGCAACAACTCCCGTCGGAATGAGATCATCGCCATGATGCCACTCTTCAACGTGCACGGCCTCGACCCAAATTGGGCTGAGCTGGACGAGCTCGCGGTGCAGGAGTTCTTCAATACTCTGCATGATATATACGTCACCGACGAGCCGCGGCTCATCCAGGACACTTCCCCGGCAGAGCTGGACTATATTGCCGCCAGGGTGGAGGAGGCGAGGCTTGCCAAGGAGGAGGCAAGGCTCGTCAAGGAGGCCGGTGGCGTGGTGGACAAGGCCACGGCGGAGGTGGAGGAGCTGGAGCTCGCCCGGTGGGCAGCAACCGCTGGGGAGGCCAGCGGTGTCGACACTGGGGCTCCCCACGTCGAGGATGCCGCCGACGGGTCATCGGAGGAGGAGGGCGAGGAGGTGAGGACCGCAACCGCCAACCCTCCGACCACCGGAAGGAGGCGGGTCCTGCAGCGGGCCACCTCCGGCGAGCCGGTCCACCTCGACCGGGCTGTGCAGCTGCGGCAAGCCCAGGAGGCGCCCGTGCGCCAGACAAGGGCGGTGGCGGCGAAGAAAACCGCGAAAGCCGTGGTGTCAAAGAAGACGCTTGCTTCTTCGTCGTCCAAATGCGCCCGGACGCCATCGCCTCCCCCCTCGCCGGCAAACATCGGTGCAGGGATTGGGAATGACTTGTTCGACTTCCGGGCCTCTCAGCCCAGAGACAGAGCTCGGGCCTCTCAGCCCGGAGCGGAAGAGGAAAGCAACAGAGGAAGAGGAGGAAGAGGACGAAGAGTAAGCCTCTGCTTTCCTCCCTCATTCCTTGCACCCCCCCCCCCCCACGACGGCGTTGCTTACCTGTCTTCATCTTGCAGGGATGTGGAGGTTCTGGCCCAGAGGATCAAGAGGGCCAGGGTTTCGGCGAGCGGCCAGCCCCGGGCAGGTACCTCCAGTACCCCACTGTTGGTGTCGAGCAGTCCGGAGAGCAGCCCCCAGTGTGAGTCCACCACCCACCCTCAATCAACGTGTGTCACGCGTGCTGCTTCAGTGTTAACCGTGCCGTGGATGCAGGAGGGGAGCAGCATCAAGGGGAGCCACAGGGGGCTTCTCCGATTATGCCGCCCCCGTCGACTACACCGCCCCAACGGGTGTCCCCGGCAAGGACACCGAGCATCGAGGCTGTGCGCACGGAGGAGGGGGAGGGGAACGTAGGTGTCGGTGGCTTCGTCTTGATGCCAGACCTAGGCAGAGAAGGGGCTTCCGCCTCTCGGCCCGGCATGGGTAAACCACTCGGTCTCCACTTCCGCTTGCGTTCTTCTTTTTCCCTTATTGACCTTCGACCTTGGCTCCGCCCTATCTATTTCCTGGCATCCAGACTTCTCCTTAGAGGACATCGACGCCACCATCAAGGACGTCGCCGCGGATGCCGCGGCGGAGGCGAAGAAGATCACTACTGAGCAGGGAGCCAGGGGCGCCGCCGAGGATGCCGCCAAGGGGCCCGCCGAGGAGCCCGGCAAGGGGCTTGCCGAGGGAGCCGACAAGGCCACTACCGAGGAGGGGGCGTTTGACGACCTGCCCTCCTCCTCCGCTGCTCAGGCTCTGGCAGGTACCTGAGGGTCAGCGACGACCTCTTCATCCATCTCCTTGGCGCGTCGAGCATCGGGGCTCCCTTTGAGGGAGAGGTGTTTGACGAGGCGGCGCTTGCCACCGCTGGGCTTGAGGTTGTTGACGAGCCGGGCGTTGGCGGCGCTGGCTCCCAGGAGGAGCAGGTGCTCCAGGCCATGGGCGCCAGCCTTAAGTTTCAGTGCTCCATCAGCTTCGCTGGACAAGGTCAAGTCCAGGACGGCGGTGGTGGAGAGGATGGAGGAGGACTTTGAGAGGCGCGTCGCCGAGGCGCAGGACTGGTTCCGCCAGGCTCAGGACGAGGTGAAGGCCGCCCGGGGTGAGCTGGCCAACCGTGAGGTGGAGCTCGCCTTGAAGCTGTCCGACATCGAGAGGGCCCAGGAGGCGGCGAAGAGACTGGCCGATGAAGCCGAAGCCGTCCGGTCCCAGCACAAGGCCGCCCTGAGGACCCAGGAGGAGGACCTTGCCGAGCGCGAGGAGAAACTTGCTGCCACGCTCCGCGACAAGGACGAAGAGGTGGACAAGCTCGTCCTGCACCGGTCCCAAGAGCTGGAGCAGAGGCATCAGGAGGCACTCAACGCCCTGGCTCAGGCCCATGCCGGCAAGGTGAAGGAGCTGGAGGAGCAAGCTCTGAAGCTGGCCTGGAGAAGCACACGCTCAATGGTGCTCGACGGTGGCTCGTGTGAGATCATCAAGAAGTCTGAGAGTTTCTCCGAGGCTAACGCTGTTGGGGAACGTAGTAATTTAAAAAAATTCCTACGCACACGCAAGACCATGGTGATGGCATAGCAACGAGAGGAGAGTGTCTGTCCACGCACTGTGAGACCGAAAGCGGAAGCGTTATAACAACGCTGTTGATGTAGTCGACGCCTTCACGATCCGACCGATCCAAGCACCGAACGACGGCACCTCCGAGTTCTGCACACGCTCAGCTCGATGACGATCCCGGACTCCGATCCAGCAAAGTGTCGGGATGAGTTCCACAAGACGACGGCGTGGTGGACGATGATGATGCTCCACCGACGCGGGGGCTTCGCCTAAGCTCCGCGACGATATGACTTCTCCGGCGCAGGGCTTCGCCTAAGCTCCGCGATGATATGACCAAGTGGAATATGGTGGAGGGGGCACCGACACGGCTAAGGAACGATCCAGATCAACTTGTGTGTCATGGGGTGCCCCCTGCCCCGTGATATAAAGGAGCAAGGAGGAGGTGGCCGCCTAGGAGGGGCGACCAAGGGGGAGTCCTACTCCCACCGGAGTAGGACTCCTCCTTTCCTAGTAGGAGTAGGAGAGAAGGAAGGGAAGGGAAGAAGGGTGCGGCCTCCCCTAGTCCAATTCGGACTAGGCCTTGGGCGCGCGCCTGCCCTAGGCAGCCCCTCTCTCTTTCCGCAGGGCCCAATAAGGCCCAATACTTCTCCCGGCGAATTCTCGTAACTCCCGGTATCTCAAAATACCCAATCATTCGAACCTTCCGAACTCCGAATATAGTCGTCCAATATATCGATCTTTACGCCTCGACCATTTCGAGACTCCTCGTCATGTCCCCGATCTCATCCGGGACTCCGAACTCCTTCGGTACATCAAAACTCATAAACTCATAATATAACCGTCATCGAAACCTTGTTGCGGGGACCCTACGGGTTCGAGAACTATGTAGACATGACCTAGAACTATTCTTGGTCAATAACCAATAGCGGAACCTGGATGCCCATATTGGCTCCTACATATTCTACGAAGATCTTTATCGGTCAAACCGCATAACAACATACGTTGTTCCCTTTGTCATCGGTATGTTACTTGCCCGAGATTCGATCGTCGGTATCCAATACCTAGTTCAGTCTCACACCGGCAAGTCTCTTTACTCGCTCAGTAATGCATCATCCCGTAACCAACTCATTGGTCACATTGCTTGCAAGGCTTATAATGATGTGCATTACCGAGAGGGCCCAGAGATACCTCTCCGACAATCGGAGGACAAAACCTAATCTCGAAATACGCCAACCCAACATGTACCTTTGGAGACACCTGTAGTACTCCTTTATAATCACCCAGTTACGCCAGACGCTTTGGTAGCACCCAAAGTGTTCCTACGGTAAACGGAGTTGCATAATCTCATAGTTACAGTGAACATGTATAAGTCATGAAGAAAGCAATAGCAGCATACTAAACGATCAAGTGCTAGGCTAACGGAATGGGTCAAGTCAATCAGATCATTCTCCTAATGATGTGATCCCGTTAATCAAATGACAACTCATGTCTATGGTTAGGAAACATAACCATCTTCATTAACGAGCTAGTCAAGTAGAGGCATACTAGTGACACTCTGTTTGTCTATGTATTCACACATGTATTATGTTTCCGGTTAATACAATTCTAGCATGAATAATAAACATTTATCATGATATAAGGAAATAAATAATAACTTTATTATTGCCTCTAGGGCATATTTCCTTCAAACGCCTCCATCACAGATCTCAAGCTGAAGCTGGGAGAGCTCGAGGAGACGCTGTCAGGGGCCATGACCCGGGAGGGGATCCTGGCCAAGGAGCTGGAGCCGGAGAAGCAGCTGCTGAAGAACGAGACCGCCAACCTCAAGGACTACAAGGCGGGTGAGAAACGCTAGCTCTGGCGCCTTGCCGCCGTCGCAAACTCGGCCGCCGATCAACTGGGCATCATGGGGATGCCGGAGATGGGGTATGCCCCAGAGGCGAACCTGAGCCCCAACGCCAACCTGACCATATACTTTGAGAAGGTCGTCGACCCCCTGAAGCGGCATCACTCCAACCAGGCGGCCTCCCTGGCCGAGGAATCCCGGATACTCTATCGGGGGACCATGACCAGGGTGCTCACCAAGATTGCGCACTGGCACCCAGACCTCGACTTCGGAGCTGTGCTGAAGAGCTTGCCGGAGGATGCCGACATCGCAGTGCTCAATGAGCGTATCCAACACATCCTCAGCCGCATCGACAAAATCAAGAGGGTTGAGGGCCAGCGCCGGGACTAGGCATCCCGTTCTCCGTCGCCGCTGCGGGTTCATGACCAAGACAAAGCTATCTTTATTTAGAACCACGGCGGCAATTTGTGAAGTATAACTCTGTAATGCCCCTAAAACTTATGCATGTTATTTTCCTGTTTGATTTTCCTTTGTATGTCCACCCCACGTCAACTGGGTAAGCTTGCTGGCACATAAACCCAGGGCGGCGTTTTGAGGACGGATCCTCATTAGCCTGCTGGGTGTGCTTGTTGCCGTGAAAGCACCTATCGCTTTTAAGCTGCCGCCGACCGTCGAGCTTGACTCGAGTCAGAACCGAGAGCGTTGCTGATGGCGAAAGGCTACCCTGCCGCTCTCAACGTGGCCGCTTGAACTGTTGAGCGGACTCGACACAGAACAAAGGCATTGCCGATCGCAGGAGGGCCCCTCTGTGTACAGGCTTCCCATACATAGGCCGAACCGTCGAGGATAATAACCTTATGTTTAAAGAGAAGAAAACTTGAAGTTCAGCATGACTTAGCTCTCTCGTCGCCGCCTCGGTGTCTTTCGCGCCACGGGCGGTGCAACCTCCTTGGCCGCCTTCCCCGTAGGAGTCGGGGCGATGAAGAACAGCTAGGTCAACTGTTGGACCAGATTCTCACAATTGAGCCCCCTACCTGGCGCGCCAAAGATGTCGGTGGGAAACGACACCTATGGGATCACCGAATCCTTTCTACGGTTGCGGGGCTGGGATTGTGAGAAGAGCGGACTAGCGTGACAACACAAAGGGATTTTACCAGGTTCGGGCCGCGAGGATGTAAAACCCTAGTCCTGCTTTGGTGGATGTATTTAGTGTTCTTGAGCTCTCGAACTAGCTCTAGGTGCTGCAAGGTTTCAAAGAGCCAATCCTTTCTCTCAGCGCCATGGGCCTCCTTTTATAGGCGAAGGGGCTGCCACAAGGGCACACAGGAGGTGGAAAGTGCTACAGTGTTGTGAGTCTATCGCTAGTATTACAGGACAAGACGATTTAATGCGAGGCTTAGGTGTCCTTCGCTTATTGGGGACGGGCGAGGCCTGGCCCCGTCCGCCGCCGCCCTCCTTGCTTTGACACACGCCTGTCACGATGCATGCGGTGCCATGTAGGCAGCCAGCAGCTGAGGTGGCGCGGTGGTGGAGCCTCCACGAAGGATTGCATGCCGCCACGCAGGTGCCTGCCCAGCCGGTTGGGTCGGTAGCTGCACGCGAACGGCGGCGAAAGGTTATCTGGTGCGGGTCTGGCAGTGGCCTAGCTAGTACGCTCTGGTGAGGGCCTTGTCAGGTGGCCCGACAAGGGTCTTGTCGTGGCACGCTGGCCTCCCCGGCAAGGGTCTTGCCAGGTGGCCCGGCAAGGGTCTCGCCGTGGCCCGCTGGCTTCCCCGGCAAGGGGCCTGCCGAGGAAGCCGGCAAGGCCACTACCGAGGAGGGGGCGTTTGACGACCTGCCCTCCTCCTCCGCTGCCTCGGGCTCTGGCAGGTACCTGAGGGTCAGCGACGACCTCTTCGTCCATCTCCTTGGCGCGTCGAGCACCGGGGCCCTTTGAGGGAGAGGTGTTCGACGAGGAGGCGCCACACCGCCGGGCTTGAGGTTGTTGACGAGACGGTGTTGGCATGGCACTGCTCCTGTGAGGAGCAGCTGCCCCAGTGCCATGGGCGCCAGCCTTCCTGAAGCTCTGTGCCCTCCACTGCGCCGCCTGCACAAGGTCAAGTCCAGGACGGCGGTGGTGGAGAGGATGGAGGAGGACTTTGAGAGGCGCGTCACCGAGGCGCAGGACTGGTTCCGCCAGGCTCAGGAGGAGCTGAAGGCCTCCCAGGGTGAGCTGGCCAACCGTGAGGTGGAGCTCGCCCTGAAGCTGTCCGACATCGAGAGGGCCTAGGAGGCGGCGAAGAGACAGGCCGATGAAGCCGAAGCCGTCCGGTCCCAGCACGAGGCCGCCCTGAAGACCCAGGAGGAGGACCTTGCCGAGCGCGAGGAGAAACTTGCCTGCACGCTCCGGGACAAGGACGAAGAGGTGGACAAGCTCGTCCTGCAGCGGTCCCAAGAGCTGGAGCAGAGGCATCGAGAGCACTCAACGCCTGCTCAGCCCATGCCGCAAGGTGAAGGAGCTGGAGGAGCAAGCTCGTTGGCCTGTGAGAAGCACACGCCAATGGTGCTCGACGGTGGCGCAGGTGAGATCATCAAGAAGTCTCGAGAGCTTCCGAGGCCAACGCCCATCACAGATCTCAAGATGAAGCCGGAGAGCTCAAGGAGACGCTGTCGGGGCTATGACCCGGAGGGGATCTCGCCGAGGAGCTGGATACGGAGAAGTAGCTGAAGAACGAGACCGCCAACCTCAAGGACTACAAGGCGGGCGAAACGCTTAGCTCAGGCGCTTTGCCGCCGCCGCAAACTCGCCGCCGATCAATCGGGCATCATGGGGATGCCGGAGATGGGGTACGCCCAGGCGTAACCTCGAGCCCCAACGCCAACCTGACCATATACTTTGAGAAGGTCGTCGACGCCCTGAAGCGGCATCACTCCAACCAGGCGGCCTCCCTGGCCGAGGAATCCCGGATACTCTATCGGGGGACCATGACCAGGGTGCTCACCAAGATTGCGCACTGGCACCCAGACCTCGACTTCGGAGCTGTGCTGAAGAGCTTGCCGGAGGATGCCGACATCGCGGTGCTCAATGAGCGTATCCAACCCATCCTCAGCCGCATCGACAAAATCAAGAGGGTTGAGGGCCAGCGCCGGGATTAGGCATCCCGTTCTCCGTCGCCGCTGCGGGTTCATGACCAAGACAAAGCTATATTTAGTTAGAACCGCGGCGGCAATTTGTGTAGTATAACTCTGTAATGCCCCTGAAACTTATGCATGTTATTTTCCTGTTCGATTTTCCTTTGTTTGTCCACCCCACGCCAATCGGGTAAGTTTGTCGGCACGTAAACCTGTGGCGGCGCTTTTGAGGACGGATCCTCATTAGCTCGCCGGGTGTGCTTGTTGCCGTGCAAAGCACCTTACGCCTTTGGCGCTGCCGCCGATCCGCCGAGCTTGACTCGAGTCGTAACCGATAAGCGTTGTCGATGGCGAAGGCTACCCTGTCCGCTTCTCGACGCTGCCGCTTGAACTGTTGAGCGGACTCAAATGTAACAAAGGTGTTGCCGATCGCAGGAGGGCCCCTCACGCATGTGCTTCCCATACATAGGCTGAACCGTCGAGGATAATAACCTTATGTTTAAAGAGAAGAAAACTTAAAGTTCAGCATGACTTAGCTCTCTCGTCGCCGCCTCGGTGTCTTTCGCGCCACGGGAGGCGCAGCCTCCTTGGCCACCTTCCCCGTAGGAGTCGGGGCGATGAAGAACAGCTAGGTCAATTGCTGGACCAGATTCTCACAATTACGCCCCCTACCTGGCGCGCCAAAGATGTCGGTGGGAAAAGACACCTATGGATCACTGGAATCCCTTCTACGGTTGCGGGGCGCGGGGATCGTGAGAAGAGCAGGACTAGCAGACAACACAAAGGGATTTTACCCAGGTTCGGGCCGTGAGGATGCGTAAAATCCTAGTCCTACTTTGGTGGATGTATTTAGTGTTCTTGAGCTCCCGAACTAGCTCTAGGTGCTGCGAGGTTCCAAAGAACCGAATCCTTTCTCTGTGCGCCATGGGCCTCCTTTTATAGGCGAAAGGGGCTGCCATAGTGGCACACAGGAGGTGGAAAGTGCTACAGTGTCGCGAGTCTATCGCTAGTATTATAGGACAAGACGCATTTAATGCGAGGCTTAGGTGTCCCTTGCTTTATTGAGGACGGGGGCGAGACCCGTCCCGTCCGTCGTCGCTCCTCCTTGCTTTGACACGCGCCCTAGCCAGCGATGCATGCGGTGCCATGTAGGCAGGCAGGCAGCTGAGGTGGCGCGGTGGTGGAGCCTCCATGAAGGATTGCATGCCGCCACGCAGGTGCCTGCCCAGCCGGTTTGGTCGGCAGCTGCACGCGAACGGCGGTGAAGGCTTATCTGGTGCGGGCCTGGCAGTGGCCCAGATGGTGCGCTCTGGCGAGGGCCTTGTCGGGTCGCCCGGCAAGGGTCTTGTCATGGCATGCTGGCCTCCCCAGCAAGGGTCTCGCCGGGTGGCCCGGCAAGGGTCTCGCCTTGGCGCGCTGGCTTCCCCGGCAAGGGTCTTGCCGGGGGTCTTGTGGGTTTCTTCGGTGAGGATGGTTGCCCTCTTATCCTCATTTGATCTTGAGCATTCTATGTCTTTACAAAGATCTGCATGCCACCACGGAGGTGCCTCCCGAGCCTTGTCCCAATGTGTCTGTTTGAGCACTGGTGGGCTCAAGGGTGGCTCGCTCGGCCAGCATGGGCGAGCTGCCCCGGCAAGGGTCTTGCCGGGGCCGCTGAGGCTGTCTCGGCAAGGGTCCTTGCCGGGAAAAACCTGCTTCGCCCATCCGATCCTCGTGGCTTCGGTTTCTCTCCAGCTCCCCTTTCCTGCTATGTTTATGCGTGGCCGTGGTGGGAGGCTCTGACTACCCGTGCACAAGTAAAGGGGTCAAAAGCAGAGCCCCTACTTTTGTACACCGACACAGACATTTGCTATGTTGTTCAGAAGTCTAGGAGAAATGAAGGTGAAGGTTATGGTGCTCCATCAGACAATACAACATGAAAACATAATAGTAAGGTCAAATGAACTTAGCTTCTGAACTTCTGGTGGTGCATTTATCTGCCAGACTATTAACTTTTATGCCAACCTTCCTTTTGTTTTATAGTTGTAATTTGTTTTGTTGCGATACAAAATTTGTTCTTAACGTGCAGCCACCGGTTGAATAAAACAGCAAGCCATTTTTGTAAAGTGTAGGGTGTTCCCTATATTTTCACTCGTGGCAATCTTTGATGCCCAGTGGATGTAATTTGTGCAATCGCCTTAATATCCTGGCGTTAGTTTCGGGCTTATTTATTTCCTAGTCTTCTTTTTCCCTGGTTTGCTAGTGGCCGCAACTACCATGGGCCATATACTGCATCAGTGGTAACCTTGATCCTACTACAAGTCAGAGGATCCATGGGCCTCAGACGGGTCAGATAAATGGGCCTCAACAGGTCAGAGAATCGGCGGCCTCGCTACCGTTAGATAAATGGGTCTACATGGGCCGTGGCGGGCGATTGGTATCACCAAAGACGGTAACGGGTCGTTAACAGGCCGGAGGATAGCAAAGGCTTAATTCTGTCACAGGCATAACGGGTCTTTAATGGGCCAGAATATAGGATGGGCTGGAAACGGTGCAACGGGTTAACAGGCCACAAACGGGCCGACTCTTGCCACGGGCCGAATTTGGCCCATTAGGGGAACAAGCCAGTAATGGGCTGGAAGTAATCGAGGTCTGGAAAGGAGCCCAAGAACGCATGGGTCGTGAGTAGGCCGAAAGCTAACACGGTTGGAAACGGCCCATGTGAATTATGGGCCGTTAATGGGTACAAAGAAATTTACTGTTCATTAAGGGCTAGAGTCACCGTGGGCCTCTAAAGTGCCTAAAGATACGAAAGGCCTCATATGGGCCGAAAGACGTCGTGGGCCATGAGGGAGTACTGGATTAAGGGGTCCTCAGGTGTCCGAACTGTTATACATGGACCGAACTGATGGGCTGTGAAGATACGAAGACCGAAGACTCTCTCCCGTGTCCGGATGGGACTCTCCTTGGCGTGGACGGAAAGCTTGGCGTCCAAATATGAAGATTCCTTTCTCTGTAACTGACCTTATGTAACCCTAGATCCCTCCGGTGTCTATATAAACCGAAGGGCTAGGTCAGTAGAGGCCAATTATCATAATCATAGTCATATAGGCTAGACTTCTAGGGTTTTAGCCATTACGATCTCATGGTAGATATTCATCAAGATCAATCAAGCAGGAAGTAGGGTATTACCTCCATAGAGAGGGCCTGAACCTGAGAAAATATTGTGTCCCCTGTCTCCTGTTACCATCGACCTTAGACGCACAGTTCGGGACCCCCTACCCGAGATCCGCCAGTTTTGACACCGACAGTCCTGCCCGATCACCTTCGATCACAGGGACCATCCGACTAGTATCCGCCACGGCGGTTCAGCCGCACTGGTCCTTGACCCAATAATCGATGGATTCCACCTCACGCGAGTCCTCATGGATGGGGGCAGCAGTCTTAACCTACTCTATCAGGATACAATGCACAAAATGGGCATCGATCCATCAAGGATTAAGCCCACCAAAACTACCTTTAAAGGAGTCATACCAGGTGTAGAGGCCCACTGTACGGGCTCGATCACACTGGAGGTTGTCTTCAGATCTCCGGACAACTTCCAAAGTGAAGAGTTGATCTTCGATATCGTCCCCTTCCGCAGCGTCTATCACGCACTGCTCGGACGAACCGCATTTGCTTGATTCAATGCGGTGCCACACTATGCTTACCTCAAGCTCAAAATGCCCGGACCATGCGGTGCCATAACAGTTAATGGAAACACGGAGCGCTCCCTCTGCACCGAGGACCACACCGCTGCCCTAGTAGCAGAAGTACAAAGCGGCCTTTTTAAGCAGAACCTTAATTCGGCGGCCAAGCTCCCGGACACTGTCAAACGAGTACGGACTACTCTACAGAAGGATAGTCCAGCTCGTCAAGAGCTCGACTAGCAATTTGGCCTCCGTCCCAGTCCCGACCAAACGGCAGCGTTCATACCGCACGTACATAACTACGCACTCAAAATACCATGGGCAGAGACGGAGGCATAACCAGACTGTGGTCCATAATACGACTCGACCTTCCATGGACACACATACTTTCACTCTTCTTTTTATCCTTTTCAGGTTTCTTTTCTGCAGGCCCCTAGCGGCGGCCTGATCATCGGTCCTTTCGAAGGACAGATACACCAAGGTGGCAGGCAGCATAGACGTATGGGGGAATCTCTAGACGTTCTCTTCGACGATCATCCTACCTGTTTTCAGGACCCGCACGCAGCTCCCCCTTGGTCTTGTCATGTTAAATAGCCAGGTTGCTTATTGCACTATTTGTACAAATACGCTTTGACGTATCAATCAAACTATAATGGAAACAATTTGCAGCCCAACTTACGTGGTACTAGCTTACTTCTTCATTTTATTTTGCTATTTTTATTGATTGCACCCGTACACTCTAGTACGCTTTAATTTGCCAGGGGCTTCATTTGCGCCCCATACTGTGGCAATAAAGTCCGAACACTTTTACAGTACAGTTCGGCACCCCGAATTTAGCATTATACACTACAAAAAAATACACTTCCGTGATGATACGTGTTCGTCACAGTAGGTCGCATTTTTTGTCATGCATGTACATCCATGACGATTTTATGACAAAATCAAGATAGTCATACCTGTGCTGTCGTAGAAGTGTTCCATGACATTACCAAAATTATCATCATCACGGAAGTGTCCACTTCCATGACGATAAATCGTAAGTCCGCGTATGCTTTTCGTCAAGGGTGACCGACACGTGGCATCCACCGTAACGGAACGCCATTAAGCTATCGGGTCGGATTTTGGATCCGATAACCCATTAACAGCCCCGACCAATGGGGATTTTCCACGTGTAAAATCATCATTGGCTGGAGGAAACACGTGTCGGCTCATCGCTGGGACGATGTCATCCACTCATTGGATGTATACGCCTATGATACGTCGACACGTGGCACGGCCCATCAAGTTTAAATGGGTCGGCCCAACTAAAGGCCCACAAGATTTTCCGAACCATAATGGGCCGACCCAGCTAAAGGCCCACGAGATTTTGCGGACCATAATGGGCTGGCCCAGCTAAAGGCCCACACGATTTCACGGGCCATAATAGGCCGGCCCAGGTAAAGTCCCACAATATTTTTGTGTGCCATAATGGGCCGGCCCAGGTAAAGGCCCACAAAATTCTGGCGGATCATAATGGGCCGGCCCAGCTAAAGGCCCATGAGATTTTGCCGACATTAATGGACCGGCCCAGCTGTAGGCCCACAAGATTTTGAGGACCCTAGTAGGCCGGCCCATTAACTAGCTGCCATGTTTTGGGCCAAATGCCGGCCCATATTTGATTCGGTCCATTAATGGCCAGCCACGTTCTGGGCCTAATAATGGCCCATATAAGATCCGGCCCGTTAAAAGCCTCCCACTTTCCGGGCCAAATCACGGCCCAGATCAGGTCCGGCCCTTTAAGAGGCTTTGGGCTCAATTATGGCCCATATCAGATTCGGCCCGTTAACTGGACGCTATGCTTTTGGGCCCACTTGCTAAAGGCACATTAAGTAATTCGGCCTGATATTAGTTTCGGCCTGTTAAGGGCTCATTTAACATTTCGGCCCTATATTAATTTCGGCCCGTTAAAAGCCCGTCATATAGTTGGGCCTAACTACGGCCCGGTTTGCATCCGGCCTGCTCACAGCGGATATCTGATTGGGCCAAACAAGGACCGAGACAACTTTGGCCTGTTAAAAGCCCGTGAATTGATTCGCACAATCATGGGTCGGGTCCATTTCGGCTGCTGCCGCCCGTGAGCTATTCGCACGCTTTCGTGCCCAACCTACTTCTCAGCCTCCTAAAAGCCCATTGAGTTTTCTTGCGAAAAGAGGGCCGAGGGTTACTCGGCCTATTAAAGGCCCGAATCTACTAGTGGGCCAGTTTGATGGGGCCCATGATGCGGATAATACATCGTGATTGCTTGACGGCCCGATTATGTACCGTAATTTTACAGTTTGGCCGGTTTACTCGAAGACAGGATATATATACAGTAAAATAACTGCAGCATCGTGAATAAGAAAAAACCTAGACTATACAATAAAGAAAGTACGGCATATTACATCCACTGGGCATCAAAGTTCGCCACTATGATAATAAAGCACAAGCGATAAATAGATTACATACACTGGGCATCAAAGATCGCCACCAAAGGCAAATAAACACACCGACAAAATAATATACAAAACCGACAAAGACTTCAATAGAGTTCAAGAAAGGTTAGCTCTATTGGGAGCTGCAGCATAAGCAAATGAGCAAGATGATGAGATCTGCGCTTGTTCAACACTTATATCTTCCTCACTCAAAGATAAACAAGGCATGATGACAGGTTTTGCACATAAAAGTATCAAGTCTTGATAATTCATCACATTTCTTCTCGATTTAATAAAGTGACACAGTTTAAAATTGCATTAACACAATATGGTATTGTTCAGGTCAAGACATGGCAGGAAATGACATTGTGAAGGAGTTGGCAGCTTCACGACACCACCGGATTACAGATCAAGAACTCATAAGTATCAATGGTTAGTGTGCTGTCAATTTATCCCATTTCAGATTGGCAAATAAAGAGACGGTTTAAATAATAGTAGAATGATATGACATTGTTCATAGTTAAGACATTGCAGAATATGACATTGTGTCAGTAGTGGGTAGGTTCACCACACCACCGGATTACGGATGAAGAATGAAGCATACATGCAAAGGCAAAAGAAGATCACTTGCTCAGATAGTTTAATTTACATGGTATGAAGAAGGAACTTGGTTGTACAACTGAAAACTTAAATTGAGAAGGACAAACTTTTGTTTATGTACATAATAAACTTTAAACATGCAATTTGATGCAAACACAAAAATAAACAGCTATTGCAGTCATGCCTAACCAAATATACACAACAAAGTTTGAAGGCTTGAGAAGGACAAACTTACATTATCGGTGAAGACATGCTCTATAAAGCCCTTGTCCATGCGATGGGGGGGGGAATTCGAGAAGTTTAGCACAAAATCTTCTTCATAAGCATTGCCTTTATTCTACATTTTGTTAAGAGTAAATATAGATGTGATAATAAACGAAAAAATGGAGAATATTTAAGATAAGATGAAGAGTGATGCTACATAACCAAGTAGCTATAAATGTATGTGCAGCGACACAGCAAAAGGCACAGCCAAGAGCAATGCACAACTAAACTTCTTCAAGACCAACCTTATGGTAAGAGTAAATATAGATCTGATGTGTAGAAAATGGAGGGCAAAGGAAAATAAGCTGCAGAGTGATGGTACATGAACAACTACTTGTCAATATAAGTACACTGATAAAGGACAACATGTACTTACAAGAACAATGCAGAGCTAAAAAATTCATTGGCATTGATATATTCTACACTAATGTAACCATTCATACAGATCGATAATTTGGAGCGAACAATTGATAAGCAAGCTATCATGCATACTGTTGTCACATAATGAACTGGTATGTATGCAAGTACAAAGGATACAGACAACAGTACTAACAAGAGCAAAGCAGCGGGCAGCATATTTGCGATATCCTCGTCGTTCTTTTCAAACCGGAATTCTTCTTCGAGCAGATTTCCTGCAAAAAAGATCCGTAAGGCACATGCAGAGAAGTAGAAGTTCAAATTGTCATGTGATTTCATAGACGGTACCTCATCCTGGGAACGAGACCAGTGCATAACAACGTTTTTCCATTCAATGTCTTCTAAATTTAGCACATGAGACTTCACCGAAATTCGCTTATAGACTTGCCATCAAAGTGTGATTTCCTCGGTAACACCGATCTCGCTGCAATGCTTCCTTGAAAAGCACAAGCAAGCTTTGCTCGTCATGACTATCCAGATTGACCTCACCTAGTTACAACAATGTAATGTAAAACATTGATGTGTTCGATCAGCAGAAAACAGGAAAATAATAACCATGAATAATAGCACTTACACGTAAGTTGGACAGAAGATGTGAAAATGGTGTTTGTCTTCACTATAATCTTCCCATGATGGGAATATATGCACGTAGTCCCTAACAACATTGAAAGCATTGTCTTTAAACTGGGAATAAATGGAATGGGGTTCCAATCTGCAGGAATTGTCCGTCTCTGCGGTTGGGATAGGTCTTCGCCGGTGGACTTGCTGTACTTTTTGTCGGAGTGGGATTTTTCGTGGTACGGCTGGTGCTATGGCAAATGAAATCGGTATACCTTTTGCTGGAGTGCAGGTCCTGTGTGGTGGGGCTAGTGGTGTGGCCAAGAAGTATGGGTACAGTCTGCTGAGTCGGTCCTATGTTTTGTGTCACCGGTTGTACAACCAATATAAGTGGGCGCTGTCTGATTTCTCCGGCACCACCACGTTTTTCAAGGACTTTGCTGGTGCTCCTTCAGGTTCGGAAACACCCTCTTCCTTTTTGATGTCTGATGCACAAGAACAACATTTGAGTGGAAAACATGGTATGATGACAGATGGAATATGTATTGATAATGGATGGGCATGGCATCTCGAGTTATATGATGAATAAACTAAGCAGATGGCGGTGCAACAAAGTAGAAGAAATGCAAGACAACATATGCAAGATATGCGCAATCAATAAAACCTTGTCAAATTAGAACAGGCACCTTGATGGGTGAACAGGACAGGCTATCTACCTTTGACTCCTCGAGGTTAGAATAGTCATTAGGATGATATTCTGAACAAGAATCAACAGGTGGGGAGCGTACGAGTTTCATTGCTTCCAGAATGGCACTCAATGCCTTGGTGCCAATTTTGTAAGTCATTGCAGTGTTCCACAATATTCTTCTGATGCGTCGATTCTGATATTCACTGTAATTGCGTATAATATCTAAGAACCATGAAAACATAAATAGTTTTGAGGTTATCTTTGTAATGCAGATGATATTCTAATATAGGGGAGCCCCTGTAAACACTTATGTGCTATCACTTGATTCTGATGAGAGAGCTCATGTGTGCTGTAATATGGTGCGTGCATTTATATAATCTGGCACAAGTACACAAAAAAATAGGCTCCAGAAGTAAGGATAGTTGGCAGATGATAGGTTCATAATATACTGTATAGAGAGTTTATTGCCAAACCATGATAACAAGAGCACACAACAACTAGGTAGATCATAGTGTACATAACAGGGGTACACCATAACCACGATATATAAATCGGGAAAGTGGAACTGGCTTGAAAATACGGTGTTGTATTGCCGCTAGTAATTGAAAGCCTATCGATCACGTACATGCCAGCTCTATCGAACATGGTAAAGAAGAGCAAGCAGATTTTGGATAACAAAATGTTGGTTGCGCAGTGCCCTCACATGATGAACCATCTGTCTCTCGACCATTTCAGGCGGTTGGATGAAGATCCTACGTCTCCTAACCCTTCTTCTTCCTCGTCTCTGATTCTTCCCATACAGAACACCGCACGGGCCGCCGGCTGGACCACCGGCCCCCACCGCCTGTGTTCCTCCGCTACCCCCATCCCCCACCGCACCCCAACCCCCACCCGCGTTGACTTTCTTCGTTCGGCGAGGCCCCACAACCACCCGAGCCCCTTCGATCGCACCGCGAACTCCGCGAAGCTCAAAAATCGATCGACCCAATTTTGAAATTTAGTCTCTGTGATTTAACTAGTGTGGAATATAAAGGGAAAACCATAAGCATTGGGAGTATAGTGTTGAGCATGCCATGGCGGATCAAGGTGCAAACTAGACAAAGGCAACTTCGCAACCAAGACAAGAAATCGAGTAAAGCAAAGGCGATCTATTTTCTTGCTGCGATAAATAAGTTGAGCAGATATGAAAGAGTACCGCCTGTGTGCGCGGCGTGTGTCGATCTCCGCTGAGAATTTGACGGTGCTGCTGTAGCGATGGCTGTCGGCAGCGTGGAAGCAGATCTAGGAGGGTAGACGGTGGCGGCGGGGCGCGGTGGACGAGACGGTCGTAGGAGCGGCGCCGGCAAGGTGGACGACAGCGGGGATGAAGCGAGAGGACGGGATGCAAGGATCCCGGTCCGAAGGCGTGGATGAGAGAGGTCGATCTCTTGTAATGGACGGCGGCGTCGGGGTATCAGCTCCGCATGGTGGAGGAGGACGGTGGATGGGGTGGCGGACACGGGACGACGAGGAGGGTGGGGTGGAGAGGGTGTTTTGGCGCCCACGGAGTACGAATGGGGAAAAGGGAGGTAGAGAGGAAGGGGAACCATGTATTCAGGGCGCGCTTGTCTCAAATGCGAGGAAATTTACAAACTTAGCCCCCGTTTCAAATTTCTACTACATCACAAAGAACATTAGTCGGTTGGGGATAGGATGGTAATCTCGATACACCAAATATTTGCCGACGAGAGTTTGTTTTGGCGCCCACCGTATGAATATGAATCGGGAGGGAGTCGATTTTGGCCGAGGACACACTGTGTTTTGGCGCCCACCGTATGAATCCGGTGAGAGGCGGTTACGCCATGTTTGGGTGAAATTACAAACCTACCCCTATCGAAACCTATAGAAATCCAGCAGATAGGCTTTATGTGGCAGGATAGGCAGTAGTGATTTCCATCTCGCTTTTGGTTTCAAGTGTTCTTCGCGACTTTCCCGCTTCGCTCAAATTTTGCAGAGTGCACGCCATCGTGCAACTCAATTCAATCCTGTTTGTATTCTATTTTTTTTCGGGCGGGATCCATTTTCAATTGGAATTACATTCTATATACATCATTTTTTATATATACTTTCAAAAGCACAACACCATTTATACATAAATATGGTTTACAAATGGCATGATCTCAGATTCATAAGGTTGTATCCATCAATTTGGATTTTCAAATATTTGAAACCACTTTATGTTGAAATCCAATGTATGCATTCCTCGCTAACTGTCTCCAATTAATGTGTGTTTCATGCGGGTTTTTTTAACTTCTCAAACATGTATAATGTGTTTCACACACGCAACATATAGTGTAATCCCGTTTAGACATTAATTGCATATAAACCATGCATTGTTTGTAATTGAAGAATCTATGGATCACCAATATTGATAAACTATATAACATTACACGTGTGCCCAAATTCAAATGAATATGCATGTTTGATACACCAATTTGCGTTATGATATTATCGATGTCGTGATCTCCAGTTTAAATATTTGAATCCCCTTTAATCCAGATATTCATCTCATATAGCTATCACTCATGCTTATATAGGACTATCTCTCGACCTATACGCTCATCGCCTCTCGTATCTCTCGTGCTACCTGTATGTCGACAATGATCTTTTATCTTCGTAACACACTGACGGTACTCTCTCCCTCGACCTTCATCACTCTATCTCTCTCTAAGTATATCTCGCTCCCTGCTATGTGTCTCTAACTATGATTCTCCATGTGGAATCTCTTTCTCTCACACAAACACAAAACTTTGTCTCCCGGGTCTCATTTCTCTCTACTATTCCCATGTGTGCCACTCGCACACCCCTCATACAGAGATGTCTTTCGCTCCTTAGATATGAGAACCTACGACTCTTCCTCTTCAATATCTCTTTCTCACACACAAACACAAACTCTGTCTCCCAGGGTCTCATATTTCTCCATTGTTCTCTTGTATGTCGCTCACACACACCCTCTCTCCCTAGAGATATCTTGTGTTCCCTCATATGTCTCTCTAGCTATCACTCTCTAGAAATATCTTTCTCTCTCAGAGACACAAAACTCCATCTCTCTAGATCTCATTTCTCTCTGATATCTGTTTGTATGTGACTCACATGCACCCTCTCTCTATCTCTCTCACACCCACACACATAACCCAGCCTTCTGATCCACTCGACTCCTATCTCTAACGCACACTAGCTAGCATCTTTATCTTTCTATTTATCTGTTTCTCCATCAACCTTCTTTCTCGCCCTCACTCTTGATTCCTATCACGCACACTACATATGTTTCTCTCTACATGCAGTCAAGTGCCCTCTCACACACATATATAACTTCACCCTTTGAACCACCCGACGGTCATCTCCAACACCCAAACTAGCGGATGTCCCTCTAGCTAGCATCTCCATCTCTGTATCTATCTGTAGTTTCTCCGTCAACATTTCTTTCTCGCACGGAGTCTTGCTTCCTATCACCCACACTATATATGTCTCTCCATACATATGCATTTATAGGTTGATCTCTTTTGCACAATCGTTGCGCCTCACCTCCTCTGCTCGCCATAGATGCATGCTCCAGCCCACGCCACTATCTCTTAAAGACAAAACACATGCTCAATTGTCGGGCCTTCTTCCTGCATTCTCACATGCATGCATATTGTCATACCGATCCGTCTCTCCCATGTCGTTGATCTTATGACTTATGTCTTCTTTCTTTTATCTCGATCATGCACACACACACACACACACACACATCCCACGATACATGTATACCTCTCACACATGCACGCTCAAGGTCTCTATGTCTCCATACGTAGTTAATTACCCTCAATCCTAACGCCACATCGAATCGTTCTCCTCTTTTGTGCACATAACTTCCCGGATGGGTAAAACACACACTCACACTTAACAATCTCCTTCTAGCTACCCCCGCGCCTCTCACTCTTCCCCTATATCCCGAAACCAATAAGACCATCCCTTTGTTTAATTCCGCCTACATGCACCATCGATATATAGTAGTCTTCCTCGGTGTCTCTCGAACAAACACGTTCTCTCGATGTCGACTCCTCACGCCAAGACGCACCTTCTCTTCCCTCTCTCGGGCATTTTCTCTCTCGCACCCCATCGTTGGTGGCCTCGCCATACACATCACCTCTCTATGATGAAGCCATGCACACTTAAATTACATCCGCCACAGAGGACCCCACACACACACACACACACACACACACACACACACACACACACGCACGCACGCACGCACACCCCCCCACACACACACACTAAGACTCCATCTCTCTCTCTCTCTCACACACACACACACACACACACACACACCCCCCCACACACACTTAGACTCCATCTCTCTCTCTCTCTCTCACACACACACACACACAAACTAAGACTCCATCTCTCTCTCTCCTCTCTCTCTCTCTCTCACACACACACACACACACACACACTAAGACTCCATCTCACACACACATGCTCTAGGCGGAGCATTTGTTCCTACCACCCTTCATCCAACCTTACCCGTATGATAAACAATCACCTTTATTTACTTGCATAACATGGACAAATTCCACTTTACTTTAGTAGTCAGCAAACTTATCATCTGTACCCTTATAAAAAAACGAGTTGGCGATGATGGTGTGCCTGCCATCTTGTAATACAGACCGTATGATCTATATCTGACGGATAGAAAGCAAACTATGATAATTTTACAAAAGATACCCGCACCTCTCTCCACATCATTATCTCCCGCAACCTCATTGCTCAGCAATTAAAAAAGGAATAAGTCTCTGGAACAATCTAGCATGCATGGTGGCCGCTGCCACTTGGCTCCGGCCCATCCCCATGCCTCCGCCCATTCCACCACCACCACCACCACGCCCACTCCTCCTCGCCTTATCTCTCATCTTTCATTTTTCGATGACATTCTCGAGATACCAGTTTTCGATAAAATTCTCGAGATATCATTAGTTTTACACATGGGATTACTCCTGCATGGGTCAATCACAACAGGTGTTTTGTAAAAAATGCATATTGATGTTCCGTGCAATGCACGAGAATCTTGCTTGTAATTATATAACGCAAATCACGAGCGAGGAAGTGACATTTTTTGACACAACCACGTTAACATGGCCACGTAAATCACTAGCTAAAGTAAATACCATTATACTTATATCCCGATGCAAAAGGTTGAGTACATGTACGAAGAGTAGAGTCGCACACACGCACTCTGTCTCTCAGAATATCTCTCTCTCTCTCACGCACACACACACACACACACACCAGTTACGTGACGCCCACTTAAGCAGACACGAGTATGTTACAATTTGTGCATCCGCGGATACACGTGATGTTGCGCATTTATTTAAGCCGGAAGGCGAACCCAAACAGTAGCTGCATTCATTCCCCTCCCGCCGCCTCTTCTCTGGTCGCCGTCGCCCGGTAGCCATGGGCCGACCAAAGGTAACAACATACGCCACACTCCCGCCGGAGCGGCGCTTTAATATGGAAATTTTAGTGGTCATGCATGCATCTTTTGTGCTAGCACTCCTATATAAGGGTTGACGGTCGCTTCCACGGACGTCGCGGCGCGTGGAAGAGGAAGGAGAAGGAAGCGGGCTGTGGAGTAACGTTTTTACCACAATTTCTTAGGAAACTGAGTGCAATAATTGAGTAGTTTTGCAAACTACCAAGATTACACCTGAAACGGTTCAAAACCTATACTCCCTTTCAGCGTGCGCTTCCTGCGTGAAACGGTCAGCGTCGCTCGAGCGTCGATGCGCATTAATGCCCGGCGAGCAGGCGACCTCTCACCGGCGCCGGCTTTGAAGTGGCGCGACGGCCGAGAGAGCGCCGCTTCCGGCGCGATCGCCTCTCAGCCGAGACTGGCCATAGGCCCTGTTTGGATCCATGGGTTAGAGTTAGTTTGAGCTAGTTGGGGCTCAAATAGCCCTAAAGTATCCAAGCATGAGGGTTTAAATTGGAGCAAGTTGCACCAAACCCACCAAAAAACTATCCCACCCAAGAGGTGCTAATCGGAGATAGTTCTCATTGGGACCACTCGAAAATCACTTTTCTCTCTCCATGAAGTGCATTTATTGTCAATCTAACCTGTCACCCAAACACCTCTTTGGCTACAGATTAGTTCAGGGTTAGTCATGAGTTAGTCTAACCTCTAGCTAAGTTAGAGTATCAAACAGAGCAGATAGGACATGCAAGTTGCTCAAAGCATACAGCAAATTAAATGCGTGAAAGGATTTTTTCTTTTTGAAAACGGAACGTGAAAGGAATTTTTTTAGAATGCTCTTGGCATGTCGCTAACATGTGATAGTTAACCGACCTCAATAGACGGCAGAAATGCCAGCCCGCCGCACTTTGATAGAGACGAGGAGGGAGAAGCGATATAGGCTGCTGGATTACTAGAGATAGGTGTCGCACGGAAGCCAAGAAATATGGTGATAGCGTGGGTTAGCCATGTACTAGTATGATATAACTAAACTGGGCTGCCGTGTTTTGTACTCTTCCAGTCCACTGTGGAGATGATTGGTTAATTTTATATCGTTGAATAATATTAAATTTTATGAGTGCAGACGCTCCACCACGAGGTTCCTTGCTCCTTCTCGGTCTACCGGAATCTATGTTCTTCGACTCTATTTTTTTACGTGAGCTTTGTTCATCCTTTTGCTAACACGCGAGACATCTAGCATCAAGGTGCACGTGTTATGCAAGGATCGTTCCATCTATATGAAGAACACGTGGACTGGAACTACGAGACGGACATGTACCTGTGGGTGGACGTCACGAACCTGAGTAATGTAGCGCAGTAAGTGAAGTAGAAAGGCACAAATGGTATGAACATGCGTGGCATATAGGGTGTGTTTGGTTGCATTCTCGCCTCAAAGATAGTTGTTCCTCTTCATGCATGCTCAACTCAACACCCTCTTCATGCATGCTTTCTTCATGCATGCTTCTAGTGTATTTGTGCTAAACTAGTGTGGACTCATGCACCCTCCATACACTCTACCAAACACCCAAAAGTAGGTCGAGAAGGGAACTCTTAGGCGGCATTTGTCTCTTACTATGTACTACCACTAAATGTTGTACGTGCAATGCACGGTGATGTTATGGAGTATGTGCCTAAGTACTCTACTACTACTATATTAGTTGGAGGCACATATTAACTTTTATATTTGTTTACGTGTATGCCCCGAGACCTTCCAACTAGACGTGTCTTTCTCTCCAGGTCGCACTTTGTATCGTTCATACCACTAAGTACTACTACGTGTGGTCTCCGACCCAGAAGTGGAAGAAGTGGAGACGCTCTACCACGCTGTTTTTTTTACGCTGGGCTCTACCACGCTGTTCATGTCCCACTCCTTTCACTGACGTGTGGGACATCCAGCACGTGCCGTGTTTGGCACCCTTCGTCGTAAGAGTTGAAACGCTAGCATTCATCAGAAATAAAAAATAATTATAAATCGGCAGTGATACTATTTTTTGTGAACCAATCAAAGTGATACTATACCACGGGTTTCCTTGCTCCTCGATATCGGAAAGAATACTTCCGTTCGCCAACATATGGGACGTCGACCATCCTGGTCCACTTGCCATGCATGCAGAACTCTAAGGGAGAGTCACCCAGGTCGTCGCGCCGCAGTAACAATGACTAATGAGCCGTCAAATCACAGGCCCACTTCCCACTTTGAAGTTGCTCGGACGAAGGAACCATCATGACTTTGTTGAATTCCGCTTGAAGAAAACTATTGTACCAAAGCAAGATCTTGCTAGCTATGATTTACTCCGCATTCACGGCCGACGAACCTACTCCGGCGCCAGTTGTCCATCCGTCTGCCGTGGCTCATTGCCATTCGCCCGCTATATTAACTTGAGCCCCAGCTCCAGCCATAGCCAAAGACCCACACTTATTCTCCTCCGGTCCCTTCATTCGCCGGCACCACTTCAACCATGGCCTCTCTGGCGCTCGAAGCTCTCTTGGGCGTCTTGTCGCGAGAGCAGATGAGGGACATCGACGGCTCCGCTCGGGCGCGCTCCAAAGCTCTTCGACGCATCGTCGCAGGAGCAAACGAAGAGATCGCCGGCACCCCGCCGCCTTCCGCCGCCACGACCACGGGCCGGGCAAGCAGCGTCTTGCGGCGCAACCGCAGCGAGGAAGAGTAGTACACGGTAGGTCGCCGCCGCTCGGTCCCGGGAAGGCCACCGCTACTCCACTCAATCGACGCCAAGCTTGGCGGGGTAAACATCGGCGGCCGATTAGCCGCTTGACGGCGACGTGGAGGCGGAAATCTTCAGAACCTTGTGCTCCGGAGGAGGAGGTTATCGACGCGGATGAGGAGGAGGCAAAGGCAATGGCCGGCTTTCTCGGGCTCATGGCCGGACATGGTGGTCGAGCGCCGGCGATCGTTTAGATTAGGTTTACAGTAGGTTGTAGTACAGTTTGTGCGAAATATGTAATGAATTTCGTCCAGTTTGTAGGAAAAGTTTTTGAAATGTAATGAATTTCATCCGATTAATTTCATTCGATTAATTTGAAATTTGCTTTGTTTGCACGAATTTCGTCCGGTTAGTTCATATAGTTGTCGAAAGGTATGCGGGCAGCATCGGATGGCATCCATCAGTGTCCTCGGACAAATGCCGGTGTAAATTTGTGGGCCAGCGCTGGAGATGCCCTAACTATCATGCTATAATCGCAAACAAATCCTCCATTATTTGGCAGGGAACAGTTATGCCTCGATCAAAATCAGATCCGCGGTGTTTCGCACTCCTCCCGTGTAAGAGTGTAAACTCTTGCTAACATAAAAATGGAGCAAGTGGACGGCACTGTAGCACATCATATCACTCGAACTAGCCCGCCTAACGAGCGGGAAAGCACCGCCCTCGTCATTTTGTTCTGGATTTCTATCGATCGATCGCGCGAAAATGTTACGCCGCAAGTTCTAAAGGAAAAGGCGGCACACTTACTTACTGCAGACGCGCCGCAACCCCGACAGTCGGCTCGCACGCTGCTCACCGGAGGGGACACGCGTTGTCTTGCAATTTCAATCGACATGTGGGACCGTAATTGAATAAACCGTCGATAGCCGAAATCTAATCGCTCGGCAAGGCCGGCCGAGAAGAGAGAAACAGGGGAGGAGAAGAGATCGCCGCCCGCCGCAAGACGGACTCCAAGAAATATATGGTGATAATGTGAGGTGGGCCATGCTGGAGTCCGGACTACTTCCGAGCCCGCTCTCACCGCCTGCCCCTCAAGACGCCAGACTGCCCGCTGCATGCATAGCAAGTAGTCCCCGCTTATGTGGAGGAGAGAGGCATTGACAAAGCCAAGGAGTAACAAAGGAGACAATAGCTTTCATCAAAATAAACAATGAATACTCGTTGCTCATCCTCTATATCGGAAAGAATACTTTCATTCGCCGACATGTGGGACGTCGACCATCCCGGTCCACCTGCCATGCACAAAATTATCCTGGTCTACCCGGTCGTATCGCAGGCCCAACCTTTCCCATCGTAAGTTGTTCGAGACGAAGGAACCATCATGACTTCGTTGAATTCCGCTTCTTCAAGAAAACTTATGTACATTCGCAATATCGCTACCACACGCCAAGACCGGACGGCACTGCATCACGCCATATCATCGAAACCCACTAGGCCAAACTAGCCCGCCTAGGTCATCTATTTTGGAACGGAGGGAGTATGTCTCTGACCGCTATGATTTTGTGTTGCACGCTCTCTGTACTTTTGCTACGATTTTCCTACCCTATGAACCAAATGAGGCCTGAATGTATGTCGACTATTGTCTGATCGATCGCTAAGCCTACAATTTTAGGAGCTAGGGCTATTGATCGATCGACGAGGATAAGTATAAGCGTACCACGAGCTCATCAGCCCCAACGTTTCTCTTCGGTGAGTGTTTTGCAAGTACTATAGCTCGCATAAAGAGCTAGCCTACTAACACCAAGAATCATCAAACAAGCCCTGCTGATATGATAAACAGTTCAAACTTACATCTAAGCATGCCATATATTACATCAAAAGCTGGTGAGGATACATCTGTTTCCATAACTCGGAGAGGGTTCGCATGATTCATCGCATGATTCACTATCAAACAAAAGTAGCAAGATCCGCCCACACAAGATAGTGCACTAGCCCTAAGATGGTTTGATAACACGCATCGTTCTGGTAATTAAACACAGGGCAATGCAAACTACCCTGAAGGATTAGCGCGACCAACTATTTCTTGTCATCGATCTCTGCAATGACCACAAGACGGACAGCGGCATGGGAATCGATTTACGGGCGATGTCCACAGGATCGACCGCGACATCGAATCGATCTCGGGGTGATGTCCACAGGATGGACAGCGGCATCGGAATCGATCTCCGGGGCGATGCCAACAGGACGGGCCACGACATCGGAATCATCAAGGACAACCACCGGCACCTGCACAACCCTAACATATTAGCAAGCACATTGCAAATAATCAAAAACCACAACTATGGTAATAAGCCATTATTTTTTACCTTGTGCAGCTCACCGGGGGATATCATCCGTTTGGGGGCCATCTCCTCGTCCTCGATGGGGGCCATCACCTTGCCAGGGGAATACTGCTTCTCAACGGCGACTATCTCCTCAAACTCGGTCTTGAGCCTCACATAGGTGGCAATCAGAGTTCCTGGGGTCGGCACGGTGGGGCCCTTTCTGTTCTTCCAACTTTCTTTGAGGAGTTCGTCTACCAACGTCCTCAACTCTTTGGACAGTTCTTGTTTCTTGGAGTTCTTCGTCTCCATGGGTTGGCCCACCAACATGGTCAACTCGTTGGTCGGTGCTCGCTTCCTGGAGATCGCTGTCTCCAGTGGGTTGTCCGTCGGCAACTCTTTGCCTAGTGCTCCAGGATCCATCAATGAACTGACAAACAAAAAGCAATCGAAAGGAAACCACAAACGCAATGAAAACGGGAAAAGAAGAGGATGTGAGAATCGGTCGGTGCTTCGCAAAAAGAAGATTATTGGAATGAAAATATAGCAATATAACTGATTCGGCCACCTTTCCTTCGTCGGTACAGAAGAAAAATGGCAGAAGTGAGTAGCCTGGAGTGAGGTTTTCTTCAAGAAAGGGAAGAAAGGGCTTGAACGAGCGTTCCAATGAAATGATGGTTGCTTCGTCCAGTCCAACTTGGAGGCCACCTTACTACTGCTGGTAAAGATGTGGGTTTTGTGATAAGACGGGTCATGACAGCCACATCGGGGTGACAGGTGAGTCTCGACTGTAGCACCTCGCTGTGATTTGGTGGATGGCATGCGGGCCGGGATGCTTTGAAATGTCCCGCATGTAGATAGAGCGGCTAGTCATATAGGAGTGCTCAATATTGTGCACCGCGACCAAGGCGGAGAGGAAAACGAGAGAACTACGTAATTAATGCATGAGTTTAATTAGGGTAGTTTTGTAAAGTACGAGATACATTCCTCCAATCGCAAAATGCCTTGGTTCATGAGATTTGAGATTTGAGCCCTATAAACCGGAAGGGAGGGGGTACTGCACACGGTGTAGTCTAGTCACTTGTTGAAATCTCTAGAAAGGCAAATACTCCTTTCCGGTTTACATGTCTATACTACTCCCTCCATCTAGGTGTGTAAGTCATCTTACGAAAACCAAATAGTCCCAAAACACTTAGGCGCGGTGCATTAACTTCTACCTTGTTTCTTGTTTCTTGACATATCAACCAATAAGAGATGAGAGGTGTGCATGCTTTTAATGACTTGCAATGGCTAGTTCATTGCATGCAATGCTATTAATTAGCAAATAAACATTGGTGACCCCAGGAGGAAATGGTGCTAAGCGCGTGGACCTATGCAGAATGAGTATCAACCAATGGATAATGGAGTTTAATTGTTAAACAATACTCCCTCCTTTCCGGTTTATAGGGCTTATCTCAAATTTTATGTTTTCCATTTTATAAGGCTCAATTTGGTTGTTTTCCATCACATTTTCAGATTCCAAGGTGCATTAAATCATTGCATGCAAGTATTAAGAGAAAATTGACCAATGCATGTACTTTATGCATGCATGCATTGCAATTAAAGCATTAATAAACATAATTTTTTGAGGAAAACAAGAGCATTTATTAGGTGCTTTTGCAAAACTACAAACTGTATTCCACCACTCACCATCTACATTGCTTGGTGAGATTTTTGAATTGAGCACTATAAACCAGAAAGGAGGGAGTAGCAATTTTCTCTCATGCAAGAGCCTGGCTAGTATATGCGTGCTCCAAGAAACCGCACCACGCGCGCTGCATGAATCGCACGTTCGGGTTGCGCTTGGCTCTTCGCCTCTTCGAGAAGACGAACAATGATGCTACTCCTACTTCTACAGTATCGAATCCACTGCTGCATGTCCGTCCACCTCGTGCGGGAGGGATAGCGTGTAGGAAAGCTTCTACTTACTGATCCTGCCTTTGCGTCTATGACAGGTGGGGCCAACAGGTGGTTGGCCCTCCTGTCATGCAGCCAAAGGCAGGCGAAGTTAAGGCACCGGAGCTCAGTCTGCAAGGGAGAGGGCGTCGTAGTAATCAAATTTCTTGGTCTTGTACGAGTTGACGTGACACATCAAAGCACTGCACTTGATAAAAGTCTCTTTACACATTTCAAATGGGCTACTTCGTATGTAGGAATAGACATATTCTGCTTCGTATGTAGTCACTTGTTGCAATCTCTAAAAAGACTTATATTTGGAAACGGAGGGAGTACAACGCTTGCAGGCATGCCGTGACTTTCCTTTTGATACTTGCATGTGTTGATTTGATGCACCTTGCCAAATTTTGACTATAAATTTAACTAACCAAATTTTCATGCATGTCAAAAAAACTTACGGGGCTGTTTGGATTGTGACTATGTTTGTCTTACGTTGCCACATTATTTTTCCCACACTTGCCACACTTGCCTAACCTGAGTTGCTCAAATTGTTAGACACACTTTGGCTTGCCTAAGGGAATCTTGCCACAATTTTTGTGTCTATGACATGTGGGGTTCACTGCTAATAAAAAAATTCTTGTCTTAGGTGTGGCTAATAAAAAAGACATATATTTAGGAACGGAGGGAGTAGAAAATATAAATAATAATGCATGTTGGGGCAACCCACATTTCCGCTAATTTTAGCCGTGGGCTTGTTCACAATTTTTATGAGGGGGTGGTTGTTCATTTAATGGAGGGACTTGTAGTACCAGACTTGAACGATACAAAGTGCAACCTGGCACACCGTAACACCACTTGGAACAAGCGGGTAGCTATCTCAAAAAACAATCAACAACTAAAAAAACCGCGACCTGGCATGTAGTAGTACACAATTTTAAACGATTGTTTTGATGGAGTGAAAAAGGAAAACTACCCTACTACTTATATATAGGCGGAGCCTCCGCTTTGCTTGCTAGGGTTGCTCTATTCACATACTCTCATCCTCTCCAGATCTAAACAAGATAGGGGTAGTAACACTGTCTTTCTCCCTTCAAAGAACACTGGCTTTCTATCCTCACCGCTGGTTACAGATCAGGCCGTATCCCCTCCGCGGTGAAGGGAGGAGGGCAGCATTTAGGCCGCGTCGACAGCGAGGAGGAGACCCACCGCCGGCCGCACCGTTATCTCTGGCCGAGCCGCCGCGCGGGAGGTCCTCCGATCCTTCTGCGTTGCTCGGGCGGATCCGCCTCCGCCGCCCACCTATCCACATCCCGACGACCTTCAGTATATCTTCGTTCGAAACCGCCCTAGCTCTACTTCCCCAGCTTGCTACGTCGCTGCATGTGCATCATTTTCTACCTCTCAGCCCCTCTCGATCGGATGGTCCAACGTCACCTATTTTTTCTTCTTCTATTGTCAGAGGTAAAGCTACTTCATGGAGTCGAATCTTGTACTCCCTCTGTCCGAAAATACTTGTCATTGAAATGGATGTATCTATATGTATTTTAGTTCTAGACACATCCATTTTGTTGACAAGTAATTCCGGACGGAGGGAGTACTTGGTTCAAACAAGAAATAAAGTGGGGGTGGGGAATTTAGTATGTACATCGGACTTGGTACAAACAGGAAGGAAAGGGGGTGAAATTAGTACAGACTGGTCATCCAACCGGTCTCTTGGTCAAAAAGGGAAATATAGGGGTAACGCTATACACAGTGGTATGACCAGGACTAGATTTGCTATCCACAAATAGGAGTAGGTGGCTAGAGTGAACAAAAATGGGACCAACCCAGATATGTTTCTTGGATGTTTGTTTCTCGGGGCAACAAACTATGAATCACCACTTTATGCCCCTGTTTACGTACATGGTGCTGTACTGCTAGTGCACCCACTGCCCCATGCCCTTATACCAAATATTTAGGCTTCGGTCGGAATAAAGGGGCAGAAGACATAGATCTTGATGAAAATAGAGGAATAGGAAAGGAATGTAGGTATAAAACTATGGAACAGCGAACCGGAGGAAACTCTCAAGAGAATGTGTTCGGATGGACTACGAAATGTACAGATTTGTTTTTTAGAGTAGCATGCTTGGCAGTATGAGATGCTATTTGTTTATTCAGCTGCACAGTGACTACTCTTGTCCTCACCTCACGTACCACACATAGGTTGATTTTTTTATTCTAGCAAACACAGACAACAACCTGTCTAACGCATGGCGCGCGGCTTTGCCTCGGGCTTCCGCCCGAAAAATGAGCAGCGCGTGGATGTTTCTAATCCTATGGAATCAGTACTACTAGGACCAGCTTTCCTATGAAACACTATTCACCTTTCCCGTGTTCCGAATGGTTGGAAGGGAAAGAATACCGTAGGAATTGTGTTCCTACGAAAATCCTGCACCAAACCTGTGAATCGAACGCAGCCTTAGCTGTTCTTAATATAATGTCCCTGGTAAAAATGAAGCCATGCCACTGTTTTTGCTTGTAATTGTTTGAGACTCTGACAAGTTTAGCCAAATGTTTTTGCCTGTAATTGTTTGAGACTCTGACTGTTTCCTCTGTGCCTTTTTGTGCAAACAGGTATATCCAATTCACCTGGTTGCTGTTGTGACCTTTTGGTGCACTACACCAAACTCTTCTTAAAAGAAGTGACTTTTGTGTTGTGTAACTGGAATGTCAGAATGGAATAGTTGGTTTAGTCGGATTTCGGGTTCCGGCAGATGCTTGAGGTTCGAACACTGGGGTGCGCGCGGAGATCCAACCCTCCACCGTCTCGTACCTCGCCGAATCGCAGGGACCTAAACTACTAAATGGAACAACACAAGAGACACAAAATTTATACTAGTTCGGGCCACCGTTGTGGTGTAATACCCTACTCTAGTTTGTGGTGTGGTGGATTGCCTCAGGGGCTGATGATGAACAGTACAAGGAAGAACAGCCTCGCGAGGGTCTGTTCTTGGCGGGTGCGATGAACTGCTAAGTGGTGTTCAGTCGCTCTAGCTTGGGGATCGGGTCTCTGTCTTTCTCTTGATTCCGGATCTGGGTGCCGATCGTTTCGATCCCCCTGCTCTGAGTGTGCCTACTCCTATTTAAGGCGAAGGCCCTGGGCCTCTTCCCAAATATTGGCGGGAAGGGCGCCAACAATTAGCCATTTGAAGGGGACAGCGGTACACTTATCTGACTAAAGTTGGTCCTCGCTTTGCCAAAGGCTCTGGTGATGGCGTGCTTGGGCTCCACGATGACTCCCTTCCAGCCGTTGGGGCTGGTCTTGGTCTTGTTGCACGAAACGGATGCCTTTGCTTGATGCTCTCGCTGCGCTTGCTCCTTTGCACCAAAGAGGAAAGGAGGGCGCTCTTGTGGCTGGCGCCGGCCTCGGCGCCCTTGGTAAATCATGGCTTGCGTCATGGGCACCTTGCGAGTACCCTGCCTTGAACTCTCCGCCTCCTCATGAGCTAGGCAGCGAGGCCGTGCACGAGAAGCTCCTGGTCGTCCGCCCAGCAATCTTGCCCCTCGCGAGGTCTTGAGCTTGTGTTGATGAAGATGGGCTGTCACAGGCCTCCTTTGAGCCACGCCGCAGGCGCGGGCGAGCAAGTCAGGGACCCCGTTCCCGAGCACGCCGGCAGTAGCCCCGGGCCCATGGCGCGCCCGAACTTGGCCGAGCAGAGAGGCGAAAGGGTAAGTGCGAAGCGTCGTGGGCCCTAACAGCCTGCGGCCTTGGGTGCCGCGTGGCGGTTGATTGGACGCGTGCGCCCCTACAACCGCGTGGGTTGATAATAGAGCGGCATCTTCCTTGCCTCCTTTACTTTCTCCAGTTGCTGCTCAGGTCCCCTTTCTTGCGCCTCTCCTCTCTGCTTCCAAGACCTTCAGATCCTCTCCGCCTGCGTGCCCTAGCCAGTCATGGATCTTCGCCAAGCCCCGGCCGGAGCTTGGTACTCTCCTGCCTTGGACCCGCCAAATGTGTCGAGGCGAGCCTGCATACAATCGCCCGGTTGGCGGGCGCATGGCGTGAATGGAGCAGCGGTGTTCAAGGCGGCTCCTCCGCCCCGAGGGTCGGGGAGTACCTTCTACCGTTCTTCGTGGCGCCATCATTGCTGATGCAGTGCCTCCCTTCTCTGAGTTCTTCTTCTCCGTCCTCCGTCACTACAACATCCAAGCTCTGCACCTCCATCCCAACTCCGTCCTTCTTCTGGCAATCTTCACCTACTATTGTGAGGCCCATGTTGGGGTGAAACCCTCGGTGGCCTTGCTGTGCCACTACTTCTCCCTCCGAACCTCCCGTGGTTCCGCCTCTGCGTCTTGTGAGCTTAAATGCGCATCTGGTGGGGCCATTGCCATTCAAACTACAGGAAGCAGATTGAGGGCTTGAGGAGCAAGTGGGTCTTGGTGGATCTTGGGCATATCCACCCACGGCTGATCCTGCCCAGGCCCCTTGAGAGCTCCGACGGCCCGGTCCCGAGTGGAGCTTGGATCCCAGCGCTGCTGGTCTTTGGAGAAGATGGATGCAGATTTGAAGCCGCCAGCGTGGGCGAGAAGCTGACCGGTGCGTCACTGGCGAGGAGTTCTGGGCACCAAGCGGCTCCGCTTCATCGATGCTACGCTTCGATGTGGAGGCCTCACTCGAGCCCGTGGCCACGGCCAGCGAGGACTGGCGACAGTCCACCAGTCCTTGGTTGAGGCGATGTGGCGAGGCGGGCGCCCAGCGCCTTGTTCCTTCGTGAGGATTGGGAGCAGGTAGTGGGGCCCATTCCCGTCTTCAATGGGGACGGGCCCGTGCCCGTGGAGGCTCCGGAGGACCTGGTGGACGTGTCCTCTTCCGACTCCAGCGAAGAGGTGGAGGAAAGAGAGCCAGGAGAGGGGGTTGATTTGGGGGCGGAGTTAAGGGCTCCTCCCCTGTGGCGCAGGCCCCACGTTCTCCGCCTCCCCGAGAGTGACGACGAGGAGGATGAGGATGAACGGGGAGGCAGAAGCATGCCCCCGATCCCAAAGAAGGACCGGACTGGGCTGGTCCCCCGCGGGTCCGCCCTGGCCCCGGGGCGATCCGCAGACGCGCCTCCTGCTCCTGGTCCCCTTGAAGTTGATCCCTGCAGCCGGCTCTCGGGCTTCAAGTATGGCCGGAGGCTGCTCGAGTCCACCAGCGACGACCTGTAAGTGTCTGCTTCCCGTCTTGATTATTGCTCTGTCGACGAGATCTGATGTCCATGTTCTTGACCAGGTGGCGCCCAGAAAAGAAGGAAGGGGCTCTGAGGCCCCATCCGTGGCGGTGCCTCTGCCGAAAAAAGAAGATGATCTGGCCTGGGCCTCTCCTGCCAGGCGTCCTCATGGCTTTGGCTGAGCCAGCCTGAAGCGACTCAGCCCCTTGACCCAGAGCGACTCGAGGTGCCCTTGCTTGGCGCTGCCTCCACTTTGTTGTCGTGGCGCCGCTGGTTCCGCCTCGAGTAGCAGATGGTTCTGCCGCCGCCATCTCCTCCTACTCCACCAACTGTTTGTCTCTCGACTCCTCCCACTGTCTGGATCGTGCTGCCGCTGAATTGGACCGGCTGCGGCAGGATCTTCTGGCGCCGACCCTCGCTTGGTGGCGGGCGCTTGGGCTGGCCTCTGGCTGGATTCGCTCGGCCTTCAATTCGGCGGCTGGTCCAGGCCTCAACGGCTTGCTGACGAGGAGAAGCGGGCTGTTCGTGGCGAAGGTTGCCGCGATGCTGCCACAGGGAGGCAGCCAGCATCAAAGGTCATTGTGAGGCAATGGAGGCGAGCTGAAGGGCCTGCAGAACCAGCTTGCCGAGGAGGCCCGCCTCCGCCAGGAGCAGGAGGAAAGCATGAAGGCTCGTGGTGGCCGTCAGGACCGGGAGGCCAAGCTGAAGCGCCGTGACCGCCTAAGCGTTGGGAGGCAGGAGGCTGGAGGCAAGGAAGGTCGAGCTGGACGACAAAGCGCGGGTTCTTGCCGAAGATCGCGTGGCCTTCATGGATATGGAGGTGAAGGCTCGCGCCTTCTTGAGGAGCTTCACGATAGCGGCTTGGAGAGCCCACGGCGGCGCGAGAGGATGGCCCCATAAGCTGCTTCCCTTCTGGTTCGCTCTTGAAGATGTCTCCTTGGTCTTCGCCCCACCACAGGCCGAGGCGGCGTGTCTTGTCTTCCACAGCAGCAGCGCGGATCCTCACCCACATCTATCTTAGCGATCCCAGCGTTGACATGGACAACTTCTTTGGAGCCATAAGCGGCGAGCATGCAGCTGCCGCTGCTGAGGCTGTGAAGGGTCGCGTGGAGGCTCTGTTGGGGAAGTTCGGGCCTTGACACCAAGCGGGCGGCGCTGCCGGCCTGCTGCTTCAAGGCGAGCCCACTCCAGCTGCTCCACCGCCGACAAGTGACTCCGTTGTGGCTCTGTCTTGCTTTTAATTCCTGCACATGTATCATGCCTCGAGGCGTTTAAACTTCGCGTTTGGTATTGCGATAACAGTGTGGACTGTAATATTTTCTTTTGAATTCCTTGAAATTTGTGCTTCCTACTTGCTTATGTTCTCTGCCCGAGAGGCCCTTGCTCTACCTCGGCCGTCGTTAGCCCGACCGGAAGCCAGGGCGGGACCAAGGAGTGAGGGCTACGTGACAAGTTAGGCTCTGAGTCGCGATGCTCGAGAGTCCCCTTAGCGCCTGAACAGCAAGTAGGGAGGTGAGGCAGCAGGCGGATCCGCCGTTCTCGTCTGCGAGCCCGGCCCGCGCATACCTCAACCGCCGTTAGCCTTTGGAACTAAGGGGTGAGGGCTCGTGACCAATTAGGCTCTGATCGCGATGCTCGAGAGTCCCCTTGGCAACTCAAGCGACATTCGTACCTTGGCTCCGCTTGGGGAGTGGCGTGCGATGAACCAGTCTCGAGGGGCTGGCTGGGTGGCGTGCGTCTGGCGTGACCAGCGCAGCCCCCATGCCCAGCCCCTCATGGCCGCTCGAGGAGGCGTTGCGGCAGGCAGGACACCGAGCTCTGGGCTCCCTGAGGTTGATCGACCGGAGGCCACCCTCGATTGTTTATCACCAGCTTGAGCATAGCGATTCCGCATGCGTCTGGGCATAGCCGCTCCTCGGCGATGTCGTCGACCCAGCGCGAACATGGTGCTTCCAACTGGAGCGTGGGAGGGGCTGCCCTCGGGAGGAGCCCAGGCGTGCTACACCCCTGCGACGCGTGGCTGTACGGTAGGGCTGGGCGAGGTGTGTCTGGGCACCCGTGAGCTAAGCGGGACTCACGGGGCCCTACCTCAAGCGGGTTGTGCTGGCTCTGGGCCTTATCTTGAGTGTGTTCTGCAAATTTGGCGGATGCGGTGTTCTCGTCTTGGTCCGGCTCTCGGGCTGGTCTCGGCCGTCGGCGGCAAGCCGGTCGCGATGCCATGGACAAGACCGGTGAGGGCGAAGAGCGGTAAGGAGCCACAGTCGCGATGCTCGGGCACCCCCTTTAGCGCGAGCTGGGTTAGATGGCGAAACTCGTCCTCGGGTCCGGCTCTCGGGCTGGTCTCGACCGTCGGTGGCAAGCCAGGTCGCGATGCCATGGACAAGACCCGGAGGTGAGGGCGGAGAGCGGTAGGAGCCACAGTCGCGATGCTCGGGCACCCCTTTAAGCGCAAGCTAGGTCGGATCTGACAACTCTCGTCCTCGGGTCCGGCTCTCGGGCTGGTCTCGGCCGTCGTTGGCAAGCCGGTCGCGATGCCATGGACAAGACCAGGAGGTGAGGGCGGAGGCGGTAGGAGCCACAGGTCGTGATGCTCGGGCACCCCTGCTTTAGCAGCATAAGCTGGGTTGAATGTGAAACTCTATGTCCTCGGGTCCGGCTCTCGGGCTAGTCTCGGCCGTCGTTGGCAAGCCGGTCGCGATGCCATGGACAAGACCGGAGGGTGAGGGCGGAGGCGGTAGGAGCCACTGTCGCGATGCTCGGGCACCCCCCTTTAATGTGCAAGATTCCGCCACCGGAAAAAGGCTCCAAATAACAAGCATGGTGGGCGAGAGCATAATCCTAAGGAAAGCATAAGAAGGATACATGCATTTGGGACAGGCCAGCGGCTTAGGGATGATGCAGCCAGGCGCCCCAACAAGATAAGCTAATGAAATAAAAAGGGATACATGCAGCGAGGACAGACCCACAGCGGCACAGGGAATATCTGACCTGAAGGCGCTCCCAGTAGAAAGCAGAAACTTAAAGATGTCACTGGTGATGTTGGGGATGAGGGGTGTTGGTGTAGCAGACTCGGTGGGCTGCAGGAGCCGATCCTCACGAGCCCCAGGTCGAGGCCTCGGGAGGCTCGGGAGGCTGGAGAGGCTCCTCGCGGGCCGTCTCCATCTCCGCCCGGGGCTGCGGCGTGCGACCCCTTGAGCCTCGGGATGGTCCTCATGAGGCAGCTGCTGCTTGCGGTTGCCGCATTGGCAGGCCATAAGGCATGCGTCGTGGCTGTGGGCGGACCCTGCAGCGTCCCACTCCACGAGGGCAGGCGCTCTTGAGATCGGCTCGGTTGAGCCACTGGTATGTCGATCTGGACACACAGCCCACCATCCTCGCTGGATGGGGGCCACAGCCAGTGGCGGCGGCTGCCCCTCATGACCCTTGACTCCTGTAGCTCCTGAATGGCCTTGCTAACGAACTCCTGAGGGTTCGGCCCTCCTTGCCTTGCTCCTGCTTGCGGGAAACGTGCTGCGAAGCACGCCTCCACGTGGTGCCCTAGCGCCTCCCTCGAGACCTTGGCGAGGTCGGCGGCCCTCCAGGGGAGAGCCCTCGAGCCCAGCCTGAGGAGGCGCCGGGCGCACTCCTATCACGATGGAAGGAGGCTCCCCTGGCCTGGTGCGGGCCTGAGGGGCCTGCCTCTTGAGGCCGGGCGGTCGATGTCTTCTTCTTCTTGGGTGCGGCCTCGGGAGGCCTCCTCTTCTGTGGTGCAGGTCTTCTAGCGTCACGGCTGAAAGGCTCGCTCGGGGAGCACTGCTGCGTCTCTCTCTTCACAGGGCACCGTGATGACCCGCCGCTTCTGGCATCTTGAGGCGTTGTAGCCATGGTGGAGTTCTGACCATGAATTTGTAACGCTGGGTACCGAGGATGGCGTTATCGGCGGCGAATGTGGGCGACGTCAAAGTCGATGAGCTTAGTGTGGTAGTTATCGCGAGCCCGAAGGTGGCGGAAGGCGGACCTGCCCGTCGGGACCGTGGAGCCGTCGGTGACTCGGAGAAAGGCTTGGTTGGCTGAAGGCGGTATAAGGCGCGAAGATTGTTGAATGTCTCCACAGACGGGGCGTTGAGCCCTGCTCCGCCGTCGATGAGGTCTTGGTGACTAGCACATTCTTGATGATTGGGGAACAAAGCATCGGGAGAACTCCGGCTGTGGCTGCGCGCTTGAGCTGGTCCGTTGAGCTGAGCGTGATGGCGCCGCCCGACCACGAGAGAGGCGTGGCCTCGAGCTTGGGGAGGACTGCATTCGCCGGGGCGAACTGCTTGAAGATCTTGAGAGGGAGTGGGGCAGAGCTCCGCCCGGGATGCGAGCAATCGCACGCTTCACAGAAGCCCCGGCCCCTCGTCGATGTGGTCTTCAATTCTCCTTGGCGGCGGCGGCGGAGGGAGGCCTGCGTTCCCTGCAGGCGATCCTCGTGAGGCTGATCCTCCGGCCTCCCTCGCGAGTGGGTCTTGCCGGTCCTCGCGAGGTTGGTCGCGCCACCCTTGGCGCGGGCATGATCTTCAGCGTCTGCATTCCTTCCTCCTCCTCGGCCGTAGCCCGATCGCTGCGCTCGGGCGCGTCTGCCGACCCTTCCTTCAGCGCCGGCCGGAGCTCTTGACATTCATTGGTGTTGTGGGTGTGGAGGTGGTGGTACCGCACATACCGGCTGCCCTTGGAGGACTCGGGCTGATCTACGCCTCGCTTGGTGTCGGTTGGCTGCGAGCACGGCAGCCCTGCGCTTCATGTCCTTGGCCTTGGACTTCTTTTCTTGGGATCCATGGCGAGGCAGCTCGAGGAGGGAGGCGCCCTCCTCAGCCTGGCGCGCTTGGTCGCCAAGTTGAACAGCTCGAGGGAGGTGCAGATCTTCATGCATCGCGGCTCCTCCTTCATCTTGACGTCGCGCCGCCCGTCGGAGAAAGCGAGATGATGGCCTCCTCCGTTACCACAGGGATCTTGAGTAGCGTTGTTGAAGCGTTGGATGTACTTTTGCGGGGTTTCCCACGGTTCTTTGCTTGATCTGGCGCATATCGCTCACGGCGGTGGCGATCGCGAAATACCACGGAAGTTGGCGATGGCGGAGTGCGCATCTCGGCCGAGAAGAGATCATGCACAGGGCCAGATTCGAGAGCAGTGCGGGCCCGTCCTTGAGCACCATGGGAAACCAGTTCGCCATGACCTTTTCATCCCGTTGGCAGCCTCGATGCCCAGCTCGTGAAGTGGAGGAACTCCGTAGGGTCATTTGTGTCGTCGTGGCGAGGAGGCAGGTCTGGCTTGAACTTGGCGGGCCACGCTATCTTTGTCTGGTCGGAGGTGAAAGCGCGGCAGCCCGCCGTGGCATGAGGGGCCTCGGACGACGAAGAGCTTGGTCTTGTGGGACCCCCTGCGCCCTTGGTAGGGGCAGCGCAGGTCTTGGCGTGTTGGGCGGGGAGCGCTCGGGCAGCTTCTTGCGGTGAGAACTTCTTGACAGATCTGCTCTTGCAGCGCGGGCGCTGGCGAACAGGTTCCGCCGAGGACCCTGCGCCTTGGGGCAGGCGCCTTCTTGAGGAGGAGGCGGTGGCGCCCAGGAGCTTCATCGCCAGCGAAGGCGGTGCGGTGCAACAAGGCAGACGGCGCTGGGCGCCTCCTGCGTCTTGAACGAGCTTCGGCGACTCGGTCGAGCCATTCTTCGTAAACGTCGTCGGCGAAGCGGTAGCGCAGGAGCTTCGTTTACGCGATGAGTGCAACAAGCCTCCATGGTCGCGCGAAGGCACGCGTGGCGAAAAGCCAGCGAGGTGAGCAAAAGCGTGGCGGTGCGGCCGTCCGCCTCATGGGCGAGTCTTTGGGGCGATGCTTGCTGCTTGTTCCCGCCGGGCAGTGGCGGCGTTAATGGCGGTGACGAGGAATAGCGAGGCGCCCGCCGATGGGAGATGTCTGGCGACATGGGAGGTGAAATGACTCGGCGCTTCAGCGCGAGCCCGGCAGGCGTCGAACATGGTTGCGGTGGTTGGGGAAGAATGGCGACGAAAAGCGATTCGGCGCACCCCTACATGGCGCGCCAAATGTCGGTTCGGGTTCAGCAGACCCTTGAGGTTCGAACAACTTTGGGTGCGCGGAGATCCAACCCTCCACCGTCTCATACCTCGCCGTATCGCAGGGACCTAAACTACTAAATGGAACAGCACAAGAGACACAAGATTTATACTAGTTTGGGCCACCGCTGTGGTGTAATACCCTACTCTAGTTTGTGGTGTGGTGGATTGCCTCAGGGGCTGATGATGAACAGTACAAGGAAGAACAGCCTCGCGAGGGTCTGTTCATGGCGGGTGTGATGAACTGCTAAGTGGTGTTCAGTCGCTCTAGCTTGGGGATCGGGTCTCTGTCTTTCTCTTGATTCCGGATCTGGGTGCCGATCGTTTCGATCCCCCTGCTCTGAGTGTGCCTACTCCTATTTATAGGCGAAGGCCCTGGGCCTCTTCCCAAATATTGGCGGGAAGGCGCCAACAATTAGCCATTTGAAGGGAACAGCGGGTACACTTATCTGACTAAAGTTGGTCCTCGCTTTGCCAAAAACTCTGGTGATAGCGCCTACTTGGGCTCCACGATGACTCCTTCCGGCCGTTGGGGCTGGTCTTGGTCTTGTTGCACGAAGCGGATGCCTTTGCTTGATACTCTCGCTGCGCTTGCTCCCTTTGCACCAAAGAGGAAGGAGGGCGCTGCTGCGAGGCTGGCGCCGATTGGCGCCCTTGGTAAATCATGGCTTGCGCCATAGGCACCTCATGAGTACCCTGCCTTGAACTCTCCACCTCCTCATGAGCCAGCTGGACGAGGCCGTGCTGAGAAGCTCCTGAGTCGTCCGCCTCATGAGGCCAGGCCCCTCGCGAGGGTCTTGAGCTTGTGTTGATGAAGATGGGCTGTCCAGGCCTCCTTGAGCCACGCCAAGGGGCCTTGAGCAAGCAAGTCTGGGGACCCCCGTTCCCAGAACGCCGACAGGTTCATTTTGGTGGAACTGCACAAAGGGAGATCTGTGTTCCAATCCTCATCATCCATATTAGTGCCATAACTTTCCTTTAGGTAAGAATGATATTTAATGCATGTGTTCATCTCTATTTTTTGACTGCCATGAGAAAATAATGTCGTTTTTTACTAGTACACTTGTACTCCCTCACTGACAAAACCAATTCTGAATTAGAAGGCCGATCATGTACTTGGTTTCACCAACTGGTGAGGAGAAAGAAAGCAGAGCATGAAGAGGAAGAAGAAGAAGAATAAACAATGCCAAGGCGATCTTCTTTGAAGCGTGAGGCCTCGGTCGAGGCCATTCAAGGGCTCCGACAGCGACTACCTTACATGTGAGACGATCGTCCAGGGAGCCCTTCCACTTCTGTTGTCTCACTTAATTAATTAGGAGTACTTAACTACCACTAATTTATTACTGCCTAATTTTCTTGTTGGAGTTAAACAAATCTTTAGTAGGACCCTATGCTGAATCATGTACGTGTGAATGTTTGTCTATGGAGGTGAATCATGTGGTGGAGCAGGGAGGGAATATTATTAGTGTCATGGCATAATAGTGCTATTGTTTTGCATGTCAATTTATTGCCATTGGTTCAATGAGGCAATGTTTTGAGTATTGTCCATCATGAATTTGATGCTACTGTTTGAGTAATATGCTAATGTCTTCCTATCCTTTCTCACTAAGCTAATGAAGGTTTCACCTTGTTCCTACTTGTGCAAACAGGTATCATGTTGTGCCAATCATACATTTTAGTGGAACTACACAAGACAATACAATGAACTGTATCCCAGCTAGTGCTTTAACTCTGCTGAAAGTTCTTGATAATCTTTCGATATAATCTCAGCACTGGTAAACAAGAGTGATTTCAACCATACATTTGAAGTGCACAAAAATATATACTGTTGTGTGGTTCCGGTGAGTGCTTAATCATCTCTTATGGGACTACATGAATAAGCTTTTTTCTCAGGTTGGTGCAGACTAAGGCCTTCATCCATATTAGTTTGTTTGTCATCTCTATTTGTATCGTACTCTTGTCATGAGAAACTCCTTTATCTTTGCACTTTTAAGTTTTGCAACTTATGATAAATGGCAATGCTTTGAGTGTTGAGTTGAGCTAATTGGCACTGATTAAATAAACTAATACCTCTCTTTAAGCAAGACTACTATGTTGCTAACTTTACCCATTAAGATAGTGAGGGTGCTTCTATTTGTTAGTGTATGTTTCATCAACTAGTCCCACTATAACAGTAATCTCACTCTCTCAATATATGTGCCAACATGGATGCTCGATTTTGGTGGAACTGCACAAAAACTTTGGGTGCTTCATTGCCTCGACAGCTTCCGTCCTTTCCTCTCAGTCGCTAATCTCCACTTGCTTTCTTCCTTTGCTGTCAGTCGCTTGGCTTATCTCGGCTTCGAGTCAAAGGAAATAGTAATTGATATGCTACCTCACACAGGTTGGTACTGGTCTTTATCCTGATTATTGTGCCTGTCATATGTATTGGTAATTTGGTATTGTGCTACTATTTGCCGATTTCATAAAGAAGTAATTTGGAGCCTGAACTTCGCGGGAAAATCATTACATCGGGTGATTTCAAAGAGAACTGCATAAAATGATCGATGGACAGGTACTTATGCTGCTGCTATGTACTCCAAAGTTCACTCGAGACAAGCATCGATGTTGACAAGAAGTGCCTATATTCATTCGAGTATCAACAGGCGTCAACCAATTGTCAAACTCAAGTATTAGGAGAGTAAACGCCAAAAATATTGCTTGGTGCATAGCCCGAAAAAACGCAGATCCATCTTTGGTCCCAACTTGTGCCTTTTGGTTATCGGCACATATGGTAGCGAACTATATGGCATGGGTCTAAAGATTCGAGACAAGTTGGTTGTGGCGTATATTCATCGGCACTTAATCAGTCTACACGCCAAGGATGCTCCATTTAGTTGAACTGCACAAAAAATTTGGGTGGTTCATTTTCTCAACCGCCTCCTTTCTCGTGCGCAATGTAGAATTTTGGCTAATACAGGACCAAGATGAGCGATAAACTAGTTGGATGAAAGTAGTGGCCAAGTTGCTCAAACCTCCCTCGACACGAGGCCACTATTTGAGGATAAACCTACAAGCAAAGTTCAGATTGTCTGTGCTGCCTCTTATGTACTCGAAAGTTTACTCGTACAAGAACTAATTTTAGCAAGATGTACCTCCGATTGAACACCATTTACCAGTCTGTACCTTTGGATGCAAAAACATACTGAACATGTGTATATCTGAATCTTTTTGTGAATTATGTATGAATATTGTCGTGTGATCTATCAATCATTTGGATGCATAGATATGCTGAGCTTGTGTATATATGAATCTTTTGAGTTGTTGATAGTGAATGTTGGCTATGAATATGAACGTGTCCTGTGAACCTGAGTTTGATATGAATGTTTACCTTTTCTGTTGTATTTGTGTGTGAACTTGTTAGTATGCCTCTTGTGGGGTATAAAACGCAGGTCTCTTATAAAAGTAATGTTGTGTCAATTTATGTTTTCCTTCTAACCACATTATATATATTTATATTATTACTATTATCGTATTTTATAGAGACTTATATATACATTATAAAAACATCCCACGTGTTATTAACTTATAAAAGTAAATGTTTAACGGAAAATCCTGGTTGTTTTTGACTCACGAGCAAGGAAAATCCTGGTGATTATGTACAAAAGCTTGCGAAGATTTTAAGGACCAATTTAATAATAACGCTCATTTTATTTTGAGCAATAACTCGCTAATTTCTTAATTATATATATATATATATATAATGTACCTCTCCGGTTTATTCTTTGATATTAATTGCTCCTTCTAACATAACATTATATATATAACGAGCCCACCTTATACGTGTATTTCAAGGAAGTGCAAATGGGCTGGGATTTCTTAGAAAATATAAATGGGCCTGATTGATGCGAAATTATTTGTTCACCCAGCCCAGCAAATGGACTGTACATTCTAGAAAACATGGGTTAAATATATGCCACATTTTTGCAGGCTGACATGTGTGCCAATAGGTCGAAGCCTACGCAGGGCGTTGTCAACTTGGTCAACAAATGATTGTGTCATCCACAGCCATTGGATTTATATCCAACGGCCGGCATGCACCTTCAATCTCTCATCTTCTTCCTCCAGCGTCACCGGGACCGCCTGGTCCGGCCTCCGGCGGCTAGCGGCTCTGCTTAGCACGCATCGTTGCGAAGCGCTACCCCACCGCCGCCCAGGCTATCCCTCCACCCCTCGACACCTCCTGTTATTCTCCACAGACTACAGCCCCACGCCGCAACAGAACCAGATATAACCCTTCTCCTCCTCTCAATCTGCGACTCCACTGCCGTGTTTTCCCATCTCTGAGTCGTTTCCGTCCGGGGCCTCGTCGTCGTCCACCGCCTCGCTGTGTTCGGTGCGGCGTGGTCAACAAACGGGAGTCATCGGAAGAGGACTGTACGTGGAGAGCCTGACGGCCGGGACCCACGAGGTCCATGGTCGCACGCAAGGAAAGTTCCTCCTTATTAAGCTGAAAAAATGTTTCCTCCACCGACAGCTAGGACCCACCGCTGTATCTTCGCACGGAAGGAAGTGCCTCCTTGTTTTGCAAAAAATTATTCATCCCGTTGATACCGGGACCAATCAGATTTGGTGACTGACTTGTGGGCCTACTAAGCGGACGTGTATGCACGGCTTTGTCAACTTAATCAACAAATGATTCTAGCAGCTGGACCGTTGGATGTTAATCCAACAGCCGTGCTCCTTCTTCAACCTCTGTTCTTGCTCCTGTCTCCCGTGGGCAGCACCGCGGCTGTGCTGCCGCGCACCCGAACCAGTGAAGTTTCCCACTCCTCTCCATCTGTGACTCCACCGCCCGTCTTCCCCATCTCCGGTCATTCCGATGCAGGTGCGCTCGGCACTGTGTGGTCAACATGGTCAACAACCGAGAGTCATCGGAAGATGATCAGACGTGAAGGCTGACGGTGGGGCGCACCACGCCCATGGGCGCATGCATGCAGCGGAACGCCATGAGGTCAGCGTGGTCAACGAACAACTTCCATCGGAAGTATACTGTACGTGGAGAGTCTCAGCTGGGTCCACGGCCGCAGCAAGTAAGTGCCTCCTTATTACGCGGAAAATAATGATTCCTCCAACTGACAGCAGGGACCCACCGGACGGCCACCGTATTTTTCAAAAAACTTTTGCCCCACGATCGCTAGGACCAACTGACGAGCCACCGTATTCATGAAAAAACGTTCCCCATTGTCAGCTCGGACCCACCGGAAGTGCCTCCTTATTACGAAAAAAAATGAATACTCCCCCTGCTAGCTGGGACCCACCTTGGTGGGAGGCTGACTTGTGGGCCTACTAAGTTGACGGGGACGAAGGGCTTTGTCAACTAAGTCAATATGAACGATTCTAGCTCTAGTGACCGGACGATGTCCATCCAACGGCCGTAGTGCTTCTTCAACCTCTGGTATTCTTGCTCCAGCCGCCCAAACGAGCGCCGGTCGTGCCTCATGCTCCTGCCTCCCGTGGCTGGCTATGCTGCCGCGGAGGCCTCACCGCCCCCTACTATTCCCAGCGCTGGCCAGGCCCTGCGGCGACGGCAGCCTCACACCGCAGCCGAACGAGTGAACCCTTGTACTCCTCTCCGCGTGGGCATCCACTACCGCGTTTTCCTCGGCTCCGCGTCGTCCCCTTCCTAGGCCTCGCCGTCGTCCACCGCCGTGGTGCTCTCCGCGCGGCGTGGTCAACGTGGTCAAGGAACGACTTCCATCGGAAGAGTACTGTACGTGGAAAGGCTGACAGCTGGGTCCATGGCCACAGCCCAGTTTTTTTTCATTTGCCAAGTAAGTCGCTTTGTCAGGCCTGTTGGGCTGCAAATCTTTCAAGACGAGGAGATCTTTCATTCGGCTGGCCGAGAAAATGGCCCATCAGTAATGAGAAATGGGTTGTACATTTTTAAAACACATCAAACCGGCAATTAGTTTCAAATATCTTTTTTCTCATTTCAAGATTTTAAATTACATAAATTTTTATGCGTGGAGAATTTGTTGGATTTTATATTGATATACATTTATTTTTAAAATCAGTTTGAATGTGAGTCGAAATTTCTGGATTAAAAACAGTTCGGACCGCACCGAAATGTGCAAAATTTTGTATAATTTTTTAACCGTGCCCATAATATGGGCTGTAATGCTAACAAAAAGAATATGGGCTCCAAAAAAAGCCTTAAGAATTGGCAAATGGGCTGTAAATTATTAGAAATAATGGCAGATGGGCTGTATGTTGTTTTCCACAGATTTAAGGCTCTCCTAAAAAGGTTGGCGACTTTAAGCAAAGGATGTTGGATGGCCATCCAACGGCCGTCGTCTTCTTCAATCTCTACTCTTCCTGCTCCAGCCACTCAAACAAGCACCGGCGGGACTGCCTGCTCCCTCCTCCCCGCGGCCGGCTCTGCTGCGACAAAGGCCTCACCGCCCCACCGTACTCCCATCGCTGGCCTAGCCATCCCTCTACTCACCCACACCTGCTGTTATTCTCCGGCGACGGCAGACGAACGATAAACCCTCGTCAACAGTACTCCCCTCGCGTGGGAAACAACTGCGAGTCTTCCCTGCCTCCGTGTCGTTCCCTTCCTAGGCCTCGCCATCGTCCACCGCCCTGGTGCTCTCGGCGCGGCCTGGTCAACATGGACAACGACCTCCCACCGTAACCGGCAACTCCCCGATTGCACATGTCCCTTGTCTTACCAATAAGAGGGTTTGTGACTCCATGAGGTAGTGCAAGATATGAAAGTTGATTGCACATGTTCTTGTCAAAATGAATATGAGTGAAGTAAGTTGGCGGAGTCACCCTCAAGAACACTCTAGTTCTTATTCTTTGGGATCCACATCAACTTGATGGGAATCCTTGGAGTTGTAGTCGTACTTGATGAAGTAGAACTTGACCTTGCACTACAAAAAAATGCACTTCCGTGATGATACGTGTTTGTCACAGTAGGTCACGTTTTCTGTCATGCATGTACATCCATGACAAATTTATGACAGAATCAAGATAGTCATACACGTGTTTGTCGTAGAAGTGTTCCATGACATTACCAAAATTATCATCACGGAAGTGTCCACTTCCATGCCGATAAATCGCGGCACGCAAGTGCTTTTGTCAAGGGTGACCTACAAGTGGCATCCACCGTAGCGAACGCCGTTAAGCTATCGGTCCGGTTTTGGATCCAATAACCCGCTAACAGCCCGACCAATGGGGATTTTCCACGTGTAAAATCATCATTGGTACGGACCAAACACGTGTCGGCTCACCGTTGGGGCAGATGTCATCCACTCATTGGACCGAAGGCGCCTATGATCGTCGACCGTGGCCCGGCTGAGCGAGGCCCATTCTGTGAAAAGGCGGCCCGTTTGACTTAGTCAAAGGTTGCGGGCGGCCCACGAAAGCTTGTTAACGGCTGTTAGCATATAGCCCATTTACAGCCCGCTAACCCAGGGCCCGTTACGACCTATCTGAATTAGGCCCAGTAGCGTCATCTGGGCCGTCCAATATGATTCCAACCCATTTTAAGTTCTGGCCCATGTATGGCCCATGATGTCTTTCGGCCCATATGAGGCCCTTTGTAACTCTTGGCCCATTAACGGCCCGTGGTGAAACTAGCCCGTAATGAACAGTGTATCACTTTATACCCATTAACGGCCCATTAATCCATTGGGCCGTTTGCAGCCCATGTTATCTTTCGGCCTTCTCAGGGCCCATTTATTCTTGGGCTCATTTCCAGCATTCAGTTACTTACAGCCCGTTACTGCCATTTTCTGCTTGTGGGCCAAATTCAGCCCGTGGTTACAATCGGCCTGTTTGTGGCCCGTTAATACGTTGGCCCGTTTTCATAGCGTCATCAAATACGGCCTATTAACGACGGCCCGTTATGGTCGGCCCATGAGCAGACGACTCAACTCTAGCCGTTTACAGCCATAATGCGGTCATTTTTGGCCCATGTTTGTGTCGATCATCTGACCGCCTAAGGCCCATTGATGATACGGCCCGTAGAAGGCCCATTGTTTCTACGACTCGTAGAAGGCCCATTGTTTCTACGGACCGTAGAAGGCCCATTGTTTCTACGGCCGTAGGAAGCCCGGTGTCACTACAGTAAATATGTAGCCCATGGCCTGTTAAAGGCGGGAAACTACTATAGGTTTAGACCTGCTAATGGCCCAAGATGATTATAGGCCCACGTTTTGGCCCATATGAGTAACGGGCCGGTCTGAAGACCAACAACACTGAGATCCACTCAACCTTCCGGCCTAAATTACAGCATACCGACCAAAGAATAAACCTAGACTATACAACAAATAAATTACTGCATATTACATCCACTTGGAATCAAAGTTCGCTACCGGTGATAATAAAGCGCAACATGACCGCGGATTACATACACCGGGCATCAAAGGTCGCCACCAGTGCATATAAACGCAGCGACAAAAGAATATACAAAACTGAGAGCACTTCAGAAGGCACTAGACCTGGCAAGCTCAGGCCCCGCAAGTGCTACGTCTCGAGCTTGTGTTGGTTTTCCCTGAAGAGGAGGGGGGTGATGCAGCACAGTAGCGTAAGTATTTCCCTCAGTTTTTGAGAACCAAGGTATCAATCCAAGAGGAGGTCACGCATAAGTCCCTCGTGCACTGCACAACACGATAGCATCTCGCAACCAACGCTTAGGGGTTTTCAATCCCTTCACGGTCACTTACGAGAGTGAGATCTGATAGACATAATATTTTTGGTATTTTTGATATAAAGATGCAAAGTAAAAAGTAAAAGCAAAGCAAGTAAATAAAGTAATGGAGATTGATATGATGAGAATAGACCCGGGGGCCATAGTTTCACTAGTGGCTTCTCCCAAGAGCATTAGTATTCTACGGTGGGTGAACAAATTACTGTTGAGAAATTGATAGAATTGAGCATAGTTATGAGGTTATCTAGGTATGATCATGTATATAGGCATCACGTCCGTGACAAGTAGATCGAAATGATTCTGCATCTACTACTATTACTCCACTCATCGACCGCTATCCAGCATGCATCTAGAGTATTAAGTTAAAAATAGAGTAACGCCTTAAGCAAGATGACATGATGTAGAGGAATAAATTCATTGTAACGCCCCCGATGCGGCTATATCTCCCACGTGTCGAGGCACGACTTAGAGGCATAACCGCATTGAAAGCAATGTCGCGAGTGAGGTAATCTTCACACAACCCATGTAATAAGTAAGGGAAAGAGATACATAGTTGGCTTACAGTCGCCACTTCACACAGTACATAATTAAACATCCATCATTGAGTACACTCAAGGTCCGACTACGGAACCAAAATAAAAGAAGATACCCCAAATGCTACACGGATCCCCGATCGTCCCAACTGGGCACCACTCATGATCATCGAGGAAAAGACACATAGTAACGACCACGTTCCTCGTCGAACTCCCACTTGAGCTCGGTTGAGTCACCTGACCGCATCATCGGCACTGCAACTGTTTTGGTAGAATCTGTGAGTCACGGGACTCAGCAATCTCACACCCGTGAGATCAAGACTATTAAGCTTATAGGAAGGACAGGGTAGTAAAGTGGAGCTGCTGCAGCGACTTAGCATATATGGTGGCTATTTAGCAAAAGAGAGCGAGAAGAGAAGCAAAGCACGGACGTGAAGCTAGTAGCGATCAAGAAGTGATCCTGAACTACTTCGTCAAACATAACTCCAACACCGTGTTCACTTCCGGACTCCGCCGAGAAGAGACCATCACGTTACACACGCGTTGATGTGTATTTTATTTGAGGTCAACTTCAGGTTTTCTACAACCGGACATTAACAAATTCCCATCTGCCTCATAACCGCGGGCACGGCTTTCGAAAGATATTACCCTGCAGGGGTGTCCCAACTTAGCCCATTATAAGCTCTCACGGTCAACGAAGGATATTCCTTCTACCGGGAAGACCCGATCAATCTCGGAATCCCGGACTACAAGACATTTCGACAGCAATAAAACAAGACCAGCAAAAGCCGCCCGAATGTGCCGACAAATCCCGATAGGAGCTGCACATATCTCGTTCTCAGGGCACACCGGATGAGCCAGGGCGTCGGGTTGGCATAAACCCTGATTGCCCAAGGGCGCCGGACATCGCTCAAGTTGGACCAGCACTCGAAGGAGAACTGGCCCGGGGTTAAAATAAAGATGACCCTCGGCTCATGAAAACCCGGGGAAAAGGCTTAGGCGGCAAATGGTAAAACCAAAGTTGGGCCTTCTTTGACGAGTCTTATTCAAAGCGAATCGTCAAGGGGTCCCATAAACCACCCAACCGTGTAAGGAACGCGAAATCAAGGAACATAACACGGTATGGCGGAAACTAGGGTGGCAAGAGTGGAACAAAACACCAGGCATAAGGCCGAGCCTTCCACCCTTTGCCAAATATATAGATGTATTAATTATAGCAGATAAATATTGTGATATCCCAACAAGTAAACATGTTCCAAAAAGGAACAACATCTCCATGTTCCAACAAGGAACAAACTTCGGCTTCACCTGCAACTAGCAACGCTATAAGAGGGCTGAGCAAAGCGGTAACTGAAGGAAATATGCCCTAGAGGCAATAATAAATGTTATTATTTATTTCCTTATATCATGATAAATGTTTATTATTCATGCTAGAATTGTATTAACCGGAAACATAATACATGTGTGAATACATAAACCTACAGAGTGTCACTAGTATGCCTCTACTTGACTAGCTCGTTAATCAAAGATGGTTATGTTTCCTAACCATGAACAAGGAGTTGTTATTTGATTAATGGGATCACATCATTGGTTGAATGATCTGATTGACTTGACCCATTCCATTAGCATAGCACCTGATCGTATAGTTTGTTGCTAGTGCTTTTCTTCATGACTTATACATGTTCCTATGACTATGAGATTATGCAACTCCGTTTGCCGAGGAACACTTTGGGTGCTACCAAGCGTCACAACGAATCGGGTGATTATAAAGGTACATTACAGGTGTCTCCGAAGGTACATGTTGGGTTGGCATATTTGAGATTAGGATTTGTCACTCCGATTGCTCGGAGAGGTATCTCGGGGCCCTCTCGGTAATGCACATCACATAAGCCTTGCAAGCATTGCAACTAAAGGTGTTAGTTGTGAGATGATGTATTACGGAACGAGAAAAGAGACTTGCCAAGAACTGAGATTGAACTAGGTATTGGATACCGACGATCGAATCTCGGGCAAGTAACATACCGATGACAAAGGGAACAACGTATGTTGTTATGCGGTCTCGACCGATAAAGATCTTACGTAGAATATGTAGGAGCCAATATGGGCATCCAGGTCCCGCTATTGGTTATTGACCGAGAGGTGTCTCGGTCATGTCTACATAGTTCTCGAACCCGTAGGGTCCGCACGCTTAAAGTTTCGATGGCGCTTATTATGAGTTTATATGATATTGATGTACGAAGGTTGTTGAGTCCCGGATGAGATCACGGACATGACGAGGAGTCTCGAAATGGTCGAGACATAAAGATTGATATATTGGAAGCCTATATTTGGACTCGGAATCACTCCGGGTGAAATTGGGATTTTTATTGAGTACCGGGGTTACGGAACCTCCGGGGAGTCAATGGGCCTTGATGGGCCTTAGTGGGAAGAGAAAGGGGCCCTATAGCTGGCGCAGCCTTCCCCCTCCCTAGTCCTATTAGGATTAGGAGAAGGGGTGGCGCCTCTCTCTCTCCCTTGGTCAAACCCTAGTTGGACTAGGATTTGGGGGAATCCTACTCCTAGTAGGAGTAGGACACCCCGTGCGCCTCCCTCTGGCCGGCCAGCCCCTCCCTTCCCTCCTTTATATCTGAGGGGGGGGCACCCCATGACACACAAGTTGATCGATTAGATCGTTCCTTAGCCGTGTGCGGTGCCCCTTCCACCAGATTACACCTCGATCATACCGTGGCGGAGCTTAAGGCGAAGCCCTGCGTCGGTGGAACATCATCATCGTCCTGCACGCCGTCGTCTTGACGGAACTCTCCCTCGACACTCGGCTGGATCGGAGTTCGAGGGGCGTCATCGAGCTGAGCGTGTGCGAACTTCGGAGGTGCCGTGCGTTCGGTGCTTGGATCGGTCGGATCGTGAAGACGTCGACTACATCAACAGCGTTGTTATAACGCTTCGCTTTCGGTCTCGAGGGTGCGTGGACGGACACTCTTCCCTCTCGTTGCTATGCCATCACCATGGTCTTGCGTGATCGTAGGAAAATTTTTGAAATTACTCGTTCCCCAACAAAGGCATCCGAGCCTGGTTTTATGCGTTGATGTCATATGCACGAGTAGAACACAAGTGAGTTGTGGGCGATACAAGTCATACTACCTACCAGCATGTCATACTTTGGTTCAGCGGTATTGTGAGATGAAGCGGCCGGACCGACATTACGCGTGCGCTTACGCGAGACTGGTTTCACCGCTGTGAGCACTCGTTGCTTAAAGGTGACCGGCGGGTGTCTGTCTCTCTCACTTTAGTTGAACCGAGTGTGGCTCGCCCGGTCCTTGAGAAGGTTAAAGCGAGTCTATTTGACGAAATATCGTTGTGGCTTTGATGCGTAGGTAAGAACGGTTCTTGCTCAGCCCGTAGCAGCCACGTAAAACTTGCAACAACAAAGTAGAGGACGTCTAACTTGTTTTTGCAGGGCATGTTGTGATGTGATATGGTCAAGACATGATGCTATATTTTATTGTATGAGATGATCATGTTTTGTAACGAGTTATCGACAATCGGCGAGAGCCATATGGTTGTCGCTTTATTGTATGAGATGCAAGCGCCATGTAATTGCTTTACTTTATCACTAAGGAGTAGCGATAGTCGTAGAAGCAATAGTTGGCGAGGCGACAACGATGCTACGATGGAGATCAAGGTGTCGCGCGGTGGCGATGGTGATCATGGCGGTGCTTGAGATGGAATCACAAGCACAAGATGATGATGGCCATATCATATCACTTATATTGATTGCATGTGATGTTAATCCTTTATGCATCTTATTTTGCTTTGATTGACGGTAGCATTATAAGATGATCCTTACTAAATTATCAAGAAGTGTTCTCCCGAGTATGCACCGTTGCGAAAGTTCTTCGTCTTTGAGACACCACGTGATGATCGGGTGTGATAGGCTCTACGTTCAAATACAACGGGTGCAAAACAGTTGCGCACGCGAATACTCAGGTTATACTTGACGAGCTATGCATATAAGATATGACCTCGGAACACGGAGACCGAAGGTCGGCGTGAATCATATAGTAGATATGATCAACATATTGATGTTCACCATTGAAACTACTCCATCACACGTGATGATCGGTCATGGTGTAGTTGAAATGGATCACGCAATCACTTAGAGAATTGGAGGATATTTTTCTAAGTGGGAGTTCTTAAGTAATATGATTAATTGAACTTAAATTTATCATGAACTTAGTACTGATAGTATCTTGCTTGTCTATGATGTGTAGATAGATGGCTCGTCTTTGTTGTTCCGTTGAATTTTAATGCGTTCCTTGAGAAAGCAAAGTTGAAAGATGATGGCAGCAATTACGGACTGGGTCCGTAACGAGAGGATTATCCTTATTGCTGCACGGAAGAATTACGTCCCGGAAGCACCGTTAGGTGCCGGGCCTGATGCAAGGGCTGCGCCGAAGTTGTGAGCGTCTGGCAAAGCAAAGCTGATGACTACTCTATAGTTCATGTGCCATGCTTTACGGCTTAGAACCGGGACTTCAACGTCGTTTTGAACACCATGGAGCATATGAGATGTTCCAGAGTTGAAGTTAATATTCAGCGAATGCCCGGATTGAGAGATATGAAGTCTCCAATAAGTTCTATAGCTGTAAGATGGAGGAGAATGGTTACATCGGTGAGCATATACTCGTAATGTCCGGATATAACAATCACTTGATTCAAGCGGGAGTTAATCTTCCGGATGATTGCGTCATTGACAGAATTCTCCAATCACGCCACCAAGCTACAAGAGCTTCGTGATGAACTATAATATGCAAGGGATGACCAAAACTATGCCCGAGCTCTTGGCGATCTTTGAAAGCATGGAGGTAGAAATCAAAAAGGAGCATCAAGTGTTGATGGTTAACAAAACCACTAGTTTCAAGAAAAGGGCAAAGGAAAGAAAAGGAAACTTCAAAAGAGCAGCAAGCAAGTTGCTTGATCAAGAGAAGAAACCCAAGTCTGGTCCTAAGCTCAAACCGAGTGCTTCTATTGCAAGCAGGCTGGTCCTTTGAAGCGGAACTGCCCCAAGTATTTGGCGGATAAGAAGGATGGCAAGGTTAACAAAGGTATATGTGATATACTTGTTATTGATGTGTACCTTACTAATACTCGCATAGCACTGGTATTTGATCTGGTTACATTGCTAATATTTGCAACTCGAAGCAGGGCTACGGATTAGCGAAGATTGGCTAAGGGCGAGGTGACGATCTTGCGTGGAAATGGTTCCAAAGTCGATGTGATCGCGATCGACACGCTACCTCTACATCTACCTTGGGATTAGTATTAGACCTAAATAATTGTTATTTAGTACCATCGTTGAGCATGAACATTATATCTGGATCTTGTTTGATGCGAGACGGTTATTCATTTAAATCGAGAGAATAATGGTTGTTCTATTTATATGAATAATATCTTTTATGGTCATGCACCATTGAAGAATGGTTTGTTTTACTTAATCTTGATAGTAGTGATACACATATTCATAATGTTGAAACCAAAAGATGCAGAGTTGATAATGATGGTGCAACTTATTTGTGGCACTTGCCGTTTAGGTCATATCGATGTAAAGCGCATGAAGAAACTCCATCTTGATGGACTTTTGGAGTCACTTGATTATGAATCACTTGGCACTTATGTAACCGTGCCTTATGGGCAAGATGACTAAAACACCGTTCTCGGAACTATGGAGAGAGCAACAGATTTATTGGAAATCATACATCTTGATGTATGTGGTCCAATGAATGTTGAGGCTCGTGGCGGATATCGTTATTTTCTCACCTTCACAGATGATTTGAGCAGATATGGGTATATCTACTTAATGAAACACAAGTCTGAAACATTTGAAAAGTTCAAAGAATTTCAGAGTGAAGTGGAAAATCATCGTAACAAGAAAATAAAGTTTCTGCGATCGATCGTGGAGGAGAATATTTGAGTTACGAGTTTGGCCTACATTTGAAACAATGCGGAATAGTTTAGCAACTTACGCCACCGAACACCACAACGTAATGGTGTGTCCGAGCGTCGTGTCGTACTTTATTAGATATGGTGCGATCTATGATGTCTCTTACTGATTTACCGCTATCGTTTTGGGGTTATGCTTTAGAGGCGGCTGCATTCACTTTAAATAGGGCACCATCTAAATCCGTTGAAGCGGCGCCTTATGAACTGTGGTTTGGCAAGAAACCAAAGTTGTCGTTTTTGAAAGTTTGGGGCTGCGATGCTTATGTGAAAAAGCTTCAACCTGATAAGCTCGAACCCAAATCGAATGTGTCTTCATAGGATACCCAAAGGAGACAGTTGGGTACACCTTCTATCACAGATCCGAAGGCAAGATTTTTGTTGCTAAATTGGAAACTTTCTAGAGAAGGAGTTTCTCACGAAAGAAGTGAGTGGGAGGAAAGTAGAACTTGATGAGATAATCTGTATCTACTCCTTATTGAGAAGTAGTACATCACGAAAAACAGTTTACGTGACACCTACACCAAATAGGGAGGAAGCTAATGATGATGATCATGAAACTTGAGATCAAGTTTCTACTGAACTTAGTAGATCAACGAGCAAGATCCGCACCAGAGTGGTACGGTAATCCTGTTTTGGAAGTCATATTCTTTGAACATGATGAACCTCGAACTATGAAGAAGCGATGGTGAGCCCAGATTCCACAAAATGGCTTGAGGCCATGAAATCGAGATGGGATCCATGTATGAGAACAAAGTGTGGACTTTGGTTGACTTGCCCGATGATCGGCAAGCAATTGAGAATAAATGGATCTTCAAGAAGAAGACTGCGATGGTAATATTCTCGTCTATAAAGCTCGACTTGTTGCAAAAGGTTTTCGACAAGTTCAAGGGTTGACTACGATGAGACTTTCTCACCGTGGCGATGCTTAAGTCCGTCCGAATCATGTTAGCAATTGCCGCATTTTATGATTATGAAATTTGGCAAATGGATGTTAAAACTGCATTCTGAATGGATTTACGGAAGAAGAGTTGTATATGATGCAACGAGAAGGTTTTGTCGATCAAAGGAAGCTAACAAAGTGTGCAAGCTCCAGCGATCCATTTATGGACTGGTGCAAGCCTCTCGGAGTTGGAATAAGCGTTTTGATAGTGTGATCAAAGCATTTGGTTTTATCTGAGACTTTTGGAGAAGCCTTGTATTTACAAGAAAGTGAGTGGGAGCTCAGTAGCATTTCGATATTATATGTGGATGACATATTATTGATCGGAAATGATATAGAATTCTGGATAGCATAAAGGGATACTTGAATAAAAGTTTTTCGATGAAAGACCTCGGTGAAGCTGCTTACATATTGGGCATTAAGATCTATAGAGATAGATCAAGGCGCTTAATAGGACTTTCACAAAGCACATACCTTGATAAAGTTTTGAAAAAGTTCAAAATGGATCGAGCAAAGAAAGGGTTCTTGCCGGTATTACAAGGTGTGAAGTTGAGTAAGACTCAATGCCCGACCACCGCAAGAAGATAGAGAAAATGAAAGATGTTCCTATGCTTCAGCCATAGGCTCTATCATGTATGCAATGCTGTGTACCAGACCTGATGTGTGCCTTGCTTTGTAAGTTTAGCGGCAGGTACCAAAGTAATCCAGAGTGGATCATCGGACAGCGGTCAAGAACATCCTTAAGTACTTGAGAAGAACTAAGGATATGTTTCTCATTTATGGCGGTGACAAAGAGCTCGTAAATGGCAGTTACGTCGATGCAAGCTTTGACACCGATCCGAGACGATTCTAAATCGCAAACCGGATCGTATTTACATTAAGCGGTGGAGCTGTCACCGGTGCAGTTCCAAACAAAGCGTCGTTATGGGATCTACATGTGAAGCTGAGTACATAGCTGCTTGGAAGCAGCTAATGAAGGAGTCTAGATGAAGGAGTTCATAACCAATCTAGGTGTTGTACCTAGTGTATCGGGTCCAATGAAAATCTTTTGTGACAATCTTGGTGCAATTGCCTTGGCAAAGGAATCCAGATTTCACAAGAGAACCAAGCACATCAAAAGGCGCTTCAACTCCATCCGGATTTGGTCGGTGGGAGACATAGAGATATGCAAGATACATACGGATCTGAATGTTGCGACCCGTTGACTAAGCCTCTTCCACGAGCAAAACATGATCAGCACCAAGACTCCATGGGTGTTAGAATCATTCTTGTGTAATCTAGATTATTGACTCTAGTGCAAGTGGGAGATGAAGGAAATATGCCCTAGAGGCAATAATAAATGTTATTATTTATTTCCTTATATCATGATAAATGTTTATTATTCATGCTAGAATTGTATTAACCGAAACATAATACATGTGTGAATACATAAACCTCTGAGTGTCACTAGTATGCCTCTACTTGACTAGCTCGTTAATCAAAGATGGTTATGTTTCCTAACCATGAACAAGGAGTTGTTATTTGATTAATGGGATCACATCATTGGTTGAATGATCTGATTGACTTGACCCATTCCATTAGCATAGCACCGATCGTATAGTTTGTTGCTAGTGCTTTTCTTCATGACTTATACATGTTCCTATGACTATGAGATTATGCAACTCCCGTTTGCCGAGGAACACTTTGGGTGCTACCAAGCGTCACAACGTAATGGGTGATTATAAAGGTACATTACAGGTGTCTCCGAAGGTACATGTTGGGTTGGCATATTTGAGATTAGGATTTGTCACTCCGATTGTCGGAGAGGTATCTCGGGGCCCTCTCGGTAATGCACATCACATAAGCCTTGCAAGCATTGCAACTAAAGGTGTTAGTTGTGAGATGATGTATTACGGAACGAGAAAAGAGACTTGCCAGTAACGAGATTGAACTAGGTATTGGATACCGACGATCGAATCTCGGGCAAGTAACATACCGATGACAAAGGGAACAACGTATGTTGTTATGCGGTCGACCGATAAAGATCTTCGTAGAATATGTAGGAGCCAATATGGGCATCCAGGTCCCGCTATTGGTTATTGACCGAGAGGTGTCTCACCATGTCTACATAGTTCTCGAACCCGTAGGGTCCGCACGCTTAAAGTTTCGATGGCAGTTATTATGAGTTTATATGATATTGATGTACGAAGGTTGTTGAGTCCGGATGAGATCACGGACATGACGAGGAGTCTCGAAATGGTCGAGACATAAAGATTGATATATTGGAAGCCTATATTTGGACTCGGAATCACTCCGGGTGAAATTGGGAATTTTACCGAGATGCGGGGTTACTGGAACCTCCCGGGAGTCAATGGGCCTTGATGGGCCTTAGTGGGAAAGAGAAAAGGGGCCCTATAGCTGGCGCAGCCTTCCCCCTTCCCTAGTCCTATTAGGATTAGGAGAAGGGGTGGCCTCTCTCCTCTCCCTTGGTCAAACCCTAGTTGGACTAGGATTTGGGGGAATCCTACTCCTAGTAGGAGTAGGACACCCCGGTGCGCCTCCCTCCTGGCCGGCCAGCCCTCCCTTCCCTCCTTTATATCTGAGGCAGGGGCACCCATGACACACAAGTTGATCGATTAGATCGTTCCTTAGCCGTGTCGGTGCCCCTTCCACCAGATTACACCTCGATCATACCGTGGCGGAGCTTAGGCGAAGCCCTGCGTCGGTGGAACATCATCATCGTCACCACGCCGTCGTCTTGTGGAACTCTCCTCGACACTCGGCTGGATCGGAGTTCGAGGGGCGTCATCGAGCTGAGCGTGTGCGAGAACTCGGAGGTGCCGTCGTTCGGTGCTTGGATCGGTCGGGTCGTGAAGACGTCGACTACATCAACAGCGTTGTTATAACGCTTCGCTTTCGGTCTCACGAGGGTACGTGGACAGACACTCTTCCCTCTCGTTGCTATGCCATCACCATGGTCTTGCGTGATCGTAGGAAAATTTTTGAAATTACTACGTTCCCCAACAGTAACATAGCCAATCAACGGTTTGCTAGGAAAAGGATGGTTAGGGGCTGACATGGCAATATGGGTGGCATGATATAGCAAGTGGTAGGCATCGCAGCATAGGCATAGCAAGAGAGCGAGCAACTAGCATAGCAAAGATAGAAGTGATTTCGAGGGTATGGTCATCTTGCCTGCAATGTTCTCAGAGTTGTCGAAAGCTTGATCCTCGTAAGCGTTCTCAACAGGTTCCTCGTTCACGTACTCGTCTCCCGGCTCTACCCAAAGCAACAACACAAACAAAGGAACCACAATAAATCACGGTGCAATGCACAATCAACATGATGCAAAACATGACATGATATGCGGGATGTGATATGGAATGCGTATGCGCTCGGAAGGAAAATGATGAACCAGGCATCAACTTGGCAAACCAAGTATGCCACTGGAAAGATGAGATTATTTCGGTTGAAATCGATATAAAGATCACCGGAATCGGATGCACGGTTTGCAAATGACAAGCAAAACAAGAATGGCGCAAATCTGCCATTAACAGCATGATGCCACTTAGCAAGCAACAATTAATTAAGCTACTGCACCCAAACGTACAACAAAGCACATGGCAGTGATCTACACAAGATGCTCGACAAAAGATGAGCACTGAGCTACGGCTAGTTCACATCATAACAGGTTCAAACAAGCATGGCAAAAGTGCTCAAAATATCAGGCTGGACATGGCAAAAACAGCATCAGGTTGCACTGTTCAGAGCAGCAAAACTACATGCTACAGGCCCTTAAAATAGCAAAACATGGCATGGCATGAATCTACTCAAAGCATAGAACAAAAGTCCCTTACTGACCATAAGCCAAAAAGGATCAGAAAATATAGTAACACCCATGTCAATATTGAAAGTTTCGTTAACAGATTCAGCAACATGACATGTCAAAAACTGATAACAAGTAGGCATGTTTACAAGCTCAATGCACTCACTACAGAGCCTTATATGAAAAAATAAGCATACATACATCAAGAAGACCTGACATAGAAGACATACATGACAAGAACAATAACATAGCATAAATGGATCAACCACAACAACCTTGGCAAAATTGAATAACATGTAAACAATCTGCCAGGAAACATTTGATAGCAAAAGTAGAGCTCGATTGACTCAAGCTATGGCACTCCATAATTGCAAACAAAGGCATGGATGGATAGAGCAAGACATGTTTTACAAAACATCCTTACTGGAGTATCTCAAAATATGCATGGATCTCTCGGTAGCATCAAGTAAACATGGCATCAAAATATCAGCAAAACAGCGCTGAAATCAGCAACATCAGGACACCTACTTTGCATGCTTGTGCTAGTCACCACATAGATCACAAAAATACATGGCATACACCCCTGGGAAGATGGCATGGCATATTTCAAAACACATGTAGGACTCAAATTCATAGGGTGCACACATAAATCATGGCAAAAATAACAAAAGTGCAAGTTCTGTTAAGAAACAGAAACTAACATCACATAGCACTCTTCCAACAGCATTTCGGGTATCAAGATGAGCTCAAATGAAAATGATGCAATGAGATGAAATGATCTACTCTTCGTGACGAACATTCTGATGTATTATACGCGCAAAATGGAGCTACGATGACAGAGATATAGCATGAAGAAAATGACACAAAATAACAAAGATATAAAAGACTTGGAAGAAAAATGAGGGGGAAGAGAAGTCAACGGGCTCGGGCGCACGAACCGAGGTCCGGATCGGGCTCCTCCCGACCGGATCGGGGCGACGGCGGCTCGGCGGCGCTGGCTCGCGGAGCCCAGGCGAGGCGGACGGGCGCGGAGGGAGGAGGAGGAGGCGAGGGCAGGGAGGCGACGGCGGCGGCAATGAATGCGGCCGGGCGGCGGCGGGCCAGGCAAGCCGGCGGCGAGGCCGGCGGAGGAGGAGGGAGGTCAGGCGGCTCGGCCGGGAGGCGGGGAGGCCGGGCGGCGGCTCAGCAGAGCCCGCCTGGCCCCATGAGCCTTGGCGGGCTGGGGGGCGGACACAGTGGCGGCCTCCGATTGACGAGGGGCGCTGGCGGACGTGTCCGGGGGCGGCTGGACGCGTCCGTGGCGGAGAGGAAAATCTAGGGTTTCGGTGGGGAGTTTGATCCGCGAATTTGGACGGGGAGTTTGCTTAAATAGGCATAGAGGAGCTAGGAGAGTCCAAATGAGGTGTAGTTTTCGCACACGATCGTGATCGAACGACGGAGAGCATGGAAGTGAATTAGATGGGTTATTGGGCTGTTTTGAAGGGGTGTTGGGCTGCAACTTAAAAGAGGCCTTTGCGAGAGTGCGGTTAACCGTTGGAGTACCAAACGAGCTCCAAATGACCGAAACTTGACCGGTGGTCTCTGGGTGGTATACCAAGGCCACTAGACAAACCTCGGTCCATTTCGAGAAGGTTTTGTACCCTTTACGGAAAAAAGCGTAAAAGGGGCGCCGGGGAGATAGGAGTGCCGGATTGCAAAACGGACAACGGGAAAAATGCTCGGAATCATGAGACGAACACGTATGCAAATGCGATGCACATGATGGCATGATATAAAAAGCATGACATGAACAAAATGCAAAAAGAGGAAAAACCCAACCACGGAGGGAATATCATATCACAATGCCGAAAATGGCAAGAGTTGGAGTTACAAATATGGAAAGTTACTTCCGGGGTGTTACATTCATGCAATATGATAAATACCCCATCTTGTTATCCTCGATGGCAACAATACAATACGTGCCTTGCAACCCATTCTGTCACTGGGTAAGGACACCGCAAGATTGAAACCAAAGCCATGCACTTCTCCCATTGCAAGAACTACCAATCTAGTTGGCCAAACCAAACGGATAATTCGAAGAGACTTGCAAAGATAAATCAATCATACATAAAATAATTCAGAGAAGATTCAAATATTATTCATAGATAAGCTGGATCATAAACCCACAATTCATCGCTCTCAACAAACACACCGCAAAAAGAAGATTACATCGAATAGATCTCCACGAGAGAGGGGGAGAACATTGTATTGAGATCCAAAAAGAGAGAAGAAGCCATCTAGCTACTAGCTATGGACCCGAAGGTCTGAAGTAAACTACTCAGACTTCATCGGAGGGGCTATGGTGTTGATGTAGAAGCCCTCCATGGTGGATGCCCCCTCCGGCGGAGCTCCGGAACAGGCCCCATGTCACACCCTGATTTTCATGCCACAACACTTAAGCTAATAAATCATGATAAAATGTGGTTTGACAAAAACTTTTGAGTGTTTTGGACCTTGCCTTGATTGGATTTCGTGTGTTGTTTGCAAGTGCTCTAAAAATCAAATAAATCCCCAACTCCTATACTTCATCTCCTTGATCCAAAACCTTTTCCCAATGATCATGCCATGTGTATAGAGCAATATAGTATTTTCTTACAAAATAATTTGACCAAAAGTATTTTCAAAATTAGTTTTCCAAAAACCCCTGAATTGAGGTTTGCACTGCAAGTACTTAATTAAGGGCAGTAAAAATCTTTCCAGAAATATGTTTGACTCCTATTAGATATAGGATACCCAGAAACCACAAAAATATAATTTTAAAAGTTAATTTGCTATTTTATTTAAAGGTTTTTCTTAAGACCAGAAATGGTATTTAATAGGTTAAAATTATTTTAAAGCTTTAAAAATATTTGAGGAAAATTAGGGAGACTCAATGGAAATATATTTTCCATATATATGAGTTTCAACACATGGTCATGATCAAAATATTGGACAAAACCTCCCAAAACCATTTCTGCCCATTTCAAGGATTTGAAATATTTCTACAGGAAATATTTCCATAAAACTCCAAGAAAATTCCAGCATGTCACATATGAAATTTTTGATGATTTTGCTAAATACCATGTCATGGAGAATAGTATAAACCCATGAAACCCTCTCAAAACCACTTCTGTCCTTTTTCAAGTTTGAACATTTTTGCACTGTCAAACATGTCCAAATGATCTCAAACTTGGTGCACATGCTCAAATGGTGTAATAATGCATCTAGACCAAATGGCAAAAGTTGGAGAGAATGTTATCTTGATCAAAGTACCCCAAAACCCTTTCATCCGAACCAAATTTGAACAACTCTACATTGCCAAGTGTGTCCTTTTGATCTGAATTTTTGTGGACATGTTCAAATCCTCAAATGATGACACTACACCAAGTGGTGCATCAAGGAGAATAGATTTTCATGACTAAATCTTGGTAAAGCCATTTCTGCTGGTTTCTAGGGTTTACCAAAGTTACATTGGCAACTTTCTTCAAATGGACTCAAACTTGGTGGTCAACCTCAATTATGTGTGAAACTTGATCCTGTTAATTCTCATGTCAAGTGGAGTTAATTTGCTTGCCCAAATTTGCATCAAACACCTTCTGTCACTTTTCAAAAATCACTGTTTTGACCACTTACACTATTCTCCTTGAGCTCAAATTTTTACCACAGCTCCTCCTAGTCTTCTCCTATCTCCAGTAACTCTTCTCTGGCCTCAGCTCAATGATTGAGGGGTAAAACACCCCCATTTACCCTTCTGGACAGCAGCATTCTCCTCCCTTCTCACCTCCCTCCTCATTCCAGTGGCCCTCCATGGCATCCAATGCTTCCTCCCCTTTGTTTACTCACCCCACAAAGCCCAGGACACTAGTGGACACGCCCACAGCACATAAACAATGCCATGGCGTGCAGGCTCAAGGCTCTGGAGCACGCCATGATGCTCTCCCAAGACTGTAGCACGCCCATTCCAAGGCCTCCCGTCGACCTTGGGCTCCGGAATCGTGTCCCCCGAGGCCGCCTCGGCGTCCATGACACGCAACACTGGCGGCCCGTTCCTCCCTCGCCCTCCTTCTCCCTCCACGAGCTCACCCGAGCACGTCCATGGGCGCTGCCCACGGTGCCGCGCCCTCACCCATTTTAAGCCACCCGACCCTCTCTCTCTTGGCTTCAACCTCCTCTCTCCGTGCACCCCTCGGACATCCTCCTTCTCCCCTCGTGCCCTCCAAAGACCTTCCATGGCCGGAGTGCCGCCAGCCTCCACTCCGATTCGGGCAAGGCGGGCTTCTCCTCCTCCTCTCCTCACCAGAAAGCATCCAGGTCCGCGACCCTTTCCCCATCTCCTCGACCACCGGGCAATGTGCCCCTGCCCATCATCGCTGGGTGCCCGCCCGCCTTGGCGATGCCGCCGCGCCTCGGCCACCCTCCCTGCCATCCCCGGGGAGCCCCTGATGCGCCGCTCCCTGGCGACCCCTCCGGTGGCCGCGGCTTGGCCAGAGGTGGCCTGTGTCGCCGTGGGAAGGCGCCGGCCGGCGCGCAGACGGGCTCGATCTCCTCCTGTCGCGAGCGCGGGAGGAGGAAGAAGACCCTGCGGGTGGGCCCCGCAGGTCATTGACCCCGCCGGCCGGCCACGTCATTTAAATGGAGACGGGCCAACCGTTCTACGCTTCCCTTCGGGGAAAGCGTTACCCGCGAATACGCCTTCGGCGTGGCCTCCCATTGGGGGTCCGCGAGGAGCTGGGCCAGGCCCAGTGCGCTGCCCGGCTAAATTACGCTCAGTGCGTGAGATTAGGTATAAAACCCTTTTCTCATTTTCTTTATCCAGTGAACTTCAAAAATCTCTAAACAATTCAAATCAACTCCAAATTTGATGATTCAAATTTCTAGTAGTTTCTAAATTCATTCCCTATCACATGGTGCTACTTGCACATTTTTACAGAAATATTTCTTTCACAAATAATTAGCAAATCCTATTTTTTCCATTTCTTTGATAAACTTTAGAAAATCACAGAGAGCCCACTTTTTATCCAAATTCCATGATTCAAAATCCTAGATGTCTATAAGTTCAAAACTTAGTTTTTGAACATTTTTACTAATACTTTCTGTATCACCTCAAATAATGGTCTGTTTCTTCATATATAGCCAACTTTGCAAATTCATAGAGAAATCATTTGAACTCCAAATCTAGTGAAACCAATTCCTAGATGCTTCTAAAATCATCCTTTGTTAAATGGGTGCCTTTGCTCATTATTCAAAAATATGTTTCTGTACACTTCTTGCAAATCCATAAACCCCTTGATTCCATCATATTGAAATGTGCAGAAATATTCACTAATCCAATTCTAGTGAAACCACCCTGGTTATTTTCATATAACCAGGAAGTCCTAGAAAAGTCAAATCCATATTTTTAGAGCACTTTTACTTTTGCCTTGTTGTGTTGCTTATTGTGTTTGTTTCCGACGTTAGTTGACGAAGTAGACGGAGTACTTGGAGAAGGACCAGAAGATTTGAAGACTCTGAAGGACAAGGCAAGCAGCCCTTTGACCATGTCTACGAAACCCTTTTTATGCATCTCATATAGCACTTTATTATTGTTGCATCGGAAACATGATGAGATGGTAGCCACTTTGGTGGGTTGCCTTCATTCTTCCTCATTGATACTTGCATTGTGCATGACCCTACCTTCTTATGAGGGTTATGCCGGTGGGAGTAGAAAGGATGCTAAGTAGTGCTACGCAAAAGGGACGGGAATATGCATAGAGATGGAGAAAAAAGTATTTTAAAAAGGACTTTCCGAAAACCCCGTCGGGTGCCACTTATGCCCGAGGGAGATGATGATTTGGGTAGCCACTTGATGACGAAGTGGCGTACCGAGGCAAGTGTGTGTGTTGTTTCCGAAAACGGATTAGATTTAAGATTTGTCGACTGTCCCAACCTTACATGCGCAACCACTCTACCCTTATATGGGAAAGGGCATTATTGACTACTTAGGCCGATACTAGCTTGGAGCCCGCATTACTAGTAACGGGGGAGAGTTGGTGCTCTCTCTCGGGGCGGGTCGTGCTGTAGGGCGGCCATGACTGTTTTCACGGGCACGGATACACCGTTGTGTCCCTCTCGGATGTTACGATCTCGAGTGAGTCTCGTATGATGTACATCGTGAGGATACGGAACAACGAGTGGACTCCTTGTTAGTGTCGTCTAGGGAAAGATAGTGATCGGGTGCTTACCCCGGGTACTTGAAGTACCGCGGGTCGTGGATGACACAGAAGTTCCCTGGATCTTGTGGGTAAAGTGCGCAACCTCTGCAGAGTGTAAAACTATTCGAATAGCCGTGTCCACAGTCAAGGACAGTTGGGCGGTGCTGCTTAAACTATGTCCAGAGTTTACAACCGTGTGTGTGAGTTGATAAAACTACTTGGGTCAAGTCAAAGGACTTGACATGATTGAGTTGGGTTGGTGCCCACTCTATTTATGTTGATATCTGTAACCTGTCCTCATGGTTACTTGAATTCTCATGATGCATGTCTTACAAGTTGTTGAACATGTCATTGCACTCAAAACTAGCTTTCTGCAAAAATTTACCTATATCATGCATTGTTGTATCTTGAACCAAAACATGGGTTGCTTGCGAGTACATTCAAAGTACTCATTGGCTTGCCACTTGGTTATTTTATTGGCGGGCATGAAGGAACAGGATATGATGAAGAATACTTCGGTGATGAACATGCGAGCTTGGACGCTTCCCAATCGTAATGCCCGTAGGGTTAAGGCGATGGCATGGGTCCAAGTTATCGACGAAGATTTCCGCTGAAATGTTATACTCAAGACTTGACCATAATGGTCCTACTTGTGTAATACGGTATGTATGGATGTAAGACTCTTGTTATTCAGCTTCTGTGTGTTCAGTGAGCATTGATCTCTCGGATCACTGTACACGTGCATTCAGTGATCACAACTTATGAGTCGGGGTCCCCACAGAGCTGGTACCAGAGCCATCCTGACTGTAGGAAGCCTTAGTTAGCATGGTCGTTAGTTAGGGTAAAACTATTTCCAAAACTATTACAAGTTTTCAAAACTATCTATACTTCTCTTCCCTTCTCAGTTTTTCAAAAACTAAGGTATACTTTCCCCATCGATCTCTTCCCTTCAAAACTATTGCAAACGGTCCCTAGCACCCTCAAGCCCCTGACCACGGGATTCCTTGTAATCCTCGTGGATAGCCTAGAAGGAGTACACCTTGCCAAACACTCACCCACCTCTTCTGAACCCAAGATTCGCGACACCACAACAAGGCGATGCCAACAGAAGATACGCCTTTGAAGAATGAGGACATGAAGACCAGAGGATGGTGACACCTTTGAATTTGCCCTGGATGATGCAACCTTGTCCTATGACGATCAGGGTGTAAGATATGCAAGACCATGATAGACATCGCTAATAGAGCAACCATGTCCTTACCGTTGTTGTATCGACAACCACCGGTGGATGAGAACCTCGCCATTTGGTCCGCCTCACTATAGTGAGCAGGAAAACGGTTCTCTTCATCCCCCGCTCTTGGTGTCGATGTTGTCATCAACATAACCGACATGTTGGACCTCTACTATGCCTTGTTAATGTCCTTGCATAAAGGATTGCAAACCTGGTACCATCGGCGCCTTAGAAGACAAAAGGGATTATCATGATTAAGAAGACAACGAAGACCGAGTCAATGCACGCTACGAGAAGCCACCTCCACCCCATCAGCTCATCGGTGAGAGATTGTTGAAGATTCTTCAGCCAACCCGGATTGTTTCATCGAACAACTACAAGAGACGTAGCAACACCGAGGAAAACCGTGAGATCGCACGAGGCACGAGCAAAGCACGACTCTTCAATCCGAGAACCCCTAGGGTAGGATGAGTCGTGTACCCCCTATCTTGCGAATGAGTCCGTATGATGGTTCGAATTGAACCATGATTGTGTGTTGCTTGCTTTTATTTGTTTGTGTTTTGATATCGATCGCCCTTTTGCCCTAGGCAACAAGTGCGCAACTATATCACCTGCCTTATTTTGTTGTTTGTGTTTGGCCCTTTTGGAACTTGTTTGTTTGCACTGCACTATAGAACCCCTTTAGGCATCCCCTTTATGCTACTTATCCTCTCATCTCTCTCCCCAACTCAAGACCAGCAAGACAAGATGCACCAAGGAGTCTACTTGGCACCAACTAGCACCAAGACTTTTGTTGCAGCCTCCTCGACCAAGAGCAGCCTAGTAGAGTTATGTTTACCCCTCCAGACTAGAAACCCATTCCTAGACCCTTCGAGACTTCATGAGATACCCTAGTCCTTAACCATGTGCTTAACCCACAGAATTGCAAGAGAACCAGTTAAGTCTTTGTAAACCTTGCACAACACTGGGTTCATTATGGAACTAGTGGACATAGTGAACAAGCACATTATCATCCTAATATAGCACCAGGACTGACGATGCCATAGGGAAGACCAGTTTGAGGATATAGGAATAGAGGACGCATGACTTGATGAGTTTATATCAATGACTTGAGGAATTATATGAGACTATTTGGTGGATTATGAGGCTTTGATGTTGGTAGATGAACTTGGTGGGATCATGAGTATAGATTAGCATAGCTTTCATTACCCCAGAGTAAATTGGATTTTGTGGGACAATTATAATCGCAACATGAAATTCTTGGAAGTATACTGGTTTGGTGAGCTGGGGATATGATAGAAGATAGTTGACATTACGGAAATGACTTGGGGAATAGATAGGAATTCTCGTTGGACATGAGATTTGGATTCAATACATTATCCTAGTGGAGTATGGATGTAGAGTAATTCTACATGGTTCAGAGTAAATTGGATTTAGACTGATGATCTTGATCATGATACCATGTTTCTTGGAGGACAATAAACTAGGAGATTGGATTAATTGTCGGAGTTGATATAAGCCTGACCTTGGAGTTCACTTGACCATGATAATGGAAATTGGTGGACTGACTATAGTAAAGATAACCCGTTTCAAGTATTTGAGGATTATAGGACATTAGAAGATCATGTGGAACACCATAAACATTGGATTTGTAGAATTAATGAATTATGTAATTAATGGGCTTATAGAGTTGATTCATAGGAAGGAAACAAGATCTTGGAGTGGTATACGACGTGTTTCCTTAGGATAGAGATGCTTTATCATGGACCTTGGATCAATAGACTGAGCACTTGGATTGTGGTGATTAAATTCAAGCTTAGCAGCTTATATGCTCTACCCATGGATTTTTAAGGGTAGCCATACATATGAGTTTGGGGATAGTTGACATGTATAGATTTATTAGAACTCCCCTTGGGAGTCATGAGGATAATAATAGCATGAGGGATGATTGGAGCTGACCTACAAGAGTTGATGCTTTCGTGGTATAAGGTTATTTGTTTAAAGGACTAGATAGAACAATTGGCATCTCAGGAACCGTTAAGGATAAGGTGACAAACGTTCGCTCGCACACTAGAATCCTTGAAACCCTTAAGCCCTACCAAGCCACAACATGGTCGGATCCTGACCTTGGGCTTTGGCTCTAGGACAAGGAAACCTTGGCCAATACCCAACCATGACCACCACCGATACCCCAACCTATACCCTATGTACCCCGTGGGCAAGTCTTCGCAGAGTACTCGGACAAGTTAGTTGCCATCTTTCCTTGATGACATACTTGCCTACCCGAAGACGGAAAAAGAACCGTTCAGCCGGTTAGGGAACATCTGAAGACCGCCATGTCAAGGAGGAAGAACTATACCAACCATCATCGTCAAGGAGTGAACTTCCTTGTCAAAGACTGTGCATATCTACAAACCACTCCTCTCAAGGGAACCAAGCATTTTCATGACAAGGAAACCCACGCCAAGATTCATCGGCCCTCTTCGAGATCACTCCAAGATTTAACAACCCCCTCCAAGATCACCGCAAGACGAAGAATAGATGGATACCAGTTAGAGTTACTGCCTGAGTTACCCACTGTTCACAGCGTTTTCCACACGACACACCCCCGAAAGTGTTTCCAACTTCCTAACTAGCCCGGTCTCAACAAGGACATCGATCACCGAGCCATCGACCTCCAGCCCTATATGACATACGCGAGAGACCCCAATTGCAATCTGGATCAAGCAGGACGACAAACACAAAGCCACGCCATCAAGTACTTCAAGGTTCAATGGAGCACCAAGCGGAAGCGAAGCGGATGAGGACGTGAAGACTACCCCAAATCCAAGTTTTCGTATTCCTTTCCGCGCCTAGTCTGGGAATCTCGGGGACGAGATTCTTGTAAGGGGGGTAGGTCTTTCACACCCTGATTTTCATGCCACAACACTTAAGCTAATAAATCAAGATAAAATGTGGTTTGACAAAAACTTTTGAGTGTTTTGGACCTTGCCTTGATTGGATTTCGTGTGTTGTTTGCAAGTGCTCTAAAAATCAAATAAATCCCCCAACTCCTATACTTCATCTCCTTGATCCAAAACCTTTTCCCAATGATCATGCCATGTGTATAGAGCAACATAGTATTTTCTTACAAAAATAATTTGGCCAAAAAGTATTTTCAAAAATTAGTTTTCCAAAAACCCCTGAATTGAGGTTTGCACTGCAAGTACTTAATTAAGGGCAGTAAAAATCTTTCCAGAAATATGTTTGACTCCTATTAGATATAGGATACCCAGAAACCACAAAAATATAATTTTAAAAGTTAATTTCCTATTTTATTTAAAGGATTTTTCTTAAGACTAGAAATGGTCTTTAATAGGTTAAAATTATTTTAAAGCTTTAAAAATATTTGAGGAAAATTAGGGAGACTCAATGGACATATATTTTCCATATATATGAGTTTCAATACATGGTCATGATCAAAATATTGGACAAAACCTCCCAAAACCATTTCTGCCCATTTCAAGGATTTGAAATATTTCTACAGAAATATTTCCATAAAAATCAAGAAAATTCCAGCATGTCACATATGACATTTTGATGATCTTGCTAAATACCATGTCATGGAGAATAGTATAAACCCATGAAACCCTCTCAAAACCACTTCATCCTTTTTCAAGTTTGAACATTTTGCCTTTGTCAAACATGTCCAAATGATCTCAAACTTGGTGCACATGCTCAAATGGTGTAATAATGCATCTAGACCAAATGGCACAGTTGGAGAGAATGTTATCTTGATCAAAGTACCCCAAAACCCTTTCTGTCCAGAACCAAATTTGAACAACTCTACATTGCCAAGTGTGTCCTTTTGATCTGAATTTTTGTGGACATGTTCAAATCCTCAAATGATGACACTACACCAAGTGGTGCATCAAGGAGAATAGATTTTCATGACTAAATCTTGGTAAAGCCATTTCTGCTGGTTTCTAGGGTTTACCAAAGTTACATTGGCAACTTTCTTCAAATGGACTCAAACTTGGTGGTCAACCTCAAATAAGTGTGAAACTTGATCCTGTTAATTCTCATGTCAAGTGGAGTTAATTTGCTTGCCCAAATTTGCATCAAACACCTTCTGTCACTTTTCAAAAATCACCGTTTTGACCACTTGCACTATTCTCCTTGAGCTCAAATTTTTACCACAGCTCCTCCTAGTCTTCTCCTATTTCCAGTAACTCTTCTCTGGCCTCAGCTCAATGATTGAGGGGTAAAACACCCCCATTTACCCTTCTGGACAGCAGCATTCTCCTCCTTCTCACCTCCCTCCTCATTCCAAAGGCCCTCCATGGCATCCAATGCTTCCTCCCTTTGTTTACTCACCCCACAAAGCCCAGGACACTAGTGGACACGCCCAGCACATAAACAATGCCATGGCATGCAGGCTCGCTGCTGGAGCATGCTCTGTGCTCTCCGCCTGTAGCACGCCCATTCAAGGCCTCCGTCGACCTTGGGCTCCGGAATCGTGTCCCCGAGGCCGCCTCGGCGTCCACGACACGCAACACTGCCGCCCCTTCCTCCTCGCCTCCTTCTCCCTCCACGAGCTCACCCGAGCACGTCCATGGACGCTGCCCACGGTGCACTGCGGCCTCGCCCATTTTAAGCCACCCCGACCCTCTCTCTCGCTTGGTTTCGAACCTCCTCTCTCCCGTGCACCCCTCAGACATCTTCCTTCTCCCCCTCGTGCCCTCCAGCACCTTCCGTGGCCGTAGTGCCACCGCCGGCCTCCACTCCGATTCGGGCAAGGGGGGCTTCTCCCCTCCTCCTCTCCTCACCAGGAAAGCATCCAGGGTCCGGCGACCCTTTCCCCCCCATCTCCCTGACCGCCGGGGCACTGTGCCCCTGCCCATCATCGCCTGGGTGTCCGCCCGCCTTGGCTAGTGCCCGCTGCGCCTCGGCCACCCTCGATGCCATCCCCGGGGAGCCCGTGATGCGTCGCTCCCTGGCGACCCCTCCGGTGGCCGCGGCATGGCCAGAGGTGGCCTGTGTCACCGGGGGAAGGCGCCGGCCGGCGTGCAGACGGGCTCGATCCCCTCCTGTCGCGAGCGTGGAGGAGGAAGAAGACCCTGCGGGTGGGCCCCGCAGGTCAGTGACCCCGCCGGCCGGCCACGTCATTTAAGTGGAGACGGGCCAGCCGTTCTACGCTTCCCTTCGGGGAAAGCGTTACCCGCGAATACACCTTCGGCGTGGCCTCCCATCGGGGGTCTGCGAGGAGCTGGGCCAGGCCTAGTGCGCTGCCCGGCTAAATTACGTTCAGCGCGTGAGATTAGGTATAAAACCCTTTTCTCATTTTCTTTATCCAGTGAACTTCAAAAATCTCTAAACAATTCAAATTAACTCCAAATTTGATGATTCAAATTTCTAGTAGTTTCTAAATTCATTCCCTATCACATGGTGCTACTTGCACATTTTTACAGAAATATTTCTTTCACAAATAATTAGCAAATCCTATTTTTTCCATTTCTTTGATAAACTTTAGAAAATCACAGAGAGCCCACTTTTTATCCAAATTCCATAATTCAAAATCCTAGATGTCTATAAGTTCAAAACTTAGTTTTTGAACATTTTTACTAATACTTTCTGTATCACCTCAAATAATGGTCTGTTTCTTCATATATAGCCAACTTTGCAAATTCATAGAGAAATCATTTGAACTCCAAATCTAGTGAAACCAATTCCTAGATGCTTCTAAAATCATCCTTTGTTAAATGGGTGCCTTTGCTCATTTTTCAAAAATATTTTTCTGTACACTTCTTGCAAATCCATAAACCCCTTGATTCCATCATATTGAAATGTGCAGAAATATTCACTAATCCAATTCTAGTGAAACCACCCTGGTTATTTTTCATATAACCAGGGAAGTCCTAGAAAAGTCAAATCCATATTTTTAAAGCACTTTTACTTTTGCCTTGTTGTGTTGCTTATTGTGTTTGTTTCCGACATTAGTTGACGAAGTAGACGGAGTACTTGGAGAAGGACCAGAAGATTTGAAGACTCTAAAGGACAAGGCAAGTAGCCCTTTGACCATGTCTATGAAACCCTTTTTATGCATCTCATATAGCACTTTATTATTGTTGCATCGGAAACATGATGAGATGGTAGCCACTTTGGTGGGTTGCCTTCATTCTTCCTCATTGATACTTGCATTGTGCATGACCCTACATTCTTATGAGAGTTATGCCGATGGGAGTAGATAGGATGCTAAGTAGTGCTACGCAAAAGGGACGAGAATATGCATAAAGATGGAGACAAAAGTATTTTAAAAAGGACTTTTCGAAAACCCCGTCGGGTGCCACTTATGCCCGAGGGAGATGTTGAGTTGTGTAGCCACTTGATGACGAAGTGGCGTACCGAGGCAAGTGTGTGTGTTGTTTCCGAAAACGGATTAGATTTAAGATTTGTCGACTGTCCCAACCTTACATGCGCAATCACTCTACCCTTATATGGGAAAGGGCATTATTGACTACTTAGGCCGATACTAGCTTGGAGCACGCATTACTAGTAACGGGGGAGAGTTGGTGCTCTCTCTCGGGACGGGATTGTGCCAGGTAGGGCGGCCATGACTGTTTTCACAGGGCACCGGATACACCGTTGTGTCCCCTCTCGGATGTTACGATCTCGAGTGAGTCTCGTATGATGTACATCGTGAGGATACGGAACAACGAGTGGACTCCTTGTTAGTGTCGTCTAGGGAAAGATAGTGATCGGGTGCTTACCCCGGGTACTTGAAGTACCGCGGGTTGTGGATGACACGGAAGTTCCCTGGATCTTGTGGGTAAAGTGTGCAACCTCTGCAGAGTGTAAAACTATTTGAATAGCCGTGTCCACGGTCAAGGACAGTTGGGCGGTGCTGCTTAAACTACGTCCAGAGTTTACAACCGTGTGTGTGAGTTGATAAAACTACTTGGGTCAAGTCAAAGGACTTGACATGATTGAGTTGGGTTGGTGCCCACTCTATTTATGTTGATATCTGTAACATGTCCTCATGGTTACTTGAATTCTCATGATGCATGTCTTACAAGTTGTTGAACATGTCATTGCACTCAAAACTAGCTTTCTGCAAAAATTTACCTATATCATGCATTGTTGTATCTCGAACCAAAACATGGGTTGCTTGCGAGTACATTCAAAGTACTCATTGGCTTGCCACTGGTTATTTTATTGGCCAGGCATGAAAGAACAGGATATGATGAAGAATACTTCGGTGACGAACATGCGAGCTAGGACGCTTCCCAGTCAAAATGCTTGTAGGGTTAAGGCATATGGCATGGGTCCAAGTTATCGACGAAGATTTCTGCTGAAATGTTATACTCAAGACTTGACCATAATGGTCCTACTTGTGTAATACGGTATGTATGGATGTAAGACTCTTGTTATTCAGCTTCTGTGTGTTCAGTGAGCATTGATCTCGGGGACCACTGTACACGTGCATTCGGTGATCACGACTTATGAGACGGGGTCCCCACACCCCAAGATGGGATCTCGTGGATACAGGAAGGTACGGCGGTGGAATTAGGTTTTTGGCTCCGTATCTGGTCTATTGGGGATACGTAGGTATATATAGGAGGAAGGAGTACGTCGGTGGAGTTCCGAGGGGCCCACGAGGCAGGGGGGCGCGCCGAGGGGGCGCGCCCTCCACCCTCGTGACCTCCTCGGAAGCTGCTTGGAGTAGGGTCCAAGTCTCCTGGATCACGTTCGGTGAGAAGATCACGTTCCCGAAGGTTTCATTCCGTTTGGACTCCGTTTGATATTCTGTTTCTTTGAAATACTGAAATAGGCAAAAAAACAGCAATTCTGGGCTGGGCCTCCGGTTAGTAGGTTAGTCCCAAAAATAATATAAAAGTGGAAAATAAAGCTCATTATATTCCAAAACAATAGATAAAGTAGCATGGAGCAATCAAAAATTATAGATACGTTGGAGACGTATCAGGCGTCCCCAAGCTTAATTCCTGCTCGTCCTCGAGTAGGTAATGATAAAAAGAGAATTTTTGATGCGGAGTGATACTTGGCATAATTTCAAATGTAAATCTTCTTAATTGTGATATGAATATTCAGATCCGAAAGATTCAAGACAAAAGTTCATATTGACACAAAAATAATAATACTTCAAGCATACTAATCAAAGCAATCATGTCTTCTCAAAATAACATGGCAAAAGAAAGTTCATCCCTACAAAGTCATATAGTTAGGCTATGCTTCATTTTCGTCACACAAAGATGTTCCCAACTTCTATACCCCCGATGAAAAGCCAAGAAATTGTTTCATACTTAAATAATCTCAAACTTTTTCAACCTTCACGCAATACATGAGCGTGAGCCATGGATATAGCACTATGGGTGGAATAGAATATGATGGCGATTGTGTGGAGAAGACAAAAAAGGAGAAATTCTCACATCAACGAGGCTAATCAATGAGATATGGAGATGCCCATCGATTGATGTTAATGCAAGGAGTAGGGATTGCCATGCAACGGATGCACTAGAGCTATGAATGCTCAACAAAAGAAAACTAGTGGGTGTGCATCCAACTTGCTTGCTCATGAAGACCTAGGGCATTTTGAGGAAGCCCATCGTTGGAATATACAAGCCAAGTTCTATAATGAAAAATTCCCACTAGTATGAACAAGACAACTCACTATATGAAAAACATGGTGCTACTTTGAAGCACAATAAATGAGACTCACTACATGAAGAACAAGGTGCTACTTTGAAGCACAAGTGTGGAAAAAGAGATAGCAACATTGCCCTTTTTATTTATTTTCTTTTTTTTTGGGCCTTTCTTTTTTTTCTTTTTGGCCTTTCTCTTTTCTTGGCCAATGCTCTAATAATGATGATCATCACACTTCTATTGATTACAACATAAGGATTACAACTCGAAACTAGAACAAGATATGACTCTATATGAATGCCTCCGTGGTGTGCAGGATGGTGCAATGAATCAAGAGTGACATGTATGAAAAATAATGCAAGGTGGCTTTGCCACAAATACGATGTCAACTACATGATCATGCAATGGCAATATGACAAAAGTAAAGTATGCCATGATGATGATGAACGGAACGGTGGAAAGTTGCATGGCAATATATCTCGGAATGGCTGTGGAAATGCCATGATAGGTAGATATGGTGGCTGTTTTGAGGAAGATATAAGGAGGTTTATGTGTGATAGAGCGTATCGTATCACGGGGTTTGGATGCACCGGCGAAGTTTGCACCAACTCTCAAGGTGAGAAAGGGCAATGCACGGTATCGAAGAGGCTAGCAAGGGCGGAAAGATAAAAGTGTGTATAATCCATGGACTCAACATTAGTCAAAAGAACTCATATACTTATTGCAAAAAATTTAGAAGTCATCAAAAATTAAGTACTACGCGTATGCTCCTAGGGGGATAGATTGGTAGGAAAAGACCATCTCTCGTCCCTGACCGCCACTCATAAGGATGCACAAGCCAGGTACACTTCATGTTTCAAATTTGTTACGGAACTTTAGCCATACGTGCATGCTACGGGATTTGCAATCTTCAACGCAAGTATTTCTCAAATTCACAACTAATCAACTAGCACGACTTTGATATTATCACCTCCATATCTCAAAACAATTATCAAGCATCAAACTTATCTTAGTATTCAACGCACTCAAAAGAAAGTTTCACATATCTTGAATACCAAGTATATTATCATTAAGCAAATTACCATGCTATTAACGACTCTCAAAATAATCTAAGTGAAGCATGAGAGATCAAGTTTCTTTAAAACAAACCACCACCGTGCTCTAAAAGATCTAAGTGAAGCACTAGAGCAAAAATTATCACGCTCAAAAGATATAAGTGAAGCACTATGAGCAAAACTATCAAGCTCAAAAGATATAAGTGAAGCACATAGAGTATTCTAACAAATTTCAATCCATGTATGGTTCTCTCAAAAGGTGTGTACAGCAAGGATGATTGTGGTAGACTAACAAGCAAAGACTCAAATAATACAAGACGCTCCAAGCAAAACACATATCATGTGGTGAATAAAAATATAGCTCCAAGTAAATTACCGATGGAAGTGGACGAAAGAGGGGATGCCTTCCGGGGCATCCCCAAGCTTTGACTTTTTGGTGTCCTTGGATTATCTTGGGGGTGCCATGGGCATCCCCAAGCTTAGGCTCTTGCCACTCGTTGTTCCATAATCCATCAAAAGAATTCACCCAAAACTTGAAAACTTCACAACACAAAACTCAACAGAAATCTCGTGAGCTCCGTTAGAGAAAGAAAACAAAAGACTACTTTAAGGTAGTGTAATGAAATCATTCTTTATTTGTATTGGTGTTAAACCTACTTTATTCCAACTTCTCTATGGTTTATAAACTATTTTACTAGCCATAGATTCATCAAAATAAGCAAACAACACACGCAAAACAGAATCTGTCAAAAACAGAACAGTCTGTAGTAATCTGTAACTAACGCAAACTTCTGGAACCCAAAAAATTCTACCAAAATTAGACGGCTTGGGCAATTTGTTTATTGATCATCAGCAATTGGAATAACTATTTTATCACGTTCTGGTGATTTTTAACAATTCGAGCACTGAGCGCAAAGATTCTGGAAATTACAGCAAGATCAAATAACTATCTCCCAAGAAGATCTAATAGGTTTAACTTGGCACAAACACTAATTAAAAGATAAAACCACATCTAAACAGAATCTAGATGGATTATTTATTCCTAAACAGAACCTAAAACAAAAAACACAAAATAAAATTGGGTTGCCTCCCAACAAGCGCTATCGTTTAACGCCCCTAGCTAGGCATAAAAGCAAGGATAGATCTAGGTATTGCCATCTTTGGTAGGCAATCCATAAGTGGCTCTCATGATAGATTCATATGGTAATTTTATTTTCTTTCTAGGAAAGTGTTCCATGCCCTTCTTTAAGGGAAATTGGAATTTAATATTCCCTCCCTTCATATCAATAATTGCACCAATCGTTCTAAGGAAAGGTCTACCAAGAATAATAGGACATGAAGGATTGCAATCTATATCAAGAATGATAAAATCTACGGGCACATAATTCCTATTTGCAACAATAAGAACATCATTAATTTTTCCCATAGGCTTTTTAATAGTGGAGTCCGCAAGATGCAAGTTTAGAGAGCAATCATCAAAATCACGGAAATCGAGCAAATCACATAAAGTTTTGGGAATAGTAGAGACACTAGCACCCAAATCACACAAAGCATGAAACTCATAATATTTAATTTTAATTTTAATGGTAGGTTCCCACTCATCATGGAGTTTTCTTGTAACACCCCGGATTCGATGCGCCACGTGTCTGCCAGTTTTTCGCCGTCGTTACCATGTCATTTGCTTGCGTGTCGCATTTTATCATGTCATCATGTGCATCTCATTTTGCATACGTGTTCATCTCTTGCATTCGAGCATTTTCCCCGTTTTCCGTTTTGCAATCCGGCACTCCTATGTCCCCCGGCGTCCCCCTTTTGTCTCTCCTTGTGAGCGGGTGTTAAACTTTCTCGGAATGGCCTGAGGTTTGCCAAGCGGCCTTGGTATAGCACCGGTAGACCGCCTGTCAAGTTTCGTGCCATTTGGAGGTCGTTTGATACTCCAACGGTTAACCGGGTAACCGTAGAGGCCTCTTTTGTGTGTAGCCCAACACCATTTTCAAAGTGGCCCAAAACCCAGTAAACTCCCCTCTATGCTCTCGGTCGTTCGATCACGATCGCGTGGCCGAAAACCGCACCTCATTTTGACTCTCCTAGCTCCCTCTACCTATTTATATGTGTCTCCCCCGAAAATTCGCGGACGAAAACCTAGCCTCTTCCCCTGCGTGCCGCGGGACATGTCCGTCCGTGCCGGACGCGTCCACCGCCCGCCGCCACGTCGCTCCAGCCAATCGGAGGACGCCACCTCAGCGCCCGCCGCCGCGCCAATCGCGGCTCGCCACGTGGCGCCGCCAAAACCAACGCCGCGCCCGCCCGCCCGGGCCCGTGGCTGGCCCGTCGAGCCAGCGACCCGCCCGCCCGCCCGTGCCCGAGGCTCCCGCCGCCTCGCGCCCGCTTCGCCGCCGCCGCTAGCCTCCGGTGACCTCGCCGCCCGGCCACCGGAGGGCTTCTCCGCCGGATCTCGATGTCGCGCGCCGCCCGCTTGCTTCTGCGCCGCCGCCCTCCGCCGCCTCGTCACCGTCCGGCCTCGGCCTCTGCCGGGTCCGCCGCCCCACCGCGGCGCCCTCTGCTGCCGGCGCGCCTCGCCGAACCGCACCGCCCCGCCTCTGCTAGGCCGCTCTCGCGCCCCGCCGCCTCCGATCCGGCCTCCCCGCCGCCGTACCTCGCCATGGCCTCGCCTCCCGTGCCGCCCCATCTCCCTCCTCAACTCCGGCCGTCTCCGACGACAACTCCGGCCGGATCCGGCGAGATCCGGCCCGGGACCTGCTAGGTGGATGAGATCCACCGGGATCTGAGCCAAACACACCTCCGCCGCGCCCTGGATCCCTCCGTCCCGTTCGTCCTCGTCCCAGGTTGACTTTTCGCGAGGGTATATTTCTGCTAAGTCCCTGTTTTTCAGCATTCTGGTGCCCAGTTTAACATGCCATAACTTCATGTGTGCTACTCCGTTTCATGCATATGATATATAAAAATGTTCGTTGTGAGATGCTCTTCATTTCATTCCATTGCATCATGTTCATTTGAGTTCATCTTGATGCCTGAATCATCATTGTAAGAGTGCTATGTGATGTTAATCTGCTGAAACTGTTATAACATGAACTTTTGTCATTTTTGCCATGATTGATGTGTGCATCCTATGAACTTGAGTCCTACATGTGTTTTGTAATATGCCATGCCATCTTTACAGGGGTGCCATCCATGTATTTTTGTGAGTCTTGTACTGAGTGCATCGAGCTTGTTAAGTAGGGTACTCGCTGTTGCTGTTTTGCATGTCTGAATCTGCTATATCATGATGCTATGTTAACCTGCTTCTACAAGTCATTCTATGCATAAACTGGAGATGTTCACTAAGGATGTTTTGTTATACATGTCTTGATCTATCCATCCATGCCCTTTGTTGCAATTATAATGTGCTGTAACTTGTTGTAATCTTGCTCTCAATTTGCTAAATAATGTTGCTGTCAGCCTGTTAACATTAAGTTCAATGTTGCCATGATTGTTGCTAGTGATAAATGCACCCTATGAACTTTCTATTGCCATGCTTAGCTTCATAAAGATGTCTTCTTACTGTTGTTCACCTTGCCATGCCATGTATTGCTCTGTGGTGAGTGGTTCAAGCTCACCAACATGCCTACTTCTGGTTGTTCCTGCCATGTATGAATCTGTAATATAACTTGCTATGTTTACATGGGTGCCATCATATCTTCTGATCATTTTTGGCTCATGGTCAGTAAAGGACAATTGTTCTATGCATTTAGTAGATCCATGCCATGCCTTTTTTTGCCATGATAAGTTCCTGTAGCATGTTGTTTGATAGCTCTAAACATTGCAACCTGATGTTATTTCCTGATAAGTCTGAAACTGTTAGTATTTGCAATCTTGCCATGTCATTTTGAGCATGTTTTAGTCATTTCTGGAGATAGCTCAGTGATCATGTTTTGTCATGCTTACCTGTACATCACGTCCATGCCTTTTGTTATCATGTTAAGATGCTGTAGCTTGTTGTTTTGATGCTTCCAATATGCCTAGTTGCTGTTTTGGACAGATTGTTGCTATAGTGGATGTGTTGAACCGTTGCTCCGTTTTGAGTGCGCTCTATATGAAACTTGCTAGATTTTGCATATAGTTTCATATTATCATGTTTCATCCTTGTTTTGAGGTGTTTGCTTGAGGTTTGTATGCATTTTGCATCAATGCCATGTTTAACTTGTTTTGCTCATATCTTCTAGGTCGTAGCTCCAAATCTAATGAACTTTATATGTAACTTGACTAGAATTTCGTGTAGATCATCGTGGTGCATCTTAACTTGCTGTTTAACAACTTGAACATAAGGTTTATTCAGATCTGGACCTATTTCGAAATTTGCATATGAGGAATTATCGGAATTGTTCTATGTTGTTTCCGGCCTCATTTAAACTTGCTTTGATGTGTTGTTCTTGTATGCATCATCCCTTGCCATGAGTAGCTTCATGTAGCTTTGACATGCATCATGCTTGTTGTGCATCATGCCTTGTTCATGTGTGGTGTGTTTACTATGTTGTGTGCTTCTTCTCGATAGTTCCGTTTAGTTGCGATCGTGAGGATTCGTTAAATCTCGCTTGGTTCGTCTTCGTGGCTTCATCTTCTTCATGGACTCGTTCTTCTTCCTTGCGGGATTTCAGGCAAGATGACCGTCACCTTGGATCTCATTACTATCATTGCTATGCTAGTTACTTCGTTCTATCGCTATGCTGCGCTACCTATCACTTGCTGCTCAAGCCTCCCAAATTGCCATGAATCTCTAACCCGTTGTCACCCTTCCCAGCAAACTGTTGCTTGGCTATGTTACCTCTTTGCTCAGCCCCTCTTATAGCGTTGCTAGTTGCAGGTGAAGATGAAGATTGCTCCATGTTGGATTATGTTTATGTTGGGATATCACAATATCTCTTATATTATTAATGCATCTATATACTTGGTAAAGGGTGGAAGGCTCGGCCTTATGCATGGTGTTTTGTTCCAGTCTTGCCGCTTACGTCATATCGGTAGTATGTTCCCAGATTTTGCGTCCCTAACGCGGTTGGGTGATTTATGGGACCCCTTGATAGTTCGCTTTGAATAAGACTCCTCAAAGAAGGCCCAACATTGGTTTTACCATTTGCCTCACCTAGCCCTTTTTCCCTTGGGTTTCGGAGCCCGAGGGTCATCTTTATTTTAGCCCCGGGGCCGGTGCTCCTTCGAGTGTTGGTCCAAAGCAGGCAGATCTGGGGGCCACCACGGGCAAATCGAGGGCTGGTTTTACTCGTGGGCTGACCTATCCGGTGTGCCACGAGAACGAGATATGTGCAGCTCCTATCGGGATTATTCGGCACATCAGGCGGCTTTGCTAGTCTTGTTTTATTCTTGTCGAAATGTCTTGTAGCCGGATTCGAGACTGATCGGGTCTTCCGGGAGAAGGAATATCCTTCGTTGATCGCGAGAGCTTATCATGGGCTAAGTTGGGACACCCTGCAGGTATAAACTTTCGAGAGCCGTGCCAGCGGTTATGTGGCGATGGGAATTTGTTGATATCCGGTTGTAGTAAACTTGAAGCAAACTCTTCTAAAATACACCAACCGTAATGCGTAACCGTGAGTGTCTCTTTTCGGGGTTGATCGAGAGGATAACACGGTTTCGGGTTATGTCGGCGTAAGTAGGAGTTCGTGATCACTTCTTGATCATTACTAGTTGACGACCGTTCCTTTGTTTCTCTTCTCGCGCTCATTTGCGTATGTTAGCCACCATATATGCTTAGCCGCTGCTGCAACCTCACCACTTTACCCCTTCCTTCCCCATTAAGCTTTGCTAGTCTTGATACCCATGGTAATGGGATTGCTGAGTCCTCGTGGCTCACAGATTACTACACCAACAGTTGGAGGTACATGTTATGCGGTGATCATGATGCGAGAGCGATGTTTGCTTATTTTGGAGTTCTTCTTCTGCTTCTTCTTCGATCCGGGGATAGGTTCCAGGTCGGCAGCCTGGGCTAGCAGGGTGGATATTGTTGAGTTTCTATTTATGATTCATCCATAGTCGGATGTTGTTCTTGTATGTTGTATTGTTGTATTCTGGTGACATTGTATGTATTGGATGTATCCCTACCTATTATGTAATGTTGATGTAATGATATCCACCTTGCAAAAGCGTCTTCAAGATGCGCTTCTATCCTTGGTGGGACCTTCGAGTTCCTTTAGGATAGGGTCGCATCTTGGGCGTGACATTTCTAGGGATAGAAACTTTCAACTCAAGATTTTCTTCATAAGTTGCATCAAGGCATCAACAATGTGTTCGGTGAAGGCCTTATTTTGACTATAAGCATGAGGAGAATCTAGCACGGATTGTAACAAGGAAATACAATCAATTAAAGAGCAATTTTCATAATTAAATTCCTTGAGATCCAATATAGTAGGTTTAGCAACATCACGGTTTCTATTTATTTCAATCCCACTTTTATCAATTTCGTCATCAAGATCTAAAAACTCCGAATTCTTAGAACGCCTTCTAGGTAAAGGAAGATCATATTCAGATTCATCAAGATTCATATTGCAAAACAAAGATTTAATAGGGGACACATCAATAACTTTTAGATCTTTATCTTGATTTTCATAGGAATTAGAAGAACACGCTTTAATAAAGGCATCTTTGGAAGCACGCATCCTAGCGGTTCTTTCTTTGCACTCATCAATGGAAATTCTCATGGCTTTGAGAGACTCATTGATATCATGCTTAGGAGGAATAGATCTAAGCTTTAAAGAATCAACCTCGAGAGAAATTCTATCAACGTTCCTAGCCAAATCATCAACTTTAAGCAATTTCTCTTCAAGCAAAGCATTAAAATTCTTTTGTGAATTCATGAACTCTTTAACACTACTCTCAAATTCAGAGGGCATCTTATTAAAATTTCCATAAGAATTGTTGTAGGAATTTCCATAATTTCCATAAGGCCTAGGATTAAAATTCCCTCTATAAGCGTTGTTACCAAAATTTTCACATCCATAGATTCATTATTATTCTCAAGCAAAGTAGATAAAGTAATATTATTAGGATCAGAAGAAACACTCTTAACAAATAAATTCCTAAGTTCATCCATCTTTTCACTCAAAACATTGATTTCTTCTATAGCATGCCCCTTTTTATTAGTAGATCTTTCAGTATGCCATTGAGAATAATTGACCATAATATTATCTAGGAGTTTAGTAGCATCTCCTAAAGTGATTTCCATAAAAGTGCCTCCCGTGGCCGAATCTAAAAGATTTCTAGAAGCAAAATTCAATCCAGCATAAATTTTTTGTATAATCATCCACAAGTTCAAACCATGAGTGGGACAATTACGTAGCATTAATTTCATTCTCTCCCAAGCTTGCGCAACATGTTCATGATCAAGTTGCTTAAAATTCATAATATCATTTCTAAGAGAGATAATCTTAGCGGGAGGAAAATACTTAGAGATAAAAGCATCTTTGCACTTGTTCCAAGAATCAATACTATTTTTAGGCAAAGATGAAAACCACGCTTTAGCACGATCTCTAAGCGAAAAAGGAAATAGCTTCAATTTAACGACATCATTATCGACATCTTTTTTCTTTTGCATATCACATAAATCAACGAAGCTATTCAGATGAGTAGCGGCATCTTCACTAGGAAGGCCGGCGAATTGATCTTTCATAACAAGATTCAACAAAGCAGTATTGATTTCACAAGATTCAGTATTGGCAAGAGGAGCAACCGGAGTGCTAAGGAAATAATTATTATTGGTATTGGTGAAGTCACACAATTTGGTAGCATCTTGAGCCATCGCGAGAAACAAGCAAACTAACACACGAGCAAACAAAAGGCAAAGGGAAAAAGAGGAGGAGATTGGGAAAGAGAGGGCAAATAAAACGGCAAGGGTGAAGTGCGGGAGAGGAAAACGAGAGGCAAATGGCAAATTGTCGGCGTTAGGGAACGGGGTCCCAGACTTGCACGCTGCGGCTGCTGGCGTGGCTCGAAGGAGGCCCAAAGCCGCCCATCTTCATCAACATAAGCTCAAGACCCACGCGGGGCCAGCCTCATGAGGCGGGACGACAAGGAGCTTCCTCAAGCACGGCCTCGTCGGTGGCTCATGAGGAGGCGGAGAGTTCAAGCGGGGTACCTCGCGAGGTGCCCATGGCGCAAGCCATGACGACCAAGGCGCGCGATCGAGGCGCCAAAGACACTGAGTGTCCTCCTTTCCTCTTTGGTGCAAAGGGAGCAAGTGCAGGCGAGAGCATCAAGCAAAGGCATCCGTTTCGGTGCAACAAGACCAAGACCAGCCCAATGGCTGGAAAGGAGTCATCGTGGAGCCCAAGCAGGCGTCATCACCAGAGCCTTTGGCAGACGAGGACCAACTTTAGTCAGGATAAGTGTACCCGCTGTTCCCCTTCAAAATGGCCAATTGTTGGCACCCTTCCCGCTCAATATTTGGGAAGAGGCCCAGGGCCTTCGCCTATAAATAGGACTAGCCACCCACAGGGTAGAGGCAGCTGGATCGAAGATCCGAACCCTCATCAAGAAGCCAGTAGCTAGAGCGACTGAACACCACCTAGCAGTTCATCGCACCCGCCAAGAACAGACCCTCGCAAGGCTGTTCTTCCTTGTATTGTTCCTCATCAGCCCAAGAGGCAATCCACCACACCACACACTGGAGTAGGGTATTACACCATAATGGTGGCCCGAACCAGTATAAATCTCGTGTCTCTTGTGCTGTTTCGTTTAGTAGTTTAGGTCCCAGCGATTGGCGAGGTGCGAGGCGGTGGAAGGTTGGATCTCCGGCGCACCCAGTGTTCGAACCTCAAGGGTCTGCGGAACCGAAATCGGCATTTAGCGCGCCCGGTAGGTGCGCCGGAATGTGCCTTCGTCACCTCGTTCTTCCCGACCACCGCAACCATGTCGACGCCCGCCGGGCCCAGCGCCGAGAGCCGCCCTCGCCTCCCATGTCGCCCGAGACAGCTCCGTCGGCGGCGCCCTCGTCGTTCCCGTCACTTGCCGTCAACGCCGCCACCGGCCCGGCGAAACGAGCAGCAAGCATCGTCCCAGCACCCGTCCATGGGCGGGGCGGCCGCACCGCCACGCCTTCGCCACCCCCCGCTGGTTCTTCATCACGCGCGCGCCCAGCTGCCATGGAAACCCCGAGCTGCACTCCTCGCGACAAGCGATCTCTGCGCTACCGCCCGTCGGCGAGCGTCTCGAAGAATGGCTCGACCGAAGTCGCCGAGCTCGTCCGCGCTGCAGAGGCGCCCGCACCGTCCTTCTCGCTGCACCGCACCCGCCCAGAAGCTCCGGCGCCTCCTCCTCAAGAAGGCGCCTGCCCCAAGCCTGCCCTGGCGAAACTCCGCTCCGCCAGCGCCGCGCAACAAGCAGAGCTGTCAAGAAGTTCCTCGCCCACAAGAAGTTGCCCGAGCGCTCCCTGCTCCAGCACGTCAGGACCCTGCGCTGCCCCCAGCCGCGGCGTAGGGAGGCCCGCAAGACCAAGCTCTCTATCGTCCGAGGCCCCCCGCGGCCACGGCGGGCTGCCGCGCCTTCACCTCCGAGCTGCGCAGTGTCGCGTGGCCCACCAAGTTGAAGCCAAACCTGCCTCCTTGCTACGACGGCACAGCTGACCCTACGGAGTTCCTCCAGCTCTACGAGCTGGGCATCGAGGCTGCCAGCGGGATGAAAAGGTCATGGCGAACTGGTTTCCCATGGCGCTCAAGGCAGAGCCCTTTTGGCTCTGAATCGGCCCTGTGCACAATCTCTTCTGGGCGAGATGCTTTCCGCTTCATCGCCAACTTCCGGTACTCGCGACCGGCCACCGCCGTGGCGACATCGCCGAATCAAGCAGCAGCCGAGGGGAGCCTCCTTCCATCGCGCATAGGAAGCGCGCCGGCGCCCTCCTCGGCCGGGCTCGGGGCTCTCCCACGGGGCCGCCGACCTCGCCAAGGTCACGAGGCGGCTTGGGCACCACGTGGGCGTGCTTGAAGCACGTTTCCATAGCGAGAGCAAGGCAAGGAGGGCGAACCCTCGGGAGTTCGTCGGCAAGGCCATTCAGGAGCTACAGAGTCAAGGGTCATGAGGGCAGCCGCCGCCACTACCAGCTGTGGCCCCCCATCCAGCGAGGATGGTGGGCTGCGCGCGTCTGCATCGACATACCAGGGCTCAACCGAGCCGCGTCTCAAGAACGCCTCTGGCCCTCGCGAGTGGGACGTTGTGAGGGTCTGCCCCACAGCTACGTGCGCATGCCTCACGGCTTGCCAAACGCGGCTGCTGTGCACCAGCACCTCATGAGGGCCATCCTGGACGCTCGAGAGGTCAGGCACGCCACAGCCCGGGCGGAGATGGAGATGGCCCCCGAGGAGCCGCCAGCGCCTCGGAGCCTCCCAAGGCCCCGGGCACAGGGGCTCGTGAGGATCGCTCCGCAGCCCACCGAGTCTGCTACACCAACACCCCTTCGTCCTCAACATCACCAGGTGACATCTTTAAGTTGTATTCCCGGCTGGGAGCGCCTTCAGGGCCGCATTATTCCCAGGCCGCATGGGTCCGTCCCTGCGGCATGTATCCCTTTTATTTCATGTCATTAGCCTATCCTGTTGGGGGCACCCCTCGGGCTGCAACATCCCCAAGCCGCTCGGGCTTGTCCCAGCGGTATGTATCCTTCTTACGTTTTCCTCAGGGTTATGCTCTCGCTCCATCATGCTTGTTATTTGGTGCCTTTTCTTGGGTGACGGAATCTTGCACGTTAAAGGGGGGGTGCCTGAGCATCGCGACTCGGGGCTCCTACCGCTCTTGACCCTCACACTCTGGTCTTGTCCATGGCATCGCGACACGGCTTGCCGGCGACGGTGAGACCAGCCGAGCCCGGACCGAGGACGTGAGTTTCATCATCCAACCCGGCTTGCGCATTAAAGGGGGTGCACGAGCATCGCGACTCGGGGCTCCTACCGGCTCTCCGACCCTCACCCTCTGGTCTTGTCCATGGCATCGCGACACGGCTTGCCGGCTGACGGTGAGACCAGCCCGACAGCCGGGACCGAGGGCGTGGGGTTGTTGCATCTAACCCAGCTTGCGCGTTGAAGGTGGTGCACGAGCATCGCGACTCGTGGCTCCTACGGCTCTCGGCCCTCACCCTCTTATCTTGTCCATGACATCGCGACACTGCTTGCGGCCGACGGCCGAGACCAGCCGAGCCAGGACCGAAGACGTGAAACCGCATCCGCCAAATTTGCAGGAACACGCTCGAAGATAAGGCCCAGAGCCAGGCGCAACCCGCCTTGAGGTAGGGCCCCATGAGTCCCGCTCTGGCTCACGGGTGCCCCAACACACCTCGCGAGGCCTCTCGCGCCTCTCCCAAGCAACTAATGGCAGAACTAATGATCGCCACGGCGAGCTCTTGTTCCTTTTGTGGTGAACCTGTAGGGTCCCTCCAAGGAGCACGAAACGACCTCGCCACGCAATCTCTCGCCGGCCAAGGCACGGACCTAGCGCCGCACCAGGAGGCATTGTCCTGACCCTCGAGATAAGTCACCCCCCGGACACACTAGTTATCGCAACACCATCCCCACACTCAATGCAACCCCGTGTTAGCAACGTCGCTCTCCTTTCTCACCGAATGATGGCTGCTTGAGCGCCAAGGGGACCCCGAGCATCGCGACTCGAGGCTCTTACCGGACCTCGGGCCGCTCACCTCCTGGCCTTGACCACGGCATCGCGACCTGGCATACCAGCAACGGCTGAAGCCGCCTTGGGACTAGGACCTGTCGGCGCAGAGCATCAGGCCCTCGTGAGGATTGAAAGGAGGAAACTGAGCTAGAACGGAATGAGCATCTCGCGCTGCTTCACAATAAGGATCATATTGACAAACGAAGCTACAAACATCTTACAAGCCCCCGTGGGGTACATTCTTGGCTCCTCGCAGGGACAAAAGACGTGAATCCTAGGGAGTCCTACCTACAGGGACCACCGCGGCAGACGCCATCATCAACAGTGGGCCACCGGTCGGTGCCAACCCCATCGGATCGAGGGCAGCGACGGCCTGACGAGCCCGCCCTGCTCCGGGAGCGGCGCAGGCTCGATGGCTCGTAGCTGTCGTCGCTCGTCTCCTGCGTCGCGAAGAGCTCGGCGGAGTCGCTGGATCCTCCGGCGCCTTCGTCGCCTGAGGAGCTGCCAAGGGAGTGGTCGGTCGACCTCTGTCTCACCGCAGCAGGACCCCGACCACCTCTCCCGGGGCAGCACTCCAGCCGACGACCCTCCGCGTCGAAGACCTTGAAGGACACCACCGAAGCACCATCGTACTCGGGTGGATCGTGAGGCGCCCTCGTCCTGCGGACCGGCGACCTCGCCCGACCTCGAGTCATGAAGACCTCGCCGGGGCAACTACGCGACCTCTGCCCGGTCGCGAGGTGCCGCAGCCGGCGTCTTGCAGCCGAGTCGAGGGTTCCCCACGGACGATGGAGGCGAAGAAAGAAGGAAGACGAATCCAAGATTTAGGAGGCGTGGCGACGTGAAGCACGAACTCCCGGCAGGAGCCCTCGGCGTGGACTCCAGGGGGGAAGACGCACACCTTCGTGACCCGCCGGCGCCGTCGGCGGCGCCGCTCGTGGCGCCCGGCGTCGCCTCCTTCGGAGCCGCCAATGCGCGCGTACAAGGGAAGAGGGAACCCTGGTGGCGGCCGCTCGCACCAGGGCACGGGCGCCTCCTGGCGAGCGCTCTTGCCCTGACACCAGAGGGCAAGCCGCTTCTTTGGGGGGAGCAGGTCAGGATCCTCTTGAGGAGCCTTTCCCTTCTCTTCCGTGGAGAACCGGCGGATCGGAGCCATGGCAACCAGACGAAACGAGGAGGAGGAGAAGGAAGGATAGGCGGAAGGGCGCGCGCTGTTCAGTGCCTATAGCCGGGCGAAGGCCAACCGTCGGCCTCCACGATCACCGTAATCATGACCGACTCGCATGCGAGACTTGTCGAATCCGGGTGGTTACCGAGGCATCGTGGGGAAGCGATCGCATCGTCAATTAACCGCCACGCGGCACCCAAAACCGCAGGCTGTTAGGGCCCGCGACGCCGCGACTTGCCCTTCGCCTCTCTGCTCGGCCAAGTTCGGGCGCGCCATGGGCCCGGGGCTCTGTCGGCGTTACGGGAACGAGGGTCCCAGACTTGCTCGCTGCGGCCTGCGGCGTGGCTCGAAGGAGGCCCAAAGACGGCCCATATTCATCAACGCAAGCTCAAGACCCTCGCGAGGGCCAAGCCTCATGAGGCGGACGACAAGGAGCTTCCTCGAGCACGGCCTCGTCGGGCTGGCTCATGAGGAGGCGGAGAGTTCAAGGCAGGGTACCTCGCGAGGTGCCCATGACGCAAGCCATGATTTACCAAGGGCGCCATCGTCGGCGCCAACCCACAGTGTCCTTCTTTCCTCTTTGGTGCAAAGGGAGCAAGCGCGGTGAGAGCATCAAGCAAAGGCATCCGTTTGATGCAACAAGACCAAGACCAGCCCAACGGCCGGAAGGGAGTCATCGTGGAGCCCAAGCGGGCGTCATCACGAGCCTTTGGCGACGAGGACCAACTTTAGTCGGGATAAGTGTACCTGCTGTTCCCCTTCAAAATGGCCAATTGTTGGCGCCCTTCCCGCTCAATATTTGGGAAGAGGCCCAGGGCCTTCGCCTATAAATAGGACTAGCCACCCACAGGGTAGAGGCTGCTGGATCGAAGATCCGAACCCTCATCAAGAAGCCAGTAGCTAGAGCGACTGAACACCACCTAGCAGTTCATCGCACCTGCCAAGAGCAGACCCTCACGAGGCTGTTCTTCCTTGTATTGTTCCTCATCAACCCAAGAGGCAATCCACCACACCACACACTGGAGTAGGGTATTACACCACAATGGTGGCCCGAACTAGTATAAATCTCTTGTCTCTTGTGCTGTTCTGTTTAGTAGTTTAGGTCCCAGCGATTCGGCGAGGTGCGAGACGGTGGAAGGTTGGATCTCCGAGCGCACCCCAGTGTTCGAACCTCAAGGGTCTGCCGGAACCCGAAATCTGACACAAATAATGTAATGCGAGAGATAGGGATTGTGATGGGTACTTGGTATGTTGACTTTTGCGTAAGCCTCCCCGGCAACGGCGCTAGAAATCCTTCTTGCTACGTCTCGAGCTTGCGTTGGTTTTCCCGAAGAGGAAGGGTGATGCAGCACAAGATGGTGTAAGTATTTCCCTCGGTTTTAAGAACCAAGGTATCAATCCAAGAGGAGGTCATGCGCAAGTCCTCGTACACGCACAACACGATAGCATCTCGCAACCAACGCTTAGGGGTTGTCAATCCCTTCACGGTCACTTACGAGAGTGAGATCTGATAGAGATAATATTTTTGGTATTTTTGATATAAAGATGCAAAGTAAAAAGTAAAAGCAAAGCAAGTAAATAAAGTAATGGAGATTGATATGATGAGAATAGACCCAGGGGCCATAGGTTTCACTAGTGGCTTCTCTCAAGAGCATAAGTATTCTACGGTGGGTGAACAAATTATTGTTGAGCAATTGATAGAAATGAGCATAGTTATGAGGTTATCTAGGTATGATCATGTATATAGGCATCACGTCCGTGCCAAGTAGATCGAAACGATTCTGCATCTACTACTATTACTCCACTCATCGACCGCTATCCAGCATGCATCTAGAGTATTAAGTTAAAAACAGAGTAACGCCTTAAGCAAGATGACATGATGTAGAGGAATTAATTCATGCAATATGATAAATACCCCATCTTGTTATCCTCGATGGCAACAATACAATACGTGCCTTGCAACCCTTTACATCACATCGCTAAGGACACCGCAAGATTGAACCCAAAGCCATGCACTTCTCCCATTGCAAGAACTACCAATCTAGTTGGCCAAACCAAACGGATAATTCGAAGAGACTTGCAAAGATAACTCAATCATACATAAAAGAACTCAGAGAAGATTCAAATATTATTCATAGATAAGCTGGATCATAAACCCACAATTCATCAGTCTCAACAAACACACCGCAAAAAGAAGATTACATCGAATAGATCTCCACGAGAGAGGGGGGAACATTGTATTGAGATCCAAAAAGAGAGAAGAAGCCATCTAGCTACTAGCTATGGACCGGAAGGTCTGAAGTAAACTACTCACACTTCATCGGAGGGGCTATGGTGTTGATGTAGAAGCCCTCCATGGTGGATGCCCCCTCCGGAGGAGCTCCGGAACAGGCCCCAAGATGGGATCTCATGGATACAGGAAGGTACGGCGGTGGAATTAGGTTTTTGGCTCCGTATCTGGTCTATTGGGGATACGTAGGTATATATAGGAGGAAGGAGTACGTCGGTGGAGTTCCGAGGGGCCCACGAAGCAGGGGGCGCTCCCTCCACCCTCGTGACCTCCTCGGAAGCTTCTTGGAGTAGGGTCCAAGTCTCCTGGATCACGTTCGGTGAGAAGATCATGTTCCCGAAGGTTTCATTCCGTTTGGACTCCGTTTGATATTCTGTTTCTTCGAAATACTGAAATAGGCAAAAAAACAGCAATTCTGGGCTGGGCCTCCAGTTAGTAGGTTAGTCCCAAAAATAATATAAAAGTGGAAAATAAATCCCACTATAGTCCAAAACAATAGATAAAGTATCATGGAGCAATCAAATATTATAGATACGTTGGAGACGTATCAGCAAGCAGCCGAACAAGCTGATGAGACCTCACTTGTGTCAACGATAGATGCTTCATCCCTAGCTGTATGGCACCATAGTGCGCAAGGCAGTCCCGACATCTTCATTACATCTTTGACTTCAAGTCGGAGCTGAGCTGAAGCAAGCCTTTCCGCTTTAAGTTGAGGCTCAAGAAGTCGAACTGATTGAGGCAGCGATCGCACAGAGGTTGTCTCACACTGCTTGGTGAGTAGCTTCAACTCACTTGTCTTCATCAAGACAGGACCTTGGGGTCATCTCGTTGTCCTCAAGATGGTTTGGCTCACTATCTTTCCTAAAGTTCTGCGGCATAAGAATCGACTCGAAAGAGAAACAAGGAGACACGTAATAGGTTTTACAATTATATAAGCAAATAAATGGATCCGTTCTGCATAAGGAACATGTTTTTACAACTACCATTTAAAACTGGTAGTTATTGCAAACATCCAATCAGATGTAAACAGCAGTGGAGGAAATGATGCCTATCCAAATCTATACTAGAACAAAGTTTGAAGGCTTGAGAAGGATGAACTTACATTACATGTTAACACGGGCTGGACAAAGCCCTTCTCCATGTTGATGGAAAGATAATTCAATAAATTCCCCAAAGAAAATTCTTTATAAGCGTTGCCATTATTCTACATTTTGCAAAGAGTAAATATAGATCAAATAATATTGGAAGAAATAGAGGATAATGAAGCTCAGGTGCAGACTGATGATACGTAATCAAATAGCAATTAATTAAGTACATCATTACAAGGCAAAAGGTACTAACAAGAGGAATGCAGACATCAACGTGTGCAGTGGCATTGGCTTTATTCAACATTTTGGTAAGAGTAAATGTAGATATGATAATTTGGAGAAAGTGGAGGGCAGGGCAGATAAGATGTAGAGTAATGCTAGACAATCAACTATCTCCGATGCATGTACAGTGATACCACCATCGTCCATTATTAGTTGTCGCTCAAATGGATGTATCTAGCACTATTAAGTTCTAAATACATTGATCAACAATTAATTCGATACAGAGGGAGTACATGACAACAGGTACTTACATGAGCAATCCAAAACTTCATAACCATTGTGTTAATTCTACATTTATCTAAGAGTAAATATAGGTCTTATAATTTCAAGCAAAGGGAGGATAAAGAAGCGAACATTTACAGTGATGCTACATAATCAAACAGCAATGAGTGTAAGTATGCTGACAAAGGGCAAGAGGTACTGACAAGAGCAATGCAGAGCCCAGTATTGTCGTGAGATCCTATGATCCTCTGAGCAAGGAGATTCATCTGAAATTAGTTTTCACAAGAGAGAAGGTAAGGCACATGCAGAAATTTAGGAGTTCAAATTTTGAATTGATATCATAGACAAGACTGGCTGGGTCTGTCAGCAGTTCTAATAGGGTTTGGCCCTTTGGAGTAGGGTAAAGTCCGTTCTGATTGGGCCTGTGTTTTCTGTGGCTGCTGATCTATCTGATTTAACAGTATCACTACCTTTTCCAAATACCTAGTTTGTACTCCTTGAGGATCTGCAATCACCCTCTTCCTTTTGGACATCTATTACGAAAGAACAACATTTGACTGGAAAAACATAGTATGACGACACATGGAATAGGTATAGAAAATGGATAGTTATGGAATATACTCATATATGATGCTTAAACTAAGCAGATGGTGTAACAAAGTAGAAGTAATGCAAGAGGTCAGATCCAAAATATGTGCGACCAATACAACCTTGCCAAGTTAGAGCATGCACCTTGATGGGTGAATAAGATAGGCCATCCTCCACCATGCCAAGTTTGTTAGCCAAGGATTGTTCCAAATATTCCTCTCGTATGCCCATTCTCATATTCATTTTGATAATGTTCAATACGACATGCATGAAAACATAAAAACAAGTGAGATTATCTTTGTAATGCGAAGTGATTCTAATCCAATACTTCCTCCCATAAACCCCTTTGTGTTATCTCTGCAATTCTTCTAAGAGGTGCCATGCATGCTGTAATTTGGTGTGTGCATTAATATAATGTGGCCTACTACTCAAAATATGAGAGCTCCGAAGTGATGATACTTGAGATGACAGCTTCAACATATAGTAAAGAAGAACAAGTCGACTGACTGACAGATTCAAAATATACTAAGGGAGAATAACTCGACCTGACCAGTCGACCGCAAGAGAAGAGGATCATCTTAAAGCAGAGCAGAAGAGCAAGCAGATTGAAGATATTACAAGTCTTTCTATACAATGTTGGTTGGCCACCCATGATGAACCAGAGCGCATAGAGAAATACTATTCCTTCCGGTCTCTCCATACGTGGCTCACATGCATTTCGAAACTAAAGTAGGAACATTTAGCTGACGAATTAAACATCTCTCAGTTTTACTAATATCAGCATGATATCATATTTGAATTGGTACAACTAAGCTTGTTTAGCTTGATGGGTTGAGTAGTGCTATTACGACACGAACCACGTAGGCTGATCATGGTCATCATAAAATGGGGAAACCGTAAGCATGATGCGTATAGTGTTGACCGTGTTAGTGGGATGGCAGATCTGAAGCTGCAAACCGCGCAAAGGGTAGTTAGCAACCGATATTTGCTTTGAAATAACAACTAAGATTTGGTATGGACAAGAAAGTACAGTCAACAAGTGACAAAGAAATGCAATTCTGCTGTCTCTCTATATGTCGCGACATGCATTTGGAAACTCAAGTGGGACCTTTAGCGAACCAATTAAATGTGTCTGTTAACTAATATCAATATCATATCACAATCATATTTGAACAACTAAGCTTTGGAATTTTGAGTGTTGTGTTGTTTAGCTTGAAGGGTGGAGTAATGCTAGTATGACAGAAAGCACCTACGCAAATCATAGTAGAGTAGATAAAAGGGGAAAACCCTAAGCATCAAGAGTAAAATCAGGAAAGTGGAACTAGCTGGACCAGTGGGTGGCGCACATGCTTTTCGAAACGAATATATGAACATTAGGTGACCAATTAGATGTTCTATATTTTAGTAATATGAGCATCATATCATATTCGTATTTCAACATGTAAGCTTTGTAATTATGAGTGGCATGTTGTTTCGCTTGATGGGTTGAGGTCTTGAGGAGCAGTGCTAGCACGACACAAAGCAGTGAAGCACCTAAGATGATGGTAGTGAATAAAGAGGGGGGAAACCATAAGCTTTACGAGTATAATGACCGTGACATGGCGGATCTGAAGGTGCAAACCGGACAAAGCTACTTCGCAACCAATGTTTGCATTCAACTAGCCGCTACAATTTGGTACGGACAAGAAAAGTACAGTAAACAATTTAAGATCTATTTTCCAGGTGAGATCAATAACTTAAGCACATATGGAAGAGTACCACCTATCTTGCGACGCCGTGTAGGCCCCTGCTGATACGTTGAGGGTGCTGCGGGTGCGATGGCTATGGCGGCGGGGAAGAAGACTTTAGATGGCAGACGGCCGGGTTGGGGGATAAATCATGTTGCCATGGATGAGGCGGTCGTAGGAGCGGCAACGGCAAAGTGGACGACGGCGCCGATGAAGCGAGACGACGTGACGAAAGGATCCTGGTCTGGCACCGTGGATGAGAGACGTCCATCTCTTGCAGTGGACGATGGGGTAGGGGTAGCGGCTCCGGCAAGGTGGAGGATGGGGTGGAGGACGGATGAGGCTGTCCGAAGTGGGGAGGTTGTCGTGGCGCCGACGGTGTATGAATGGGGAAATGGAGGGGGAGGGGGATCTCAAACTTTGGGACGCGCTTGTCTGAAATGTGGCAAAGTTACGAACTTATCCCCCATTTAAAATTTCGGACATCACGTCGGTTGGGGATAGGACGGTAATCTCGCATCTCCCAAATATTTGCCGGCAACGATTTCGGGTGAGGAGAGGGTGTTTTGCTGCCCACGGTTGGCGCCCGTGGTGTATGAACGGGGCTGACAGGTAGGGCAGTTGTGTCACGTCTGACGGAAGTTACACATCTGCCCCTATTTAAAATATTAGCCTACATCGATTTTGAACGAGGAGAGTTTGTTTTGCCGCCCACCGTGGATGAAAGGGGAAATGGAGGGAGAGACACATGTCTTTCAGACGAGCTTGAATCAAATGTGTTTTTCCATACGTTTGGCGCCCACCGTGTGCGAATGGGCTCGAGGCCGTCGTGTGACGTCTGATTGAAGTTACTAGTCTACCCCTATCGATAGCAGGGTAAATCCGGTCGATAAGGATGTCAGGTGTCAGGGGTAGACAGTAATTTCCATCTCACAAACACTTGCTTCGGGAAGCCCACAAATGATAGTGGGTGTTTAGCCGCTTCGTTCAAAACTTGGGAGAATTAGCATTCACGTTTGCCCTGGGCCCTGGCAACTAAATCCAAATCCAATTTTTATTCGATTACGAATATCCACAGATAATTCTATGTTTTGTTATTTATTTCTTCAAAACCACAACAAATATTTATTCCACCTTTATATATGATTATGATTTAGAAATGCAGTGATCTTCGAATTCAGTAGGTTGGATACACTTTGAGTCAAACAGTTATTTCATCCAATACAATATGCTCACACGAAAAACAGTTCACCTTATGTCAATCATACAAGTACTGAGGATTACCTCGCCTAAAAAATTCGGATCATTACAACACATGGACAACATAGGGGGTCTTACAACATAATCCATTCAGAGACATGACACAACATCAAGTACAATAATATAATTTCAACTGCTATCTAAAGAAGAACTGGGATTACCCTGGGCTTCAGATAGCAGAAGCAGCAGGACCACCTCCGTCTTCAAATGCAACATTCTTACTTCCTCTAATTCTTGGGTTGCTTGCATAATGCGTGCAGCTAATTGCATAATTTCCAGCTTCAAGATCGAGATTACCTCATTCATGGCAGCCACATCATCTCTTTCTGCCTCTAGTAGAGCCTCAAGAACTATAATATATGTGCTCAGACTGCTCTCCGGCGGTGTTGCCTCTGAACTGCTACAATCTGGTAACATGGATGGCGCACTGCTTCCACAAATAGATTCTGGGGTTGTACATTGTGTCCTAGTGTGATCGGCATCCTGAAAGGTTTCCGCTGGACATAAGTAAGAGATAGTTATCGCATGATCCAAGCAGTAAGCTTACATGGTAAATGACATACAAATTATTGCCGAGCATGGCAAGCTATATTTAAATGGTTCGAAGCAGCATCAACCGAAAATAAATTAAAATGGTAAGATGAAACTAGGGATGTAAGTGGCAAATAAACGACATCCGCCAGTCCCATCTAGTTAATTTTTGCTAGCTCCCTGGTTCATTTTCCTCAAAAAACAAAACTCTTTTGAACTATCATACCACTAGTGGACTTTAATCGGGATTAAACGGGACCCAGTTGACATCCCTAGTTGAAAGGGAGTGTACCGCCGCTATATTCAAGTTGCCAAGGCATCTAAGCAGTTGAAATAATCTAAGAAAGCACTTAACAGTGTGGCCTCATATAAACTATGAAGACAGTCTTGTGATGAAGTCCAAAGGAAAATTTAAGGACTCAAATGAACTAGGCATGCATTTCTTTACGATAGTACAGCGAGCCTTCTACGACATATTAGCCAACTCGGTATAGTGTAACAAGTAACAAAAAAGCATTGAATCAAGCAATACAACCAAAGCGGACAACCGAACTATTTGTTATTCTCAGAGGATTACAGGTTGAAGGCACAAGCCAAGAAAGCAGCCCACACGCATTACATTTCACATGTACTACAACACACCGGCTTACCATATGTTCTTTGTGAAGCCTCGCTGCCGTTGCAATGTTCTTTGAAGATATCGTCGACATCCCGTGGTTGCAAATCTACTTGTTGTAGTTTATTCGCACCCTCTATTTAGGTAAAATTAATTTTAATCGCATGCACTGGTTCGAATTGATCATCAATGGTTCATCTAAACTAATGAAAGAAGGGTGTGTGCATACACGACAATATATCTGCTTCCCTCTATTTTTTATGCTTGTTCGAGGTGCCAGCCCCAAAAGAACAAATATTTTGCTTGATGGGGTTGGCAGCTCCATAATTAATAGAAGCATCAATTAGTCATGCAACTTGGGAAGATCAAGAACACACAAAAAAGTAATGATCAGAGGCTCGTAGCAGTGATGTAATAGCTAGCATCAGAAAATGTAGGGTAAAACGAACAAAAACCAGCGGAACCACATGCTAGTTTGCTGATGTGTAATTAAGCATAGAGAACATGAAGCAGTTTGATGGAACCAACAGGTGGCATCAGAACAACACCATTATCATAAATATAGCATGCAAGAAGTAAAATAGTAGGCAGTGATATCTAGGAAGTACAGTAATACTTAGGACAAAACTAAAGCATATTAACTATATGTGCACTGGTATGTAATTTAGCACATGTAACATGTTCACTGCCAGAAGTATGGCCCTATAGGTGCAAGCAGAATAACGCGTCTCATAAAGAACTAAATGATGCCCTAAAAAAATTCAAAGGTGCGGTGCTTATGCTAAGAAAGTGAACGTAGGCGCCGGCCGTTGGATAATAGTACCTGATTCTCGACGGCGTATGGGTATCATTGGCATACTTGATAGCTAAGGATTGTCAATGGTGCTCGTGTTGCGGTTGAGTTTGGGCCGGCTGTCGCCTTCGCTGAAGCGGCTCCGGTGCTATGGTTTCGGCGCCTGTCGACATACAAGAAAGCTCATCTGTGGTAAGTGAATAGTTGCACGATCAAGAGAAAAACCGAAGGAGTACCGATCGAAATAACCTGATGAGGCTGTGGCGTCGGTAAAGCAGGGCCGGTGGAGTTGAATATGGCGTCTGTGGAGCGGGTCGGTCAAATGGACAAAGGCTTGGTGGTAGCGTTATCTGATGCTTTCGGTGAGGCGGATCTGTTGTGGCGGACGAGGGATTGTATGAAGGGCCAGCGAAGGGACGGACGAGGGAGTCAGTGAAGGGCCTACACTGTGGTGGATGAGGGTGCCGGTTAAGCAGATCCGGTGTGGTGGACCATGATGGCGGTCAAGGAGATCTGGAGCGGTGTACAAGCCAGTCGCTGAAGCGGCTCCGGTGAAGTGGTGAGTTGGCAGTTGGGGGTTCCAAGGTGCGGAAGGTAGATCCGTCGGGGTGTGAGGTCCTCCGCTGTGACGGAGGACTAGATTCGGTGGCTTGCCATGGTTGGGGGGTGGGGAGGGGAAGGGGAGGGGCTCTGGGGAAGAATGCTGGGGGCAAAGAGGGGAAAACAATGGAGTTATCAAAGCAGCCTTTTCCGTTCATGTGGCAGGGGTAAAACAGGAATATCGCAGGGCTAAACTTTCGGGCGTGAGATATTTCGATGTGAGCGGGAAGTTTGAAAGCTTTTGGCGCCTGAAATTATATTCTGCTCTTGTACGACCGACTATGATATCATGGCCGAGAATTTGTTTGTTTTGCACGCAAAAAAAAGTGCAAGTTTTGAAAATCAATGTCTCCAACTCGAAACTTAGATTGTCCATTCAATTCAAATATGGATCATTGAGCTAATACAAGAAAATACCAACATATGGTCCAATTCAAATGAAATTCCAAATGTGTTTATCCTAAATATGATGACAAAAGCAAAAAAATGTGTATGTGTATGAATAAAGTGGATGATTATAAAGTTTGAACATGCCCGTATGTGTATATCTCTAGGTTTGATATATGAATTTGAAATCACGAAATCCCGGCTTAAAATGTACCTCCGTTTAAATGAATTACAAAAGCTAATGATGGAGTCGAATTCCAAAATTACAATCTTAGGTTTGTAATTCTGGTACATCAAAGTATATCACGCATGTTCAAAAGTATCGTTATCTCATAGTGAAAACTATGAAACAAATTGATCAACCTTGAGTGCACACACTATTGACCATGTATATCTCAATTACGCTAAAGTCCCTCAAATATAGACACCTCACTCTTCATCTGAAGCCAACCCCCCCCCCTCGTCGCCCCCACACACACACAGAGAGAAGTCGTTCTCTCCCCCAAACACCAACACACGAGCACATTAACACCCCTCTATTTTCTAAAGTTCGGACCCCAATATAGGTCTCTATCACTTTGTCTCTTGGGCATGCACACATCTCTTCCCCCACTCTCTAGCTAGGTCTCCCGGCATCTCTCTTTCCCAAGCACACGCACTATGTAGAGTGTATCTTTCCCATACACACAAAACGTTGCCCCCAAACGTCTATCTCCCTAGTTATGTGGTTCTCGCACACTCACCTCACACATCACCCCCACTGCAAAACAAGCAAACTTTGTCTCCTTGTGCACCACTCTCCTCTTTCTATCTCTCCCACATGCGGACCCGCCCCAGCTCTTCCCTGTATACATATATGTCGTGACTCTTTCCATAGCTCCCTAATGTATCATCGTTCTCGATCTTGCACATTGTTCTCTACACCATCTATTCTAGATCTCTCATGAAGTCCCTATCACACACACGATGACTCGCTTCCCTTGTGTCTCCGTACATAGGCTAATTTCAAACAACATCAACATTGTCTCCCTAGCTATACGCCATTTATGGACACAAACGCCCCCTCTCTTCCTCTCTCTCTCTCTCTCTCTCTCTCTCTCTCCGTTGCTAGCTCTCTCTCTCTCTGGCTCTCGCTCTCACACCCCTCTCCCACACACAATCGATGTCTCTTCCAAATAGTCTGCTCCCCCCGCCCGCACCCATGCTATCCCGCTACTACACGTGTCACACCATTCCCCCTTCCCTTATACTGGGTTTACATCATTAGTGGTCTCTCTACTCCACATAGACACACTCCCTCTCACACACAAACGCGCGCACAAACACACACAGACACGCACAAACACCCATTAATCTGGATCCTCATCTCTCCCCATGTCTGCATGTGTATCTCGCACACTCACTCTCTAATTATGTATATGTGTCTTCACGTTACACAACACAAAGCCCCATGTACATGTCTCTCTCTATCCTCCACACACATAGACACAAAGAATCAGTTATCATTGCCTCGGTCTCTAGACATATCACACACGCACACTGTCTCTCTTCTCTCGCAAACACGCTCAACAAGGGTTTCCCCGTGAATAACTTACCGTCTATTCATCAACAGTCGTGGCAGTACGGCGAACACGAGATGTGAAAAAGAATAAATCTACACGTGCTTAGACCACCTAGTATGACTACTAGGACTAGAGCAAGCCAAAAAGCGCACCGCCGTCACCCCCTCCTTATCGGCGACGGGAAAACCTTTGTTTTACACAGTCGAGAAGTCATTGTGCTAAGAGGCCTCACATGTTGAGGCGTTGAATAGAATGTAGATGCTAGTTTACGGAAACAAGTATCGATAATACGTTTGTACCTCCATACTTATATTTCTTCTCTTATAAAAAACCGAGTTGGTGATGATGGTACGCGTGCCATCTTGCAATATAGACCGTCCGATCTATATCTGACTGATGGAAATTAATCTAAAAGATACCCGCACCCCTCTCCACATTTGCAGACAAGGCCTTCCCTCGTTCATCCTTATCTCCAACAACCTCATTGTTGAGCAATTAAGAAAGGAAGCCTCGGAACAAAGCTGGCCCGGTGGCCATTGCGGCGTCGTCAATCCCCATGCCTCCGCTCGGTCCGACCACCAATCACCACCACGCCCACCTCTTCACCTTATCTCCTATTTCTCGAGATATCATTAGTTTTTACACATGGGATTACTCCCGCATGGGTCAATCACAACGAGTGTTTTTATAAAAAAAATGCATCTTGATGTTCTGTGCAATGCACGGATCTTGCTAGTACTCCTACAAAAGACTAAGTGGGCGATGATGGTGTGTCTGCCATCTGTCGTTTGTGACCATTAGATCTACATATAACGACTGTGAGGTAAGTTGTTGCCTTTTCTCACAACATCCCACTTGTCTACCAATTTGCAGAAAAACCCATAATTAGTATCTTAAAACCAACCACATCCCTCCCTGACCTCACCAAAACAGCCCAAGGAATATCTTCTAATTGAAACATAATATATCACTAGTGATATATGTATATCAAAATTAGAGTGTTTTGTATCAAGTTTGTGAATAAGTATTATTCTAATTATGATTTGTTGCAATGCACATGAACATTGCTAGTATTTCAAACCATGCAAAAAAAATTCCCTGGTATTCCACAGTTTCGAGTTCTCCATCAAGATATTAGTCACTCATGGTTGATATTTACTTTCAATCATGTACACATATGCACTATGTAACTAGCCTTGCTTATTGGGTTCCAAAGCTTAACTTTCACTCCTACTTACAATATGTAGAGTATTTAACAAAAAAAACTACCACTTTCAACCAGCCCTAGGAAGAATCTATTGTACAAAACATAGCAAAAACATACCCAAAATTTCTTAATCCACGCCAAAAACTACTACCTACCAATTAGGTTAGTTTAAACCCATTTATGACAGGTTTGGCCCACACGTCCGTGCTGACGTGGCAGCTTAAACCAACACATTTTGTTTGACTGTTGACACGAGGGACCCACATCTGACCTTCTACCCTGTTATTCCCCCTCAAATCATTATTTTTCCTGAACATTACTTCAAACAGTACTGATGCGTGTTTGTCGGTGGCGCCGGTAATGAGCGAGTTGGTCGCCGCTCTGTCGAACGGGCCGGACGCCGCGCTGGCCTCCGCACTTGTTGGCAGGCTGGCCCGAGCGTGACTCACGAGCGAGCAAGCTGCCGCGCTGGCCTTCGCTCGAGCCAGATGGTTGGCCTTAGCGTGGCGCGCGCGAGCAAGACGCCACGCCGCCGTGCCAATCTAGCTAGCAAACCTTGCAGACAAGCAGCTGGACGGAGCTATCTTGGCTAGCTAGCGGTCGCGAGCGCCGGACGGAGCTGGTATCCGGGCTGCCGCAAGATGGGCTCCGCACCACCGGCGGTTTTGACCTCGCCTTCTGCCGGCGGCGGTAGCTGCGTCCCATGGCCGAGGATGACTAGGTGGACGGGCCGGAGGTAGGAGGTCACTCGGGAATTTTTGTGCAGACTGACAAGTAGGTCCCACAAGTCATAACGCCTGGTCGAATAGAAGGCGTTGACTTAATGGGCGACATGGGCCCTGTTTGGATACTCTAAGTCAGAGGTTAGATTCTAACCCTGAACTAACTCTAACCAAAGTGGTGTTTGGATGGCAGGGTTAGATTGACAACAAATGTATCCAAACAGGGCCATGGGTTGAAACGTGCCTATAACGGCACTTTGTAGAGTAGTCGTTTCTTGGTAGGGCTGGTTGGTAAGAGCATGTACAATTGTTGATAAGGTAGTCTTATCTTAAGTCTGCCACGTATGCAAGTGGTAATAGTTTCTTGGCATTATTAGTGGTTTCTTGCATTATTAGGGGTTTCTTGTAAGGAACAATGTACTACTAGCGACAAAAGGCGATTCTAGGTTGCGTGGTACTCCAACGAGTACTACTAGTGGTCGCGGGAGTATATACCTCATTTTGTGGGTTCGATCCCGGTCGAACGCACGACGGCCTTTTTTTAAATAGTAACTTCGCTGCGAGCCAATATTTTACATGGGTAGTTTGAGTTTTGAAGTCAAATAGACGTACGGCACCACAATCTGGGTGCACTAGATAACCTAGCCACGTGAACGGGTTTTCCTTCCCAGCATCTCATGGCTCACGTGCTCGCCCTAGACGCACCTCGCTTGCAGCTTCCTCATCAGCTAGTAGCATATTTAAACTAGCGCCTCCCAATTAAGCCCGAGGAGCCGAAAAAAAAAGGCGGGGCATTGGGAACTGTGCAATATGGCTCTGTACGTAAAGTGCTCTACTACTACTCTGTAGCTTGTGGCGTTGCACGCATGGACTTCACTCCATTATCGGCTCTACTATAAAAGAAATTCCTCTTGACGTGTTTTTTTGAAACGGAGGCAAAAGCTTTGCTTCATATCATTCATAAAGAAGGAACTACTAACAAAGTTCGACGAGATCCATTACACCTCCACGAAAAGCCTAGTCTCGCTGTATCAAATAACTCAAATGTTCTGCCCCCGCAGTGACCGTCGCTGATAAACAGGCTGCTAGTGTGTGCGTGAGAGGAACGGCTGAGTAGGCCAGCTACGTGAGAGGAGCGGCTGAATAGAGCACCGAGAGTACCCACTAGGCCACTATGCAGGTGTACTTTCCCTGCATTGATAGTACAACGATGGTTCTAGAGAACAGTAGTAGTACCCTCCACTTCCAACTGTAGCTCCTTGGCCCTGAGATTCAAGAGTTCAAAACTGGTGCACTATGCTAGAAGTACAGTACATAGAACTAGTAGTACCCTCGCACTACTAGTTCAGAAAGTAGTACTAGTACTGCTACAGTATGAGTACGTACTCCTCCATCACATAATGTAAGACATTTTTTGACACTAGTTGGCGTGTACAAAAAATAGCAAAAACATACCCAAAATTTCTTAATCCACGCCAAAAACTACTAGCTAGTGCCAAAAATTTCTTACTAGTGCTATTATTTACAGTATAATGCAATCCCATAACGTCCCATAATGCTAGTACTAGTAGTAAATAATAGCCTCACCCCTTCGCTACCGTTGGAAGGAACGATCTACAGTTGGAAGGGACGAGGCCCTGCGGTTACTACGCTCTTATCTCCTCCTCGCCAGTTCCCTCCCCCCAAAGAGAAGGCAGTTCGTCGTTGCTCCCATGGATTCGCCAGCCGGTTCTCCTCCTCATCGGGGCTGGGAGACCTTGGATGACGATCCTCTGGGACAAATCACACGCCGCTCTGACGTCCCCACCGCCGCAAGACTCGGTGCTTCCAGCACCAACTATTTTCAAGACGGTGCTTAAAATGGCTTGGGAAAAGGCCATGCTTGTTGGTCTTCCATGCGTCCTCGAGGAGAAGGTTCTTCTATGGGACAATCCTTCAAACAGTCCACCGCTCCCTGGCCATGGTTGCACGTTGGCTCTGCTAGAGTTGCCGACGTTGAGAGGTAGTCGAATTTTGTCTGATGAGCAGGTCAGTAATGGAGTTTGATCATGTAGTAATTAGTTATTCCATTTCCATCCCGTAATTTCTCCGCTGCCCACCTTCTTATATATATAGGTCTGGGTCAGTGCCAACGAAGATTGGCTTGCATACCTCCGGCCGGATACCACCATCATTTTGCACAACATCCACAGCAGTGCGGCCGTTCCGGTAGACCCCTTCTCCACCATTGGGATCGGCCTTCCGGACTGGCTGGGCTTGAATACGTATGATGATGCCTACATGAGATTGAAGAAGATAGCAATTGCGGACCCGTGACAAAGCGGCAGCTGCTCGACGATTACTATCTCATCGCGGTGTTTGACATAAGGATTGCCATCAATGCAAGAGGCAGAATGGCAGGGTGGCGCATGTTGGCGGCGGCAGATTTGTACCCTACACATTCAAGACGCCGGCGCCATCTAGGCCGCATCTTCGCGTGACAAGCCAGGGACTTGTTTCATCTGGTTGCCATCCTACGGTACGGGAGATTACAAACATAATGCACAAACCATCATTTGCATCCCTAACGATAATCCATTATTTTGCAGGGACCAGTCATCCCGCGATCAAAATAAGATCGCCGATCCTGGATGTGCATTTGCATCCGCGATTCGGTCTAACCTAGAACCTTGTAGCTGACTTTGGCATATTGGGATCAACTATCTTAGCAGTCGTTACCCATGGTACCACTGATGTGCAACATGGTCACACAATCTACCACGATTGGACCGTCACCACTCACCATCTACCCAGGTATTCCATTTTTTAACCCTCTCGCCTTCTCTTTCATTGTTGTACTACTACCTCCGTCCGGGTTTTTAGGTCCCCTTAGCACCAAACGCATGTACCATATTTACAAGGCCGCTGCCTCGAGCGCCATGCAAAAAGTAAAACACCCGGCTGCATGCAAGGGAGAGAGAGGGAGTAATGATAAGCTGCATGCACACAAGGGGGAGCGAGCGAGTAATCAAGGGAGAGAGAGTGTACTACTTCTCCTGCATGCATGCGTGTGAGGGAAAACCAAAGTGTCCCCATGCATGGAGTAATTGCATGCGAAGCTCACTGGCCGCTTGCTCTGCTCGAATATATCAGTGCAGTTACAACAGATCACGCCTTGGTCCATGCGCTTCGTTCGGGGGGACTTAAAAACCCGAACGGAGGTAGTAGTACTCTACTTACGTACTAGTAGGAGTACTTTTTACCTTGGACAACGCGTATAGTAAGCTAGGCCCTTGAAGACTTGAACCCACTAGCTGCCACCATTTTTGTTTTTCCATGGCCCTGTTTGGATACTCTAACTCAGTTAGAGGTTAGAGTTAGATTCTAACCCTGAAGTAACCCGAAACTAACTCTAACCAAAGAGCTGTTTGGATGGTAGGGTTAAATTGACAATAAATATTCTTTCTCAATCATTTAACTACTTTGTACCCTGTTTGGATGGGAGGGGTAACTTTTTTTTACTAATTTTTCTAGTGGACCCAGGAGAACTAACCCAAATAAGCTCCTCTAGTGTGGGCTATTTTTTGGGGTGGGTTAGATCCAACTAACCCATCATGTTTGGTTACTTTTGGGTTATTTGAGCCCTAACTAACTAAAACTAACTCTAACTTAGGGATCCAAACAGGGCCCATGTCTTACTATCTCATCCATGTAGCCAAGAGTGGCTATATATAATAAGCCGGTTATTTTACTTCCTCTATACCGGAGTAGTACTATTTGCTGCACAGTATTACTGACCACCATATTTGAGCACAACATTATTATGCATGGACCTTGACTATGTACGTCACCATGTGTCCAGATCTGAGATGCCGCGTGTACCGGATGAACGGCGCCGAGTTCGACCCCCGTGATGCTACGTGGGTGTTGAGGAGCACTCTTGGAGAGTACTCGCTTTTCATTGGGGACAACTACCCTATTGTGAAGCGGATGCCACCTTCCGTGCACGACACGGAAGGCCTACCGTTCATGAAGCATGGTTGTGTCTTCAGTGCGCACCGCCGAATGAACGACATGCTGGGACACGCTATCCCTGATTTATGCCGCTTCAGCTTGGATGATTCTCCATCGTGTGGAACCGGACTAGAAAGCTGCGACAATGATTCCCGTTGCCCACCGCTATGGATCGTGCCATCCATGAAGAACACCTGGGACTAGAACCTGGAGGAGGACATGTAGCCCATCTATAACGTGTAAGTTGAGTACGGTAAATTGTGAACGGTAGCGCTGTGAATATATGTAGACTAGTCGTGCACAAATTTATCACATGAATTGGAGATGAACTTGTGTGGTATACTGGCATTTGTCCTTTAGAATTTATTACTAGTATATGTGTTATGTGTACGTGCAACTTGTGTGGTTGTTGCACGGGCTCCAACACGCTCTTTGAGAGAAAAAAGGTGGCACAGCTTTGGATATACGTGACGTGGCGGCATCATACAGTAGCATCGTTCGCTATAGTTGTAGTACGCTCCTACTAGGACGACAACTCCTATAAAACCTTGCGCTTGGCTCTTTGCCTCTTCGGGAGGTTCAACAGTTCGTACTCGTGTGAACCTTTCACTTGGCTCTTCGCCTCTTCGGAAGGTCCAACAATGATGATACTACAGTACACATTATGCTTCTGGCAATCTGACACCGATTGAACTGCTACACGTCCACCGCGAGGGTGAGGGCGAGGGAGAGGGAGAGGGAGAGGGCGTTGTAGCCAAAACCCTCTCCTCGTCCTGCGAACCATCGCGCGCGTGGGCGAGGAGAGGCGTAGTAAGCAAGCTTCTCCTCGTTCGGCGAGTTGACGGGACACACCAAAGCAGTACTAGTACTAGTCCATACTGCGTCCTTTCCGGTTAATATGGCTTAATTTGAAATGAGAAAAATACACTGGTGGTCAATGTATGTAACAATACGCTCTTTACAGTCACTATATATAGTTTTGTGGTGATTATACGATCAATAGCTCATCTTAGAGCACCGTATTGCACCCTACTGACTGGCCACATAGTCGACGTGGCACTTTGTTGACTGGTTAAATTGTCACCTGGTTTCTGGGTCCCACCTGTCAGTTGGCAGAGCAAAGAAATCAGCTAAAAAAACTAAGAGTGTAGTACATCTACACTTCCAATGCATTTAGCCTTTAATCTAAATCGATACTGATTGTCTAATGCACCAACTTGTGCTCTAGGTACAGGCTACATGTCTATCCTTAATTACAGCATGCAACGACCTTCATTTCATCTTGTTCTCTCAATGGTCGCATGCACACATAAGTCTGCTACTTTTGGGCGTTAATTATGCCCTGGTCAATGTGTAAATCTCTAAATCTACAGTCTTTCACAGACATAGGGAGTAGGTTGAGCACTTGAGCTTGAGCGTGTGTGTTGCGTCGTGTGCTGTGTGCCGCATGGGTGCGTGAGTGTTGCATGCGTCCATGTGTACGTGTGAGTGTTGCATGTTGCATGCATGCATGGGGCTTACTCCCTCCCATTGACATGTTCATATTTCAATTGTAACATCCCAAATTTTGGAATGTTAATACAATTAATTGAATTGTTTGTCTGTTTGCTTGAGTGAATTAAACTTGAGTGAAATTTGAACCTTTTCAAAAACTTTTGAAAGAGAGGGAATAAAATGACTTTCCCCTTCTCCGGTAAATTCAAATTCATCCTATTAAAATCAATGAGAGAAGATGACATGACTTCTTCAACTATAAAGAATTTGAACGGAGTTTTGCAATTTAATTCTTTCAAATATTTGCACTTGCTTCTCTATTTTTCTTCCCAGAAATACCCGAAAAATAAATTCTTGCAAGCAAGAAAGAGCGGAGGAAAATGACCCTCCAAAATCAGGGGCATTTTGAAAATATTTGAGCCAAGAAAAACCAAAGTTTTTATTTAAAATTATTTGCAAAAAGAAATAAAGCCTTTAGGGATTTTCTGAAAAACATTTTTTAAGTTTTTATTTTGGCCGTGGAATAATGCTCATCATCTACATTTTATTTTTCTGATAATTTTAGTATATAAAAACTCTTTATTCGAATTGATTTGATTTCCTTTTATTGTTTTAGTTTCCTAATTTTAAAAATAGGAATGGAATCGTTTTATTAGGAAAACCTGGCCCATTAAGCACTTTCCTATTCTAGCCCAACAAGAGATCATCTCCTTCCTCTGTTTCCTCTCACGTTCTGAAGCTTTCCATATCCATGGAGACAGGAAAATCCACCTTCCCGATCTCCCTCGTCTTTCCATCCCAGCGCCTCCCGAGACCGCCTATAAAACCCCTCCCTCTCCTCGTTCCATTTTTCCCATCACCACGCCCCTCCACTCAGTAGCCTTCTCGCCACCGTCCTCCTTTTCCTGCCTAGAACGCCACCAGAGCTCTCCTGAACCTCCCAAGCGCCGACCCCTCCTCCGCCACCCCCACCTCGCCGGCGACCTCGCCCCCTCCGAGCAGCCCTCCACATCGCCGTCTCCTTCCTGCCATCTCTGCCTCACGTACAGGTAACTCCTTGTTTTTTTTCTTTCTTTTGTCTATTCCCGTACCACCGTTAGATCTTGATCCTAAGGCCCCAAATAGATCACTTAATAGCCAAACCGTTTTATTCAAATGTGCGGCCGCCCTCTAGATAGCCTAAGACGCCAAGACACCGACAACCAATCAAATCTCGCCACGTCGCCGTTTTCGTTTTCAGATTTATTTCCGTAACAGATTTAGTTCCGTTCTTGTTTAGCTTATAACTTTTGATCTAGAAGTCCAATGATGCTGATTCTTTTTGCGTTAGATCACAATTTTCTTGTAGTTTCCAAAAATATATAATTTGTCTATGTTTGGATTTATAAAAATTGAGTTAGATCAGATTTGAATTAAAGCTTGTTTTGCTTATTCCGGGAGTTTAAAAATAGATTTTTATTTGATTCTTTTTTCTGCTGATCACTAGTGATCATATTTACCAGTGGTAAAAATTTCAAAATTATTTGAGTATTTTAGCTTATTATTTCATGTAAAACAAATTCTGTTTTAGTTCTATTCAATTATAGCTACTTCTTTTTCTATAGTTGTTTTTAAATTATTTTATTTTATATTTCAGAAAGTTTATGTTTGGTTTCTATTAGTTAAACAGTAGGTGTTCAACAAGTTTTTATATTTATTTTTATTTTGTTATCGTGAAATCAATTCAAGTTCGCTAATAACTTGCAATGGATTTCTCTGCTTTTAACTCCCAATTGAAAATACTTTCAAAATAGCTTTATGAAAAAATACCTTTTTTTTTTGTCTTAACTAAATTTATATTTTATTCTCTGTTATTTTAGTGTTTTATTTTCCGTTAGACAAAACTATTTTTGTGAATGTTGTAGAAGAAGACTCCCTAGTTTTATTTGAAGTTCCTTCGGATTCTTATTCGCTCTCTCTTTTGTTTTGATTGTTAGTGTGAGTGCTTATGTGAATGATATGTTTGTTATATAAATTTCATCGAGAGTGACGAGTAGTCTATCAAGTTATTTCTTGAGAACGATAATTCTTCTTCGTCAACATCACCGAGCAAGTTCACTTTGACCATGCTTTCATACCTATGTTTTATTGCATATAGTGGCACCTTTGCAACCACCCCTCAGTAGTGTTATTGAATCCTTGTAGTTGAGTAGTATGCATGAGGTAGGAACCCACCCTCCTGTTACCAAGCCCGGGACGATATTTTATTTAATGCTACGCTATAGTAGACGGGTTTGGTATGAGTACTGGGAGTGGTGTGAGAATGGAGGATTCTACGCCAATGACGATAACTCCATGATGGAATCTGCAAGGACTGCATCTTCAAGGCCTCAAGAAAGACTCAAGACAAGAATTCAATACACACTCATGGGTGAAGGATTTGTTGACGGGCACCTGGAGAAACCAGTGGTTGGCCGGATGCATGGAGAAGCGCCATGACATCTTGCGGAAAGCTTCACCTGCACTCAAAGAGACGGAAGAATACTTCATGCCCGAAGCTTACCTGCAACCGCAAGTCATTATGGGCTCGCTTGGTTGACCTTAGTTGTGACTCTGGCTGGGGCGGTACTAGCAGATGTAGAACTACGGTAGGATGGGTTGAGTACCGGACGGTGGTCGAGGAACTCTTTGGAAGACCATGTTTGGTCATCTTGTTCTCAAACACTCAAGTGCGAGAACGTAAAGAGAGGGATCGAATCTTGCGGGTAAAGTGTACAAACCTCTGCAGAGGGTTTAAACCTAATCGATTAGCCGTGTCCCCTTTCACGGACAATTTGAGCATCCGGACTTGGATCTATCTCGGAACTCTCAACACCGGATTGATAACTTAATTGTGGGCAACATATGATGATTTTGGGCTATGAGACATCGGTTGGCGGAACCATGTCATGATAGAAAACTCCATAGTACAGACTTCATTTATTCCTTTGATGTAGGGAAAATAAAATCAGCTTTTACGCAAACAAAACTCAGATATCTGAGCCACAAAGCCAAATTGCATATAGTATAGTTTTACCATCTGTTTATTCATGTTGTGATCTTGCGGTACATTCAATGTAATGACCTACACGGCTGCAACGTATCATGTTGCAGGATTTTCTTCGACAGTAAGAGTTACGATCAGGGTTACGGTTCACACTCAACCTGCCGATGGCGTTGATGGGACTCCACACCGCTTGATTGTTTCCGCTGAGTATTATGAGGTATATATCATTTTACGTTATTTATACATGTGATTGCACTTTGATATATACATTGATGTACTGTGTGTGCCAAAGATACCGATCCGTGGATGGCATGATATACGTAGGCTTGACCGTCTGAGGTCGGGTCGCTACATCAAGCTTCCTCTGTTCCCTCCATATGGTGATACTCCCTCTATTCCCAAATACGGAGTAAAATCCTCCCTCTGTTCCCAAATACGGAGTAAAATCCTCCCTCTGAAGCCAAATACGGAGTATTTGTCTTTCTAGAGATTTCAACAAGTGACTACATACGGAGAAAAATGAGTGAAGTGAGCGTAGAGGCATAGGGATAATGTAGAAAGGAAGTCTTCGCGATCCATTATTCCCCATCTCGGTCAGAGAGAACTATTCAACTAGTCTTCGCAGTGAAGTGACAATACACGCTGCAGTAGATGGGACACATAATTAATAACCTGAACCAGCGTGTTGGTGTTACTAAATCAGCCTTACCCAGTACTGCCATCATGTTTGCCAGTAGAGCACGCTTCTGTCCTCCATTAACTGACATATGGGCCCTCTTGTGGTAGACACATATGTCATCGGTGTAACTATTTACACTCCGAAGGACGGTATATCCTGGTAGTAGTAGTAGAATTGAGATTTAATGCACTTTCTTCCCCGTCTTCCACTCTTCTTCCTCCTCTCTTCTTATTCCTCCTCTCTTCCCCATAGTCGGCCGCACACCATTTCCCCCCGCTCTCTGCTTGCCCGCCCGCACCGAAAAACCCAATGGCAGAAATGACTGACACGCAGAGCCGCGATTGGAATTCCCTCCCCGGTGTTCTCTTGGAGCAGATTTGTAATCGTATGGACCTACTCAGCACCGTCCGTCTGTCCGCATGCTTGGTGTCTTTGTACCGTCTACTCATCTGCAACCGGCCGGCTCTTTTTAAGACATACTGCTTGCTGATGCTCGATCCTTGCAGGTGGCCCAGACACCGACTTGACGACCCTACGGAGGTTGCCGTGGTGCCCCTCGACATGCTACCACTACCCGTCCACATGTCCTTCATGCGCGGCCACTACTGGGTGGGCATGAAGGCCAACTGGATCGTCCTCATCCACCAATCCGGTAGTCCGTGGCGTCTCGTGGATATCTACACCCAGCGAGAGATCACCCTTCCATCTTTGGATACCGCCGCCATCGAGCCTCGCAGCCCGCCGGACACTCCTGCCTACTACGCACGAGACGCGTCGAGCTTTTGGCTCGACCTCTGTTTGTTGAAGGTTGTAATCTGCGAAGTGCCCACACCATCAAAAGACTACATGGATTACAAGCTCATTGCCGTGTTCAACATGGGATTAGCCTATCTGGAATCCAGTCGCCATACATGGTTATGGCTCATCGTCGATCCTCTTTACCCAACACTTCTGTCTGATGCTATAGTGCACGATGGCATCATTTATGCGGTCGACGCACAGATTGGCTGCCTATACTGGTGGAATCTATCGTCCTGTAATTGTTCTATCTCATCTCATCTTTACCTTAAGAATACGACTGTCTGTTCATTGTTACAAATTTAGAATATATAGTATGTCTATAACCACATCATTGCTATATGTTCCTCTCATTTCCTAGATTTTTATGACCACACATGTTATTGTTAGAGTTGATATGAGAAAAATTGGTATCTAATGATTGTTAGAATAGATATTATGAGTATAACCTCATGATTGCTATATGTTACTCTCATTTCCAGGATTTTTATAACAACGCTTGTTATTGCTTAGAGTTGATATGATAACTGTAGTAAGTGCTATGGTAGAATATGCGTAGGCCCTGTCATATCTGTTTTCCTCTCATTGTTACATGATGTTTGAACCATGATATATTGCTAGAATATGAAACCCATTGGCTTATTTTTTTTAACTTGGGGTATGATTATGACCACAGCATTGCAATTCTCTGTCTATGATATGTGTCACTGTTATAATAATCTTAATTCCACACATACTCTGAACATGATTGTTTATTTTTGTCCTTTCGGTCTCCAATTTAAATTGTTGCAACAGACGCAAATGCGCCGGCCTTCATGATTCCAGGACCTGGAATCATACCAGCCGATGGGTGGTGGTTTATCACTGCTCACCGACGGTGGTCATTTGATGCTCATTTGCACGCACCAAATTGACCAAACCATTTCATCAAACCACATGCAGTACAATGCCCGGGCGTTCGTGACATTGATGGCTATGGCTGCTTCGTGTTCGAGAAAGATCCCAGCTCTGTTGGGCTAGGCGATTCAATTGAGGCGGGTTTACAGCCTCGCAACCACTCCATGTTCCTCGGGCTCAATTATCCGATCATCCAACCAATCATCGATCATATCACCGCGATGATTACCGTGCTATGCAACTTCATTCGCGGGGACTGTGTTTACACATCGACCATGGGTTTCATGAATCACCATATCCAGAGATTCGCCGACATAGCTTGTTGCCGATAATCTTCGATGTGTGAAAGGCATCAAGCTTCCATGCGATGGATGGCTTTTGCAAACCCGACATGCGGTGATGTGGTTCATGCCAACAGCAAATATGCACAACTTGATTCGCATCGATATGTAGACTGAGCCATGTATTCTGCTGCTGTAGCACGACCCTCTTTTGTTGGATATTATGTATTGTTGTTAGTTTGAAGCACTCTCCGGTTTGAAGGATAGATACCTTTACGGGATCAAGTACATCCTAACTCACCAAGCAGGATGTACCGATAATGATGTTGGAGATGTTGTGCAGTATATGTATATATATATATATATATATATATATATATATATATATATATATATATATATATATATATATATATATATATATATATATATATCACTTAGGCTTCAAGTGCGTTTTGTTAGTTAAATCTATGGTTAAAATGTGACACTAAATACGACTAGTAAGTAGTACAGTAGCAGTACTAGTATACGTCGGTCAAATTATTCATCATGTCCACACATTAAATTGACGTGACAACACACTGCGCGTGAGGTGACACAGGAATCCTGGCGGCGTGTTCGGGTATTCTGGACTTCAGATTTGGAGTACCACTTATCTATCGAAATCTTTCATCATTCACTTAAAACAGTCGATTGATCATACATTGAGTACCATATAACCGAAATTAACCCATGCAAGTCGAAGAAGGATTGGCCGGTGCTGCCGGCTGGCGTCAACTTCGATCCCACGGATCAGGAGCTGATCGAGCACCTTGAGGCCAAAGTGAGTGCTGACAGCGCGAGATCTCACCCTCTCATTGATCTGTTCATACCAACCATCGACAGTGAGCACGGCATATGCTACACCCATCCTGAGAAACTTCCAGGTAAGACACCGATTGGCTGTCTACTTGCACAAACATATTCCTTTGTTTATAGCTCTATTTTTCTTTTTAGACGCAGACTTGGTGAAGCAATTACAGTTTGACAGTTATAAAAAGTGAAACAAGTGACTGCAGCATGCCAAAGATGTTATGAAAATGCCAACTACGTACACTAAAACCTGTATTCGACAATACTGCGGGTATCACACTGAGTAGCCTAAGCAAGCATTTCTTCCAGCGCAATTCCAGGGCGTTCAAAAGGGGCACGTGGACGCGTCGCAAGATACAGTCGGAGGGCGGCATGTACGCAATGTGGCACAACACCGGCAATACCTTGCCAGTGATGGTCAACAGCCGGCAGACGGGCAGCAAAAAGGTTCTGGTGTTGCACACCAACAAGAACTTCGACCAGCAGAGGACCAACTGGGTGATGCACCAGTACCACCTCGGGGACCTGGAGCAAGAGAAGGAGCAGGAGCTGGTCCTCTGCAAGATTTTCTATCAGACGAACACTAGGGCCAGGAGTAAAAAGATTATAAGTTAGTTTGGTATTGGTACTTGTACTACCTTGTCGTCCGCAAGTTGGTATTGTTGTTAACGATCTTTTGGTATGAACTTGGCATTTGCTTCCAACCATCATGCCGAGGGTCGACGTGGATATAAAGCTGAATCATTTGTTTCGAAACGAATTTTCAGGCACCTGATTTTTATTTGATGGGTAGCATAAGCACCAGCCGTTCGAATTCCCAGTTCTCCAAATTTTTCGAAACAAGTGCATGCTCTTATTATCACGATGAAAAAAAAAATATCCCTGCTGCATCCCAGTTATCAGTCTGTACTTGTAGAATTCTCTCGTTTATTGAGCACGTATATTGTTTTTTCAAGTCGAGCAAGTTTCAACTGGGCTGTAGACTGCCCAGGCTTGGTTTTGTTTTTAACAGGCCCAGCCCATGACGACAACGGGGCACAAAGATCCAGCAGGTATCTATCGGCCTCGCCCGCCAAATGTTAGTTATATTTTGTCTTACAACATCCGTAGGTACTTTTTTTTACTGAATCAAACACACAGCCCAGTTCTATTTTCCTCTTGAAACGCATGTCCTACATCTGTTTTCTAATCTCTACCTATAGTTTTACTAGTTCATATACACGTATCATTATATTGAAAATACATAAAATTCACTTTTCATATTTATATCCTTATTTTTGTTGTTGTTTTCCCTCCCAGCGCTGATTTTTTTACCACTGGTTTTCCCTTAAACCAACTCAATTGTCCCACGTCTTATCTGCTTACAAAAACAAAACGATTTTTTTGGCAAATCAATAAGTTCTTAAAAATGTTTATCATTTCGAGATTACAAAAGTTTGGACTCCATTGAAATATGCAAAATAAGGTTAAACTTTTTGACCGTGGTCCTGGGCAGAAAATGGGTTGTATAAATTACTTATAAGCATTAGCAAATGGGCTGCAAATTATTAAAAAATGGCAAATGGGCTCTATGTTGTCTGCCACAGATTTGGAGGCTGACTTGTGGGCCTACTAAGTTCATGCGTACACAAGGTTTATCAAAAAGAAACTTAGTCAACAATCGACTCTACCAGCGTCAGACCGTTAGATGCCAATCTAACGGCAATTGTGCTTCTTCAGTCTCTGATCTTCCTGCCCCAGCCGCCCAAACCAGCGCCGTCGGAACCGCCTGCTCCCGCCTCCCGTGGCCGGCTGTGCTGCCGAGCAGGCCTCACGACCCCATCATATACTCACATCCCTGGCCTGTCTATCCCTCTACTCACCCACACCTCCTGTTATTTTCCGGCGACGGCAATTAACCAGTCAACCTCGTATTTCCATTGCAGGGCAGCCATCGCGTGTCTTCCCGGCCCGTGTCGCTCCTTCAGAGGGCCTCGCCATCGTCCACCGCCCTAGTGCTCTCGGCGCAGCCTGGTCAACATGGTCAATGAACGACATCCATCGGAAGTGGACTGTACGTGGAGAGGCTGACAGCTCGGTCCACGGCCGCACACAAGGAAATGCCTCCTTATTACGCGCAAAATAATGATTCCTCCACCTGACAACCGGGACCCACCGAAGGGCCTCTCAGATTTAGCGAAAAAACGCGTCCTCGTCTTTGACAGGTCGGACCCACCAACTATATCTTCGCACGCAAGGAAGTGCCTCCTTATTGCACACAAAAAAATGAATACCCCTCGCCAGCTAGGACCCACCACCGTGGAGGCTGACTTAGGGCCCACTAAGTTGACGGGACGGAGGGCTTTGTCAACTTAGTCAATATGAACGATTCTATCTCCAAAGGACCATACGATGTCCATCCAACGGCCTTAGTGCTTCTTCAACCTATGGTCTTCTTGCTCCACTACGCCCAAAGCGGCCGGTCGTGTCACCGCTTCTCCCTCCCGTGGTCGGTCAGGTTGCGTCGGAGGCCTCACCGCCCCATACTACTCCCACCGCTGCCAGTGCCATCCCTCCACTCACCCACACCTCTCGTTATTCTCAAGCGGCGACGCAGCCTCACACCGCAGCTGAACTAGTGAACCTCAGATTCTCTCTGCGTGGGCATCCACCGCCACGTCTTCCCGGCTCGCGTCGTCCCCTTCCTAGCCCTCGCCGCCCACCGCCTTTGGTGCTCTCGGCGCGACGTGGTCAATGTGGTCAACGACCGACTTCCATCAAGAGTACTGTATATGGAGAGGTCGATAATCGGGTCCACGGCCACAACCCGTTTTTTTGTGATTCGCCAAGTAAGTCGCTTTGTCGTGCTGTTGGGCTGCAAATCTTTCAAGACGAGGAGAGCTTCATTCTGGCTGGCCGAGAAATGGCCTATCAAGAATGAGAAATGGGTTGTACATTTTTAAACACATCAACCCGCAATTAGTTTCAAGTTTTTTTTTCATTTCAAGATTTTAAATTGCATTGATTTTTATGCGTGGACAATTTGTTGGATTTTATATTGATATACATTTATTTTTAAAATCAGTTTGAATGTGACTAGAAATTTCGGGATTAAAACAGTTAGGACCGCACTGAAATATGCAAAATTTCGTATAATTTTTTAACCGTGGCCACAATATGGGCTGTAATGCTAACAAAAAGAATATGGGCTCCAAAAAAACCTTAAGAATTAGTAAATGGGTTGTAAATTATTAGAAATAATGGCAGATGGGTTGTATGATGTTTTCCGCAGATTTGAGGCTTTCCTAAAAAAAAGGTTGACGCACAAGCAGTGACTGTTGGATGTCCTTCCAACGGCCGTCGTGCTTCTTCAATCTCTGCTCTTCCTGCTCCAGCTGCTCAAACAAGTGCCGGCGGGACTGCATGCTCCCTCCTCCCCACGGCCGGCTGTGCTGCCGCGCAGGCCTCACCACCCCACCGTACTCCCATCACTAGCCTAGCCATCCCTCTACTCACCCACACCTGCTGTTATTCTCCGACGATGGCAGACGAACCAGTAAACCCTCGTACAGTCATACTTCCCTCTGCATGGGAAACAACTATTGAGTCTTCCCTGCCTCCGTGTCGTTCCCTTCCTAGGCCTCACCGTCGTCCACCGCCCTGGTGCTCTCGACGCGGCCTGGTCAACGTGGTCAACGACCGACATGCATCTGAAGTGGATTGTACGTGGAGAGGCTGACAGCTGGGTCCACGGCCGCACGCAAGGAAATGCCTCCTTATTACGCCAAAATAATGATTCCTCCACCGACATCCGGGACCCACCGAAGGGCCTCTCAGATTTCGTGAAAAAATGTTACCGCCACGACAACTTGGACCCACCACTATATCTTCGCACACAAGGAAGTTCCTCCTTATTACACACAAAAATGAATACTCCCCGCTAGCTGGGACCCAGATAGTGGTAGGCTGACTTGTGGGCCTACTAAGTTGACGGGACGGAGGGCTTTGTCAACTTAGTCAATATGCACGATTCTAGCTCCAAAGGACCGTATGATGTCCATCCAACGGTCGAGTGCTTCTTCCACCTCTGGTCTTCTTGCTCCAAATTACCAAACCAGCGCCGGTCGTGCCTCGTGCTCCTGCCTCCCGTGGCCGGCTGCGATGCAGCAGAGGCCTCACCGCCCCCTACTACTCACCCACACCCCCTGTTATTCTGCAACGACGGCAACCTCACACCGCAGCGAACCAGTGAACCCTCATACTCCTCTCACGCTGGGCATCCACTACCGCTGCCTTCCCGGCTCCGCCGCCCCTTCCTAGGCCTTGCCGCCGCCCACCGCCTCTAGTGCTCTCGGCGCGCGTGCTCAACGTGGTCAAGGAACGGCTTCCATCGGACGTGGATCAGACGTCGAGAGGTCGATACCGGGTCCACGGCCGCAGAAGGAAGTGCCTCCTTATTACGCGCAAAATAATTATTCCTCCACCGACAGCGGGGACCCACCGGACGGGCCACAGATTTCGTGAAAAAATGTTTCCCCGATCGCCGGGACCCACCAGCTACATCTTCGCAGTAAGGAAGTGCTCGGCGGTCGACCCACCTGGTCAAGCGCACGTAACGCTGTCATTCTGGTCGCCACGCACATACCGGTCGATGTAGAGGCGCCGCACGTGTCGTAGTAGAGGCACGCACGTAGCATGTACACGCATTTACAACATCCAGCAGTGCAAGAAAGAAAATACGCCACGCACGCACATACGGCAGGTCTCGAACGCCTACTCGCGACACGTATGGCCAGGCTCGTACATGGCTGGGTCGGAATGGAGAAACCGCGCCGTCGTGTTCATGGGGAGCCAACCGCTGGGTCGGAACGGAATGCGCCGTCGTGTTCATCGGGAGGGCTTGGACGGAACAGCCAATGCAACGAGGCTCGCGCATCGCAGAACGGAGGAAACGGCTTTGTGTTCAACCGCCACGCTCAAACGGGATCCTGCTCATTGGGAGGGGTCCGCGCATCAAAAACGAAGGAAACGGACCTCCTACGGTTGAAACGGGGGTCCTGTTGATCGGGAGGGGTGTGGCGTACCGAAAACAGAGGAAACAGACTTGTGTTGGAGCGCTACAGTTGAAACAGGGATCTTGTTCATTGGGAGGGGTGTGGCATACCGCAAAACGGGACTCCACGGGGTACTGTTCATCTCCACCGTCGACCCCCCCCCCAACCTCCACGGGCTACTGTCATCCACCGTCGACCTCCTCCAGTCTCCACCTGTGACTGTTCATCCACAGGCTCCTGTTCATCCAGCCTCCACCGCGCACTACTCCACCGGCTACTATTCAACTAGCCCTCTCCACGGGCTCCTGTTCAACCACCCCTCCATGGGCTACTGTTCATCCAGCCCTCCACCGCCTCATCGCTCATCCCGCCCTCCACGGGTGGTCCTGCTCATCCCGCCTCCACGGGTCCTGCTCATCCAGCCCCAACCGCTCGACGACCGGGTCCTGCTCATCCAGAGGCAACACCACGGGTCCTGTTCATCCACCCCCACCGGGAACTGTTCATCGAAACCCCCCAGCAATGCTCATTGTTCATCCAGAGGCAGATCGATCGGCTTCAGCTTAGCAGCAGTAGCAAAGGAATCGCTCGACCGGGTTCAGTTAACAGCCATGGATCGATCGCTCGGGTTCAGTAATGCGTAGCCTGAAGTGCAATCGCTCGGGTTTAGTTAGAGCCCAATGCCTCGCACCCACGCGCGTGCGTGCATGAGAGAAACGCGCATCGCTTGGCCCCGACCACCCACCGTAACCGGGAACACCCCGATATTTTCATCGCCCTCGCTTCTACCACGTTTTTTTTCTGTCATGGACGACCCAAAGAATGTCATGCAGCTGCGTCTCCGGCCCGCCCAGGATGAAAAGCCCATTTTCTGTCATGATTTTTTGTCATAGAAGTAGGACCCCACCACATCTATGATGATACCGATTTTTGTCACAATTATCTTCATAGAAGTGTCATAAGTATGACAGAAAAAAATTCGTTCGGCCCAAAATGTCACGGATGTGTCTTTTTTTTGTAGTGTTGTCTTGGGAACCCACTTGACCATGGCCTTAGATGCTTCTTCAAATGAATCAATCTCTTCTTGAAGCTTGTCCTTGCCTTTTAGCTTGTGGTCTTGTGGTGGAAGATCATCTTGAGCTTGTGTTCCCTTGAAAGAAGTGGGGTCATACTTCTCTTGTTGAGGAACAAACTTCGTCTTGGGGTACTGATCTTCTTGCCACTCAACTCCATTGGCATTGAACTTTCACTCAAAACCAACGCCTTGATTCTTCCGGTGCCTTCCTTGCTTGCGTACAATTTCCTCATATTGCTTACTTCTGGAAAGGCTCTTATAAACACCTTTCTCTATAATTCCCTTCAATAAGATATTTTCCTGCTCAAGTGTAACTTGGCTAAGAGAATCATTAGTGGAATCAAGAGAACTACTAGAGGAAGAATATTTCCTGTTCTTGTTGGTAGATTTTACTTGTGGCATATAAGTAGACAAGAGGAGACGTTTGGCAAGATAAGAAGAACTCTTCTTTCTAAGATCATCATTGATAGCTTTTAGAAACTCATGCTCTTGCTCTAAATTTAGCTTCTCGAAGCGTAGCTTCTCATGAGTTCTTAGGAGCTCTCTATGATCCTCTAGAGTTGTCTCATGAGCTAACTTAAGAGTGTTTAGTTCTTCAGTTAGACGCTCAATCTCCTTCTTATCATTGTCATTCGTTTCATCTTGATTAGCATGATTATTAGCAAGTTCATCATAGTTTTCATCACTAGTGTTGTCAACAAGTAAATCATCATCACCTGGCAAATCATCTTCATCACTATTGAAATCGACATACTCAGGGTGTGATACCTTAGGGCGTTTAGCCATGAAGCATCTTCCAATTCCTTCATTTGGCGAGTAAAATATCTCGTAGGAGTTGGATGACACATGGGCAATACCGGCAACACCTTCATCTTTAGTACCTTCAGAGTCGGAGTGATAGCTTCTCTCGGAGTAGTTGTCGGAGTCAGAACCGGATACCCATTCACCAATGTGAGCTTGATGTCTTCGTATTGTGTATCTCTTTGATGACTTGCCTTCCTTTCCGAATCCTTGCTTCTACGAGAGGATCTTCGTTCACAATGATCATCTCTACTCCTTCTCTCTCTCGGAGGTGATTCATCTCTTCTACTCCTCCTTTTTGGTGAATCTTCTCTTTTCTTGTAGGTAATCGTACACTCATTGTAGTAGTGTCCGAGTCTTCCACAATTGTAGCAATTACGATCACGACTAGAAGATCTTTTGTCATTGTAGGATCTTAACTTGAAGCTTCTCTCTTTGCTTCTATTCTTGTAGAACTTGTTGAAGTTCTTCACCATTAAGCTCAATTCTTCATTGGAGACTTGCTTCTCACTTGATGTTGTAGGAGCATCACTTGAAGCTTTGTAAGCACCGCTTGACTTGTTGTGGAGATCTTCTTTATCCTTGAGTGACATCTCATGAGCAACAATTCTACCAATGACTTCCGTGGGCTTGAGATCTTTGTAGTTGGGCATCATTTGGATCAAGGTGCACACGGTATCATATTTTTCATCCAAGGCTCTTAAGATCTTCTTGATGATGAATTTGTCGGTCATCTCTTCGCTTCCTAAGCCGGCAATCTCATTTGTGATGAGAGCAAGCCTAGAGTACATCTCGACGAATCCTTCACCATCCTTCATCTTGAACTTGTTAAGTTGACTTTGAAGCACATCCAATTTGGATTCCTTGACGGACTTGGTACCTTCGTGCATATCAACCAAAGTATCCCAAATTTCCTTTGCATTCTCAAGGCGGCTGATTTTGTTGAATTCTTCGGGGCACAATCCATTGAAGAGGATATCGCAAGCTTGAGCATTGTATTGCAACATCTTCATTTCTTCCACTTTCGCTTCACAATCTGGTTCTTTTCCATCCTCGAAGAAAATCACCTTGCAAGCCAATACGCACAACAGCCCAACGACGGGGTTATGACCAAGAATATGCATTTTCATCTTATGCTTCCAAGTAGCAAAATTTGTACCATCAAAGTAAGGACCTCTACGGTGGTAATTTCCGTCGCTATACGCCATGCTCTCCTAGGCTGTGAAACCAAGGCTATGATCACCAAAGCTATGGAAATCAAGGCAAATGGAGACCAAAGCTCTGATATCACTTGAAGGATCAAAAGTAGGTCTAGAGGGGGTGATTAGACTGCTTGACCGACTACAAATCTAACCTTTTCCCAATTCTAGTTTTGGGCATATTTTAGCAACTAGCACAAGTCAAGCAATCAACCTACACATGCAATTCTAAGAGTGTAGCAGCGGAAAGTAAAACATTGCATATGAAGGTAAAGGGAAGGGTTTAGAGAGTGCAAAAACAATGGAGACACGAAGATTTTTGGCTGGTTCCGATAGGTGGTGTTATCGTACATCCACATTGATGGAGACTTCAACCCACAAAGGGTAACGGTTGCGGGAGTCCACGGAGGACTCCACCCACGAATGGTCCACGAAGAAGCAACCTTGTCTATCCCACCATGGCCATCGCCCATTAAGGACTTGCCTCACTCGGGTAGATCTTCACGAAGTAGCCGATCCCCTTGCCCTTACAAACTTCTTGGTTCAACTGCACAACTTGATGGAGGCCCCCAAGCGACACCTAACCAATCTAGGAGACACCACTCTCCCAAAGGTAATAGATGTTGTGTTGTTGATGAACTCCTTGCTCTTGTGCTTCAAATGATAGTCTCCCCAACACTCAACTCTCTCTCACTGATTTGGATATGGTGGAAAGATGATTTGAGTGGAAAGCAACTTGGGAAGGCTAGAGATCAAGAATCTTGTGGTAGGATTAGAATATCTTGATCTCAACACATGAGTAGGTGGTTCTCTCTTAGAAAATGTATGCTAGAAGTGAGGAACGTTTTGATGGCTCTCTAACCAATGGAGAAGGGGGTGGAGGGGTATATATAGTTGATACGTCTCCGTTGTATCTACTTTTCCAAACACTTTTGCCCTTGTTTTGGACTCTAACTTATATGATTTGAATGGAACTAACCCGGACTGACGCTGTTTTCAGCAGAATTGCTATGATGTTGTTTTATGTGCAGAAAACAAAAGTTCTCGGAATGACCTGAAACTCCATGGAACATCTTAGAAAAAATAATAAAAAATCCTTGCCAAATATGAAGACCAGGGGGCCCACACCCTGTCCACGAGGGTGGGCCCCCCCCCTCCTGGGCGCGCCCCCCTACCTCGTGGGCCCCCTCGAGACCTTCCGATGCCAACTCCAACTCTATATATTGGCTTTTAGGGAGAGAAAAAATCAGGGAGAAGAAATTATCGCGTTTTAAGATACGGAGCCGCCGCCAAGCCCTAATCTCTCTCGGGAGGGCTGATCTGGAGTCCGTTCGGGGCTCCGGAGAGGGGGATTCGTCGCCGTCATCATCATCAACCATCCTCCATCACTAATTTCATGATGCTCACCGCCGTGCGTGAGTAATTCATCGTAGGCTTGCTGGACGGTGATGGGTTGGATGAGATTTATCATGTAATCGAGTTATTTTTGTTAGGGTTTGATCCCTAGTGTCCAGTATGTTCTGAGATTGATGTTGCTATGACTTTGCTATCCTTAATGCTTGTCACTAGGGCCCGAGTGCCATGATTTCAGATCTGAACCTATTATGTTTTCATGAATATATGTGAGTTCTTGATCCTATCTTGCAAGTCTATAGTCACCTACTATGTGTTATGATCCGGCAACCCCGAAGTGGCAATAATCGGGACCACTCCCGGTGGTTTGAGGAGTTCATGTATTCACTATGTGCTAATGCTTTGTTTCGGTTCTCTATTAAAAGAAGACCTTAATATCCCTTAGTTTCCATTAGGACCCCACTGCCACGGGAGGGTAGGACAAAAGATGTCATGCAAGTTCTTTTCCATAAGCACGTATGACTATATACGGAATACATGCCTACATTACATTGATGAATTGGAGCTAGTTCTGTGTCACCCTATGTTATGATCGTTACATGACGAACCGCATCCGCATAATTATCCATCAACGATCCGGTGCCTACGAGCTTTCCATATACTGGTTCTCGCTTATTTACCTTTCCGCTTCTACTCATACAATCACTACAAAATACCAAAACATTACTTTTGCTGTCTTTACTTTTGTTACCGTTACCACCACTATCATATTACTTTGCTACTAAACACTTTGCTGCAGATACTAAGTTTCCAGGTGTGGTTGAATTGAAAACTCAGCCGCTAATACTTGAGAATATTCTTTGGCTCCCCTTGTGTCGAATCAATAAATTTGGGTTGAATACTCTACCCTCGAAAACTGTTGCGATCCCCTATACTTTTGGGTTATCAATAGCCTCCACACAAAATCCAACCGTTACACACATTTGACCCAACTTGGTCAGACTGAATAGACGAACTCGGTGAGACCAATTTAGTTCAAAATGTGAACGTTAGGAATCTCGGTGGGACCAACTGGAACAACTCATTGGGACCGATGTGCTAGGGCGTAGGGCAAAACTCATCTCGGTGGTGCCAATTGCATCAACTCGGTGAGACTGAAGTGAAGCAATAGGGCAACAGAGAATTGGTCAAGTCATCTCGGTGAGACCGATCGCTATTTCGGTGAGACCAAAATAATTGCAACAGGCAACAGAGAATTGACAAGGCCATCTCAGTGAGACCGAGATCCGTATCGGTGTGACCGAACTGTTAGGGTTTCTGGCAGTGGTTATGTCATATGAACTCGGTGGCGCCGGATAGAGTGAATCAGTGGGGCCGAGTTGGAGTTTAGGGTTTTGACATATTTGGAATGAGAAAGTGTTGAGAGTTTTGGATCAATATCACTAAGCATTTGAGCAAGCAAGCCATTAAGCAACACATCACCCCCTTTTAATAGTATTGGCTTTCCTATGGACTCAATGTGATCTTGGATCACTAAAATAGAAGTGAAGAGTCTTGAGCTTTTGCCATTATGTGTCCTTGGCATTTTGAGGGGTCCACATCTCTAGTACATGCCATGCCATTCATTGAACTTCCTGAAATAATAAACTTGAATGGATATTAGTTCAATGAGCTATATGTTGTTATGAATTACCAAAACCACCCGGGGATTAGTTGCACTTTCAATCTTGGACCCCACATCCTTCTTGTCGAGGTCCTCTGGGTGCACTCGAGTGGGGTCACTCGGCCCCTCATACCAGGGGCGGAGCCACGTTTGGGCCAAGCCCCGGGCCCCAGGCTTGCTACAGTACAGCTACAGTGTCAAATAGTGCACATCATGCTTCAGTCAAGGAAGGAAATTTTCCTGACACCCCGGGCCCAGGCCCCCCGGCTTGGGTCCTGTCTATGCCACTGCCTCATACAACCACATGGGGTGGGCCCTTTCCTGTAGCCGTTGGATTTGCAGAGTGAGTGTCGGTGTCAAAACCGGCGGATCTCGGGTAGGGGCCCCGAACTGTGCGTCTAGGCGGATGGTAACAGGAGACAAGGGACACGATGTTTTTACCCAGGTTCGGGCCCTCTCGATGGAGGTAAAACCCTACTCCCGCTTGATTAATATTGATGATATGGGTAGTACAAGAGTAGATCTACCACGAGATCGAGAGGCTAAACCCTAGAAGCTAGCCTATGGTATGATTGTTGTTCGTCCCATCGACTAAAACCCTCCGGTTTATATAGACACCAAGAGGGTTAGGGTTACACGTAGTCGGTTACCATGGTAGGAGATCTACATATCCGTATCGCCAAGCTTGCCTTCCACGCCAAGGAAAGTCCCATCCGGACACGGACGAAGTCTTCAATCTTGTATCTTCATAGTCCAGAGTCCGCCAAGGTGATAGTTCGCTATCCGGACACCCCTAATCCGGGCTACCTCAAGAGCCCCAACCAGGCTTCAATGACGATGAGTCCGGCGCGAGATTGTCTTCGCATTGCAAGGCGGGTTCTTCTCCAAATCTGTGCACTGCTGAATAGCATCCAGCTTCTCATAAATATCACACTCCTCGGCTTCTACGCCCAATAATGGCCACCTTCCACGTGTTGAATGAATGCAAAAGCCAGGTTTCTTTACTTTTACCCCTAGCTGCGCAAATGAGCCATCTATAAAGAGACGAGGATCCAGATCCGAATCACACCATCCTCCCTCCATGAAAGCATTCATCGGTACGCCTCTGACGAAAATCCATTCCATCATAGACAGTTGATGCGGCTCCTCCTCTCGCGCTCCCAGCCCTCAGCCCGGAGATTGGGAGAGATGCCCAGTCCCGCATAGCGAGCTAGTGACGCTCCAAACCAAGGGATTTCTTCCCCCAGCCTTCATGGTTCCGGTTCGAGCCGGACTCGCCACCTATAAGGGCGGAAAGCAAGCGGAGAGCGTCCCCGATCCCTCCAAAGGGGAGCGGGTATGCTTCGTCTCTTATCTGATAAGAGGGCTCGGATTTCCAATTCATCTGTTTCTCCGGGGCTCACGGAGTTCTACGGCCTCGGTTGGCCAACCTCACGCCTGCTTCCATTTTGCATATCGCGGGCTTCGTGGCCCTTTGCGAGCTGTTTTTGGGCATCGAGGCTCATTTCGCGCTGTGGAAGAGATTGTTCTGCCTTGTACCCCGCTCTCACGAGGGGTCAATATATCAAGTGGGCGGAGCTGAGATATGGCGCATCACCGGGACCGGATATCTATCCGGAACCCCGAAGAAGGCGTCCGAAGACTGGCCTTCGGAATGGTTTTATATAGAAGACGTCCCGCTACCGGATCCTGTTCGGATCGGCCTCCCGGAGTTCTGTAATGCTCCCTTGAAGAAACGCCTAAGTTGGCGTCCATGGAGCCCCCAGAGAGAAAATGACAGGGACGTCCTTTACCTGATGAGCCGAATAAGGTTGTTGGCTCATTCCGGACTGACCATTATCGGGGTCATGGCCACATGCATTATGCGGGGGGTACAGCCGCTCCAGTATAGGGGCCACCCCATGTGGGATTTCAACGGGGAGGATTATGACACCCGTCACGGCCGTAAGGGGCCGGGATCGGTCGCCGATCTGGTGAAGATCTTGTCCGCGTTGTACAAAGGGGAAGAGGAGGATTTTCTCCGCGTCAGTCCACTGAACGGATTTTCTATGAACAATCCTCGAAGCTGGGTAAGCGGACATTTCTTTCTGCCCATCCGATCCATATTCCCATGGTTAAGTATCTCATTTTGTGATTTCGACGCAGGAACTGCGCCGGGCTGTAAAAGATATAACCAGCCCGTCTCCACAACCCGAGGATCCGGAACGGTCCCTCGACCCGGCTTCCCAAGAAGACCCGGACATAAAGGTGGAGCTGATCGATGGGGTATTTCACCAACTTAGCATCGACAATGCTTTGGTCGCCATTACGGCCGATTACCCCAGAATATTTCCAGCCTCACAGTAATCGCGATCAAGTCCCAATACCATGACCCGTCTGTGCTTATTTCGATCACCGTACCAATGGTGTTTCGCAGGGTGCCTTTGAGGCGGAAGCCGAGCCCGGGCGGCTGGCCAACAAGGCAGCACGCCCAAAGAGAGCTAAAAAGAAGTGCGGTCCGGATCGAAACGCCGCCAGAACGGTATGGCGTGCCACGGTTCCAAGGTTTGATTCTCGAAGGCATACTAACGCCAGGATCTTTTTCAGAAAAAGAGCTCGTCGATCGTGTCCGGAGAGGTTGCTAATCGAGCCTCCGCCACCGTGCTCCAAAGCTAGGTCCGAAGCGGAGGCGAACACAAGGCGTGCGTCGGATGCTCCTTCAACGGAGGATGCCGACAGATTGTCCGCCACCAACTCTGAGGTGGAGAGTGCCATGAATCATAGGCGCCGCCGGACAGTTCTTCGTGATGCATGTTTCTCCCAAGAGGCATTGAATGCCTTTAATTCGGGAGATGCGCACCTCCGTGCCGCTCAAGATGGTCTAGCCAGAGCCACGGAGCGGTATGTAAAAGACATACGGGTGAGGAATTTTGACAGTTATATATGCCAGTAGCCCCCGAGACTTAAAATAGTTAAATAACTGATTTAAGGATCATTTGTTATGCAGGATCTTACAGAAAAGAATACCCGTCTGTCCCAGGAGCTTGAAGAGTGCAAGGCCCAACTTGAGGCCGCACTAGCCGCTACAGGGGAAGCCACAAAGACCCCCGCTGGTAATATATGCTTCAAAAGATAAGCAGTTTGTGAAGTGCGGCGTGTGTATAAACCTGACAATAATATTGCAGATGGCGCCGGGATAGATCCGGACAAGCAACAGCTCTTACGCCAGTTAAAGGCCGGCGAGAGTGTGCTTACCAGGGTGAGGAGAGAGAAAATAGTTCCAAGATGCCAACACCCGCTTGGGTGAGGAACTAAAGGATGTTCGTGCTCAAATTGTCCGACTCCGTGAAGGAGAATCGGCGGCTTGTCGCGGCATTTTTAGTAAGTGCTTGAACGAACTTTGAAAAAGAGTTCGACGAGGAAGTCGACTAACAGAGATATGTCTCAGAGGTATGCTCACAGTGTCGCCCCGCGGAGGAAATGCCCGCTTCTGGGTGACCTTCTTCCCGAAGCTCTGCAGAATCGCACGAGCGAAGTTCGGCAGTGATGAAAGGCGTCGCCTGTGCCTTGTGGCTATCTATCTCCCTGCCTCAAGGCCTTGGAGAGCTTGCAGAGAGGCTTTAGGGAGCACGGCGGCGCTTCGGTTATGGAAGATATCGGCTCGTCAAAGGCGCCAGGAGGCTCGGGCCATGGTGAAGACGCTGTACGAAGGCTGACCCAAACCACATGGCCGAGGTCGGACTGCCGGACCCGATGGGAAGGAGATCCTGTGAGCTTAGTGTACGACCAAGTAGAATTGGCCGCAAAGTATTCCCAGCAGGACTGTAAACTAGACAGCCTATTAGATGGCATTGAAGAGGAATACAATCAGTCAAGTTGACTATATAATGTAAGGTGACATGTAAAATGCCTTCTAGCCGGATTGTGGATCGTTTGTCGTAGCGGACCTTTTCGCTTCAACCTCTGGACCCAATAGTCCGGAGTGTGTCTGAATACCCTCGCGGTTATAAAAACCGGGGCATGCGTGGAGACCAAAGCGAGGGGTCATTAGTGCTTTATCGCATAAGTGCCCAACTAGTTATGTTATATTACATGGTTAGTAAGAAACATCTTCCGTGGAGAATAGTTCCGTTAGGGGTTCCTTTCTCGAGGCATGCCCTAAAGTGCATGTCCTGACCGCGAAAAAGAGCAGAAAAACATCTGGGGCAGGTAAATGAATAGGTAAGAAATCATATTTTAGTTCACCGACCGAATATTCCCTTAAGAACGCTTAGCTTTCGCTTCACCTACCGAGGTACACATCCGGCGACCCGGCAAGAATAATCGCAGAGGTGCTCCTTTACCACCTAGCCGAACAATCGGGAACGTAGGGGTAAGCACAGGAGCCAGGCAACCCAGCTTGGCCAAAACTTAAGTCATATCGATGCATATAATGGTGAATAAAAGGTACATGCGGAAGTGTGACGCATGTGTTGGGCATAAAGCCCGCATTAATAAGCTTCTGTTAAAGAAGCCCCCAAGTATAATGAGCGCGGGTAGCGCGTCAAGTGTGTGCGAACAATGCGCATATGAGCCTCCAAAGGCTGCAAGAAAAGGGAGGGAGAAGGAGAGAAATAAAAGATAACTAATGTATAAAATATAGACGGAGGAAGGAGGCGAACTCAGAATCCGGCGCTAGGCGTAGAATCTTCGGAGACGGGCTGCGTTCCATGGGTTCGGCTCGAGTCGGTTATCCGATGCGCTTGCAGATGGTACGCCTCCGCCGTCAGACTTGGTCAATGATGAAGGACCTTCCCATTTGGGCTTGAGTTTGTCCTTTTCTTGTCCGCAGCGAGAACTAATTCGCCGACATTGTAAGCTTTGGCCCGCATTTCTACGCTTTGATATCTTCGAGCCTCTTGTGATAGAATGCGGAATGAGCTTTTGCCACGCCGCTCCTCCTCCAAGGCATCCAAACTGTCCCGCCGATAGAGCTCGGCTTCTCTTTCTTCGTACATGCGCACGCGAGGTGAGTCATGAATTATGTCGCAGGCAAACTGCCTCTGCGCCAGATACCATAAAAATGGTGTGAATCCGTAGTGCGATTCGGCGTGGTCCGCAACCCCCAGAGTACGGAGTCGAGCTCCTCTACCTAGAGCGTATTAGATTCCTTGAGGGACCGCACTAGTCTGGGTTTAATGCCGCTCATGATTAGACCATTTGCTCGCTCGACTTGACCGTTAGTTTGAGGGTGATAGACTGAAGCGTAGTCGAGCTTGATGCCCATGTTTTTGCACCAGAGTTTAACCTCGTCGGCCGTGAAGTTTGTGCCGTTATCAGTAATGATGCTATGGGGGACGCCGAACGGTGTACTACCCCTGATATGAAGTCTATCACCGGTCCGGATTCGGCCGTCTTAACAGGCTTGGCCTCTATCCAATAGGTATTTTTGCTTGTGGGTTCCTCCTTTAAGGGGTCCAACCATGTCAAGCCCCTAGACCGCGAACGTCCAGGTGATGGGTATAGTTTTGAGGGAGGTGTGTGGCATGTGGCTTTTATTAGCAAAGAGCTGGCAACCGACGCATCGTTGGACTAAGTCCTGAGCATCTGCCCGGGCCGTTGGCCAATAAAATCCTGTATGAAAGGCCTTGCCTACAAGGGCCCGGGCTGCGGCGTGGTGCCCACCCAGTCCGGTGTGAATTTCAGCCAGAAGATTCCTCCCTTCCTCTTCGGAGATACACCTTTGAAGGACTCCGGTTGTGCTTTTCTTATAAAGCTCTCCCTCGTGGATTTTATAGGATTTAGAGGGCCGCACTATGCAGCGTGCCTCGTTCTGGTCCTCGGGGAGTTCCTTCCTGGTTAGGTAGGCTAGGAATGGTTCCGTCCATGGGGCGATGACTGCCATTATTTCGTGGGCTGAAGGTGTTACTTCGTTGGCAGACCGACCGATGATGTCAGAGTGTTCGGTGTCGGGCAGTACGATTGGGTCCGGATTGTTGTTTCCGGACTCCCCCTCCCATACTACGGATGGCTTGAACAGCCGCTCCAGAAGATGTTGGGAGGGGCGGCATCGCGCTTATGCCAATACGCGCTAATACGCTCGCCGCCGGTTATTATCCCGGCTATATGGTGAAATTCGAGCCTTCAAACCGAGCTGACATTTTTAGGACGGTGTTGCGGTAGCTGCCATTTTCGGATCCTGGCATCAAGTTCCATTTATTTGGGATATCGCGAGGTTCGAACCCCCGCGCACCTCTAGGTGTTGAATGCCCATGGAGACTGCCATCCGGAGGCCATGTAGAAGGGCCTCGTATTCAGCTGCGTTGTTGGAGTCCGTGTACATTATCTGGAGGACGTATTGAACTGTGTCTCCGGTTGGGGACGTCGAACGACGCCAATTTCGTGCCGCCAACATTTTGGAGCCGTCGAAGTGCATGATCCATTGGGATATGCGCCGATCTTTAGGGAGTTCGCTTCATCCATTCGCGATTTAAGTCGGCCAAAACTTGCGACCTAATAGCTTGCCGTGGCTTATAGGTTATGTCAAATGGGAGGAGCTCGATGGCCCATTTGGCAATCCGGCCCGTCGCCTCGCGGTTGTTTATAATGTCATTAAGAGGTACTTCGGAGGCTACTGTTATCGAACACTCTTGAAAGTAGTGTCGCAGCTTCCGGATTCCTCGAACACCGCGTCGCTATCTTTTGATAATGCGGATACCGGACTTGCATGGAGTTAGGACAAGGGACACGAGTAAACTGGTTTTTGAAGGGGGAACTTGTGTCCGTCCGTTTCTCGTTCGACAACGAGCACCGCGCTTACAACTTGATGGGTTGCCGTGATATACAATAGCATTGGTTCGCCCATGTTGGGCACGGCCAGGACCGGATTTGTTGCCAATATGGCTTTGATTTCTTCAAGTCCGCCAGGCGGCATCCGGCCCACTCGAAGTGTTCGGCGCGGGAGGAGGCGATAAAGGGTAATGCCTTTTCTCCCAAACGGAGATAAAGAGGCTTAGAGCCGCCACGCATCCAGTCAATTTTTGTATTTGTTTGAGGTCTTTTGGGATATCCAATTGTGACAGGGCTCGGATCTTGGCTGGGTTTGCTTCAATTCCTCTACCGGATACAATGAAGCCCAAGAGCTTTCCGGCTAGTACGCCGAAAACGCATTTTTCCGGGTTGAGCTTAATGTCATATGTTCGGAGATCATCGAATGTGAGCCTCAAGTCGTCTATTAGAGTTTCAACATGCTTGGATTTGACGACCACATCATCTACGATGCCTCCACCGCTTTTGCCTATCCGGTTTGCCGATATGTCCGAATCATGCGCTGATATGTTGCGCCAGCTTTTGAGCCCAAGGGCATTGTGTTGAAGCAGAATGGACCGTATGGAGTGATGAATGCCGCTTGCGGCTTGGTCTGCTCTGCCATCTTAATTTGGTGGTAGCCGAGTATGCGCCGAGGAAGCACAATGAATCGCCTGCGGTAGCATCGATAATTTGATCGATGCGGGGAGGGGAAGGGATCCTTTGGGCAAGCCTTGTTAAGGTCCTTGAAATCGACACATAGGCGCCAGGATTTGTCCTTCTTGGTACCATCACCAGGTTTGCTAGCCATCCGGATGTTTTATATCTCTAATGAATCCGCCTCTAATAGTTTGGCTAGCTCCTCTCCCACGGCCTGTCTCTTGGGTTTGGAAAACGCCAAGAGCCTGTTTGATCGCTTGAATCCTTTTAGGATATTTAGGCTGTGGTCGGCCACCATGTGGGATTCCCGGCATGTCTCAAGGGTGCCGCAAAATGTCCCAATCTTCGTAGGAATTCTCGTGGTCGCGCCTACATCGGGTTTAATTGTGCCCGATGGAGGCCGCTTTTGTAGGGTCCGCTGGATGGACTTGGAATTTGACTATTTCGTCTCGCGGTTTAAAAGAGGTGGACTTGGATCTCTTATCGAGTATCACATCGTCCCTGTTCACTGTGGAGCGCAGCGCAGTGAGTTCCTCGGCCGCTAGGGCTTCGGATAGTGCCTCAAGGGCCAGTGCGGCTGTCTTGTTTTCGGCACGGAGTGCTATGTCCGGGTCACCGGCAAGAGTGATGATTCTGTTGGGCCCGGGCATTTTTGAGCTTCATGTACCCGTAATGGGGTATAGCTTAAAAAATTGTAAATGCCTCTTGCCCTAATAAAGCGTGATATCCGCTGCTGAACGGGGCCACTTGGAACGTGACCTCCTCGAACCTGTAATTATTCGGCGTGCCGAATACCACATTGCCACGCCCAAGATGCGACCCTATCCTAAAGGAACTCGATGGTCCCACCAAGGATAGAAGCGCATCTTGAAGACGCTTTTGCAAGGTGGATATCATTACATCAACATTACATAATACATAGGGATACATACATAAGACACGAATGCCACAAGAATACATCATCATCATATAAGAACAACATCCGACTACGGATGAAACATAAACAAAACTCAAACAATATCCACCTCTGCTAGCCCAGCTGCCGACCGAACCTATCCTCGATCAAGAAGAAGCGTAAGAAGAACTCCAAAGCAAGCAAACATCGCTCTCGCGTCATGATCATCGCAAAACCTATACCGCAACTGTTGGTGTAGTAATCAGAGCCACGAGGACTCAAAGAATCCCATTACCATGGGTATCAAGACTAGCAAAACTTAATGGGTAAGGAAGGGGTAAAGTGGTGAGGCTGCAGCAGCGACTAAGCAAGTATGGTGGCTAACTTACGCAAATAAGAGCGAGAAGAGAAGCAAAGCAAGCGGTCGCCAACTAGTAATGATCAAGAAGTGATCCTGAACTCCTACTTACGCCGACATAACCCGAAACCGTGTTCTCCTCTCGATCAACCCCAAAAGAGACACTCACGGTTACGCATTACGGTTGGTGTATTTTAGAAGAGTTTGCTTCAAGTTTACTACAACCGGATATTAACAAATTCCCATCGCCACATAACCGCGGGCACAGCTCTCGAAAGTTTATACCCGCGGGGTGTCCCAACTTAGCCCATGATAAGCTCTCGCGATCAACGAAGGATATTCCTTCTCCCGGAAGACCCGATCGAGTCTCGGAATCCGGCTACAAGACATTTCGACAAAGAATAAAACAAGACCAGCAAGACCGCCTGATGCGCCGACAATCCCGATAGGAGCTGAACATATCTCGTTCTCGTGGCAACACCGGATGAGACAAAGCACGAGTAAAACCAACCCTCAAGTTGCCCCAAGGTGGCCCATGCAGTAGCTCGGTTCGAACCAGCACTTAGAGAAGCAATCGCCCGGGGCTAATAAAGATGACCCTTGGGTTGGCCGACCCAAGGGAAGGGTATAGGTGGTGGTGAGGCAAATGGTAAAACCAAGGTTGGGCCTTGCTGGAGGAGTCTTATTCAAAGCGAACTGTCAAGGGGGTCCCATAAATCACCCAACCGCGTTAGGGACGCAAAATCCGGGAACATAATACCGATATGACGGAAACTAGGGCGGCAAGAGTGGAACAAAACACCAGGCATAAGGCCGAGCCTTCCACCCTTTACCAAGTATATAGATGCATTAATAATATAAGAGATATTGTGATATCCCAACATAAACATAATCCAACATGGAGCAATCTTCATCTTCACCTGCAATAGCAACGCTATAAGAGGGGCTGAGCAAAAGTGGTAACATGGCCAAACAACGGTTTGCTAGGAAGGGTGACAAAGGTTAGAGGTTCATGCAATTTGGGAGGCTTGAGCAGCAAGTGGTAGGTAACGCAGCATAGCGATAGAACGAAGCAACTAGCATAGCAATGATAGTAATGAGATCCAGGGTGACGGTCATCTTGCCTGAAATCCCGCTAGGAAGAAGAACGAGTCCATGAAGAAGACGAACGGAAGTAGTCGAACGAATCCTCACAATCGCAACATTAGCGGAACTGAGAGGCAACACCGGAAAGAAAGAAACAACATGATAAATGCACAAGCATAAACATGGCATGATGCACAAACAAGTATGATGCATGTCCGGTTTAAATGAGGCATGACATGGCAAAGTGCAACAAACAATACTACAAGTTAAGTGGACAAAACACCACATTGACATATTTAGTTTAATCTCGTTTAAGCTACCAAACAATATTAAATGTTGTTAAACATGGCAAGAGGTGAAGCAAAAGTAAACTAACTATTTAGGCAAGTTTAAATGAGGCCGGAAATAACAAACAACAATTCCGGAAAATCCTCATGTGCATATTTCAAATTTGGTACTGTTCTGACCTAAAGCATATTTTAGAGTTGTTAAACATGCAAAGTAATGCTACCATGTTAAACTAGGCATTTTTCCACCCCATTTACATATAAAGTTTATTTAAAACCGAGCTACGGTTATTTAGTTATGAAATAAATCATTTTAACATGGCATTTATGCAAATTAAACAAACAGCAAGTTAAACATTTTAAACATGGATGAGAGTGGCAAATTATGAAACTAGATGAAAAACCAAGCATTTTTCATATATAAATCATTTTAATCCGATGCACGGTTTGTGAGATATTAAATGCATGAACATGAGGGTTTTTCTGCAAATCTGTCATCTCTGGAAAATTTGACAAATTCGCACATGGGAAAAAAAACACTGGGCTGAAACTGCTGGGCGCTGGGCTGGGGTTCTCACCATGGGCCAAGGCCCGGTTTGAGGAGAGGCCAAGGCAGGGAGCTGCTGGGTGTGGCTCACCCATGGGCTTCGCCCGCTTGGTGGAGGAGGTCGGCCGACGAGGGGCTTGGCGCGGATGCGCCCACGCTGCGAAAGCAGAGGAGGCTCCAGCGGCCGACGTGGCTAGCGACGCGTCAACGCGTGAGGCGAGGGACTCAACTCGAGCTCCCGAACGAAGACGAACGCGCAGCGGGCGCAGCGAAACGGGTTCTACTGGCAAGCAGCAGGAAGGCCGGGCGAGGTGGAGATGGGGCGGATCCGGCTGGCCGGCGCCGGATCCGGGCAACGACGGCGCGGACGGAGCTCAGGGGCGGCCATGGCGTTTTCCTGTCCAGTAAGGAGAGAGGGAGATGAGTCCGAGATGAGGAGCAAGGGAAGGAGAGGCGCGCGATGGGGGCTCGCCTGGGGCTGCTGCTACGGTGGCGCTCAACGGCGGCGTGCTGGAGAGGAGCTCCGACGAGGGGCAACGGGCGTCGAGAGAGACGAGGACAAGCGTTCCTGCTCGGGACGACGAGGCACGGTCCAGGTGGCTGGGACGCTGGCGTGAGGACGCTCGGGGTGGCATGAGGCCTCGGGAGGCGACGGGCAGAGGAGCTCGGGCTCCTGCAGGATTTGGGTGTCGATGGTGGTTGGGCAGGAGGGAAATAACGAGGAGAAGGTGGAAGCTGCGAGGGGATTGGGTGCTGGTGGATCCCGAGGGGATTTGTTGGAGTGGCGGCGCGGCTGTGAGGATGGGACAGGTCCCTAGATTTTAGGGTTTGGTCTCAAATGGATTAAGGTTTGACTATATATAGGGAAAAGAGAGGGGGTTTGGATCATCCGATCAAAATCCGATGGACGAGAATAAATATGCTAGGGAGTCCAATAAATAAAACGAAGATGTATTAGGGATGAATGGGGATTATCCGGACCCATCGGTCACGACAACCCGGGTCGGGTTCGGGGCAGTATCGGACGCGCGCAAAAGGGTTGGTGGCTGTACAGAGAGGGTGGACATTTAGACGAGAGGGGAAAACAAAGACAATGGGGTTCGACGAAAGGCCACGGGGACAAGGGGGGTTTTGTTGGTCTCGGAGAAAGAGAGAAGAGAGGGGTCCAATTGGTCTGAGAGAAGGTCAACAAGGACAAGCGGTCTGACAAGAGGTCAACGAAGACAAAGAGAGAAGCGGGGAGCGGCAACTACGAGCGGATGCATGTTTTATGAAAACATGCAGATGCAATGCGCAAGATGCTATGAGATGAGATGCATGACATGAACAAAATGCAAAGCAAAAGACAAAAACCCAACCACGAAGGAAAAAAATATCGCATCTCCGGAAAAGGCAAGAGTTGGAATTACGAATATGGAAAGTTGCATCCGGGGTGTTACAACACTCCACCACTACGAGAGGATCTCGTCCCGAGATCTAGGATGGCACCGGAGAGAAACGGAAGAGGAAGAGAATAGGTAAAACTAAGTTGCTTTTTTGACGAACGAGTGAAACCACGGACCTTGAGAGGTTGAGCAATTTAAAAGAAAGAGTACAACAGAGATGAACGAGATTGCAAACAATCCGGTCGAAAAGAGGAACAAGGAGTATTACGAGAACTTGAAGGTTGCAAAGACATGAATCAAGAGTTTAATGGACAAGATAGAATTAGAAACCACTCCGGTTAAAGTTAGATAGAGAAGGAATAAGATTGATATAATTTGGGCAGCACTCCGACTGAAAGAAGAAGGAAAACTTGATAAGATGAAAAGAACTTGAAGAGATGACACAACACTCCGGTTAAATGGATAAGCATGAAAAGAACACGATCCTCACAATCTGAGATGATGAGTGAAGAGAGCAACATCACCATGCCTCTGGAAGAAAGAATAGAAGATAGATCATTGAAATAAAAGAATGGAGAAGAAAATGCCAACCTCTACCACAATTGAATTTGGAAGGCATCCTTGCAAAGAAGAATTGAACGGAGTTGTTGGAAAATCAACAATGAAAAGCACAAGCTTGTTATGGGCTTATGGCAAACATCTCAAAATGATGAGGTGACAACCCACCACTAACAGAAACAATTGATTGGTTGAGATCAATGAAGATAAGAGAAACTTCTTCACCGAGATGAGAAGGAGAAAATTGGATCATTGATAAGCACCACAAATAGGTACATTCCTTAGGGAAGGCTGTAGGTGAATATAACCCAAGATAACTCCAACAAAGGGATTGATGGATTGAAAAGATCTCTTGAACGAAGAGAAAATGATGGATTTAAAATACCTCATTCTTGACAACAATATGAATCATGAAACATGAAGGAAATTGTCAAGAATGACATAGCACCACCTCAAAAGATAAGATAGAAAGAATTGCACCTCGGAATGCAAGATGAAGAATACTTGAGCTTCTCAAAACAAAACATGTGTTGAACACCAAGTTTATTTTAGAGTATAGCTTGGCGGATCATAACTTCGAGAGAAATCTTGAAGAACAATTGAAGAATGAAAAGAATCCTTGACGAACCACCATGTAGAGCCTCCATGAAGAACTCCGGTAATGAAAGGATGATAAAAGAAAGATAAGTTGAAAACACAAAGTGAAGCATTGCGGTGATTTAGATGGAGCTTTGTGATGAGATAAAGCAGCAAAAACTTGGAACTCCGGAAAAGAAAAGATGAACAACTTAGAACCGAGAAATGATATCATGAACAACTCCGGAATAAGGAGTTGAATCACCTCGAGGAAATAAGAATAAGATTTATTGTATGCTTATCCTTCATCAAATTAAATTGATGACAAGCAATGGATTTGGCATACTACTTATTCCCGTAGAAAGGATTAAGAGAGATATAGCGTAAACTTGAGAAGGTATTGATGGAACCACCGGTGGAATTTGGGAACAACGAATGAATTAATATGATAACGAAGGAAGTGAAATCCTGAACGAACCACCGTAAGAATTGAAAATGAACGTAGCAAAGGCACAATTCACCGGGAAGAATTGGAGAAAAAGAAAACAAAGATACTTGAGAGGATTTAGATACATGAGAACGAAGAGATCATGAACTGATTAGATAATACTTGAATGATGCACCGGTAAGATTTGGAGAACGATAGCTACACGCTGAGAATGAAGAATTATGACATGATGGCCTTCGGAGGAAAGAAATGGAAACAACTCATGCAATGCTCCGGATGGTAAGAAAAGAATTGTCACAATCGAGAACAATTATGAGAGGATGGCATCAAGCTAGAACCATGAATCTTTGGGAAAACGGGTAAGGATTTAAGAGGAACTCTTCTTCGGTCTTCAAATGTTGAGAAAGACGATGAGAAACCACCATGAATTGTTGAGATACTCCGGGATGAAAATTAGAAAGGTTGAACCAACGATGAAAAGAATTTGGAAGATCTTGGAGAAAGACATTTGACTGATGATAACTCATTCTTACGTCCAACTTTGAAAAGAATTTTTAGAAGCTCCGGGAAAATTAGACGAGTCAGGTAAGATCCTGGGAAAAGACCTGTGGGTTAGGGCCCACTCGAAAGAAACATCGTTGAAGGTTTGCTTGAAATAAAGATTGCACCGGTAGAATTAAATTGCTTGAATGAGATAACAACCTCGAAATATCTTGAACGGATCTGGAATGAAAAGACGAGCCTTCTGAGATATCTTCAACACTCCAGAACAAATGAATAGCGAGAAGTGAATGATTAAGAGGTGCATCGGCAAGAGAAAGCATTTGCAACAAGGAAAGGAATATGATCAACACTGAAAGCTTGAGTTAAGTCCACCAGAAAAGAATACGAGAATGAAGAATGATGAACTTGAAACTGTTGAGCATCTTCATGGGAAATCACCGGATAAGAACATTGAAAGAAAAGAATGAAGAGACTTCCCACAAATAAAAGGATACATGATTAAGAAATCTGAGTCCTTGAAGAAAAAGGGTGGGAGGGCGGGAAAACAAAGGCAACTTGGGATGGATGAAACAAACGCCGTTGAGAAAACTTAGAATTGATCTCGCAAATGTTGAGATGATCGGATCCACTTGAAGAGAAGCACGCCGGTTTGGAAAAGAATTAACATGACGACCTCGATGAACACGAAGGATTAGTATTCCCATAGAAATATGAGAACACCGCTTAGGAAAGGTATGGATTCAACATTTGACTTCGAAGCAACTCGAATACCACAAATAGAACAAAACAAAGGATTTGGCTTGCAGAATACGCCGGAACAAATACATATGATAGAGATTTACCCAATCCCATATCATGCATCTGTCGAAAAGATATTCTAGGAGCTACTTGAATTCCCACCTATAAACTCCCCCTGGTTATGCAATCTGGTGTTGGGGATATAGGGGACAGAAAATATATCACCCAAACTAACAATACCTAGATCCAGCTGTATCCATCCGTCAACACATAACCAAGAAAACTCCGGAAATCGTGTACCTCAACCTTCGAAAAGCATCCGTTATACAAGCTATGGCAATACTCCCGAACTCCCCAAGATCTGGGTGGCGCCGAGGTTATCTCACCAACAACTGCATAAAAGAGATTTTCGATGTCGGCAAAACTCGTATTCCGAATCGCAACGATAAAATTGTGACGACAACACCTCGAGCTCAACTCCCGGACACCGCCACAACCCCTAAATGTCGAGGCACCAAGAACAATGTTCTCGCCACAAGACTATCGAACGATCCCAAGATACCAGCGTGATCCTAAAAACAAATTCGTGAAATTTGAGGAGAGGAAAGACAAAACATCTACGTCGGAGGCCTCACCAGAGCGATTTAAGGACCGAGGAGTAAAAAGAATCCTACTCTCGATATATATAATCCTAAGACTCAAAATAATTTTCTTCTAGACTCAACAACGGCCAACAATCAAGGGGGCTCCTATGGTCGGTCGAGGCTCTGATACCAACTTGCCACGCCCAAGATGCGACCCTATCCTAAAGGAACTCGATGGTCCCACCAAGGATAGAAGCGCATCTTGAAGACGCTTTTGCAAGGTGGATATCATTACATCAACATTACATAATACATAGGATACATACATAAGGCACGAATGCCACAAGAATACATCATCATCATACAAGAACAACATCCGACTACGGATGAAACATAAACGAAACTCAAACAATATCCACCACGCTAGCCCAGGGCTGCCGACCGAACCTATCCCCGATCGAAGAAGAAGCGTAAGAAGAACTCCAAAGCAAGCAAACATCGCTCTCGCGTCATGATCATCGCAAAACCTGTACCGCAACTATTGGTGTAGTAATCAGGAGCCACGAGGACTCAGCAATCCCATTACCATGGGTATCAAGACTAGCAAAACTTAATGGGTAAGGAAGGGGTAAAGTGGTGAGGCTGCAGCAGCGACTAAGCAAGTATGGTGGCTAACTTACGCAAATAAGAGCGAGAAGAGAAGCAAAGCAAGCGGTCGCCAACTAGTAATGATCAAGAAGTGATCCTGAACTCCTACTTACGTCAGACATAAACCAGAAACCGTGTTCTCCTCTCGATTAAACCCGAAAAGAGACACTCACGGTTACGCACACGGTTGGTGTATTTTAGAAGAGTTTGCTTCAAGTTTACTACAACCGGATATTAACAAATTCCCATCTGCCACATAACCGCGGGCACGGCTCTCGAAAGTTTATACCTGCAGGGTGTCCCAACTTAGCCCATGATAAGCTCTCGCGATCAACGAAGGATATTCCTTCTCCCGGAAGACCCGATCAGTCTCGGAATCCCGCGACAAGACATTTCGACAAAGAATAAAACAAGACCAGAAGACCGCCTGATGCGCCGACAATCCCGATAGGAGCTGCACATATCTCGTTCTCGTGGCAACACCGGATGAGACAGGCTACGAGTAAAACCAACCCTCAAGTTGCCCCAAGGTGGCCCCATGAAGCTCGGTTCGAACCAAAGACTTAGAGAAGCACCGCCCGGGGTGCTAAATAAAGATGACCCTTGGGTTGGCCGACCCAAGGAAGGGTATAGGTGGTGGTGAGGCAAATGGTAAAACCAAGGTTGGGCCTTCTTGGAGGAGTCTTATTCAAAGCGAACTGTCAAGGGGTCCCATAAATCACCCAACCGCGTTAGGGACGCAAAATCCGGGAACATAATACCGATATGACGGAAACTAGGCGGCAAGAGTGGAACAAAACACCGTGCATAAGGCCGAGCCTCCACCCTTTACCAAGTATATAGATGCATTAATAATATAAGAGATATTGTGATATCCCAACATAAACATAATCCAACATGGAGCAATCTTCATCTTCACCGCAATAGCAACGCTATAAGAGGGCTGAGCAAAAGTGGTAACATGGCCAAACAACGGTTTGCTAGGAAGGGTGACAAAGGTTAGAGGTTCATGCAATTTGGGAGGCTTGAGCAGCAAGTGGTAGGTAACGCAGCATAGCGATAGAACGAAGCAACTAGCATAGCAATGATAGTAATGAGATCCAAGGTGACGGTCATCTTGCCTGAAATCCCGCTAGGAAGAAGAACGAGTCCATGAAGAAGACGAACGGAAGTAGTCGAACGAATCCTCACAATCGCAACATTACCGGAACTGAGAGGCAACACCGGAAAGAAAGAAACAACATGATAAATGCACAAGCATAAACATGGCATGATGCACAAACAAGTATGATGCATGTCCGGTTTAAATGAGGCATGACATGGCAAAGTGCAACAAACAATACTACAAGTTAAGTGGACAAAACACCACATTGACATATTTAGTTTAATCTCGTCTAAGCTACCAAACAATATTAAATGTTGTTAAACATGGCAAGAGGTGAAGCAAAAGTAAACTAACTATTTAGGCAAGTTTAAATGAGGCCGGAAATAACAAACAACAATTCCGGAAAATCCTCACGTGCATATTTCAAATTTGGTACTGTTCTGACCTAAAGCATATTTTAGAGTTGTTAAACATGCAAAGTAATGCTACCATGTTAAACTAGGCATTTTTCCACCCCATTTACATATAAAGTTTATTTAAAACCGAGCTACGGTTATTTAGTTATGAAATAAATCATTTTAACATGGCATTTATGCAAATTAAACAAACAGCAAGTTAAACATTTTAAACATGGATGAGAGTGGCAAATTATGAAACTAGATGTAAAACCAAGCATTTTTCATATATAAATCATTTTAATCCGATGCACGGTTTGTGAGATATTAAATGCATGAACATGAGGGTTTTTCTGCAAATCTGTCATCTCTGGAAAATTTGACAAATTCGCACATGGGAAAAAAAACAACACTGGGCTGAAACTGCTGGGCGCTGGGCTGGGGTTCTCACCATGGGCCAAGGCCCGGTTTGAGGAGAGGCCAAGGCGGGGAGTCTTGGGGTGTGGCCTCACCATGGGCTTCGCCCGCTTGGTGGAGGAGGCTGGCCGATGTAGGGGCTTACGCGGATGCGCCCACGCGGCGAGCGCAGAGGAGGCTCGCGCGACCGACGTGGCTAGCGACGCGGTCAACGCGGAGGCGAGGGACTCGAACTCGAGCTCTGAACGAAGACGAACGCGCAGCGGGCGCAGCGAGAACAGGTCGACGCGCGGCAGCAGGAAGGCCGCGAGGTGGAGATGGGGCGGATCCGGCTGGCCGCGCGGATCCGGCAACGACGGCGCGGACGGAGCTCGGGGGCGCCATGGCGTTTTCTGTCCAAGAAGAGAGAGGGAGATGAGTCCGAGATGAGGAGCAAGGGAAGGAGAGGCGCGCGGGGGCTCGCCTGGGCTCTTCTTCTGCGGTGGCGCTCAACGGCGGCGTGCTGGAGAGGAGCTCCGACGAGGGGCAACGGGCGTCGAGAGAGACGAGGACGAGCATTCTTGCTCGGGACGACGAGGCACGGTCCAGGTGGCTGGGACGCTGGAGTGAGGACGCTCGGGGTGGCATGAGGCCTCGGGAGGCGACGGGCAGAGGAGCTCGGGCTCCTGCAGGATTTGGGTGTCGATGGTGGTTGGGCAGGAGGGAAATAACGAGGAGAAGGTGGAAGCTGCGAGGGGATTGGGCGCTGGTGGATCCCGAGGGGATTTGTTGGAGTGGCGGCGCGGCTGTGAGGATGGGACAGGTCCCTAGATTTTAGGGTTTGGTCTCAAATGGATTAAGGTTTGACTATATATAGGGAAAAGAGAGGGGGTTTGGATCATCCGATCAAAATCCGATGGACGAGAATAAATATGCTAGGGAGTCCAATAAATAAAACGAAGATGTATTATGGATGAATGGGGATTATCCGGACCCATCGGTCACGCACAACCCGGTCGGGTTCGGGCAGATGTCGGACGCAGCAAAAGGGTTGGTGGTCTGAGAGAGAGGGTGGACATTTAGACGAGAGGGGAAAACAAAGACAATGGGGTTCGACGAAAGGCCACGGGGACAAGGGGGGTTTTGTTGGTCTCGGAGAAAGAGAGAAGAGAGGGGCCCAATTGGTCTGAGAGAAGGTCAACAAGGACAAGCGGTCTGACAAGAGGTCAACGAAGACAAAGAGAGAAGCGGGGAGCGGCAACTATGAGCGGATGCATGTTTTATGAAAACATGCAGATGCAATGCGCAAGATGCTATGAGATGAGATGCATGACATGAACAAAATGCAAAACAAAAGACAAAAACCCAACCACGAAGGAAAAAAATATCGCATCTCCGGAAAAGGCAAGAGTTGGAGTTACGAATATGGAAAGTTGCATCCGGGGTGTTACACACATCCAGTGTGATTTTTCCTGTACAACATGCTTCCCGACTGGGGATTATTCCTCTAAAGGTAGTGCTGCTTCGCTCAATGCGGCTCCAGTCTATTTCCATTTTTTGGAGGGTTTCCTCATAAATGAGGTTCAGTCCGCTGCCGCCGTCCATGAGTACCTTGGTAAGGCGAAAGCCGTCCACTATTGGACTGAGGACCAATGCGGCTGGTGCTCGGGTTGTTCGGAATTTAGGTTCATCACTGGCATTAAAGGTAATAGCCGTGTCACTCCATGGGTTTATTGTTGCTACTTGGTAGACTTCGGCAAGGCTGCGGAGTGTTCGTTTTCGCATATTATTTGATGCGAAAGTCTCAAAGACTATTAATACCGTCTCGGTATCCTTGGCTGGTGCTCGAGCTAGAAGCTCTTCGCCACTTTGGCCGCCGTAGTATCCAACATGTTCTGAGGCTATGAGTTGGAGTGGCGCCCTCTGTACTATGAATTTTGGCGGGGTCCGTTGAGCCATCCCTCCAGTACGGTTCCATGCCCTTTAGAGGGTTTTTTTCTTTTTGGTATTTAACCCAGGTGCCTGGTGATGATGCACCCTTTTATTTCGGACTAGGGTTGTATTCAGGGCCGGATTATCCCAAAATTTGATTTCGGTTTTCCAGGCGCTCTCCATCGCACAGTACTTTTGTACTATGGACGCTAAGTCAGTAAAGCGTGTGATTTCACGATGACTTATGGCATTTAGGATTCCCTTGTCCGTGCAATTATTGCAGAAGAATGAAATTGCGTCCTCCTCGCGGCAATCCTTTATCCTGTCCATAACCAGGAGGAATCTGGCCCGGTAATGGTGTACTGTTTCAGCGGGCTCTTGCCGGATTTGGGATAGATCGCTTATGTTTGGGTGGGCGGGTGGAATCAAATTCGGAGCCCCGCCCATTCTAAGACTCAGGGGCTAAGAAGTTTCCGAACTTGGAAGCTTGGGTTTTTGGATGTTGTCCAATGAATCTAGCCCGCTGCCTGACTTTAGGTTCAGGGCTTGAGTGACGTCCGTCCCTTCGCGGGAATCCGGCGTAGAGGGGTCGGGAATCCGGACATAGCTAGTCCTTAAGATAGAAGAAGGGTCGCCGTATTGTTCCTCTACCACAGCAACGTGGTGGGTAGCCTGGGGAGAGTTGATTTCTCTCAGATCGGGTTTAGGCCCAACTTGATCGTAGTCTATAGCGACTCCCAGGGCGGCGATGCGATCCAAGAGCTCGTTTAAGGAAGAGAGCTCCATCGGATCTAACTGCTCGGCGAGTTCCGAGTTAACGTGAAGATTGCTTTTGATGACCCGAGAAGTCATCGTCGGCGTGGCGGCCGAACAGGCGGTCATGAGAAAACCGCCTAGCCGGAGGGTTTGGCCGGTGGCCAAAGCCCCTTTAGCAACGGTGCCGTCTTTAAAGACGGGATGAGGCATCCTTCCTGACGGCGACAACATAGAGGAACTCTCAATGAAAGCACCAATGTCGGTGTCAAAACCGGCGGATCTCGGGTAGGGGGCCCCGAACTGTGCGTCTAGGCGGATGGTAACAGGAGACAAGGGATACGATGTTTTTACCTGTGTTCGGGCCCTCTCGATGGAGGTAAAACCCTACTCTGCTTGATTAATATTGATGATATGGGTAGTACAAGAGTAGATCTACCACGAGATCAGAGAGGCTAAACCCTAGAAGCTAGCCTATGGTATGATTGTTGTTTGTCCTACGGACTAAAACCTTCGGTTTATATAGACACCGCAGAGGGTTAGGGTTACTCAGAGTCGGTTACAATGGTAGGAGATCTACATATCCGTATCGCCAAGCTTGCCTTCCACGCCAAGGAAAGTCCCATCCGGACACGGGACGAAGTCTTCAATCTTGTATCTTCATAGTCCAGGAGTCCGGCCGAAGGTGATAGTTCGGCTATCCGGACATCCCCTAATCCGAGACTCCCTTAGTGAGGAAGGTGTCTAGTAGATCCATTTCGTTCACGCCGGCGTTCACAACCCCAACGAAGGCGCTGGCTAAGATGTCGACCTTGTCTTCTCCTTCATCACAGAAAGGGACTCGGGAGCCCTCACCCTCTCCGTGTTGAGTACGGCGGGAGGCCCGATTGGTTGTTGGCCCCAGGGACGTCTGCAGTAGAACCAATTCCCCTGCCACCCCTTAACGGAGTTGGGGAAGCTCATCTTCGAGAAGGCACTCCCACCCCTGAGCTGGATCCCCAGATCTCCGCCACAACTGGGTGACGTTGGTCTTGGCGCCAGTTGGCTAATCCTTCTTGACAGTCATCGACCGACAAGTGAAGATGTGCTTGAAAAGGCCCCAATGGGGATGGCAACCGAGGAAATTCTTGCAGAGGGAGATGAAAGCGGAAAAGTAGATGACGGCGTTTGGGGGGAGACGGTGGAGCTGCGCACCGAAATAATCGAGGAATGCTCGGAAGAAAGGATGCGGAGGCATCGAGAAACCTCTCTCGATGTGGGTGACCAGAAGGACGCGCTCGTCCTCCTACGGCGCCGGCTCGATCTTCCCGCCTTCGGATGACGCCACCCGTCTTGCGAAAAATAGGAGATACAAGTCCATACAAAAACACTTGCTTCACATTGTATTTTAGACTCGTTTCTCATTAGGTATGCACAAATTATTTTGGTACCCGTAAGCACATGTCGAAATTGCATTAAATAACATTTTAAGTTGAACAAACTTGAGATGCATCACATCATCATGGTCATGAAATCAAAGGTGTTGCTGTCGTGAGATATGCAACGTCATCTAAATGAATGGAGATAATTACGTGTCTCGTATAACTATTTGGTCCCTTGCTTAATCAGTAGTTGGTACTTTGTCGTCATCACAGTCCATAGCTGCACATCACCACACAATCACACATGAGTGTGTTTCCACTTTCCACACGTCACGTAGGTTGAAAATATTTGTCCAACACGTATAAGCGTTACCTGATATGTAGTCCCAGTCCTCGTATACAAATTCAAGTTAATGCCTCTAAATATGTCCTTAGGGCATCTTCAAGGTGTACAAGTAAACCTCCCGCGACCGTCCGAACCATGGTGTCCGCAAAAGTCATCCAACATTGATCTGTATCGGTCCGCAGGATGGTCGGACGCGATTTCTCCCACAAATTGGAGACAAAAGTGTGGGAGATTTGCGGAAGTCCACACACCCGAAACGTTTATATGTAGCCCATACGCGCCGCTGTGGTGTATCACAGGTCAGAGGAATGGTCATTTATATGCACATATTGTTGGATAAAGTTGAATGGGAAGTATGTGTGGGAGGACATGATCAGTTCATGAAAAACTTGTTAGACATCCGGGATCTAGTCGAATTTAAGACCTTACTGTACTAAACTTAATTTAAATGCCATGTGTGGATAATTTATGTTATTTTCTATCCGAACTTTGATGAATCCGAGCGTTTGCATGAATTTCTCTGCTTTATTAAAATGCAGTTTGAAATATATGCAACTAGCGTTGGATGACTACCTCCCACATCCGTGTCTGCGGACTAGTCCCCCTGTCCGCGGACGAATGTGGAAGGATTTTTATGGGTTGTCGTTGGAAATGCCTTTAGAAACCAAAATATATCCAAGCACATGGTTCATGGGATGTTGTCCCTATTTTATTACTCACCTCCTTGTAAATGACATGACCATCATTAGAGGAATAAAGTCTGTAAAAAGAGCAAAATACGGCATTAACAGGGGAATGCCTCCCTCGGTCAGCTTATGGGCATTTGGTTGCTGAAGTTAAGCGTGAACAAAATAGGCTCGCAGATCGGTTGTCTTTTTATAGTCGTATTAGGAGAATGCTACTGCTGCATGACTACATAGTGAACCGCTGTGTATAGAGGATCTTCTGCCTCTCATTTTTAACCCTATTACCAAGGAATAAAATTCTTTCACCTCGTAAAAAAATAGAACTTGCTATAGGGTGTATATGCACAAGTTAGCTAACATATAAATGTACCTCAGCAAGAATTTTCTTCTTTTTGCCAAAATTTCCGTTCTTCCTCATATATGAGTACCATTTTTTTCAACTAAAAAGAAGTAATTTTTTGGAACTATCACCTAACTTGTGTTTGCCTCTGGGTGACATCAACCTTACATGTCTCAAGGGCACATGTCGTTAGGGTTTCCTCTGCCCCCCATCGGTTGGCCACCAGGAGGGTTGTGTTTTTGGGTGTGTGTTTTAAGTTTGATTAGGGTTCGTGTTCTACTTAGAAAGGTGAGGTGATGACGGCTTCCTGAAGATAGAATAAGGTTCTTTTTACCTTGCCTCCATCCCGATGATGCGTCTAGCATCGTCGGAGGGCGTTTGAAGGTGTGTTTTTGATGGATCCCATGGGATTTGGTCGATGTTTGTCTTCATTGGATTAGGTTGGATCCGATATTCATTCATCTATGTCCGTGTGTCTACATGTTGGATTCTTTCAATGTACGCTTCTCATCATCAGCGATGGTTGCTGTTCTGATGCACTGGTCATGTGGGGTCTTACCGCGATGACTTCATGACTGTCTACTAGATAAGGTTTGTCCGGCTCCAGTGGCTTCGGCTAGTAAAGGGCGATGACATCGACGTGCTCCAGTGTTTGTAGTTGTGGCTATGTGGTCTACGAACCTGAATGTAATATGTTACTTATGACGTTCTTCGTACTGCCTTGGCGGTTGATGAGTAGAAAAAATTTCTGATGTTTATTTACTTTCTAATCTGATGTCATGAATAATCACATTCAGTTAGTTAAGTAGTACTACCCGCCATTGTTTACCAGCCCCCCTTGTATTCTGGGTAATATTGTGACCATGATTTTAACTAATAAAATAAAGATTATATGTAACAAAAACAATATCATTAGTTTATATTTAAATATGAATACAGTAATATAATTTTTGATGACATGCATTGCTAATGTGTTAAACTTTAACTTAAAAAGACTAGTGATGATTCTACGTACAAGTTGTGGGGTCAACTGACCCGCAACTTTTGATAGAAACAACCTATACTTATTGCACACTAGAAATAAATAATTTAAAAATTTGTGGGTTCAACCGACCCACAACTTTTGATAGAAACAACCTAAAATTACTGTACACTTATTGTACACTAGGAAGTAATAATCCTAAAATTAACAGTAGTAACCTTCTAGATTTTTCCGGCTGGCTTCATTATTGATGCGAACTAATAAACTTAGAGGGAGGTAGGAATTTCAAAGAAAAACTTAAAGGGGGGTAGTAATAAACATGATAAAAGCTGAATGGAAAGATACCCAGTAATAAAACCTTAAAGCATCTACATCCGGGCACCTCAAACCCGCTTCAAACGCCTAGATGGACGGCCCGGCTCAGTGACCGGTCATAGAAAACCAACTCAGCCGGGCGCCTCAAACCCCCACTCATATGCCTGGGCTGATCGATACCCATCATATCCAGCCCAAATATGGGACGGAAATGGGGAGGCTCGGGCGCGTCCGCTAAGTCGGACCTGACACATGTTGGCACATCTGACCCCACATATATTCATCCCCCTCCACTCCCCAGATCAAGCCCTACCCACTTCACTCCCCTCCTCCACCCAAGCTCCCTTCCGGCGATCTCCGGCCTTCTCGGGCATGGCGAGCGCGGGAGGAGGCGGCAGCCCTCGCGGCGGTGGACATCGGTGAGGCGGAGTCGCATTCTCCGGCGGCCCATATGGTGCACCAATCTGGGCACCGCGACCACGTTGTGGTGGATGTCGCCGGCTCGTCCCAGGACGGATCCATCGTCAATTTGATGTCCACCAGCACTGTCAGGGTTCCAGGCTCCAACGAGAAAGAGTAGGCTCGTGTTCCATCTCCTACTCTACCTCGCCGGTGACCGGACCAATACTCCGGGGAGCGTAGGCGGCAGTTAAGTTTCGTGTTTTGACCCTTTTTCAAAACTTGATCGAGATCTGACCCTGCCTTGCAAAAATTTCGGAATCTCGCCCTTTTCTTACCGCCAGGGTCCATGGCGGTAAGGTATAACAGCCTACCGCCAAGGTCCCTGGCGGTAGGGTTGCACGACCAGAAATTTTTCCTAAGAAACACAGTGCATGGTCGCACCTACCGCCGGGCATCTTGGCGGCAGGGTTGTACATGCTACTGCCAGCCTGTTTAGCGGTATGGGTGTTTCCTACCGCCAAGGTACCTGGCGGTAGCAAAAAGGTCAGGTCCCAAATTGTTTACAAACTGAGGTCAGATCTCGATTAACTTTCAGAAAAGGGTCAATAGGCACGACGGAGCCGGATGAGCTCCGCTTAAAGACCGGTTTACATTGCATGTAATAGTATGAATTTGAGGTTTCCAATTTAAGATATCCGGTTGTATAATGGATTATTTGAAGCATGACATGTCGCTGTCCACGGGCTTTTAAGGGATTGGGTTTGTCAAGTCCGGCTATAGATGCTCTTACGCAGCCTCCCTCACCCCCCCTCCCCTGGCCCACATCCGGTACCACTGCCACCACCTAGCGCATGCTGTCGCACATTACCTTGGCCTTAGGGCATCGTGTCTTCTTTTTGAATAAAATAAACCTAAATGCACTCATAAGTTACCGGGCTAGTCACAGAGATTATATTTTATAACTTCGCTGCTTACCATCTCATCTCGAGTCTCTTACTAACAAATTATTAATCCCCCCAAAAAAAAAAAGAAACAAATTATTAATTCCAGTGTATTGGTTGGAGCACTAGCACTAGAGGGAGGCGTTCCCTTGAGGTGTGAAGAGGGAAGGGTGGAGCGTGTGCGTGTGCTTTACTTTGCGTTCACCACTGACTTCGCTTGGCTGGGGTGCTTTCTTCCGCGTCACTCCCCGTCCGCCCCGACCGACTGACGGACTGCTCCTCTCTCTCTCTCACCTCGCCTCGCGTCCACTACCAACCACGCTGACAACTCCCCTTCTCCTGCCGCCACCACCTTCCAATTCCATCTCCAAATCCCCTCTTCCTTCCTTCCCCATACATTCCCTCCCCACGCTGCAATTGCTGCCATCCTTCGTCCTCTTCCTCCTCCCGCTGCTGCGCTGGATCCCAGGTACCCTATCCATCCATCCAATTCCCCTTCACCCCCTCTTCTTGGAATGCGAGCGTCTCGGCTTACTGGATCTCACTCATCCCCGAGTTCCTCTTTTCACTCCTCCCCCTCCCCCCTCCGCCATTACCCCCAATGCTCGCGCTGATTCGATTTCACCGTCCAGATTTCGGACTACAAACAGTTTTTATTTCATTCTTCTCTCCATCTTGCTCTTCAGATTTATAAGATTCATCAACTTTGGCATTTAGGATGCTCGCTTAAGGTAGTAATTTACGCCTCTTCTGTTCTAGCTTTGCTTAGCTTGCGTGCAGCTAGCTGCTTTGTCGGTTCCCTGAACCGTGCCCAGTTTTCTGTTTCTGTGGAGAGATGCTACATCTATATGCGGTATCCATCCATAATCAAAGGGCGGGTTGGCCTGATGTTCAATTTCTACTTATTTCTCTGCTCTAGTGTGAAACGCATCAGGATGTCTCAAGAACTCGTGTCTTCATACCTCTTTACTTGTTTAAGCCTGTAGCTCTTGGATTGGACATACTTAATTCTCAACAGCAAGTAAGCTCTAGGTATGGGAATGGTGGTTGGCACGTCAGTCCGCTTCACTTGATCTTGGCCACTTGTCTCTGTGTTGTTCTTTCTGCATAAGTAATATGTAGTTTGAAGCTACATTCGTGTGCGAACTTAATTTGCATTTGCCGACCCTCTAAATGCACGCGGGACACGCCACCTTTGCGTGGTCTTCAGCTTGGTGGTTGCAATGTAGCTTTCTCATTAATTCCCAAATCAGCAAACAGTTCCACCATTTCTTTTATATTAGGTTTATTTATTATCTCCGAGAGAACGCTACAAACAGTTTGAAACAGATAATATTAAGTGTCCACAGGCCAAGCAATCAAGTTAATATAGACAAGTGTTTCTTTGCATCTGTGACTAACATCTTCTTATCCTTTGAATGCAGGTGCTTGATGATCACAAGATGTCATCAAACTCCACGCTCACAGAATCACTTCATGAGAAAACAATCGTCTTTGGGCTTAAACTTTGGGTTGTGATTGGGATCGCTGTTGGAGCATCCCTCCTGGGTATTCTTCTTATCCTTGTGATATGCCTTACCATCCAAACCTGGATCAGACGGTCACGAAGGGCATTCAAGGAGCTTCCTATGACCCAGATACCTTCTGCATTCAAAGACATCACAGAAGTCAGGGTGGCTGACCAATTTTCACCAAATGATTATGTTGTACATGATGGGCTTCTACTCGCCATTGAGAATGGGCCTGTTGAATCAACAGATAAAGATGCAGTTCAATCGGCACAGGAGGACAATTCGAGGCATAGAGAAGAGAACAATCTTTCAGGTTCTTTAGTTCACACTGATGGCTGTGATGGAATTCAATCTGTTTCTGTCTGTGAACAGCCTTCTGTACATGCTACTGCCGATTCTGCGCCTTTGGACGGCCTACCGGAGTTTTCTTACCTTGGATGGGGCCATTGGTTCACTCTCAGAGATCTAGATGTTGCAACCGACCATTTTGCAAAGGACAACGTAATTGGTGAGGGCGGATATGGTGTTGTGTATCGTGGCAGATTATCAAATGGCACCCCAGTCGCTGTCAAGAAAATCCTTAACAATTTGTGAGTTTTCCTATAATGATATTTCGGTGACGAAATGGATGTCTATGGGTTTATTGTGTTGACATTTTTGGCTGGAAAGTTTATCGTGTCACCTCCTTTCTGCTTATACAAGAATTGCTTGACTTTGTGCAGAGGGCAGGCTGAGCGGGAATTCAGAGTGGAAGTTGAGGCAATTGGTAATGTTCGCCACAAGAATTTGGTCCGGCTTTTGGGATATTGTGTTGAGGGTACCCAGAGGTCAGAATATGTCTTCATTTTGTACTTCCATTTTTTCTCTAAAGCATGGCCTGTTATGTTTCTATTGTTTTAGCATCAGATAAACAAGAAGGTCATAACATGAATTGCTTGATGTGTTTGCTTGCATAACCAGGATGCTTGTATACGAGTTTGTTAACAACGGTAATCTTGAAAGTTGGCTCCACGGAGAATTGTCCCAGTACAGCTCTCTCACCTGGTTAGCTCGCATGAAAGTTCTTCTGGGGACTGCAAAGGCGTGAGTAGCTCCTTCACTAAACTCATTCTTTTCTTAGGATCTCTGTACTTCCAAAATTCTGTTCATCACGCGATAGTGTGCAAGAGCTAACAATCATCATTCTGATTGATGCACATCGGCACATGTTTCAGTCGTAACTGCATCTGGGTTTAACTATCGTACCAAGTTGTTAGCCACTAGAAATTATTGTATATACTGTTGTGAACAGAAAGAAGTTTTGATTTGGATCAGACCTGAAATATGATTACAGTAAAGGTTGAGATTACACAAATTTTTAGCCAGTCCTTGTCGGTACCATGTCACAATGGCTTTAACTAGTGCTTCTTTTTGTCGTTGCAAGTAACTAGTGCTCTTCTTTTTCTGACTAACATGGTGGTGTTCTGTTCGGTCATTAGATATAGTTCTTAATTTTACCTATAGCTTTGGCGCTCTTGGAAACATCAATTTGATACAGACTCCGCATTTGCCTGCAGCCTTGCATACTTACATGAGGCACTTGAACCAAAGGTTGTGCATCGTGACATCAAGGCCAGCAATATCTTGATCGATGATGAGTTCAATGCCAAAATATCTGACTTTGGTTTGGCCAAGATGCTTGGTGCTGGTAAAAGTCATATTGCTACTCGAGTTATGGGTACCTTTGGGTAAGTTTTTCATGCCATGGTATATATGAGTTTCTCTTTTCATTTCCTCCAAAATTTGTCCATTATAATTCGAGAGATAAGTTGTGGATGCTAACAATTAGTTTCACTCAATAACTATTCTATTTTTGTTGTGCAGCTATGTTGCGCCCGAGTATGCTAACAGTGGGCTTTTGAATGAGAAGAGTGATGTCTACAGCTTTGGGGTTCTTTTATTGGAAGTTATTACAGGTAGAGATCCAATTGACTATGATCGCCCCCCAAGTGAGGTAATACTTGCAAAATCTTCTTCTGTTATGTTTGAGATCCCTAATTGTTGTCTTCATCTCTTCTCTTACCAAACAACTCAGTGCCCTTCATTTCTTTCTAACACACTGCTATTGCTATTCACGTGTAGGTAAACCTAGTCGATTGGCTTAAATTGATGGTCGCCAACAGACGTTCTGACGAAGTGGTGGATCCACACCTTGAGAGAAGACCGTCGACAAAGGAGCTCAAACGTGCCCTTTTGACAGCTCTGCGGTGTATCGATCTGAATGCGGAGAAGAGACCAAGGATGGATCAGGTCGTCCGGATGTTGGATTCCAGCGAAACCATACCTCAAGAGGTTTGATTCACAAAAGAATACCATTCACATATGATTATTAGTTTACCTGGGAATCATGCATTTTCCTGCTACTTTCATCCATTGTATGATCAATTGGTCATTGCACAGTAGAATATACTTGCCATCTTATTTGGTTATCCTATATGCTTGTTCTATCGACTCCATTTGGCTTAGAGAGGATTGTTTAGCTTGGCTTTGATGCTTATTGCCTACATATGCATCATCACAAAAGTTGAACATGCAAGTGACTGGATTTGCAGGAACGAAGACCACGACAGAACCGGATCTCTGAGAATACTGAAACCGTGCCATTGAGGGGCAAGAACAGCATCGAGAAGAGTGATGCCCCTGAGCACGAGGAGAGGCCCCCTCGGTCAAAGAGTCGTCCATTTTCGTCCAAATGAGGTAACGAAGAGAAGTAAAGCCATCTTCTGGAGATGTAAAGATAGAGAGATACCTGCGCACGGAACAACATGGTGGAGAATTCTTCTGAATACGTAACAGATTGATCGATTTTATTTTTCACCCCTCAGAGCGGGGATTTTTGCATTTGTTGATACATGGAATGGAATGTACAGTGGTGTGTATGACGGCTCAAGGATGTACAGTACTAGCTTGTAAAACGGTCTGAAAGGCTCTCAGCTGGTGTGGTTGCTGGTATGAGCTACAGACTTCTCTTATCTCTACTATCATATTGTACACACCAAGAGTATAAAGCAAAGAAAGAGAAAAAAAAAGAGTCTCGTGGGTGGTTGTCAGTGTGTGTTTCTGCTGTCTGAATCTGAAAAAATTTATCCTAGAATAGAGAGTGATGTATCAAGTAAAGGAAGAATTGTTTGTGACCAATAAGGATGGCTATCCTTCTGAAGCTAAAATGATTCTGTTATTGTTTCAGAGATAAAATGATTACTAGTACCTTCGTTTTGGTTTATTAGCCCCTTTTGTATTTTGCGCAACACTTTAACCTTAGATTTGATTAGCAAAATATAAGTTATATGCTACAAAATTACATTGGTAGATTCCTATTTGAAAGAAGTTTCCAAATGATATCATTTTTGCTGCATATAAATATATTCTGCTAGTAAAATCTATGATCAAAATTTGACCCAAAATACGAGGGGACTAATAAACCCGGATGAATATAGTACTTGAAGGAAAGGTGTTTATCAGTCACAAGTCTTTCAGGATTCAGAAGTAAGATGTTTGTTTTCAAAGAAACGATTTTTTATCTACAAAATAGAAGGTATTCATTTGCCACTAGACTGTTTGGATTCAGAATAAATGAGGAATTCGATATATTTTTTTGTCACTAGTCTCTTTTGGAATTATCTTCACTAGCTCTATCTTACCTTCTTCTCAGCGCGTTCGCCTCCGCATTGCCTGCCAACTCCACCTCCATGGCGCTAGCCGGCGCCGCCAACGCCACCTTCCGGCCCCGCGTGGTCACCGCCGCCGCTGACACCTCCGACACTAATACTCGCCGCCGCCACTGGAAGGCCGGCGAATTCCCATTCCCCACCACCTCCCCCTCGTCCGGCGCGCAGCAGCGCCGGAGACCCCGGACCACGGAGCGCCCGCCCCCACCTCCACCGTCCAAGGGGGAAGACCCGGAGGGGAGAGGGCGCCAGAGGCACTGGAAGGCGGGGGAAGACCCGGAGGGGGGAGGGCGCCAGAGACACTGGAGGGCGGGGGAGTTCCCGGCGGCGGCCGAGTCCCAATCCCAGTCCGGGAGGAGGGGCCGCGCTCGCACCCCTATCAAGAACGTCCAGAAGAGGCTCGATGCGCGCGCCGATGCCAAAGCCTGGGCCTGCACCGTCACCGAGGCCCTCGCCGACCGCATCGCCGCCAAGAACTGGCGAGAGGCGCTTCAGGTATACCAATCAAATTGTCCTTACAAATTTGTAATTTCCCTTTTACGTTGCATCGCACCATTTTAGGAATTAATTGATTTGATTTCTGAAAAATGAATAAATATGTGTAGGTCTTCGAGATGCTCAAGGAGCAACCCTTCTACTATCCCAAAGAGGGCACCTACATGAAGCTCCTCCTGTTGCTGGGGAGATCAGGCCAGTCTTCTCTAGCACAACACCTTTTCACCGAGATGCAGCAGCAAGGATGCCAGCCAACACCCGAGCTTTACACGGCCTTGATCGGAGCCTACTGCCGGAACGGCCTCCTAGACGAGGCACTCAAGCTTCTTGAAGACATGAAAGCCGCCCCGCTGTGCCAGCCTGATGTCTACACCTATAGTATCCTCATCAAGGCCTTCGTGGATGCCTCAAGGTTCGACCTCGTCGATGCTATGTACAAAGAGATGGCTGAGCGCTCCGTGACACCCAACACGGTCACGCAGAACATTGTTCTCAGTGGCTACTACAGAGCAGGAAGGCTGGACGATATGGAGAAGCTACTCTCGGCGATGCTCGAAAGTGCAAATTGTAAACCGGATGTCTGGACCATGAACATTATCCTAAGCCTGTTTGGGAACAGTGGCCAGGTTGAGCTGATGGAGAAGTGGTATGAGAAATTCCGAGGCTATGGGATCGAGCCGGAGACTCGGACGTTCAACATTCTCATTGGTGCTTACGGGAAGAAGCGGATGTATGACAAGATGTCTGCGGTGATGGAATACATGCGCAGGCTAGCATTTCCATGGACGACCGCCACTTACAACAACGTAATCGAGGCATTTGCTGAGGCTGGCGATGCAAAGAACATGGAGGACACATTTAACCAGATGCGCTCAGAAGGGATGAAGCCGGATACAAAGACCTTCTGTTGTCTCATAAACGGGTTTAGCAATGCAGCCCTTTTCCACAAGGTGGTAGGCATGGTAAAGCTTGCTGAGAGGCTCGATGTACCGGCGAATACATCTTTTCACAACTCTGTTCTTGCGGCATGTGCGAAAGCGGAGGATCTGATGGAAATGGAGAGGGTCTTCAGGCACATGAAGCATATGCAGTGTGAACCAGATGCCATCACATACTCCATCTTGTTAGAAGCTTATCGGAAAGAAGGAATGACTGACAAGATGTACGCTCTGCAACAGGAGAACCCAAGTTTGGTTTCGACTGAGCTTGTCATGGTGTAACTGACCTCATGAATTGATTATGGTATTGAGTTCATCTGACTGGAATGAAAAATCCGTTCCTCTTCATGTCTGGAATCCATAATGCAACCAAGCAAATTAACTACTGCCAGAATTGTTTCATTTCTGTTGACCTACAAGATTAGTATGTACTCTGTCCGTCCCATATTAATTGACGCTCAAACGGATGCATCTAGCACTGAAAGTCTGAAATACGTTGAGATACATCCATTTGAGCGTCAATTAATATGGGACGGAGGTAGTATATCTCTTGATAACTGTATTGCTGTAAGGACAAAGAAGCTTCATTATATCAACTCTCAAGTGATATTCCACTTTTTTTGTATACATTTTGATCCTAGCAGTCATAGTCATTTTGTTTTGGGATGTGTCTGTAAGCTGATTCACAGAGAAGTTTGTGTGGAGTGAATATCCTTCTAGCTTGTTAAGTAAAGTTGAGATTATATCAGGCTCATTTTCATGTTAATAGTAACTGCTAAAATAACAAATGGTCATTTTATTTGGCGCCACAGCCAAGTTGACCTGTTTTTATTGCTAGGTGAACGATATGTGCTTTTGATTTACTAACCGTGGTTTCTATAATAGCATGTATCATGTCAGGACTCAGGAGAGTTGCAGCACTCATCTCTTAGGTCTGCAGTCTGTTCAGATATAATTTGTACTACTTAGTTTGAGAAGGTACTTTGTCGAGAAAGCGCAAAGGACCTTTGAAAAGGTAGAGTTTGGATACAATCCTCCTAGGAGGTCAAGTACAAATGAGAAAACAGTGAAACTAGTGCACATCCCAGGTGGACGGCAGGATGACACGAAGGCCACGGGCTCCAGCTCGTGCCCACTGCTCGGCTTCATCCTTGATCTTGGAGATCAGGATTTGAGAAGGTACTGACGATAAACCCATTTCTCTACCACACCTCATCTGAAGTACTCTGTTTGTTTATTGTTTTCCCATCTCATGATAGAATGGTTTCAGGAACTAGAAAAATATGACCCTTATTCTTGTAGCCAAGCCCATCTGGAACTGGAATATGGGGTTAAAAAGCACCTTATGTTTGTACTATTCCTTAGTATAATATGCCTTCTTGTCTTTTATCAGTATAGATTTGGCGAACTAAATAACTAGTACTCCCTCCGTAAAGAAATATAAGAGCGTTTAGATCACTACTAGTGATCTAAACGCCCTTATATTTCTTTACAGAGGGAGTAGCATACAATCTTGGTATACATTCTGAAATTTCCATTTGGTTGCTGTAACATGCTGTTGTATTTTCTCAGCAAATTTTGTTTTTGCTATATAGTTTTAGGTATAAACTGGGACACACTTATGATAAATACTCCAGATGAAGCCTGAAGACATACGATTAACAAGCTAGTGCGAGGATGCCTCCTACAAATATCACTTGGCACGCCAGAGTAAATCTTTATCCATTTAGCTACTTTGGAATAATAAGCAAATAAAGAAGCAAAGATAAAAAGAGGAGAGTGAGAGAACAGAAGCCCCATTGTTATGGTTGACAGTAAATTTTGGCTTGGAGCCACATGATACATACATGGGTAACTGGGCATGCTACTCTATCTTAACCAGTCTGAGAATATCTAAAGCATTCTTTTGAGTATCCAGGTGTTTGTAGCCAGCATATGCAAAATCTATTTCTAGCTGCATTCTCGAGTGATGTGGAGGTAACATCCGTCAATACATGTTACCAGCTTGTAGTCGGCCCTAGTTCTTGGCACCCCCAGAAGCTTTGCTTGGAGAACGAAATGTTGAGAGCACACCGTAAATGTTTGCAAGTACTCCGTCCGGTCCTTTTTACTTTGCACATTGGATTTGCCGAAAGTCAAACCTTGCTAAGTTTGACCAAATTTATATTGGAAATTATTAGCATCTATAATATCTAATAAATATAATATGAAAATATATTCCAAGATGGATCTAATGATATTGGTGTTGTTATGTGAATGTTAATAATTTTTTGTATGAACTTAGTCAAAGTTGGATGAGATTGACTTCAGACAAACCTAATATGCAGAGTAAAAAGGACCGGAGGGAGTATGGTCGGAAAGCTGTAAATAGAACAGAATCTAACTTACAGGAAGAACTCGGCCTTTGGGTTACCATATCATACTTATCAGTTTTTTTTTTGACAACTCATCTTGTTCCATGCATTTAAGTGTTTCTTATGGCTGCAGGAATTTGAACCATCTCAGGGCTAATTTGGTAGCAGCCGAGTCAAAACCAGGGCAGCAAACCCCAGCCGGGGGAATTTTCATGGCATATGAGATCCCCTTCCACCACATGGAGATTTCCCCAATCTCTTGTTTATCATTTGGACGTTCGGTGACGAGGAGACATCGCCCCAGGTCGCTAGGTGGGCGTTGATCGTGTCAGAGAAGCGGATGCGTGGATTTTCTCTCCGACCTCACGAGGCGTGGATTGCTCTCCTAGGGAAACGACAAGGATCGGGCCAGAAAGTCCTCAAGCTATGAGTGACCAAACAATGCGCTAGCTTTCCACGGGCCGATTTGCCCCATGGGCTCCGAGCCCTGGGTTCTGACGGGGATCCCTCCGGGATACCGGACGACCAAATGAGGCCAGGTGGGTGGTTAATCCAGAGAAGCCGACCAGCTGTCTCATACAGGTAGCTAAGGAATGAGCTTCACCAATCGTGGTCCTTCGCTCAAAAATTATCTCGGCACTCTCAAAATCATGCATCTTCTCTAATATTTCACGTGCTATGTGTAAAAATCACCATCATTCCTCACTACGGGCTACACGCTATAACCACTCAAGCTCGATGATCAACTCATACGGACAAGGATTATCAACTTATATTATATGCCAACACCATGCTCCTTGTACACTTGGATTATGAACAAGAGATGCAACTTTCTTTAGAGGTTTCTTGGCATCAATCTTGACTCTTAACCCTGAAGAAGTTGCCCTTAAAATCTTGGGAAACACACCCGCAAAAAAAAAATCTTGGGAAATAGCGCTGCAAAAACGAATTCTCTCTCTTGTCCTACAAGGATTTCAGCAATTTGTGTGTACCCATGTGGAAGATCATGTATTTGAATCCATATCAACAGATCTAACTTCATCTAATAGGGTTTGGTGAAGCCATCATAAGGTGCAAGAATAATAGTGTTCCCCAAAAAGTCTAGGGGTCCTCTTCAATGACTCTCCCAATCACCCAGACATGAAAGCTGAGTCGTATACAGATTGTCAAATAGCGGGCAAGGCTTCACATCCTGCACAAGATCCTAGGCTACCCGCATGTTCTTGTAGGACCAAGGTTGGATACAGGGTTTAGCCGTGGGAACCCCGATGATGGCCATCCAACATGTTGTAGCCACCGGCAGTGCTTTCTCCTGCTCTACAACAACAACATCTTGGTCTTCCTCCGTCAAATGAGTTCTTTCATCATTGCTTCGACGTCACTCAAGACTCCTCCTGATCCTAACGCTTCCTTCTCCATTGGTTATCCTAGCCCGAAGATCAATCTACCGGGCCATGGGGAACCCGAGTAAGCTAGCCAAGACCAGGAAACGACACTAGGTCGTCCCTTAATCAGTTTGAACTAGTCCTGCCAGGAGATGGCGGAAGGTTGGGGAGGAAACTCGACGTTGGCTGGAATCAGTACCGTGAGGAACAGAAACCCTAACTTGAGGGGGATGGCAATGAAAAAGGTGGCACACTGCACGCATACACTTTTTTTGAGGCGGCATTGCTAAGCTTTATTAGTTGACTGAAATGTTTACAGGAATAGACACGGTGTTGAAGCCAATTTCAAGCCACACATGGCGTCCCAAACTCAAAGAACTCGTGAACTTAGCTATGTATTGAGCTTCATAATTATTATTACGCCGCTTATGGGTAAAAAGACATTCTGAAGAGGATCAGACCGCTGCCCGATCTCCTTTGTGATGGCTGCATGAAATCGCATACCCCCATTCTTGATATCGTCAGTTATAACTTTGCAATCCGAGGCAATGTGAATCTTCTGTTGTGCGAAATCTTTTGCTAAGCAAAGGCCTTTTTGACATGCAATTGCTTCAGCCGAGTTGGGTCAGATATGCCTCTATACACCAGGGCTGAAGCATCCAAGTAGGTGTCATCCATACAACATTCAAGGGATTGTGAATTTTCTCGGCAACTTTAATTTCTTCAATATAGTTATTGATGAACAATGGGTTGATGATGGGCTTTCCAATGTATCCTCATGTATTGCCTTCCTCCTTGCTGACCAAATAGCCACTACTGAAAAAAGATTTAGGTGGGCTCAAATTAGAGCTGGGCGAGGATAGGTACCGTCACTGCTATTTTGGAAAAGTAGCAGTGGGGTTAAAAAATGTCGTCAGCCACTCATGTGTGGATAGCAGTGGCGGGCAAAAATAACCACCTGCCACTCATAATTTTTTACAAATTTACCCGTGGGATCATAAAACCAGCAGTGGCGAGCGACAAAGTCAAGTCCGCCACTGGTTTGTCATGCACCAGTGGCGGGCGAAAAGTTTGTCTGCCACAACAATATTTCGGTGACATGCCTCAATTTCTCCCAAAGTTTCTAGAAGTAAGCAGTGGTGGGTACACTAAAGCGCCCGTCACAAATATAGTAAGTCAGGAAAATGCTTGAAAGATCATATTTACTAAACTCAGATTAGTCTAAAATTTGGTGTGTATTAAATATAGATTTTTTTTGAAGTTGAAATGTGTAGAAAAATAGAGTTCTGTGTGGTAGGCAGCGGTTTCCTTTCGAAACCCTAACACTTCCCCGGAGAGTGTTCGGCTCGTACTTGAAGTGCATCAAATTTTACCGTAACACTCTCAATTTTTTATCAAACCCTCGGGCGTTCCTATGAAGACAACATGCCAGTTCCATCCATTTTCGAACTTGTTTGCACGTTATTTGAAACCGAAGAGCATTTTGCCGTTTTTAATGGCCAAAAAATCAGTTAATGCTTTAAAAATAGAAAACCATCTAAAAAAGTATCTAAATTTGAGAATGGGACTTCCAATGGTGTGTACTCCTCCCTCCTTCCCAAAATATAAGGCGTCGGTTGACTTTCTTGGTCTTCATTGCACAACTTTGACTATGATTTTCATGTATTGTATGTCAATAAAATTAGTATACAGACATATGAAATTAAATTATTTTGCAAGACAAATAGAACGACGCATTTATACATGTTCAATCCATGGATTTAATATATATTAATGGTCAAACTCGTGCGTCAAAGACTGTGCAAAGTCAATCACGCCTTATATTTTGGGAAAGATGGAGTATTAAACATAGAAACAAATTGAAGTTAAAATGATGAAAAAAGAGTTGTCCGTGAAGCCGGCGGTATCCGTTCGTGAAGGAAATATGCCCTAGAGTCAATGATAAAGTTGTTATTTATATTTCCTTATATCATGATAAATGTTTATTATTCATGCTAGAATTGTATTAACTGGAAACTTAGTACATGTGTGAATACATAGACAAACAGAGTGTCACTAGTATGCCTCTACTTGACTAGCTCGTTGAATCAAAGATGGTTAAGTTTCCTAGCCATAGACATGAGTTGTCATTTGATTAACGGGATCACTGTTGGGGAACGTAGTAATTTCAAAAAAATTCCTACGATCACGCAAGACCATGGTGATGGCATAGCAACGAGAGGGGAGAGTGTCCGTCCACGTACCCTCGTAGACCGAAAGCGGAAGCGTTATAACAACGCGGTTGATGTAGTCGTGCGTCTTCACGATCCGACCGATCCAAGCACCGAGCGTCGGCACCTTCGAGTTACGCACACGTTCAGCTCGATGGCGATCCCGGACTCGATCCAGCAAAGTGTCGGGATGAGTTCCGTCGACCGACGGCGTGGTGGCGATGTTGATGCTCCACCGTCGCAGGCTTCGCTAAGCTCGCGACAATATGACTTCTCCGCGCGAGGCTTCGCCTAAGCTCTCTGACGATATGACCGAAGTGGAATATGGTGGAAGGGGCACCGCACACGGCTAAGGAACGATCCGTAGATCAACTTGTGTGTTATGGGGTGCCCCTTGCCCGTATATAAAGGAGGGAGGGAGGAGGAGGCCGGCCCTAGGAGGAGGCGCGCCAGGGGAGTCCTACTCCCACCGGGAGTAGGACTCCTTCTTCCTAGTCCAACTAGGAGAAGGGGGAAGGGGGAAGTGGAGAAGGAAGGGAGAGGTGGGCTGCCCCCAAACCCCTTGTCCAATTCGGACTGGGCTTGGGAGGGCGCGCCACCTCCCTGGCTCCTTCCCACTAAGGCCCATTAAGGCCCAATACTCTTCCCGTATTCCCGTAACTCCCGGTACTCGAAAATACCGAATCACTCGGAACCTTTCCGAACTCGAATATAGTCGTCCAATATATCGATCTTTACGTCTCGACCATTTCGAGACTCCTCGTCATGTCCCCGATCTCATCCGGGACTCCGAACTCCTTCGGTACATCAAAACTCATAATATAACTGTCATCGAAACCTTAAGCGTGCGGACCCTACGGGTTCGAGAACTATGTAGACATGACCTAGAACTATTCTTGGTCAATAACCAATAGCGGGACCTGGATGCCCATATTGGCTCCTACATATTCTACGAAGATCTTTATCGGTCAAACCGCATAACAACATACGTTGTTCCCTTTGTCATCGGTATGTTACTTGCCCGAGATTCGATCGTCGGCATCCAATACCTAGTTCAATCTCGTCACCGGCAAGTCTCTTTACTCGTTCTGTAATGCATCATCTCGTAACCAACTCATTGGTCACATTGCTTGCAAGGCTTATAATGATGTGCATTACCGAGAGGGCCCGAGAGATACCTCTCCGACAATCGGAGTGACAAAACCTAATCTCGAAATCGCCAACCCAACATGTACCTTTGGAGACACCTGTAGTACTCCTTTATAATCACCCGATTCGTTGTGACGTTTGGTAGCACCAAAGTGTTCCTCCGTAAACGGAGTTGCATAATCTCATAGTTACAGGAACATGTATAAGTCATGAAGAAAGCAATAGCAACACACTAAGCGATCAAGTGCTAGGCTAACGGAATGGGTCATGTCAATCAGATCATTCTCCTAATGATGTGATCCCGTTAATCAAATGACAACTCATGTCTATGGTTAGGAAACATAACCATCTTTGATTAACGAGCTAGTCAAGTAGAGGCATACTAGTGACACTCTGTTTGTCTATGTATTCACACATGTATTATGTTTCCGGTTAATACAATTCTAGCATGAATAATAAACATTTATCATGAAATAAGGAAATAAATAATAACTTTATTATTGCCTCTAGGGCATATTTCCTTCAGTCTCCCACTTGCACTAGAGTCAATAATCTAGTTCACATCATCATGTGATTCAACACTAATATTCACATCTGTATGTGATTAATACCCATAGTTCACATCGTCATGTGACCAACACCCAAAGGGTTTACTAAAGTCAATAATCTAGTTCACATCGCTATGTGATTAACACCCAAAGAGTACTAAGGTATGATCATGTTTTGCTCGTGAGAGAAGCTTAGTCAGCGGGTCTGTCACATTGAGCCGTATCTATTTTTGCAAATATTCTATGTCTACAATGCTCTTGCACGGAGCTACTCTAGCTAATTGCTCCCACTTTCAATATGTATCCAGATTGAGACTTAGAGTCATCTGGATCAGTGTAAAAACTTGCATCGATGTTACTCTTTCTGACGGGCTCTTTTATCACCTCCATAATCGAGAAATATTTCCTTAGTCCTCACTAAGGATGTTCTTGACCAATGTCCATGATCTACTCCTAGATCACTATTGTATTCCTTGCCAAATTCAGAGCAAGGTATATAATAGGTCCGGTACATAGCATAGCATACTTTATAGAACCTATGGTGAGGCATAGGAATGACTTTCATTCTCTTTTCTATTTTCTGCCGTGGTCGGGATTTGAGTCTCACTCAATTTTACACCTTTGCAACACAGGCAAGAACTTTTCTTTGATGTTCCATTTTGAACTACTTCAAAATATTGACAAGGTATGTATTCATTGAAAAACTTATCAAGCGTCTTTGATCTATCTCTATAGATCTTGATGCTCAATATGTAAGCAGCTTCACCGAGGTCTTTCTTTGAAAAACTCCTTTCAAACACTCCTTTATGCTTTACAGAATAATTCTACATTATTTCCGATCAACAATATGTCATTCACATATACTTGTCGAAATCTGTAGTGCTCCCACTCACTTTCTTGTAAATACAGGCTTCTCCAAAGTCATATAAAACCATATCTTTGATCAACTCATCAAAGCGTATATTCCAACTCGAGATGCTTGCACCAGTCCATTGATGGATCGCTGGAGCTTTGCACATTTTGTTAGCTCCTTTAGGATTGACAAAACTTCGGTTGCATCATATACAACTCTTCTTTAATAAATCCATTAAAGAATGTAGTTTTGCCATCCATTTGCCGATTTCATAAAATGTGGCAATTGCTAACATGATTCGACAGACTTAAGAATCGCTACTGATTGAGAAAATCTCATTTGTAGTCAACACCTTGAACTTGTCGAAAACCTTTTTGCGACAAGTCGAACTTTGTAGATAGTAACACTACTATCATCATCTGTCTTCCTCTTGAAGATCCATTTATATAATATGGCTTGCCGATCATCGAACAACTCCATCAAAGTCCATACTTTGTTCTCATACATGGATCCCATCTCAGATTTCATGGCCTCAAGCCATTTCGCGGAATCTGGGCTCATCATCGCTTCCTCATAGTTCGTAGGTTCATCATGGTCTAGTAACATGACTTCCTGAACATGATTACCGTACCACTCTGGTGCAGATCTTACTCTGGAAGACCTCGAGGTTTGGTAGTAACTTGATCTGAAGTTTCATGATCATCATCATTAACTTCCTCACTAATTGGTGTAGGAATCACTGGAACTGATTTCTGTGATGAACTACTTTCCAATAAGGGAGAAGGTACAACTACCTCATCAAGTTCTACTTTCCTCCCACTCACTTCTTTCGAGAGAAACTTCTTCTCTAGAAAGGATCCATCTTAACAACGAAAAACTTGCCTTCGGATCTGTGATAGAAGGTGTACCCAATAGTTGCCTTTGGGTATTCTATGAAGACGCCCTTCTCCGATTTGGGTTCGAGCTTATCGGTGAAACCTTTTCACATAAGCATCACAACTCCAAACTTTAAGAAATGACAGCTTAGGTTTCTTTGTTAAACCATAGTTCATACGGTGTCGCCTCGACGGATTTAGATGGTGCCCTATTAAACGTGAATGCAGCTGTCTCTAATGCATAACCCCAAAGCGATATTGGTAAACCGGTAAGAGACATCATTGATCGCACCATATCAAAATAAAGTACGGTTTTGACGTTCGGACACACCATTACGTTATGGTGTTCCATGTGGCGTGAGCTGTGAAACTATTCCACATTGTTTTATATGAAGGCCAAACTCGTAACTCAAATATTCTCCTCCACGATCAGATCGTAGAAACTTTATTTTCTTATTACGATGATTCTCCACTTCACTCTGAAATTATTTGAACTTTTCAAATGTTTCAGGACTTGTGCTTCATTAAGTAGATATACTCATATCTGCTCAAATCATCTTGTGAAGGTCGAAAATAACGATACTTGCCGTGAGTTTTAACACTCATCGGACCGCATACATCAGTATGTATTATTTCCAATAAGTCATTTGCTCGCTCCATTGTTCCGGAGAACGAGTCTTTAGTCATCTTGCCCATAAGGCATGGTTACTAAGCATCAAGTGATTCATAATCAAGTGATTCCAAAGTCCATCAGCATGGAGTTTCTTCATGCGTTTACACCAATATGACCTAAGCGGCATTGCCACAAATAAGTTGCACTATCATTATTAACTTTGCATCTTTTGGCATCAATATTATGAATATGTGTATCACTACGATCGAGATCCAACAAACTATTTTCATTGGGTGCATAACCATCGAAGGTTTTATTCATTTAAACAGAACAACGATTATTCTTTGACTTTAAATGAATAACCGTTTTGAAAACTATTTTCATTGGGTGGATGACCATTTAAGGTTTTATTCATGTAAACAGAACAACAATTATTCTTTGACTTTAAATGAATAACCGTTTTGCAATAAATATGATCAAATCATATTCATGCTCAACATAAACACCAAATAACATTTATTTAGGTTTAACACTAATCCCGAAAGTATAGGGAGTGTGCGATGATGATCATATCAATCTTGGAACTACTTCCAACACTCATCGTCACTTCCCCTTCAACTAGTTTCTGTTCATTCTGCAACTCCGTTTGAGTTACTACTCTTAGCAACTGTATCAGTATCAAATACCGAGGGTTCTTTGTGAACACTAGTAAAATACACATCAATAATCTGTATATCAAATATACCTTTGTTCACTTTGCCATCCTTCTTATCCACCAAATATTCAGGGCATTTCCGCTTCGGTGACCATTTCCTTTGCAGTAAGCACTTTCGGTTTCAGCTTTGGTCCATCTTTGGGCTTCTTCGCAGGAGTGACAACTTACTTGTCTTTCTACTTGAAGTTCCCTTTCTTTCCTTTGCCCTTCTCTTGAAACTAGTGGTCTCGTCAATCATCAACACTTGATGCTCTTTCTTGATTTCTACCTTCGTCGATTTCAACATCACGAAGAGCTCGGAATCATTTTCGTCATCCCTTGCATCTTGTAGTTCATCACGAAGTTCTAGTAACTTAGTGATGGTGACTAGAGAATTCATCAATCACTATCTTATCTGGAAGATTAACTCCCACTTGATTCAAGCGATTGAAGTACCCAGACAATCTGAGCACATGCTCACTAGTTGAGCGATTCTCCTCCATCTTTTAGCTATAGAACTTGTTGGAGACTTCATATCTCTCAACTCGGGTATTTGCTTGAAATATTAACTTCAATTCCTGGAACATCTCATATGGTCCATGACGTTCAAAACGTTTTTGAAGTCCCGATTCTAAGCCGTTAAGCATGGTGCACTAAACTATCAAGTAGTCATCATATTGAGCTAGCCAAACGTTCATAACGTATGCATCTGCTCCTGCAATAGGTCTGTCACCTAGCGGTGCATTAAGGACATAATTCTTCTGTGCAGCAATGAGGATAAACCTCAGATCACGGATCCAATCCGCATCATTGCTACTAACATTTTCAACATAATTTTTCTCTAGGAACATATCAAAACAAACATATAAAAGCATAGGGAAGCAACAACGCGAGCTATTGATCTACAACATAATTTGCAAAAATACTACCAGGACTAAGTTCATGATAAATTAAAGTTCAATTAATCATATTACTTAAGAACTCCCACTTAGATAGACATCTCTCTAGTCATCTAAGTGATTCGTGATCAAATCAACTAAACCATGTCCGATCATCACGTGAGATGGAGTAGTTTCAATGGTGAACATCACTATGTTGATCATATCTACTATATGATTCACGTTCGACCTTCGGTCTCCATGTTCGAGGCCATATCTGTTATATGCTAGGCTCGTCAAGTTTAACCTGAGTATTCGCGTGTGCAACTGTTTTGCACCGTTGTATTTGAGCGTAGAGCCTATCACACCCGATCATCACGTGGTGTCTCAAAGACGAAGAACTTTCGCAGCGGTGCATACTCAGGGAGAACACTTCTTGATAATTTTGGTGAGAGATCATCTTATAATGCTACCGTCAATCAAAGCAAGATAAGATGCATAAAGGATAAACATCACATGCAATCAATATAAGTGATATGATATGGTCATCATCATCTTGTGCTTGTGATCTCCATCGCCGAAGCAACGTCATGATCACCATCGTCACCGGCGCGACACCTTGATCTCCATCGTAGCATCGTTGTCGTCTCGCCAACTATTGCTTCTCGACTATCGCTACTCCTTAGTGATAAAGTAAAGCAATTACATGGCGTTGCATTTCATACAATAAGCGACAACCATATGGCTCCTGCCGATTGCCGATAACTTCGGTTACAAAACATGATCATCTCATATAATAAAATATAGCATCACGTCTTGACCATATCACATCACAACATGCCCTGCAAAAACAAGTTAGGCGTCCTCTACTTTGTTGTTGCAAGTTTTACGTGGCTGCTACGGGCTGAGCAAGAACCGTTCTTACCTCGCATCAAAACCACAGCGATACTTCGTCAAATAGACTCCGTTTAACCTTCTCAAGGACCGGGCGTAGCCTCGATTCAACTAAAGTGAGAGAGCAGACACCCGCCGGTCACCTTTAAGCAACGAGTGCTCGGGCGGTGAAACCAGTCTCGCGTAAGCGTCTGGCGTAATGTCGGTCCGGGCGCTTCATCTCACAATACCGCTGAACCAAAGTATGACATGCTGGTAGGCGGTATGACTTGTATCGCCCACAACTCACTTGTGTTCTACTCGTGCACATGACATCAACGCATAAAACCAGGCTCGAATGCCATTTGTTGGGGAGCGTAGTAATTTCAAAAATTTCCTCACGATCACGCAAGACCATGGTGATGGCATAGCAGAGAGAGGGAGAGGTCCGTCCACGTACCCTCGTGAGACCGAAAGCGGAAGCGTTATAACAACGCTGTTGATGTAGTCGTGCGTCTTCACGATCCGACCGATCCAAGCACCGAGCGTCGGCACCTCCGAGTTACACACGTTCAGCTCGATGGCGATCCCGGACTCGATCCAGCAAAGTGTCGGGGATGAGTTCCGTCGACCGACGGCGTGGTGGCGATGTTGATGCTCCACCGTCGCGGGCTTCGCCTAAGCTCCGACGATATGACTTCTCCGGCGCGAGGGCTTCGCCTAAGCTCTCTGACGATATGACCAAGTGGAATATGGTGGAAGGGGCACCGCACACGGCTAAGGAACGATCCGTAGATCAACTTGTGTGTTATGGGGTGCCCCTTGCCCGTATATAAAGGAGGGAGGGAGGAGGAGGCCGGCCCTAGGAGGAGGCGCCAGGGGAGTCCTACTCCCACCGGGAGTAGGACTCCTTCTTTCTAGTCCAACTAGGAGAAGGGGGAAAGGGGAAGTGGAGAAGGAAGGGAGAGGTGGGCTGCGCCCAAACCCCTTGTCCAATTCGGACTGGGCTTGGGAGGCGCGCGCCACCTCCCGGCTCCTTCCCACTAAGGCCCATTAAGGCCCAATACTCTTCCCCGTATTCCCGTAACTCCCGGTACTCGAAAAATACCGAATCACTGGAACCTTTCCGAACTCCGAATATAGTCGTCCAATATATCGATCTTTCGTCTCGACCATTTGAGACTCCTCGTCATGTCCCCGATCTCATCCGGGACTCCGAACTCCTTCGGTACATCAAAACTCATAAACTCATAATATAAGCATCGCCGAAACCTTAAGCATGCGGACCCTACGGGTTCGAGAACTATGTAGACATGACCTAGAACTATTCTTGGTCAATAACCAATAAGCGGGACCTGGATGCCCATATTGGCTCCTACATATTCTCGAAGATCTTTATCGGTCAAACCGCATAACAACATCGTTGTTCCCTTTGTCATCGGTATGTTACTTGCGAGATTCGATCGTCGGCATCAATACCTAGTTCAATCTCGTCACCGGCAAGTCTCTTTACTCGTTCGTAATGCATCATCCGTAACCAACTCATTGGTCACATTGCTTGCAAGGCTTATAATGATGTGCATTACGAGAGGCCGAGAGATACCTCTCAGACAATCGGAGTGACAAAACCTAATCTCGAAATCGCCAACCCAACATGTACCTTTGGAGACACCTGTAGTACTCCTTTATAATCACCCGATTCGTTGTGACGTTTGGTAGCACCAAAGTGTTCCTCCAGTAACGGAGTTGCATAATCTCATAGTTACAGGAACATGTATAAGTCATGAAGAAAGCAATAGCAACACACTAAGCGATCAAGTGCTAGGCTAACGGAATGGGTCATGTCAATCAGATCATTCTCCTAATGATGTGATCCCGTTAATCAAATGACAACTCATGTCTATGGTTAGGAAACATAACCATCTTTGATTAACGAGCTAGTCAAGTAGAGGCATACTAGTGACACTCTGTTTGTCTATGTATTCACACATGTATTATGTTTCCGGTTAATACAATTCTAGCATGAATAATAAACATTTATCATGAAATAAGGAAATAAATAATAACTTTATTATTGCCTCTAGGGCATATTTCCTTCAATCACATCATTAGAGAATGATGTGATTGACTTGACCCATTCCGTTAGCTTAGCATTTGATCGTTTAGTATATTGCCATTGCTTTCTTCATGACTTATATATGTTCCTATGACTATGAGATTATGCAACTCCGAATACGGAGGAACACGTTAGTGCTACCAAACGTCACAACGAATCGGGTGATTATAAAGGTGCTCTACAGGTGTCTCCGATGGTACTTGTTGAGTTGGCATAGATCGAGATTAGGATTTGTCACTCCGATTGTCGGAGAGGTATCTCTGGCCCTCTCGTAATGCACATCACTATAAGCCTTGCAAGCAATGCAACTAATGAGTTAGTTATGGATGATGTATTACGGAACGAGTAAAGAGACTTGCAGGTAACGAGATTGAACTAGGTATTGAGATACCGACGATCGAATATCGGGCAAGTAACATACCGATGACAAAGGGAACAACGTATGTTGTTATGCGGTTTGACCGATAAAGATCTTCGTAGAATATGTAGGAGCCAATATGAGCATTGATACGTCTCCAACGTATCTATAATTTTTGATTGCTCTATACTACTTTATCTATTGTTTTGGACTATAATGGGCTTTATTTTCCACTTTTATATTATTTTTGGGACTAACCGATTAACCGGAGACCCAGCCCAGAATTGCTGTTTTTTGCCTATTTCGGTATTTCGAAGAAACAGAATATCAAACGGAGTCCAAACGGAATGAAACCTTCGGGAACGTAATCTTCTCACCGAACGTGATCCAGGAGACTTGGACCCTACTCCAAGAAGCTTCCGAGGAGGTCACGAGGGTGGAGGGCGCGCCCCCCTGCCTCGTGGGCCCCTCGGAGCTCCACCGACGTACTCCTTCCTCCTATATATACCTACGTACCCCCAATAGACCAGATATGGAGCCAAAAACCTAATTCCACCGCCGCAACCTTCTGTATCCACGAGATCCCATCTTGGGGCCTGTTCCGGAGCTCCGCCGGAGAGGGCATCCACCACGGAGGGCTTCTACATCAACATCATAGCCCCACCGATGAAGTGTGAGTAGTTTACTTCAGACCTTCGGGTTCATAGCTAGTAGCTAGATGGCTTCTTCTCTCTTTTTGGATCTCAATACAATGTTCTTCCCCTCTCTCGTGGAGATCTATTCGATGTAATCTTCTTTTTGCGGTGTGTTTGTTGAGACCGATGAATTGTGGGTTTATGATCCAGCTTATCTATGAATAATATTTGAATCTTCTCTGAATTCTTTTATGTATGATTGAGTTATCTTTGCAAGTCTCTTCGAATTATCCGTTTGGTTTGGCCAACTAGATTGGTAGTTCTTGCAATGGGAGAAGTGCATGGCTTTGGGTTCAATCTTGCGGTGTCCTTACTCGGATGTGAAAGAGTTGCAAGGCACGTATGTATTGTTGCCATCGAGGATAACAAGATGGGGTATTTATCATATTGCATGAATTTATTCCTCTACATCATGTCATCTTGCTTAAGGCGTTACTCTGTTTTAACTTAATACTCTAGATGCATCTTTGGATAGCGGTCGATGAGTGGAGTAATAGTAGTAGATGCAGAATCGTTTCGATCTACTTGTCACGGACGTGATGCCTATATACATGATCATACCTAGATAACCTCATAACTATGCTCAATTCTATCAATTGCTCAACAGTAATTTGTTCACCCACCGTAGAATACTTATGCTCTTGAGAGAAGCCACTAGTGAAACCTATGGCCCCCGGGTCTATTCTCATCATATCAATCTCCATTACTTTATGTACTTGCTTTTCTTTTACTTTTTATTTTGTATCTTTATATCAAAAATACCAAAAATATTATCTCTATCAGATCTCACTCTCGTAAGTGACCGTGAAGGGATTGACAACCCCTAAGCGTTGGTTGCGAGTTGCTATCGTGTTGTGCAGGTACGAGGGACTTGCACGTGATCTTCTACTGGATTGATACCTTGATTCTAAAAAACTGAGGGAAATACTTACGCTACTGTGCTGCATCACCCCCTCCTCTTCGGAGAAAACCAACGCAAGCTCGAGACGTAGCAAGAAGGATTTCTGGCACCGTTGCCGGGGAGGCCTATGCAAAAGTCAACATACCAAGTACCCATCACAATCCCTATCTCTCGCATTACATTATTTGCCATTTGCCTCTCGTTTTCCTCTCCCCCACTTCACCCTTGCCGTTTTATTCGCCCTCTCTTTCCCAATCTCCTCCTCTCTTTTGCTTGCCCTTTCATTTCTCGTTTGGTTGGTTTAGATGCTTATTTATTCCTAAACAAAGAAGCCAATATCTATGGATCCTGATCCGCTTGCCAATCTTTTTAAGGGATCCAATTATGATGAACCAATTCCTAGTAATTTGGATGCACTAGATTATCTTTATAAGGTTTTGCCTGAAATCCGTGAAGTGACTCACGATAGATCTTTGAATAAAAAGCATGATTGGAATGATTTTATTATAAATTATTTTGTTGTCAATTGTTCTAATAAGATGCAAAACCCTAAGCTTGGGGATGCTAGTTTTGCTATGTCTACTACTTGTTGCAATGATCATGATTGGGGTGATTCTTCTTATGATCTTGAAAAATTATTTAAGCCCCATGATGAATATGAGATTGATAATACTGTTTGCAATAATATTGGAAGTGAGTTTGGAAGAGTGTCAACTTTAGATCCTACATATTTGGATAACATTCAATCTTATGAAATTTTTGATAAAAGTGGGCTTGGAGAAATCATGACTTTAGTTAATGATAATCCCACTATTTTGGAAGAGTGTCAACTTTGCATACATGTGGATCATGCTAAGAATATGTTATGTGATAGCTATTTTGTTGAATTTGCTTATGATCCTACATGTAATTATTATGAGAGAGGAAAATATGGTTGTAGAAGTTTTCATGTTACTAAATTACCTCTCTTCACGTTGAGATTGCTATCGTCACCTTCTTCTTCCTTGCATATGCTAGTTTTTGCTTGCTACGATAACTTGTTTGCCTATAATATGCCTATGCATAGGAAGTATGTTAGACTCAAGTGTGTTTGTCACATGTTTTACGATGCTCTCTTTGTGCCTCAATTCTTGTCTTTCTTGTGAGCATCATTGAAATCTCAATGCCTAGCTAAAAAGGCTTTAAAGAAAAGCGCTTGTTGGGAGACAACCCAATATTTTTCCTTGCTGCTTAGGAATAAATAATCCATCTAGATTCTGTTTAGGTGTGGTTTTATCTTTTAGTTAGTGTTTGTGCCAAGTTAAACCTATTGGATCTTCTTAGGAGATAGTTATTTGATCTTGCTGTAATTTCCAGAATCTTTGCGCTCAGTGCCTGAATTGTTAAAAATCACCAGAACGTGATAAAATAGTGATTCCAATTGCTGCTGATCAATAAACAAATTTCCCAGGTCGTCTAATTTTGGTAGAAATTTTTGGGTTCCAGAAGTTTGCGTTAGTTACAGATTACTACAGACTGTTCTGTTTTTGACAGATTCTGTTTTGCGTGTGTTGTTTGCTTATTTTGATGAATCTATGGCTAGTAAAATAGTTTATAAACCATAGAGAAATTGGAATACAGTAGGTTTAACACCAATACAAATAAAGAATGAGTTCATTACAGTACCTTAAAGTAGTCTTTTGTTTTCTTTCTCTAACGGAGCTCACGAGATTTCTATTGAGTTTTGTGTTGTGAAGTTTTCAAGTTTTGGATGAATTCTTTTGATGGATTATGGAAAAAGGAGTGGCAAGAGCCTAAGCTTGGGATGCCCATGGCACCCCCAAGATAATCCAAGGACACAAAAAATTCAAAGCTTGGGGATGCCCCGGAAGGCATCCCCTCTTTCGTCCACTTCCATCGGTAATTTACTTGGAGCTATATTTTTATTCACCACATGATATGTGTTTTGCTTGGAGCGTCTTGTATTATTTGTGTCTTTGCTTGTTAGTCTACCACAATCATATTTGCTGTACACACCTTTTGAGAGAGCCATACATGAATTGAAATTTGTTAGAATACTCTGTGTGCTTCACTTATATCTTTTGAGCTTGATAGTTTGCTCATAGTTCTTCACTTATATCTTTTTGAGGTTGATAATTTTTGCTCTAGTGCTTCATTTAGATCTTTTAGAGCACGGTGGTGGATTTGTTTTAAATAAACTTGATCTCTCATGCTTCACTTATATTATTTTGAGAGTCGTTAATAGCATGGTAATTTGCTTAATGTTAATATACTTGGTATTCAAGATATGTGAAACTTTCTTTTGAGTGCGTTGAATACTAAGATAAGTTTGATGCTTGATAATTGTTTTGAGATATGAAGGTGATAATATCAAAGTCGTGCTAGTTGAGTAGTTGTGAATTTGAGAAATACTTGTGTTGAAGATTGCAAATCCCGTAGCATGCACGTATGGTTATAGTTGTGTAACAAATTTGAAACATGAAGTGTACCTGGCTTGTGCATCCTTATGAGTGGCGGTCGGGGACGAGCGATGGTCTTTTCCTACCAATCTATCCCCCTAGGAGCATGCGCATGGTACTTAATTTTTTATGACTTCTAAATTTTTGCAATAAGTATATGAGTTCTTTTGACTAATGTTGAGTCCATGGATTATACGCACTTTTATCTTTCCGCCCTTGCTAGCCTCTTCGGTTCCGTGCATTGCCCTTTCTCACCTTGAGAGTTGGTGCAAACTTCGCCGGTGCATCCAAACCCTGTGATACGATACGCTCTATCACACATAAACCTCCTTATATCTTCCTCAAAACAGCCACCATACCTACCTATCATGGCATTTCCATAGCCATTCTGACATATATTGTCATGCAACTTTCCACCGTTCCGTTCATCATTATGACATACATTACTTTTGTCATATTGCCATTGCATGATCATGTAGTTGACATCGTATTTGTGGCAAAGCCACCTTGCATTATTTTTCATACATGTCACTCTTGATTCATTGCACCATCCCGGTACACCGCCGGAGGCATTCATATAGAGTCATATCTTGTTCTAGTTTCGAGTTGTAATCAATAGAAGTGTGATGATCATCACTATTAGAGCATTGCCCAAAAAAAAGGAGAAAGGCCAAAAATAAGAAAAAAAAAGAAAGGCCCAAAAAAAAAGAAAATAAATAAAAAGGGCAATGTTACTATCTCTTTTTCCACACTTGTGCTTCAAAGTAGCACCTTGTTCTTCATGTAGTAAGTCTCATATATTGTGCTTCAAAGTAGCACCATGTTTTTCATATAGTGAGTTGTCTTGTTCATACTAGTGGGAATTTTTCATTATAGAACTTGGCTTGTATATTCCAACGATGGGCTTCCTCAAAATGCCCTAGGTCTTCATGAGCAAGCAAGTTGGATGCACACCCACTAGTTTTCTTTTGTTGAGCATTCATAGCTCTAGTGCATCCGTTGCATGGCAATCCCTACTCCTTGCATTAACATCAATCGATGGGCATCTCCATAGCTCATTGATTAGCCTCGTTGATGTGAGACTTTCTCTTTTTTGTCTTCTCCACACAATCCCCATCATCATATTCTATTCCACCCATAGTGCTATATCCATGGCTCACGCTCATGTATTGCGTGAAGGTTGAAAAAGTTTGAGATTATTTAAGTATGAAACAATTGTTTAGCTTGTCATCGGGGGTATAGAAGTTGGGAACATCTTTGTGTGACGAAAATGAAGCATAGCCTAACTATATGATTTTGTAGGGATGAACTTTCTTTTGCCATGTTATTTTGAGGAGACATGATTGCTTTGATTAGTATGCTTGAAGTATTATTATTTTTGTGTCAATATGAACTTTTGTCTTGAATCTTTCGGATCTGAATATTCATATCACAATTAAGAAGATTTACATTGAAATTATGCCAAGTATCACTCCGCATCAAAAATTCTCTTTTTATCATTTACCTACTCGAGGATGAGCAGGAATTAAGCTTGGGGATGCCTGATACGTCTCCAACGTATCTATAATTTTTTATTGCTCCATGCTACTTTATCTATTGTTTTAGACTATAATGGGCTTTATTTTCCACTTTTATATTATTTTTGGGACTAACCTATTAACCGGAGGCTCAACCCAGAATTGCTGTTTTTTGCCTCTTTCAGTATTTCGAAGAAACAGAATATCAAACGGAGTCCAAACGGAATGAAACCTTCGGGAACGTAATCTTCTCACTGAACGTGATCCAGGAGACTTGGACCCTACTCCAAGAAGCTTCTGAGGAGGTCACAAGGGTGGAGGGCGCGCCCCCCTGCCTCGTGGGCCCCTCGGAGCTCCACCGACGTACTCCTTCCTCCTATATATACCTACGTACCCCCAATAGACTAGATACGGAGCCAAAAACCTAATTCCACCGCCGCAACCTTCTGTATCCACGAGATCCCATCTTGAGGCCTGTTCCGGAGCTCCGACAGAGAGGGCATCCACCACGGAGGGCTTCTACATCAACATCATAGCCCCTCCGATGAAGTGTGAGTAGTTTACTTCAGACCTTCGGGTCCATAGCTAGTAGCTAGATGGCTTCTTCTCTCTTTTTGGATCTCAATACAATGTTCTCCCCCTCTCTCGTGGAGATCTATTCGATGTAATCTTCTTTTTGCGGTGTGTTTGTTGAGATCGATGAATTGTGGGTTTATGATCCAGCTTATCTATGAATAATATTTGAATCTTCTCTGAATTCTTTCATGTATGATTGAGTTATCTTTGCAAGTCTCTTCGAATTATCCGTTTGGTTTGGCCAACTAGATTGGTAGTTCTTGCAATGGGAGAAGTGCATGGCTTTGGGTTCAATCTTGCGGTGTCCTTACTCAGTGACAGAAAGAGTTGCAAGGCACGTATCGTATTGTTGCCATCGAGGATAACAAGATGGGGTATTTATCATATTGCATGAATTTATTCCTCTACATCATGTCATCTTGCTTAAGGCGTTACTCTGTTTTTAACTTAATACTCTAGATGCATGCTGGATAGCGGTCGATGAGTGGAGTAATAGTAGTAGATGCAGAATCGTTTCGATCTACTTGTCACGGACGTGATGCCTATATACATGATCATACCTAGATAACCTCATAACTATGCTCAATTCTATCAATTGCTCAACAGTAATTTGTTCACCCACCGTAGAATACTTATGCTCTTGAGAGAAGCCACTAGTGAAACCTATGGCCCCCGGGTCTATTATCATCATATCAATCTCCATTACTTTATTTACTTGCTTTGCTTTTACTTTTTACTTTGTATCTTTATATCAAAAATACCAAAAATATTATCTCTATCAGATCTCACTCTCGTAAGTGACCGTGAAGGGATTGACAACCCCTAAGTGTTGGTTGCGAGTTGCTATCGTGTTGTGCAGGTACGAGGGACTTGCGCGTGACCTCCTACTGGATTGATACCTTGATTCTCAAAACTGAGGGAAATACTTACGCTACTGTGCTGCATCACCCCCTCCTCTTCGGGGAAAACCAACGCAAGCTCGAGATGTAGCAAGCATCTAGGTTCCGCTATTGGTTATTGACCGGAGACGAGTCTCGGTCATGTCTACATAGTTCTCGAACCTGTAGGGTCCGCACGCTTAACGTTCGGTGACGATCGGTATTATGAGTTTATGTGTTTTAATGTACCGAAGATAGTTCGGAGTCCCGGATGTGATCATGGACATGACGAGGAGTCTCGAAATGGTCGAGACGTAAAGATTGATATATTGGACGGATATATTCGGACACCGGAAGTGTTCCGGGTGATTTCGGAGAAAACTAGAGTGCCGGAGGGGTTATCGGAACCCCCCGGGGAAGTATTGGGCCTTAGTGGGCCCGAGGGGAGAGAGAGGGCAGCAGCCCAGGAGGTGGCGCGCCCCCTCCCATGAGGAGTCCGAATTGGACTAGGGGAGTGATACGTCCATTTTGCATCATGCTTTTATATCGATATTTATCGCATTATGGGCTGTTATTTTACGTTATGTCACAATAGTTATGTCTATTCTCTCTTATTTTACAAGGTTTACCATGAAGAGGGGGAATGCCGGCAGCTGGAATTCTGGCTGGAAAAGGAGCAAATATTGGAGACCTATCCTGCGCAACTCCAAAAGTCCTGAAACTCCATGGAATATCTTAAAATAAATAAAGAAAATCGTCGCCAAAGATGAAGGCCAGGGGCCCACACCCTGCTCACGAGGGTGGGGGGCGCGTCCCTCCCCCCTGGGCGCGCCCCCTACCTCGTGGGCCCCCTGGTGGCTCTCCGATGCCCATCTTCTCCTATATGAGCTCTTTCAATGAGAAAAAAATCATAAGCAACCTTTCGGGACGAGACTCCGCCGCCACGAGGCGGAACCAATCTAGGGCTCCGGCAGAGCTGTTCTGCCGGGGACACTTCCCTCCGGGAGGGGGAAATCATCGCCATCATCATCACCTATGCTCCTCTCATCGGGAGAGGGAAATATCCTTCAACATCTTCACCAGCACCATCTCAGCTCCAAACCCTAGTTCATCTCTTGTATCCAGTTCTTGTCTCCAAGTCCGGGATTGGTGCTAGTAGGTTGCTAGTAGTGTTGATTACTCCTTGTAGTTGATGCTAGTTGGTTTACTTGGTGGAAGATCATATGTTCAGATCCTTTATGCATATTATTACCCCTCTGATTATGAACATGAATATGCTTTGTGAGTAGTTACGTTTGTTCCTGAGGACAAGGGAGAAGTCTTGCTATTAGTAGTCATGTGAATTTGGTATTCGTTCGATATTTTGATAAGATGTATGTTGTCTAACCTCTAGTGGTGTTATGTGAACGTCGACTACATAACACTTCACCATTATTTGGGCCTGGAGGAAGGCATTGGGAAGTAATAAGTAGATGATGGGTTGCTAGAGTGAAAGAAGCTTAAACCCTAGTTTATGCGTTGCCGTAAGGGCTGATTTGGATCCATATGTTTCATGCTATGGTTAGGTTTACCTTAATACTTTTGTTGTAGTTGCGGATGCTTGCAATAGAGGTTAATCATAAGTGGGATGTTTGTTCAAGTAAGAACAGCACCCAAGCACCGGTCCACCCACATATCAAATTATCAAAGTACCGAACGCGAATCATATGAGCGTGATGAAAACTAGCTTGACGATATTCCCATGTGTCCTCGGGGCGCTTTTCCTATTATAAGAGTTTGTTTCGCTTGTCCTTTGCTACAAAAAGGATTGGGCCACCTTGCTGCACCTTATTTACTTTTGTTACTTGTTGCTCGTTACAATTTACCTTATCACAAAACTATCTGTTACCACTTATTTCAGTACTTGCAGAGAATACCTTGCTGAAAACCGCTTATCATTTCCTTCTGCTCCTCGTTGGGTTCGACACTCTTACTTATCGAAAGGACTACGATAGATCCCCTATACTTGTGGGTCATCAGGGAGGGGGCGCGGCCCCTCTTTCCCTCTCCCTCTCTTTCCTTCCCCTTCCCCCTTCCTAGTAGGACTAGGAAAGGATGAATCCTACTCCTACTAGGATGAGGATTCCTCCTCTCCTTGGGGCGCACCAAGGCTGGCCGGCCTCCCCCTTGCTCCTTTATATACTGGGGCGGGGGAGGGGGCACCCAAAGACACACAAGTTGATTGTTCCAAGCCGTGTGCGGTGCCCACCTCCACCATAATCCACCTCGGTCATATCGTAGCGGTGCTTAGGAGAAGCCCTGCGTCGGTAGCAACATCATCATCGTCATCATGCCGTCGTGCTGAGAAACTCTCTCGTGAAGCTCTGCTGGATCGTGAGTTCGTGGGACGTCATCGAGCTGAACGTGTGCTGAACTCGGAGGTATCGTGCATTCGGTACTTCGATCGGTCGGATCGTGAAGACGTACGACTACATCAACCGCGTTGTCATAACGCTTCCGCTTTCGGTCTACGAGGGTACATGGACAACACTCTCCCCTCTCGTTGCTGTGCATCACCATGATCTTCCGTGTGCGTAGGAAAATTTTGAAATTACTACATTCCCCAACAGTGGTATCAGAGCCAGGTTTATGCGTAGATGTTATATGCACGAGTAGAACACAAGTGAGTTGTGGGCGATACAAGTCATACCGCTTACCAGCATTGTCATACTTTGATTCGGCGGTATTGTTGGATGAAGCGTCCCGGACCGACATTACGCGTACGCTTACGTGAGACTGGTGCTACCGACGTGCTTTGCACATAGGTGGCTGGCGGGTGTTAGTTTCTTCAACTTTAGTTGAATCGGGTGTGGCTACGCCCGGTCCTTGTGAAGGTTAAAACAGCACATACTTGACGAAATATCATTGTGGTTTTGATGCGTAGGTAAGAACGATTCTTGCTCAGCCCGTAGCAGCCACGTAAAACTTGCAACAACAAAGTAGAGGACATCTAACTTGTTTTTGCAGGGCATGATGTGATGTGATATGGTCAAGACATGATGCTAAATTTTATTGTATGAGATGATCATGTTTTTTGTAACGGAGTTACCGGCAACTGGCAGGAGCCATGTGGTTGTCGCTTTATTGTATGAAATGCAATCGCCATGTAATTGCTTTACTTTATCACTAAGCGGTAGTGATAGTCGTAGAAGCAATAGTTGGCGAGACGACAACGACGCTACGATGGAGATCAAGGTGTCGCGCCGGTGACGATGGTGATCATGACGGTGCTTTGGAGATGGAGATCAAAGGCACAAGATGATGATGGCCATATCATATCACTTATATTGATTGCATGTGATGTTTATCCTTTATGCATCTTATTTTTCTTAGTTCGGCGGTAGCATTATAAGATGATCTCTCACTAAATTTCAAGGTACAAGTGTTCTCCCTGAGTATGCACTGTTGCGACAGTTCTTCGTGCCGAGACACCACGTGATGATCCGGTGTGATAAGCTCTACGTTCACATACAACGGGTGCAAGCCAGTTTTGCACACGCAAAATACTCGGGTTAAACTTGACGAGCCTAGCATATGAAGATATGGCCTCGGAACACTGCAGACCTAAAGGTCGAGCGTGAATCATATAGTAGATATGATCAACATAGTGATGTTTACCATTGAAAACTACTCAATCTCACGTGATGATCGGACATGGTTTAGTTGATTTGGATCACGTGATCATTTAGATGACTAGAGGGATGTCTATCTAAGTGGGAGTTCTTAAGTAATATGATTAATTGAACTTTAAATTTATCATGAACTTAGTCCTGGTAGTATTAGCATATCTATGTTGTAGATCAATAGCTCGCGTTTAGCTCCCCTGTTTTATTTTTCATATGTTCCTAGAGAAAACTAAGTTGAAAGATGTTAGTAGTAATTATGCGGATTGGATCCATGATCTGAGGATTATCCTCATTGCTGCATAGAAGAATTATGTCCTTGATGCATCGCTGGTGACAGACCGATTGCAGGAGCAGATGCAGACGTTATGAACGTTTGGCAAGCTCGATATAATGACTACTTGATAGTTTAGTGCACCATGCTTTACGGCTTAGAATCAGGGATTCAAAGACGTTTTGAACGCCACAGAGCATATGAGATGTTCCAAGAGTTGAAATTAGTATTTCAGACTCATGCCCATGTTGAAAGGTATGAGACCTTTGACAAGCACTTTGCCTACAAGATGGAGGAGAATTGCTTAGCTAGTGAGCATGTGCTTAGAATGTCTGAGTACTACAATCACTTGAATCAAGTGGGAGTTAATCTTCCAGATAAGATAGTGATTGACAGAGTTCTCTAGTCACTATCACCAAGTTACTAGAACTTCGTGATGAACTATAATATGCAAGGGATAACGGAAACGATTCCCAAGCTCTTCGTGATGCTGAAATCGAAGAAGGTAGAAATCAAGAAAAGCATCAAGTGTTGATGGTTGACAAGACCACTAGTTTCAAGAAAAGGTCAATGGGAAGAAGGGGAACTTCAAGAAGAACGACAAGCAAGTTGCTGCTCAAGTGAAGAAGCCCAAGTCTGGACCTAAGCCTGAGACTAAGTGCTTCTACTGCAAAGGGACTGTTCACTGGAAGCAGAACTGCCCCAAGTATTTGGCGGATAAGAAGGATGGCAAAGTGAACAAAGTTATATTTGATATACATGTTATTGATGTGTACTTTACTAGTGTTTATAGCAACCCCTCAGTATTTGATACTAGTTCAGTTGCTAAGATTAGTAACTCGAAACGGGAGTTGCATAATGACAGAGACTAGTTAAGGGTGAAGTGACGATGTGTGTTGGAAGTGGTTTAAAGATTGCTATGATCATCATCGCACACTCCCTATACTTTTGGGATTAGTGTTGAACCTAAATAAATGTTATTTGGTGTTTGCGTTAAGCATGAATATGATTAGATCATGTTTATTGCAATACGATTATTCATTTAAAGTCAGAATAATTGTTGTTGTGTTTACATGAATAAAACCTTCAATGGTCATACACCCAAGGTGAATGGTTTATTGAATCTCGATCGTAGTGATACACATATTCATAATATTGAAGCCAAAAGATGCAAAGTTAATAATGATAGTGCAAGTTATTTGTGGCACTGCCGTTTAGGTCATATTGGTGTAAAGCGCGTGAAGAAAATCCATGCTGATGGGCTTTTGGAATCACTTGATTATGAATCAGTTGATGCTTGCGAACCATGCCTCATGGGCAAGATGACTAAGACTCCGTTCCCCGGAACAATGGAGCGAGCAATAGACTTGTTGGAAATAATACATACTGATGTATGCAGTCCGATGAGTGTTGAGGCTCGCGGCAGGTATCGTTATTTTCTGACCTTCACAGATGATTTGAGCATATATGGGTATATATACTTGATGAAACATAAGTCTGAAACATTTGAAAAGTTCAAATAATTTCGGAGTGAAGTGGAAAATCATCGTAACAAGAAAATAAAGTTTCTACAATCTGATAGTGGAGGAGAATATTTGAGTTACGAGTTTGGTCTTCATTTAAAACAATGCGGAATAGTTTCGCAACTCACGCCACCTGGAACACCACGGCGTAATGGTGTGTCCGAACATCGTAACCGTACTTTATTAGATATGGTGCAATCTATGATGTCTCTTACCGATTTACCACTATGGTTTTGGGGTTATGCATTTGAGACAGCTGCATTCACGTTAAATAGGGCACCATCTAAATCCGTTGAGACGACACCATATGAACTGTGGTTTGGCAAGAAACCAAAGTTGTCGTTTCTTAAAGTTTGGGGTTGCGATGCTTATGTGAAAAGGTTTCATCCTGATAAGCTCAAACCCAAATCGGAGAAATGTGTCTTCATAGGATACCCAAAGGAGACAGTTGGGTACACCTTCTATCACAGATCCGAAGGCAAGACATTCGTTGCTAAGAATGGATCCTTTCTAGAGAAGGAGTTTCTCTCGAAAGAAGTGAGTGGGAGGAAAGTAGAACTTGATGAGGTAACTGTACCTGCTCCCTTATTGGAAAGTAGTTCATCACAAAAATTTGTTCCTGTGACTCCTACACCAATTAGTGAGGAAGCTAATGATGATGATCATATAACTTCAGATCAAGTTACTACCGAACCTCGTAGGTCAACCAGAGTGAGATCCGCACCAGAGTGGTACAGTAATCCTGTTCTGGAGGTCATGTTACTTGACCATGACGAACCTACGAACTGTGAGGAAGCGATGATGAGCCCAGATTCTGCGAAATGGCTTGAGGCCATGAAATCTGAGATGGGATCCATGTATGAGAACAAAGTGTTGACTTTGGTTGACTTTCCCGATGATCGGCAAGCCATAGAAAAATGGATCTTCAAGAGGAAGACGGACGCTGATAGTAGTGTTACTATCTACAAGCTAGACTTAATGAAAAGAGGTTTTGACAAAAGTTCAAGGTGTTGACTACGATGAGATTTTCTCACTCGTAGCGATGCTTAAGTCTGTTCGAATCATGTTAGCAAATTGCCACATTTTATGAAATTTGGCAAATGGATGTCAAAACTACATTCCTTAATGGATTTCTTAAAGAAGAGTTGTATATGATGCAACCAGAAGGTTTTGTCGATCCTAAAGGTGCTAACAAAATGTGCAAGCTCCAGCGATCCATCTATGGACTAGTGCAAGCATCTCGAAGTTGGAATATACGCTTTGATGAGTTGATCAAAGCATATAGTTTTATATAGACTTGCGGTGAAGCCTGTATTTACAACAAAGTGAGTGGGAGTGATAACCCACAAGTATAGGGGATCAATTGTAGCGTCTTTCGATAACTAAGAGTGTCGAACCCAACGAGGAGCTAAAGGTAGAACAAATATTCCCTCAAGTTCTATCGACCACTGATACAACTCTACGCACACTTGACGTTCGCTTTACCGGAAACAAGTATGAAACTAGAAGTACTTTGTAGGTGTTTTTGGATAGGTTGCAAGGTAATAAAGAGCGCGTAAATAAAAGCTAGGGGCTTCTTAGATAAACACACAACTAAATTAGTTTTAGTAAAGAGCTTTTTGTTACGAGAAAGTTATTTGTCCCTAGGCAATCGATAACTAGACCGGTAATCATTATTGCAATTTTATTTGAGGGAGAGGCATAAGCTAACATACTTTCTCTACTTGGATCATATGCACTTATGATTGGAACTCTAGCAAGCATCCGCAACTACTAAAGATTCATTAAGGTAAAACCCAACCATAGCATTAAAGTATCAAGTCCCCTTTATCCCATACGCATACAACCTACTTACTCGGGTCTATGCTTCTGTCACTCACGCCACCCACCATAAGCAAATCATGAACATATTGTAAACCCTACAGCGGGGATCCCTCATGCTTGCGCGACACGGAGAGCACCATAGGACAGCACCAATAATAAAACATGCAACTCAAACCAATCACGATCATCAATTAGCCCATAGGACAAAACGGATCTACTCAAACATCATAAAATAGCCATACATCATTGGGAAATAATATATAGCGTTGAGCAGCATGTTTAAGTAGAGATTACAGCGGGTAAGAGAGAGGTTACACCGCTGCATAGAGGGGGGAAGAGTTGGTGATGATGGCGGTGAAGTTGTTGGTGAAGATTGCGGTGATGATGATGGCCACGGCAGCATTCCGGTGCCACCGGAAGAGAAGGGGAGAGGGGGCCCCTTCGTCTTTTTCTTCCTTGACCTCCTCCCTAGATGGGAGAAGGGTTTCCCCTCTGGTCCTTGGCCTCCATGACGTGGGAGGGGCGAGAGCCCCTCCGAGATTGGATCTGTCTCTCTCTATTTCTGCGTTCTGTTCTACTGCCCTTTCACTGTTTCGTGTATATATGGAGATCCGTAACTCTGATTGGATCGAAACCTTCACCGTGATTTTTTACCAAAAATTAGCTTTCTTGTGGCCGAAGAAGGGCATCAACCGCCTTACGGGTGGCCCACGAGGGTCAGGGGCGCGCCCCCCTGCCTCGTGGCCACCTCGGGCACCATCTCGCGTTGATTCTTCTTCCGGAATTTTCCAAATATTCCAAAAAGAAGCTCCGTCCGTTTTTATCCCGTTTGGATTCCGTTTGATATGGCGGATATTCTGCGAAATATAAAACATGCAACAGACGGGAACTAGCACTGGGCAGTGGATCAATATGTTAATCCCAAAAATAGTATAATAAGTTGCCAAAAAGTATATGAAAGTTATATAATATTGGCATGGAACAATAAAAAATTATAGATACGACGGAGACGTATCAGCATCCCCAAGCTTAATTCCTGCTCATCCTCGAGTAGGTAAATGATAAAAAGATAATTTTTGATGTGGAATGCTACCTAGCATAATCTTGATTATATGTCTAATCATGGCATGAATATTAAGACACGAGTGATTCAAAGAAATAGTCTATCGTTTGACATAAAAACAATAATACTTCAAGCCTATTAATAGAGCAATCATGTATTTTCAAAATAACATGGCCAAAGAAAGGTATCCCTACAAAATCATATAGTCTGGCTATGCTCCATCTTCACCACACAAAATATTCACATCATGCACAACCCCGATGACAAGCCAAGCAATTGTTTCATACTTTTGACGTTTCTCAAACCTTTTCAACTTTCACACAATACATGAGCGTGAGCCATGGACACAGCATTATAGGTGGAATAGAATATGATGATGGGGGTTATGTGGAGATGCCAATCGATTGATGTCAATGCGAGGAGTAGGGATTGCCATGCAACAGATGCACTAAAGCTATAAGTATATGAAAGCTCAAACTGAAACTAAGTGGGAGTGCATCCAACTTGCTTGCTCATGAAGACCTAGGGCGTTTGAGGAAGCCCATCGTTGGAATATACAAGCCAAGTTATATAATGAAAATTCCCACTAGTATATGAAAGTGATAACTCAAAGACTCTCTATATGAAGAACATGGTGCTACTCTGAAGCACAAGTGTGGTAAAGGATAGTAACATTGCCCCTTCTCTCTTTTTCTCTCTTTTTTTTTTCTTTTTTTTCCTTTTTTTGGGCCTTCTCCTTTTTTTTGCCTTTCATATTTTTTTTTCGTCCGGAGTCTCATCCCGACTTGTGGGGGAATCATAGTCTCCATCATCCTTTCCTCATTGGGGCAATGCTCTAATAATGATCATCACACTTTTATTTACTTACAACTCAATATTACAACTCGATACTAGAACAAAGATATGACTCTATATGAATGCCTCCGGCCGTGTACCGGGATGTGCAATGATCTAGCGTAGCAATGATATCAAAAAACGGACAAGCCATGAAAATATCATGCTAGCTATCTTACGATCATGCAAAGCAATATGACAATAAATGCTCAAGTCATGTATATGATGATGATGGAAGTTGCATGGCAATATATCTCGGAATGGATATGGAAATGCCATGATAGGTAGGTATGGTGGCTGTTTTGAGGAAGATATAATGAGGCTTATGTGATAGAGCGTATCGTATCACGGGGTTTGGATGCACCGGCGAAGTTTGCACCAACTCTCGAGGTGAGAAAGGGCAATGCACTGCATCAAGAGGCTAGCAATGATGGAAGGGTGAGAGTGCGATAATCCATGGACTCAACATTAGTCATAAAGAACTCACATATTATTGCAAAAATCTATTAGTCATCGAAACAAAGTACTATGCGCATGCTCCTAGGGGGATAGATTGGTAGGAAAAGACCATCGCTCGTCCCCGACCGCCACTCATAAGGAAGACAATCAATAAATAAATCATGCTCCGACTTCGTTACATAACGGTTCACCATACATGCATGCTACTGGAATCACAAACCTCAACACAAGTATTTCTAATAATCCACAACTACCCACTAGCATGACTCTGATATCACCATCTTTATATCGCAAAACTATTGCAAGGAATCAAACATATCATATTCAGTGATCTACAAGTTTTATGTAGGGTTTTATGACTAACCATGTGAATGACCAGTTCCTGTCAACTCTCTAAATAGATATAAGTGAATCAAGAGAGTTTAATTATTTCTACAAAAGATATGCCCACGCTCTAACAAATATAAGTGAAGCAAAAGAGCATTCTACAAATGGCGGTTGTCTAAGTGAAGAGAAACAGGCAATCCAAACTTCAAATGATATAAGTGAAGCACATGAAGCATTCTATAAAGCCATACTCAAAGAATATAAGTGAAGTGCAAAGAGCATTCTATAAATCAACCAAGGACTATCTCATACCAGCATGGTGCATAAAAGAAAAGTGAAAACTAAATGCAAAGGACGCACCAAGATTGCACATATCGCATGAACGAAACGAATCCGAAAACATACCGATACTTGTTGAAGAAAGAGGGAATGCCTTCCGGGGTACCCCCAAGCTTATACGCTTGAGTCTCCTTGAATATTTACTTGGGGTGCCTCGAGCATCCCCAATCTTGAGCTCTTGCCTCTCTTCCTTCTTCTCACATCGAGATCTTCTCGATCATCGAACACTTCATCCACACAAAACTTCAACAGAAAACTCGGTAAGATCCATTAGTATAATAAAGCAAATCACTACTCTAAGTACTGTTTCAAACCATTCATATTTTGTTTTTGCATTGTGTCTGCTGTAATATAGCTTTTTCATGGCTTAATCCACTGATATAAATCGATAGTTTTCATCAAAACAAGCAAACTATGCATCAAAAACAGAATCTGTCTAAAACAGAACAGTCTGTAATAATCTGAACATTCACCATACTTCTGATTCTTGAAAAATTCTTCCAAAATTATGAAAAATAATTTTTTTGTATAAATACAGTGCAAAAAGAATACGAACCATTTGACGTTCCAGTTAAAAATGTAAAATCGCGCACTACAGCCAAAGTTTCATCCCGCACCGCACAAACCAACAAGCATTGTAAACATCCTAAAGGCAAACCTTGGCACATTATTTTTATAATACAATGGAATTGTACAAGGGGATAATTATTTTTGTTGAAAAGTTTCTGTAATCAAGACCAAGTTTCTGTGAGCATGAACAGAGTTCAAGGCTAGCTCCCACGTCAACAATGCTTGTCTTTCTCACTTTCACTTTCCTTTTTGAAAAGGCTTTAGGTTCCCCTCTTTTTTTGTTTTTAAACTATATGAAAGCAGTCAACATAAATAAATGACTCTCTAAAACTTTCAGGTTGTCTCCCTGGCAGCGCTTTTTTTAAAGCCATAAGCTAGGCATATAGTGCTCAAGTAGTGAATCCACCCGGATCCCAAGGTATATCAAAGCCAATTTTAATTAGCAATGATTTGTAATTTAGTAGTGAGCACAAAGCAACATATATCATGCAAAAACGAAGTCTAACTCTCTTTCTATGCACCGGCATGTCATAAAAGAACAATTCATGCACATATAGTAAAGGCCAATGCATAGTATAAACAGTTTCTTGCAATTTTATCGTGTGGGAAACATAGAGAGGTGGAGATATAGTTCCTCTCTCATAATAATTGCAAGTAGGAGCAGCAAGCACATGCATATTATATTCTTCAAAATCATCATGTGCAACGGTAAAAGGCAACCCATCAATATAATCCTTAATAAATGCAAACTTCTCCGATATAGTGTAGTTTGGAGAATTCAAAAAGATAATAGGACTATCATGTGTGGGTGCAATAACAACAATTTCATGTTTAACATAAGGAACTATAGCAAGTTCATCTCCATAAGCATAATTCATATTGGCATCTTGGCCACAAGCATAGCAGGCATCATCATAAAGGGATATTTCAAAAGAATCAAAGGGATCATAACAATCATCATAGCATTCGTCCTTCGGTAAGCACGAAGGGAAATTAAACAATGTATGAGTTGAAGAGTTACTCTCATTAGAAGGTGGGCACGGGTGATCAATCCGCTCTTCCTCCTTTTGTTCTTCGCTCTCCTCATCTTTTTCATCCAATGAGCTCACAGTTTCAGTAATTTCTTCTTCCGTAAACTCCTGCAAAATATTAGTCTCTTCTTGGACAGCGGAGACTTTCTCAATAAGTGCATTAATATAGGAATTATATTCATAATTATCATAGCAATATTTTAGGATAGCTAAATTTTCAGGCCTATAAACATCATCATCAAAAGCTTCATACTTTTCAAACAAAGATTCAATTTCATAAGCACCCTTAAAAGCAACAAATTCTTCTATTTGTTCCACATCATAGTAATCATATATACCATTAGCATAAGAAGCTAAGGTTTCATTATCATTAAATTTGCATGAAAAGGGAAGGTGTGGAGCCTTCATCCTAGAGCAACAAGTATAATCATAACTCAAGCATACTTGCCGAGCATACACTTCAATATATAAATTTGATCCCATAATAGTTTCCCTTTTTGTGTCAAGCGATAATCCCTAAATTATTCTCTTTGATCCAACGTTACTCCCATTACCAAATTGAATGGGGTTTTCTCTGGATTATCAAAGTAGTACATAATTTCTGTCACATAACGAGCATCGAGGGTTTTAGGAGGTTCCCCATCTCCATGAGCAGCAAGTACACCTAATTTTTTTGGTATTTTGTGTTCCATATCCATAACTAAAGATAAAGAACAACTAAGAACAGCAAATAAAAATTACTTAGTGATAAAGCAAACAAGCACACACGAGAATATTCACCCCACGCTATTGCTCCCCGGCAACGGCGCCAGAAAAAGGTCTTGATAACCCACAAGTATAGGGGATCAATTGTAGCCTCTTTCGATAAGTAAGAGTGTCAAACCCAACGAGGAGCTAAAGGTAGAACAAATATTTACTCAAGTTCTATCGACCACCGATACAACTCTACGCACACTTGACGTTCGCTTTACCGGAAACAAGTATGAAACTAGAAGTACTTTGTAGGTGTTTTTGGATAGGTTGCAAGGTAATAAAGAGCGCGTAAATAAAAGCTAGGGGCTGCTTAGATAAAGACACAAATAAATTAGTTTTAGTAAAGAGCTTTTTGTTACGAGAAAGTTATTTGTCCTTAGGCAATCGATAACTAGACCGGTAATCATTATTGCAATTTTATTTGAGGGAGAGGCATAAGCTAACATACTTTCTCTACTTGGATCATATGCACTTATGATTGGAATTCTAGCAAGCATCCACAACTACTAAAGATTCATTAAGGTAAAACCCAACCATAGCATTAAAGTATCAAGTCCCTTTATCCCATAATGCAAACAACCTACTTACTCGGTATGTGCTTCATCACTCCACGCCCCCACCATAAGCAAATCATGAACATATTGCAAACCCTACAGCGGGGATCCCTCACGCTTGCGCAACACGGAGAGCACCATAGGACAACACCAATAATAAAACATGCAACTCAAGCCAATCATGATCATCAATTAGCCCATAGGACAAAACGGATCTACTCAAACATCATAGGATAGCCATACATCATTGGGAAATAATATATAGCGTTGAGCACCATGTTTAAGTAGAGATTACAGCGGGTAAGAGATAGGTTACACCACTGCATAGAGGGGGGAAGAGTTGGTGATGATGGCGGTGAAGTTGTTGGTGAAGATTGCGGTGATGATGATGGCCACGGCAGCGTTCGGCGCCCTTTGGAAGAGAAGGGAGAGGGGCCCTTCGTCTTTTCTTCCTTGACCTCCTCCTAGATGGGAGAAGGGTTTCCCTCTGGTCCTTGGCCTCCATGGCGTGGGAGGCGAGAGCCCTCCGAGATTGGATCTGTCTCTCTCTCTCTCTGTTTACGCGTTACTTACATTTGCCCTTTCACCGTTTCGTGTATCTATGGAGATCCGTAACTCCGATTGGATCGAAACCTTCGCCGTGATTTTTTACCAAAAATTAGCTTTCTTGCGGACGAAGAAGGGCATCAACCACCTTATGGGTGGCCCACGAGTGTCAGGGGCGCGCCCCCTACCTCGTGGCCACCTCGGGCACCGTCTCGTGTTGATTCTTCTTCCGGAATTTTCCAATTATCCAAAAATAAGCTCCGTCCGTTTTTATCCCGTTTGGATTCTGTTTGATATGGATATTCTGCGAAACATAAAACATGCAACAGACAGGAACTGGCACTAGGCACTGGATCAGTATGTTAGTCCCAAAAATAGTATAAAAAGTTGCCAAAAAGTATATGAAAGTTGTATAATATTGGCATGGAACAATCAAAAATTATAGATACGACGGAGACGTATCAGGGAGCACTACAACATTTCTGATAAGTATATGTGAATGACATATTGTTGATCGGAAATAATGTAGAATTTTCTGGAAAGCATAAAGGAGTATTTGAAAGGAGTTTTTCAAAGAAAGACCTCGGTGAAGCTGCTTACATATTGAGCATCAAGATCTATAGAGATAGATCAAGACGCTTGATAAGTTTTTTCATGAGTACATACCTTGACGAGATTTTGAAGTAGTTCAAAATGGAACAGTCAAAGAAAGAGTTCTTGCCTGTGTTGCAAGGTGTGAAATTGAGTAAGACTCAAAGCCCGACCATGACAGAAGATAGAAAGAGAATGCCTCAGCCATTGGTTCTATATAAAGTATGCCATGCTGTGTACCAGATCTATTGTATACCCTACACTGAGTTTGGCAAGGAAGTACAATAGTGATCTAGGAGTAGATCACTGGACAGTGGTCAAAATTATCCTTAGTGAAATAAGGATATGTTTCTCGATTATGGAGGTGACAAAAGGTTCATCGTAAAGGGTTACGTCGATGCAAGTTTTGACACTGATCCAGATGACTCTAAGTCTCAATCTGGATACATATTGAAAGTGGGAGCAATTAGCTAGAGTAGCTCCGTGCAGAGCATTGTTGACATAGAAATTTGTAAAATACATACGGATCTGAATATGGCAGACCCGTTGACTAAACTTCTCTCACAAGCAAAACATGATCACACCTTAGTACCCTTTGGGTGTTAATCACATGGCGATGTGAACTAAGATTACTGACTCTAGTAAACCCTTTGAGTGTTGGTCACATGGCGATGTGAACTATGGGTGTTAATCACATGGTGATGTCAACTATTGGTGTTAGATCACATGGCGATGTGAACTAGATTACTGACTCTAGTGCAAGTGGGAGACTGAAGGAAATATGCCCTAGAGTCAATGATAAAGTTGTTATTTATATTTCCTTATATCATGATAAATGTTTATTATTCATGCTAGAATTGTATTAACTGGAAACTTAGTACATGTGTGAATACATAGACAAACAGAGTGTCACTAGTATGCCTCTACTTGACTATCTCGTTGAATCAAAGATGGTTAAGTTTCCTAGCCATAGACATGAGTTGTCATTTGATTAATGGGATCACATCATTAGAGAATGATGTGATTGACTTGACCCATTCCGTTAGCTTAGCATTTGATCTTTTAGTATATTGCTATTGCTTTCTTCATGACTTATACATGTTCCTATGACTATGAGATTATGCAACTCCCGAATACCGGAGGAACACGTTGTGTGCTACCAAACATCACAACGTAACTGGGTGATTATAAAGGTGCTCTACAGGTGTCTCCAATGGTACTTGTTGATTTGGCATAGATCGAGATTAGGATTTGTCACTCCGATTGTCGGAGAGGTATCTCTGGGCCCTCTCGGTAATGCACATCACTATAAGCCTTGCAAGCAATGCAACTAATGAATTAGTTGCGGGATGATGTATTACAGAACGAGTAAAGAGACTTGCTGGTAACGAGATTGAACTAGGTATTGAGATACCGACGATCGAATCTTGGGCAAGTAACATACCGATGACGAAGGGAACAACGTATGTTGTTATGCAGTTTGACTGATAAAGATCTTCGTAGAATATGTAGGAGCCAATATAAGCATCCAGGTTCCGCTATTGGTTATTGACCGGAGACGAGTCTCGGTCATGTCTACATAGTTCTCGAACCCGTAGGGTCCGCATTCATTATAGTACTGAAGATGCTCGTAGGCTGGTCGATGGAAAGGATGGCTTTTATTCAAAGAGATGGAGATCCTGGTTTAGCAGCGGTTGCCCGTCCTTTGGTTTATGTCGAGCTTTTCGAACGTTCAGTGACGATCGGTATTATGAGTTTATGTGTTTTGATGTACCGAAGATAGTTCGGAGTCCTGGATGTGATCACGGACATGAAGAGGAGTCTCGAAATGGTCGATACGTAAAGATTGATATATTGGACGGCTATATTCGGACACCGAAAGTGTTCCGGGTGATTTTGGAGAAAACCGGAGTGCCGGAGGGGTTGCCGGAACCCCCCGGGGAAGTATTGGGCCTTAGTGGCCCTGAGGGGAGAGACTGGAGGAAATATGCCCTAGAGGCAATAATAAAGTTATTATTTATTTCCTTATATCATGATAAATGTTTATTATTCATGCTAGAATTGTATTAACCGGAAACATAATACTTGTGTGAATACATAGACAAACAGAGTGTCACTAGTATGCCTCTACTTGACTAGCTCGTTGATCAAAGATGGTTATGTTTCCTAGGCATTGACATGAGTTGTCATTTGATTAACGGGATCACATCATTAGGAGAATGATGTGATTGACTTGACCCATTCTGTTAGCTTATCTCTCGACCGTTTAGTATGACTATGAGATTATGCAACTCCCGTTTACCGGAGGAACACTTGTGTGTTGCCAAACGTCACAACGTAATTGGGTGATTATAAAGGTGCTCTACAGGTGTCTCCGAAGGTACTTTTTGGGTTGGCGTATTTCGAGATTAGGATTTGTCACTCCGATTGTCGGAGAGGTATCTCTGGGCCCACTCGGTAATGCACATCACTTAAGCCTTGCAAGCATTGCAACTAATGAGTTAGTTGCGAGACGATGTATTACAGAACGAGTAAAGAGACTTGCTAGTAATGAGATTGAACTAGGTATTGAGATACCGACGATCGAATCTCGGGCAAGTAACATACCGATGACAAAGGGAACAACGTATGTTGTTATGCGGTCTAACCAATAAAGATCTTCGTAGAATATGTGAGAACCAATATGAGCATCCAGGTTCCGCTATTGGTTATTGACCGGAGACGTGTCTCGGTCATGTATACATAGTTCTCGAACCCGTAGGGTCCGCACGCTTAAAGTTTCGATGACAATTATATTATGAGTTTATATGTTTTGATGTACCGAAGGTAGTTCGGAGTCCCGGATGTGATCACGGACATGACGAGGAGTCTCGAAATGGTCGAGGCATGAAGATTGATATATTGGACGACTATATTCGGACACCGGAATGGTTGTGGGGGTTATCGGATATATAACGGAGTACCGGGGGTTACCGGAAGCCCCCGGGGGTTTAATGGGCCTACATGGGCCTTAGTGGAGAAGAGGAGGCGCGGCCAGGGCAGGCCGTGCGCCCCCTCCCCCTCTAGTCCGAATTGGACAAGGAGGGGGGGGGGGCGTGCTACCTCTTGAGCACTTCATTGGATTTCCCCGAAGAGCAGAGGATGATGCAGCAAAGTAGTGTAAGTATTTCCCTCAGTTTTTGAGAACCAAGGTATCAATCCAGTAGGAGGCCACGCACAAGTCCCTCGTACCTGCACAAAACAATAGCTCCTCGCAACCAACGTGATTAGGGGTTGTCAATCCCTTCACGGTCACTTATGAGAGTGAGATCTGATAGAGATGATAAATAATATTTTTAGTATTTTTGATATAGAGATGCAAAGTAAAAAGTAAAAGGCAAAGTAAAAAACAAAGCAAGTATTAAAGTGATGGAGATTGATATGACGAGAATAGACCCGGGGGCCATAGGTTTCACTAGTGGCTTCTCTCAAGAGCATAAGTATTCTACGGTGGGTGAACAAATTACTATTGAGCAATTGACAGAATTGACCATAGTTATGAGTATATCTAGGTATGATCATGTATATAGGCATCACGTCCGAGACAAGTAACCGAAACAATTCTGCATCTACTACTATTACTCCACTCATCGACCGCTATCCAGCATGCATCTAGAGTATTAAGTTAAAAACAGAGTAACGCCTTAAGCAAGATGACATGATGTAGAGGAATAAATTCATGCAATATGATAAATACCCCATCTTGTTATTCTCGATGGCAACAATATAATACGTGCCTTGCAACCCTTTCTGTCACTCGGTAAGGACACCGCAAGATTGAACCCAAAGCTAAGCACTTCTCCCATTGCAAGAACTACCAATCTAGTTGGCCAAACCAAACGGATAATTCGAAGAGACTTGCAAAGATAACCAATCATACATAAAAGAATTCAGAGAAGATTCAAATATTATTCATAGATAATCTGGATAATAAACCCACAATTCATCGGTCTCAACAAACACACCGCAAAAAGAAGATTACGTCGAATAGATCTCCACGAGAGAAGGGGAGAACATTGTATTGAGATCCAAAAAGAGAGAAGAAGCCATCTAGCTACTAGCTATGGACCCGAAGGTCTGAAGTAAACTACTCACACTTCATCGGAGGGGCTATGGTGATGATGTAGAAGCCCTCCATGGTGGATGCCCCCCCGTGGAGCTCCTAACAGGCCCCAAGATGGGATCTCGTGGATACAGGAAGTTGCGGCGGTGGAATTAGGTTTTTGGCTCCTGTTCTGATTGTTTGGGGGTATGTAGGTATATATAGGAGGAAGGAGTACGTCGGTGGAGCAACAGGGGGCCCACGAGGCAGGGGGCGCGCCCTAGGGGGGGTGCCCCCCACCCTCGTGACCGCCTCTTTTGTTCCTTGGCGTGGGTCCAAATCTCTGGATCACGCTCGGTGAGAAAATCACGTTCCGAAGGTTTCATTCCGTTTGGACTCGTTTGATATTCTGCTTTCTTGAAACACTGAAATAGGCAAAAACAACAATTCTGGCTGGGCCTCCGGTTAATAGGTTAGTCCCAAAATAATATAAAAGTGGAAAATAAAGCCCAATATAGTCCAAAACATTAGATAAAGTAGCATGGAGCAATCAAAATTATAGATACGTTGGAGACGATCGCATCCCAAGCTTAATTCCTGCTCGTCCTCGAGTAGGTAAATGATAAAAGAGAATTTTGATGCGGAGTGATACTTTGGCATAATTTCAATGTAAATCTTCTTAATCGTGGTATGAATATTCAGATCCGAAAGATTCAAGACAAAAGTTCATATTGACATAAAAATAATAATACTTCAAGCATACTAACTAAGCAATTATGTCTTCTCAATATAACATGGCCAAAGAAAGTTATCCCTACAAAATCATATAGTCTGGCTATGCTCCATCTTCCCCACACAAAATATTTAAATGATGCACAACCCCGATGACAAGCCAAGCAATTGTTTCATACTTTCACATTTTCAAAACTTTTTCAATCTTCACGCAATACATGAGCGTGAGCCATGGATATAGCACTATATGTGGAATAGGATGGTGGTTGTGGAGAAGACAAAAAGGGAGAAGATAGTCTCACATCAACTAGGCGTATCAACGGGCTATGGAGATGCCCATCAATAGATATCAATGTGAGTGAGTAGGGATTGCCATGCAACGGATGCACTAGAGCTATAAGTATATGAAAGCTCAACAAAAGAAACTAAGTGGGTGTGCATCCAACTCGCTTGCTCACGAAGACCTAGGGCATTTGAGGAAGCCCATCGTTGGAATATACAAGCCAAGTTCTATAATGAAAAATTCCCACTAGTATATGAAAGTGACAAAATGAGAGACTCTCTATCATGAAGATCATGGTGCTACTTTGAAGCACAAGTGTGGTAAAAGGATAGTAGCATTGTCCCTACTCTCTTTTTCTCTCATTTTTTTTATTTGGGCCTTTTCTCTTTTTTTTATGGCCTCTTTTTTTCATTTTTCTTTTTATTTTATTTTATTTTTCGTCCGGAGTCTCGTCCCGACTTGTGGGGGAATCATAGTCTCCATCATCCTTTCCTCACTTGGGACAATGCTCTAATAATGATGATCATCACACTTTTATTTGTCTTACAACTCAACAATTACAACTCGATTCTTACAACAAAGTATGACTCTATATGAATGCCTCTGGCGGTATACCGGGATATGCAATGAAACAAGAGTGACATGTATGAAAGAATTATGAAAGGTGGCTTTTCCACAAATACGATGTCAACTACATGATCATGCTAGCAATATGACAATGATGGAGCGTGTCATAATAAACGGAATGGTGGAAAGTTGCATGGCAATATATCTCGGAATGGCTATGGAAATGCCATGATAGGTAGGTATGGTGGCTGTTTTGAGGAAGATATATGGTGGGTGTATGATACCGGCGAAAAGTGCGCGGTATTAGAGAGGCTAGCAATGGTGGAAGGATGGGAAAAAGTGCGTATAATCCATGGACTCAACATTAGTCATAAAGAACTCATATACTTATTGCAAAAATCTAGAAGTTATCAAAGCAAAGTATTACGCACATGCTCCTAGGGGGATAGATTGGTAGGAAAATACCATCGCTCGTCCCCGACCGCCACTCATAAGGAAGACAATCAATAAATAAATCATGCTCCGAGTTCATCACATAACGGTTCACCATACGTGCATGCTACGGGAATCACAAACTTCAACACAAGTATTCTTTAAATTCACAACTACTCAACTATCATGACTCTAATATCACCATCTTCATATCTCAAAACAATTATCAAGCATCTAACTTTTCTTAGTATTCAACGCACTCAAAAGAAAGTTTCACATATCTTGAATACCAAGTATATTAACATTAAGAAAATTACCATGCTATTAATGACTCTCAAAATAATCAAAGTGAAGCATGAGAGATCAATAGTTTCTTCAAAACAAATCCACCACCGTGCTCTAAAATATCTAAGTGAAGCGCTAGAGCAAAAATTATCACGATCAAAAGATATAAGTGAAGCACTATGAGCAAAACTATCAAGCTCAAAAGATATAAGTGAAGCACATAGAGTATTCTATCAAATTCCAATTCATGTATAGCTCTCTCAAAAGGTGTGTACAGCAAGGATTATTGTGGTAAACTAACAAGCAAAGACGCAAATAATACAAGACGCTCCAAGCAAAACACATCATGTGGTGAATAAAAATATAGCTCCAAGTAAATTACCGATGGAAGTAGATGAAAGAGGGGATGCCTTCCGGGGCATCCCCAAGCTTTGACTTTTTGGTGTCCTTGGATTATCTTGGGGGTGCCATGGGCATCTCCAAGCTTAGGCTCTTGCCACTCCTTTTTCCATAATCCATCAAAAGAATTTACCCAAAACTTGAAAACTTCACAACACAAAACTCAATAGAAATCTCGTGAGCTCCGTTAGAGAAAGAAAACAAAAGACTACTTTAAGGTACTGTAATGAATTCTTTATTTATATTTGTGTTAAACCTACTTTATTCCAACTTCTCTATGGATTATAAACTATTTTACTAGCCGTAGATTCATCAAAATAAGCAAACAACACACGAAAAACAGAATCTGTCAAAAGCAGAACAGTCTGTAGTAATCTGTAACTAACGCAAACTTCTGGAACTCCAAAAAATCTACCAAAATTATACGACCTGGACAATTTGTTTATTGATCATCAGCAATTGGAATCAGTATTTTATCACGTTCTGGTAATTGTTAATAATTCGGGCACTAAGCGCAAAGTTTCTGGAAATTACAGCAAGATCAAATAACTATCATCCAAGAAGATCCAATAGGTCTAGCTTGGCACAAACACTAATTAAAACATAAAACCACATCTAAAAAGAGGCTAGATGGATTATTTATTCCTAAACAGAACCAAAAACAAAAAAAAACTAAAAATAAAATTGGGTTGCCTCCCAACAAGCGCTATCATTTAACGCCCCTAGCTAGGCATAAAAGCAAGGATAGATCTAGGTATTGCCATCTTTGGTAGGCAATCCATAAGTGGCTCTCATGATAGATTCATATGGTAATTTTATTTTCTTTCTTGGAAAGTGTTCCATGCCTTTCTTTAATGGAAATTGGAATCTAATATTCCCTTCCTTCATATCAATAATTGCACCAATCGTTCTAAGGAAAGGTCTACCGAGAATAATAGGACATGAAGGATTGCAATCTATATCAAGAACGATAAAATCTACGGGCACATAATTCCTATTTGAAACAATAACAACATCATTAATTCTTCCCATAGGTTTTTTAATAGTGGAATTCGCAAGATGCAAATTTAGAGATCAATCATCAAAGTCATGGAAATCTAGCAAATCACACAAAGTTTTGGGAATAGTGGAGACACTAGCACCCAAATCACATAAGGCATGAAACTCATAAATTTTAATTTTAATTTTAGTAGTAGGTTCCCACTCATCATAGAGTTTTCTAGGGATAGAAACTTTCAACTCAAGTTTTTCTTCATAAGATTGCATCAAGGCATCAACAATGTATTCGGTAAAGGCCTTATTTTGACTATAAGCATGAGGAGAATTTAGCACGGATTGTAACAAGGAAATACAATCAATTAAAGAGCAATTTTCATAATTAAATTACTTGAGATCCAATATAGTGGGTTTAGCAACATCTAGGTTTTTATTTCTTTCAATCCCACATTTATCAATTTCATCGTCAAGATCTAAAAACTCCGAATTCTTAGAACGCCTTCTAGGTAAAGGAAGATCATATTCAGTTTCATCAAGATTCATATTGCAAAACAAAGATTTCATGGGGGACACATCAATAACGTTTAGATATTCATCTTGATTTTCATAGGAATTGGTAGAACACGCTTTAATAAAGGCATCTTTGGAAGCACGCATCCTAGCGGTTCTTTCTTTGCACTCATCAATGGAAATTCTCATAGCTTTGAGAGACTCATTGATATCATGCTTAGGAGGAATAGATCTAAGCTTTAAAGAATCAACCTCAAGAGAAATTCTATCAACGTTCCTAGCCAAATCATCAACTTTAAGCAATTTCTCTTCAAGCAAAGCATTAAAATTCTTTTGTGAATTCATAAAATCTTTAACACTACTCTCAAATTCAGAGGGCATCTTATTAAAATTTCCATAAGAGTTGTTGTAGGAATTTCCATAATTATTAGAGGAATTACTAGGATAAGGCCTAGGATTAAAATTCCCTCTATACGTGTTGTTACCAAAATTATTCCTACGAACAAAATTCACATCCATAGATTCATTATTATTCTCAATCAAAGTAGACAAAGGCATATCATTAGGATCAGAAGAAACACTCTTAGTAGCAAACAATTTCATAAGTTCATCCATCTTTCCACTCAAAACATTAATTTCTTCTATCGCATGCACTTTTTTATTAGTAGATCTTTCAGTGTGCCATTGAGAATAATTAACCATAATATTATCTAGAAGTTTAGTAGCATCTCCTAGAGTGATTTCCATAAAAGTGCCTCCCGCGGCCGAATCTAAAAGATTTCTAGAAGCAAAATTCAATCCGGCATAAAAGTTTTGTATAATCATCCACAAGTTCAAACCATGAGTAGGACAATTACGTATCATTAATTTCATTCTCTCCCAAGCTTGTGCAACATGTTCATGATCAAGTTGCTTAAAATTCATAATATCGTTCCTAAGAGAGATAATCTTAGCGGGAGGAAAATACTTAGAGATAAAAGCATCTTTGCACTTGTTCCAAGAATCAATACTATTTTTAGGCAAAGATGAAAACCACGCTTTAGCACGATCTCTAAGCGAAAAAGGAAATAGCTTCAATTTAACGACATCATTATCGACATCTTTTTTCTTTTGCATATCACATAAATCGACGAAGCTATTCAGATGAGTAGCGGCATCTTCACTAGGAAGGCCGGCGAGTTGATCTTTCATAACAAGATTCAACAAAGTAGTATTGATTTCACAAGATTCAGTATTGGCAAGAGGAGCAATCGGAGTGCTAAGGAAATCATTATTATTGGTATTGGTGAAGTCACACAATTTGGTAGTATCTTGAGCCATCGCGACAAACAAGCAATCCAACACACGAGCAAACAAGCGGACGAGGAAAAGGCAACGGGAAAAAGAGGAGGAGATTGGGAAAGAGAGGGCGAATAAAACGGCAAGGGTGAAGTGGGGGAGAGGAAAATGAGAGGCAAATGGCAAATAATGTAATGCGGGAGATAGGGATTGTGATGGGTACTTGGTATGGTGCTTGACTTGCTCTTGCGTGAGCCTCCCCGGCAACGGCGCCATAAATTCTTCTTGCTACCTGTTGAGCACTGCGTTGGATTTCCACGAAGAGGAGAGGATGATGCAGCAAAGTAGCGTAAGTATTTCCCTCAGTTTTTGAGAACCAAGGTATCAATCCAGTAGGAGGCCACGCACAAGTCCCTCGTACCTGCACAAAACAATAGCTCCTCGCAACCAACGCGATTAGGGGTTGTCAATCCCTTCACGGTCACTTACGAGAGTGAGATCTGAGAGAGATGATAAATAATATTTTTGGTATTTTTGATATAGAGATGCAAAGTAAAAAGTAAAAGGCACAGTAAAAACAAAGCAAGTATTAAAGTGATGGAGATTGATATGACGAGAATAGACCCGGGGGCCATAGGTTTCACTAGTGGCTTCTCTCAAGAGCATAAGTATTCTACGGTGGGTGAACAAATTACTATTGAGCAATTGACAGAACTGAGCATAGTTATGAGTATATCTAGGTATGATCATGTATATAGGCATCACGTCCGAGACAAGTAGACCGAAACGATTCTGCATCTACTACTATTACTCCACTCATCGACCGCTATCCAAAGATGCATCTAGAGTATTAAGTTAAAAACAGAGTAACGCCTTAAGCAAGATGACATGATGTAGAGGAATAAATTCATGCAATATGATAAATACCCCATCTTGTTATCCTCGATGGCAACAATACAATACGTGCCTTGCAACCCTTTCTGCCACTGGGTAAGGACACCGCAAGATTGAACCCAAAGCTAAGCACTTCTCCCATTGCAAGAACTACCAATCTAGTTGGCCAAACCAAACGGATAATTCGAAAAGACTTGCAAAGATAACCAATCATACATAAAAGAATTCAGAGAAGATTCAAATATTATTCATAGATAATCTGGATAATAAACCCACAATTCATCGGTCTCAACAAACACACCGCAAAAAGAAGATTACATCGAATAGATCTCCACGAGAGAGGGGGAGAACATTGTATTGAGATCCAAAAAGAGAGAAGAAGCCATTTAGCTACTAGCTATGGACCCGAAGGTCTGAAGTAAACTACTCACACTTCATCGGAGGGGCTATGGTGATGATGTAGAAGCCCTCCGTGGTGGATGCCCCTTCAAGGAGCTCCTAACATGCCCCAAGATGGGATCTCGTGGATACAGGAAGTTGCGGCGGTGGAATTAGGTTTTGGCTCCTGTTCGATCGCTTGGGGTGCGTGAGTATATATAGGAGGAAGGAGTACGTCGGTGGAGCAACAGGGGCCCACGAGGCAGGGCGCGCCCCACCCTCGTGACCACCTCTTTGTTCCTTGGCGAGGGTCCAAGTCTCTGGATCACGCTCGTGAGAAAATCATGTGCCCGAAGGTTTCATTCCGTTTGGACTCCGTTTGATATTTCGTTTCTTCGAAACACTGAAATAGGCAAAAAACAACAATCCTGGGCTGGGCCTCCGGTTAATAGGTTAGTCCCAAAAATAATATAAAAGTATAAAATAAAGCCCAATATAGTCCAAAACAGTAGATAAAGTAACATGGAGCAATCAAAAATTATAGATACGTTGGAGACGTATCAGGGCGGCGCCCCCTTTCCTTCTCCTCCTCCTCCTCCTCCCCCTTCTCCTAATCCAACAAGGAAGGGAGGGAGTCCTACTCCCGGTGGGAGTAGGACTCCTCCTGGCGCGCCTCCTCCTGGCCGGCCGCCCTCCCCCTTGCTCCTTTATATACGAGGGCAGGGGGCACCCCATAGACACAACAATTGATCATTGATCTTTTAGCCGTGTGCGGTGCCCCCCTCCACCATAGTCCACCTCGATAATATCGTAGCGGTGCTTAAGCGAAGCCCTGCATCGGTAGAACATCATCATCGTCACCACGCCGTCGTGCTGACGAAACTCTCCCTCAACACTCGGCTGGATTGGAGTTCGAGGGACGTCATCGGGCTGAACGTGTGCTGAACTCGGAGGTGCCGTACGTTCATACTTGATCGGTCGGATCGTGAAGACGTACGACTACATCAAACGCGTTGTGCTAACGCGTCCGCTTTCGGTCTACGAGGGTACGTGGACACACTCTCCCCTCTCGTTGCTATGCATCACCATGATCTTGCGTGTGCGTAGGAAAATTTTGAAATTACTACGTTCCCCAACACTGGCATCCGAGCTTGGTTTTATGCGTAGATGTTATATGCACGAGTAGAACACAAGTGAGTTGTGGGCGATACAAGTAATACTGTCATACTTTGGTTCGGCGGTATTGTTGGGTGAAGCGGCCCGGACCGACATTACGCGTACGCTTACGCAAGACTGGTTCTACCGACGTGCTTTGCACACAGGTGGCTGGCGGGTGTCAGTTTCTCCAACTTTAGTTGAACCGAGTGTGGCTACGCCCGGTCCTTGAGAAGGTTAAAACAGCACTAACTTGAGAAACTATCGTTGTGGTTTTGATGCGTAGGTAAGAACGGTTCTTGCTCAGCCCGTAGCAGCCACGTAAAATTTGCAACAACAAAGTAGAGGACGTCTAACTTGTTTTTGCAGGGCATGTTGTGATGTGATATGGTCTAGGCATGATGCTAAATTTTATTGTATGAGATGATCATGTTTTGTAACCGAAGTTATCGGCAATCGGCGAGAGCCGATGGTTGTCGCTTATTGTATGCAATGCAATCGCCTGTAATGCTTTACTTATCACTAAGCGGTAGCGATAGTCGTAGATGCATAAGATTGGCGAGACGACAACGATGCTACGACGGAGATCAAGATGTCGCACCGGTGACGATGGTGATCATGACGGTGCTTCGGAGATGGAGATCACAAGCACAAGATGATGATGGCCATATCATATCACTTATATTGATTGCATGTGATGTTTATCTTTTATGCATCTTATCTTGCTTTGATTGATGGTAGCATTATAAGATGATCTCTCACTAAATTATCAATGTATAAGTGTTCTCCCTGAGTATGCACCGTTGCGAAAGTTCTTCGTGCTGAGACACCATATGATGATCGGGTGTGATAGGCTCTACGTTCAAATACAACGGGTGCAAAACAGTTGCACACGCGGAATACTCAGGTTAAACTTGACGAGCCTAGCATATAACAGATATGGCCTCGGAACATGGAGACCGGAAGGTCGAGCGTGAATCATATAGTAGATATGATCAACATAGTGATGTCCACCATTGAAACTACTCCATCTCACGTGATGATCGGACATGGTTTAGTTGATTTGGATCACGTGATCACTTAGAGGATTAGTGGGATGTCTATCTAAGTGGGAGTTCTTAAGTAATATGATTAATTGAACTTAAATCTATCATGAACTTACTACCTGATAGTATTTTGCTTGTCTATGTTGATTGTAGATAGATGGCCCATGCTGTTGTTCCGTTGAATTTTAATGCATTCCTTGAGAAAGCAAAGTTGAAAGATGATGGTAGCAATTACACGGACTGGGTCCGTAACTTGAGGATTATCCTCATTGCTGCACAGAAGAATTACGTCCTGGAACCACCGCTAGGTGCCAGACCTGCTGCAGGAGCAACACCAGATGTTATGAGCGTCTGGCAGAGCAAAGCTGATGACTACTCAATAGTTCAGTGTGCCATGCTTTACAGCTTAGAACCGGTACTTCAGCGACATTTTGAACGTCATGGAGCATATGAGATGTTCCAGGAATTGAAGTTAATATTTCAAGCAAATGCCCGGATTGGGAGATATGAAGTCTCCAATAAGTTCTACAGCTGCAAGATGGAAGAGAATAGTTCTGTCAGTGAGCATATACTCAAAATGTCTGGGTATAACAATCACTTGATTCAATTGGGAGTTAATCTTCCAGATGATAGCGTCATTGACAGAATTCTTCAATCACTGCCACCAAGCTACAAGAGCTTCATGATGAACTATAACATGCAAGGGATGGATAAGACGATTCCCGAGCTCTTCGCAATGCTAAAGGCCGCGGAGGTAGAAATCAAGAAGGAGCATCAAGTGTTGATGGTCAATAAGACCACCAGTTTCAAGAAGAAGGGCAAAGGGAAGAAGAAGAAGGGGAACTTCAAGAAGAACAGCAAACAAGTTGCTGCTCAGGAGAAGAAACCCAAGTCTGGACCTAAGCCTGAGACTGAGTGCTTCTACTGCAAATAGACTGGTCTCTGGAAGCGGAACTGCCCCAAGTATTTGGCGGATAAGAAGGATGGCAAGGTGAACAAAGGTATATGTGATATACATGTTATTGATGTGTACCTTACTAATGCTCGCAGTAGCACCTGGGTATTTGATATTGGTTCTGTTGCTAATATTTGCAACTCGAAACAGGGACTACGGATTAAGCGAAGATTGGCTAAGGACGAGGTGACGATGCGCGTGGGAAATGGTTCCAAAGTCGATGTGATCGCGGTCGGCATGCTACCTCTACATCTACCTTCGGGATTAGTTTTAGACCTGAATAATTGTTATTTGGTGCCAGCGTTGAGCATGAACATTATATCTGTATCTTGTTTGATGTGAGACGGTTATTCATTTAAATCAGAGAATAATGGTTGTTCTATTTATATGAGTAATATCTTTTATGGTCATGCACCCTTAAAGACTGGTCTATTTTTGTAGAATCTCGATAGTAGTGATACACATATTCATAATATTGAAACCAAAAGATGCATAGTTGATAATGATAGTGCAACTTATTTGTGGCACTGCCGTTTAGGTCATATCAGTGTAAAGCGCATGAAGAAACTCCATACTGATGGACTTTTGGAACCACTTGATTATGAATCACTTGGTACTTGCGAACCTTGCCTCATGGGTAAGATGACTAAAACGCCGTTCTCCGGAACTATGGAGCGAGCAACAGATTTGTTGGAAATCATACATACAGATGTATGTGGTCCAATGAATGTTGAGGCTCGCGACGGGTATCGTTATTTTCTCACCTTCACAGATGATTTAAGCAGATATGGGTATATCTACTTAATGAAACATAAGTCTGAAACATTTGAAAAGTTCAAAGAATTTCAGAGTGAAGTTGAAAATCATCGTAACAAGAAAATAAAGTTTCTATGATCTGATCGTGGAGGAGAATATTTGAGTTACGAGTTTGGTCTTCATTTGAAACAATGCGGAATAGTTTCGCAACTCACGCCACCCGGAACACCACAGTGTAATGGTGTGTCCAAACGTCGTAATCATACTTTACTAGATATGGTGCGATCTATGATGTCTCTTACTGATTTACCGCTCTCATTTTGGGGTTATGCTCTAGAGACGGCTGCATTGACGTTAAATAGGCACCATCGAAATCCGTTGAGACGACGCCTTATGAACTGTGGTTTGGCAAGAAACCAAAGTTGTCATTTCTTAAAGTTTGGGGGTGCGATGCTTATGTGAAAAAAGCTTCAACCTGATAAGCTCGAACCCAAATCGGAAAAATGTGTCTTCATAGGATACCCAAAAGAGACTGTTGGGTACACCTTCTATCATAGATCCGAAGGCAAGACTTTTGTTGCTAAATTTGGAATCTTTCTAGAGAAGGAGTTTCTCTTGAAAGAAGTGAGTGGGAGGAAAGTAGAACTTGATGAGGTAATTGTACCTTCTCCCGTATTGCAAAGTAGTTCATCACAGAAACCGGTTCCTGTGACACCTACACCAATTAGTGGGGAAGTTAATGATGATGATCATGAAACTTCAGATCAAGTTGTTACTGAACCTCGTAGGTCAACCATAGTAAGATCCGCACCAGAGTGGTACGGTAATCTTGTTCTGGAAGTTATGTTACTAGACCATGATGAACCTACGAACTATGAAGAAGCGATGGTGAGCCCAGATTCCGCAAAATGGCTTGAGGCCATGAAATCTGAGATGGGATCCATGTATGAGAACAAAGTGTGGATTTTGGTTGACTTGCCCGATGATCGGCAAGCCATTGAGAATAAATGGATCTTCAAGAAGAAGACCGACACTGACGGTAATGTTACTGTCTATAAAGCTCGACTTGTTGCAAAAGGTTTTCGGCAAGTTCAAGGGGTTGACTACGATGAGACTTTCTCACCTGTAGCGATGCTTTAGTCTGTCTGAATCATGTTAGCAATTGCCGCATTTTATGATTATGAAATTTGGCAAATGGATGTAAAAACTGCATTCCTGAATGGATTTCTGGAAGAAGAGTTGTATGTGATGCAACCGGAAGGTTTTGTCGATCCAAAAGGAGCTAACAAAGTGTGCAAGCTCCAGCGATCCATTTATGGACTAGTGCAAGCCTCTCGGAGTTGGAATAAACGCTTTGATAGTGTGATCAAAGCATTTGGTTTTATATGAGACTTTTGGAGAAGCTTTGATTTACAAGAAAGTGAGTGGGAGCTCAGTAGCATTTCGATATTCTATGTGGATGACATATTGCTGATTGGAAATGATATAGAATTTCTGGATAGCATAAAGGGATACTTGAATAAGAGTTTTTCAATGAAGGACCTCGGTGAAGCTGCTTATATATTGGGCATCAAGATCTATAGAGATAGATCAAGACGCTTAATTAGACTTTCACAAAGCACATACCTTGACAAAGTTTTGAAGAAGTTCAAAATGGATCAAGCAAAGAAAGGGTTCTTGCCTGTGTTACAAGGTGTGAAGTTGAGTAAGACTCAATGCCCGACCACTGCAGAAGATAGAGAGAAGATGAAAGATGTTCCCTATGCTTCAGCCATAGGCTATATCATGTATGCAATGCTGTGTACCAGATCTGATGTGTGCCTTGCTATAAGTTTAGCAGGGAGGTACCAAAGTAATCCAGGAGTGGATCACTGGACAGCAGTCAAGAACATCCTAAAATACCTGAAAAGGACTAAGGATATGTTTCTCGTTTATGGAGGTGACAAAGAGCTAGTCGTAAATGGTTACGTCGATGCAAGCTTTGACACTGATCCGGACGATTCTAAATCGCAAACCGGATACGTGTTTACATTGAACGGTGGAGCTGTCAGTTGGTGCAGTTCTAAACAAAGCATTGTGGCGGGATCTACGTGTGAAGCGGAGTACATAGCTGCTTCGGAAGCAACAAATGAAGGAGTTCATATCCGATCTAGGTGCAATACCTAGTGCATCGGGTCCAATGAAAATATTTTGTGACAATACTTGTGCAATTGCCTTGGCGAAGGAATCCAGATTTCACAAGAGAACCAAGCACATCAAGAGAAGCTTCAATTCCATCCGGGATCTAGTCCAGGTGGGAGACATAGAAATTTGCAAGATACATACGGATCTGAATGTTGCAGACCAGTTGACTAAGCCTCTACCACGAGCAAAACATGATCAGCACCAAGACTCCATGGGTGTTAGAATCATTACTGTGTAATCTAGATTACTGACTCTAGTGCAAGTGAGAGACTGAAGGAAATATGCCCTAGAGGCAATAATAAAGTTATTATTTATTTCCTTATATCATGATAAATGTTTATTATTCATGCTAGAATTGTATTAACCGGAAACATAATACTTGTGTGAATACATAGACAAACAGAGTGTCACTAGTATGCCTCTACTTGACTAGATCGTTGATCAAATATGGTTATGTTTCCTAGCCATTGACATGAGTTGTCATTTGATTAACGGGATCACATCATTAGGAGAATGATGTGATTGACTTGACCCATTCCGTTAGCTTAGCTCTCGATCGTTTAGTATGTTGCTATTGCTTTGTTCATGACTTATACATGTTCCTATGACTATGAGATTATGCAACTCCCATTTACCAGAGGAACACTTTGTGTGCTACCAAACGTCACAACGTAACTAGGTGATTATAAAGGTGCTCTACAGGTGTCTCCGAAGGTACTTGTTGGGTTGGCGTATTTCGAGATTAGGATTTGTCACTCCTATTATCGGAGAGGTATCTCTGGGCCCACTCGGTAATGCACATCACTTAAGCCTTGCAATCATTGCAACTAATGAGTTAGTTGCAAGATGATGTATTAAGGAACGAGTAAAGAGACTTGCCAGTAATGAGATTGAGCTAGGTATTGAGATACCGACGATCGAATCTAGGGCAAGTAACATACCGATGACAAAGGGAACAACGTATGTTGTTATGCGGTCTGACCGATAAAGATCTTCGTAGAATATGTGGGAACCAATATGAGCATCCAAGTTCCACTATTGGTTATTGACCAGAGGCGTGTCTCGGTCATGTCTACATAGTTCTCGAACCCGTAGGGTCCGTACGCTTAAAGTTTCGATGACAGTTATACTATGAGTTTATATGTTTTGATGTACCGAAGGTAGTTTGGAGTCCGGATGTGATCACGGACATGACGAGGAGTCTCGAAATGGTCGAGACATGAAGATTGATATATTGGACGACTATATTCGGACACCGGAATGGTTCCGGGGGTTATCGGATATATAACGGAGTACCGGGGGTTACCGGAACCCCCCAGGGGTTTAATGGGCCTACATGGGCCTTAGTGGAGAAGAGGAGGGGCGGCCAAGGCAGGCCGCGCGCCCCCTCCCCCTCTAGTCCGAATTGGAAGATAGGATCAAGAACACACATATGTTCATGAAAACATAATAGGTTCAGATCTGAATTCATGGCACTCGGGCCCTAGTGACAAGCATTAAGCATAGCAAAGTCATAGCAACATCAATCTCTGAACATAATGGATACTAGGGATCAAACCCTAACAAAACTAACTCGATTACATGATAAATCTCATCCAACCCATCACCGTCAGCAAGCGTACGATGGAATTACTCACGCACGGCGGTGGGCATCTTGAAATTGGCGATGGAGGATGGTTGATGATGACGACGGCGACGAATCCCCCTCTCCGGAGCCCCGAACGGACTCCAGATCAGCCCTCCCGAGAGAGATTAGGGCTTGGCGGCGGCTCCTTATCGTAAATCGCGATGAAACTTTCTCTCTGATTTTTCTCTCCCCGAAAGCCAATATATGGAGTTGGAGTTGGCGTCGGAGGGTCTCCAGGGGGCCCACGAGGTAGGGGGCGCGCCATAGGGGGGCGCCCCCCACCCTCGTGGACAGGGTGTGGCCCCCCTGGTCTTCATCTTTGGCAAGGATTTTTTATTATTTTTTTATAAGACATCCCGTGGAGTTTCAGGTCATTCCGAGAACTTTTGTTTTCTGCACATAAAACAACATCATGGCAATTCTGTTGAAAACAGCGTTAGTCCAGGTTAGTTCCATTCAAATCATACAAGTTAGAGTCCAAAACAAGGGCAAAAGTGTTTGGAAAAGTAGATACGACGGAGGCGTATCAACTCCCCCAAGCTTAAACCCTTGCTTTTCCTCAAGCAATTCAGTTGACAAACTGAAAGAGAAAAAGAAAAACTTTTACAAACTCTGTTTGCTCTTGTTGTTGCAAATATGTCAAGCCAGCATTCAGGTTTTCAGCAAAGATCATAACTAACCACATTTGCAATAATTCTCAGGTCTCATGTTTACTCATATCGATGGCATAATCAGCTATCAAGTCATAATAATAGATCTCGGATGACAACACTTTCTCAAAACAATCATAATATGATATAACAAGATGGTATCTCGCTAGCCCTTTCTGAGACTGCAAAACATAAATGCAGAGCACCTTCAAAGATCAAGGACTGACTAGACATTGTAATTCATGGTAAAAGAGATCCAGTCATAGTCATACCCGATATAAATTAACAATAATGAATGCAAATGACAGTTGTGTTCTCGAGCTAGTGCTATTTAATAAGAGGGTGATGACTCAACATAAAAGTAAATAGATAGGCCCTTCGCAGAGGGAAGCATGGATTTGTAGAGGTGCTAGAGCTCGATTTTGAAATAGAGATAATTATATTTTGAGCGGCATACTTTCATTGTCAACATAACAACTAAGAGATGACGATATCTTCCATGCTAAACAAATTATAGGTGGTTCCCAAACAGAATGGTAAAGTTTATACTCCCCCTCCTCCACAAGCATCAATACATGGCTCGCTCGAAACAACGAGTGCCTCCAACATTCAATGGGTCCCAGGGGGAGTTTTGTTTGCAATTATTTTGATTTAGTTTGCATAAAGCATGGGACTGGGCATCCCGGTGACCAGCCATTTTCTCGTGAGTGAGGAGCGGAGTCCACTCCTCTTGAGAATAACCCGCCTAACACGGAAGATAAGGGCAGCACTAGTTGATACATGAGCTATTCGAGCATGCAAAACAGAATGATTATTTGAAGGTTTAGAGTTTGGCACATACAAATTTACTTGAAACGGCAGGTAGATACCGCATATAGGAAGGTATAGTGGACTCATATGGAATAACTTTGGGGTTTAAGGGATTGGATGCACAAGCAGTATTCACGCTTAGTACAAGTGAAGGCTAGCAAAAGACTGGGAAGCGACCAACTAGAGAGCGAAAAAAGTCATAAATATGCATTAAAATTAATAAACATAGAATACAAGCATGAGTAGGATATAATCCACCATGAACATAAATATCGTGAAGGCTATGTTGATTTGTTTCAACTACATGCGTGAACATGTGCCAAGTTAAGTCACTTAAATCATTCAAAGGAGGATACCACCCTATCATACCACATCATAATCATCTCAATAGCATGTTGGCACGCAAGGTAAACCATTATAACTCGTAGCTAATCAAGCATGGCACAAGCAACTATGATCTCTAATTGTCATTGCAAGCATGTTTATTCATAATAAGCTGAATCAAGAACGATGAACTCAACATATTTACAAAAACAAAAGAGGTCGAGTTCATACCAGCTTTTCCCATCTCAGTCAGTCCATCATATATCATCATAATTGCCTTTCACTTGCACGACCAAACGGTGTGAATAATAATAAGAGTGCACGTGCATTGGACTAAGCTGGAATCCGTGAGCATTCAATAAACAGGAGAAGACAAGGCGATATGGGCTCTTGGTTAGATCAACAATGATGCATATAAGAGCCACTTCAACAATTTAATCATGGTCTTCTCCTACTGACCCCCAAAGAAAAGAAAAGAAATAAAAACTATTTACACGGGAAAGCTCCCAACAAGCAAAAAGAAGAATGGGAAATATTTTTGGGTTTTCTTTTTAATTATTACTATAGCAGGAAAAATAAACTACTACTATTTTTTTGTTTTTCTAAGGTTTATTAAACACACAAGAAGAAAGCAGGAAAAAGAAAATAAACTAGCATGGATATTACAGTGAAAGAGTATGAGCACCGACATCTTAGCAATGAGTGTGTGAACATGAATGTAATGTCGGTGAGAATACGATTCCCCAAGCTTAGGCTTTTGGCCTGTTGGTCTATTGCCGGATAGCCCGGCGGATACCCGTAGGTGTAGCTGGGTCGATCTGCGATGAAGAATAGTTGGGATCATAATGTGAGGAAGAGGACTCTGACTGCCACTGGCTGGCAACCGCCTCAGGATCCCAAGAATAAACAGACTGTCGTGGAGGCTCATCTTGTGGCTCCGGTTCCGGGGCTGGTGCAGGATTCCGATAGGCTTGAACAGCCGCCCACGGAACAATGTAAGGACCTGTAGACAAGTTAAACAAAGAGGGAGCAGGCAAAGTAATAGTCTCAGGGTGATGTTTATCAAAGTACAATTTATATTTGAGCTCCCCTTCGCGACTCTTAACAAGAAAATCATGCGCTAGCATGCTCTTATAATCTAAATAAGCACGGGGCAACGCTGTTTCTTCTTTCTCCTCATGCCTAATAGGTATCTCAAAATATTCAGCTAGGCGTGAAGCATAAATGCCTCCAAAGACGGGGCCCTCAGTACGGTTCAGACTTAACCGTCTAGCAACAATTCCACCCATACTAACAGAGTTATTGCGGTATAAACCATGGAACAAAATGATAATATCAGAATGCTAAGGTTTCCACAGTTCCGCGACCAATCAAGCAACGACTAGCAAATAAGGCAAAGTAGCATAAAACAGGAAATGTATGCTAGTAATTCTTGCATCAGAAACCTTCCTGGTTTCTCCCACAGTGATAGTGTTAATAAAAGCTTCCACTTCATTACGGTGTGGTTCATCTAAGGTGCCCTCAAAAGTATTTTGCAAACCTTGCAAAATTCAGCTAATGTCATCTCCTTAACAACGTCATATAAATGGAACTCTACTGTTGGAGGTGATTTCTTAGGGAAAAAGTAGAAGTTCTGCACAAAAGTATTTGTGAGTAAGAGATACTGATGACGTTGGTCGCGGAGAAAGTCGGTGAGGCCGGCGTTCTCAATTAATAGATGGAAATCCTCATAAATCCCGGCTCTCCTCAAGAAGTCATCGGAAGGCCATTCACACGGCCGGAACTCCGCGGTGCGAGGCAAATTAAATTTGGGCTTCTGCTCTTCTTCCTTTTGTCTTTTCCTTCGAGCTTCGGCTCGATGAGCCCCTCAAAAGTCTCTTCATTATTTTTGAAATAATCTGAAATTTTTAGTAACTTCAAACAAAAGTGAACCAACTTCAATAAAACTGATACCAACTACTCATACAAGTGCCTAAAGCATATATCAAGCATTAGAACTACTTGGAACCATATAAATTTGACATGCAAGCTCAAGAACATGGTCACCTATGCAGCACAAATTTGCAAAGAATAAAGCACTAGAACAAAAACTAATTGGACCAATAGAGGAGTCACATACCAAGGAACAATCTCCCCAAGCAGTTTTGCGAGAGGTGCTTTGAGCAAGGAGATCGAAAATCACAGCAAAAGTGGCTGGAACACGAGCTTGAGTTGGTTTTTCGGGTTTGTGTGAGGCAGAGGAAGAAGATGGGTGCATGGATAAGTGGAGGAGGGCCACCGTGGGCCCACGAGGCAGGGGGCGCGCCCTCCACCCTCGTGGCCAGGTGGCAGCTCCCCCCACGGTAATTTTTGCACTAAAAATCCTCAAATATTCCCGGAAAATTCATATTAAATTGGCATGGCATTCTGAGGACTTTTATTTTCGGGATATTTTTATATTGCACGGATAAATCAGGAAATAGACAGAAAATACTATTTCACTTTATTTCTACTAAAGAACAGAAAATATAAAGAGGGTACAGAAGGTTGTGCTTCTAGTTTCATCCATCTCATGCTCATCAAAAAGAATCCACTAACAAGGTTGATCAAGTCTTGTTAACAAACTCATTCCGACTAACATGGAACCGGAGAAATTTCGAATAACACTATGTTACCTCAACGGGGATATGGACATCCCCAATAACAAGTATATCATATTTCTTCTTGACAGTAGGGAGAGGAAATTCAAAACCTCCAAATATAATCGATGGAATTTTTCCAATAGAGTTGATACTATGAACTTGAGGTTGTTTCCTCGGAAAGTGTACCGTATGCTCATTACCATTAACATGAAAAGTGACATTGCCTTTGTTGCAATCAATAATAGCCCCTGCAGTATTAAGGAAAGGTTTTCCAAGAATAATAGACATACTATCATCCTCGGGAATATCAAGAATAACAAAGTCCGTTAAAATAGTAACGTTTGCAACCACAACAGGCACATCCTCACAAATACCGACAGGTATAGCAGTTGATTTATCAGCCATTTGCAAAGATATTTTAGTAGGTGTCAACCTATTCAAGTCAATTCTACGATATAAAGAGAGAGGCATACCACTAACACCGGCTCCAAGATCACATAAAGCAGTTTTAACATAATTTCTCTTAATGGAGCATGGTATAGTAGGTACTCCTGGATCTCCAAGTTTTTTTGGTATTCCACCCTTAAAAGTATAATTAGCAAGCATGGTGGAAATTTCAGCTTCCGGTATCTTTTTTTATTTGTAACAATATCTTTCATATATTTAGCATAAGGATTCATTTTGAGCATATCAGTCAATTGCATACGCAAAAAGATGGGTCTAATCATTTCAGCAAAGCGCTCAAAATCCTCATCATCCTTTTTCTTGGATGGTTTGGGAGGAAAAGGCATGGGTTTCTGAACCCATGGTTCTCTTTCTTTACCATGTTTCTGTTGGAAATATGCCCTAGAGGCAATAATAAAAGTATTATAATTATATTTCCTTGTTCATGATAATTGTCTTTTATTCATGCTATAATTGTATTATCCGGAAATCGTAATACACGTGTGAATACATAGACCACAATATGTCCCTAGTGAGCCTCTAGTTGACTAGCTCGTTGATCAACTGATAGTCATGGTTTCCTAACTATGGACATTGGATGTCGTTGATAACGGGATCACATCATTAGGAGAATGATGTGATGGACAAGACCCAATCCTAAGCATAGCACAAGATCGTAGTTCGTTTTGCTAGAGCTTTTCCAATGTCAAGTATCTTTTCCTTTGACCATGAGATCGTAACTCCCGTGATACCGTAAGAGTGCTTTGGTGTACCAAACGTCACAACGAATCGGGTGACTATAAAGGTGCACTACAGGTATCTCCGAAAGTATCTGGGTTGACACGGATCGAGATCGATTTGTCACTCCGTATGACGGAGAGGTATCTCTGGGCCCACTCGGTAATGCATCATCATAATGAGCTCAAAGTGACCAAGTGTCCGGTCACGGGATCATGCATTACGGACGAGTAAAGTGACTTGCGGTAACGAGATTGAACGAGGTATTGGGATACCGACGATCGAATCTCGCAAGTAAAATACCGATTGACAAAGGGAATAGTATACGGGTTGATTGAATCCTCGACATCGTGGTTCATCCGATGATATCATCGAGGAGCATGTGGGAGCCAACATGGGTATCCAGATCCGCTATTGGTTATTGCCCGAGAGCCGCCTCGGTCATGTTCAGATGTCTCCGAACCCGTAGGGTCTACACACTTAAGGTTCGGTGGCGCTTAGGGTTGTATGAATATGAGTATGCAGCAAACCGAATGTTGTTCGAGTCCGGATGAGATCCCGGACGTCACGAGGAGTTCCGGAATGGTCCGGAGGTAAAGATTTATATATGGTAAGTCTTATTTTGGTCGCCGAAAAAGTTTCGCACTTTATCGGTATTGTACCGGGAGTGCCGAAGGGGTCCGCGGGTCCACGGGGTCCACCTGCCGGGGGCCACATGGGCTTTAGGGGTGCGCCTTGGCCTATATGGGCCAAGGGAACCAGCCCCAAGAGGCCCATGCGCCAAGGAGACTTGGGGAGGGGAGAGTACTAAAGGGGGAAGGCACCTCCGAGGTGCCTTGGGAGGATGGACTCCTCCCCTTGGCAGCACCCCTTCCTTGGAGGAAGGGAAAGGCTGTGCCCTCCCCTCTCTTGCACCTATATAAAGGGAGGGAGGGAGGGTGGCCGCACCTGAAAGCCCGGCGCCTCCTCCTCCTGCAACACCTCCTCCTCCTCCCGTAGTTGCTTAGCGAAGCCTGCCGAGTTCTCACTGCATCCACCACCACGCCTTCGTGCTGCTGGATCATCATTAACCTCTCCTTTCCCTTGCTGGATCAAGAAGGAGGAGACGCCATCCGCCTCGTCACGTGTGTTGAACGCGGAGGTGCTGTCCGCTCAGACTAGGTCATCGGTGATCTGAATCACGGCGAGTACGACTCCATCATCCCTGCTCCATTGAACGCTTCCGCACGCGATCTACAAGTGGTATGTAGATGCAATCACTCTCCCATGACTCGTTGCTAGATGAACTCATAGATGGATCTTGGTGAAACCGTGGGAAAAATTTTAATTTTCTGCAACGCTCCCCAACAAGGGCATCATGAGCTAGGTCTATCGTAGTTCTCTATTGCACGAGTAGAACACAATTTGTTGTGGGCATAGATGTTGTCAACTTTCTTGCCGCTACTAGTCTTATCTTGCTTCAGCGGCATTGTGGGATGAAGCGGCCCGGACCGACCTTACACGTATGCTTACGTGAGACTGGTTCCACCGACTGACATGCACTAGTTGCATAAGGTGGCTAGCGGGTGTCTGTCTCTCCCACTTTAGTTGGAGCGGATTCGATGAAAAGGGTCCTTATGAAGGGTAAATAGAAGTTGACAAATCACGTTGTGGCTTTCACGTAGGTAAGAAAATGTTCTTGCTAGAACCCTATTGCAGCCACGTAAAACTTGCAACAACAATTAGAGGACGTCTAACTTGTTTTTGCAGCAAGTGTTTTGTGATATGATATGGCCAAAGTTGTGATGAATGATGAATGATATATGTGATGTATGAGATCATGTTCTTGTAATAGGAATCACGACTTGCATGTCGATGAGTATGACAACCGGCAGGAGCCATAGGAGTTGTCTTTATTGTTTGTATGACCTGCGTGTCATTGAAGAACGCCATGTAAATTACTTTACTTTATTGCTAAACGCGTTAGCCATAGAAGTAGAAGTAGTCGTTGGTGTGACAACTTCATGAAGACACGATGATGGAGATCATGATGATGGAGATCATGGTGTCATGCCGGTGACAGGATGATCATGGAGCCCCGAAGATGGAGATCAAAGGAGCTATGTGATATTGGCCATATCATGTCACTACTATATATAATTGCATGTGATGTTTATTATGTTTATGCATCTTGTTTACTTAGAATGATGGTAGTAAATAAGATGATCCCTCATAACAATTTCAAGAAAGTGTTCTCCCTAACTTTGCACCGTTGCTAAAGTTCGTCGTTTCGAAGCACCACGTGATGATCGGGTGTGATAGATCCTTACGTTCACATACAACGGGTGTAAGACAGTTTTACACATGCATAAACACTTAGGGTTAACTTGACGAGCCTAGCATGTACAGACATGGCCTCGGAACACAAGAGACCGAAAGGTCGAACATGAGTCGTATGGAAGATACGATCAACATGGAGGACGATGACTAGTCCGTCTCACGTGATGATCGGACACGGCCTAGTCGACTCGGATCATGTAACACTTAGATGACTAGAGGGATGTCAAATCTGAGTGGGAGTTCATTAAATAATTTTATTAGATGAACTTAATTATCATGAACATTAGTCTAAACTCTTTGCAAAATGTCTTGTAGATCAAATGGCCAACGCTCATGTCACCATGAACTTCAATGCGTTCCTAGAGAAAACCAAGCTGAAAGACGATGGCAGCAACTATTCGGACTGGGTCCGGAACCTGAGGATCATCCTCATAGCAGCCAAGAAACAACATGTCCTAGAAGCACCGCTAGGTGAAGCACCCATCCCAGAGAACCAAGACATTATGAATGCTTGGCAGTCTCGTGCTGATGATTACTCCCTCGTTCAGTGCGGCATGCTTTACAGCTTAGAACCGGGGCTCCAAAAGCGTTTTGAGCAACACGGAGCATATGAGATGTTCGAGGAGCTGAAAATAGTTTTCCAAGCTCATGCCCGGGTCGAGAGATATGAAGTCTCCGACAAGTTCTATAGTTGTAAGATGGAGGAAAACAGTTCATCGGTGAGCACATACTCAAAATGTCCAGGTTGCACAACCGCTTTGTCCCAATGGACATTAACCTCTCGGACGAGGCGGTCATTGACAGAATCCTTGATCGCTCCCACCAAGCTACAAGAGCTTTGTGATGAACTACAATATGCAGGGGATGGTGAAAACTATTCCTGAAGTATTTTCAATGCTGAAGTCGCAGAGGTAGAAATCAAGAAGGAGCATCAAGTGTTGATGGTCAATAAAACCACTAAGTTCAAGAAGGGCAAGGAAAGAAGAACTTCAAGAAGGACGGCAAGGATGTTGCCGCCCGATAAGCCAGCTTGCCGGAAGAAGTCAAAGAATGGACCCAAGCACGAGACCGAGTGCTTTTATTGCAAAGGAAGGGTCACCGAAGCGGACTGCACCAAATACTTAGCGCACAAGAAGGCCGGCAACACTAAAGGTATATTTGATATACATGTAATTGATGTGTACCTTACCAAGATCAGTAGTAACTCCTAGGTATTTGATACCGTGCCGTTGCTCATATATGTAACTCACAGCAGAGCTGCGGAATAAACGGAGACTGGCGAAGGGCGAGGTGACGATGCACGCCGGGAATGGTTCCAAGGTCGATGTGATCGCCGTCGACACGCTACCTCTACATTTACCTACGGGATTAGTTTTAAACCTCAATAATTGTTATTTAGTGCCAAGTTTGAGCATGAACATTGTATCGGGATCTCGTTTAATACGAGATGGCTACTCATTTAAATCCGAGAATAATGGTTGTTCTATTTATATGAGAGAAATGTTTTATGGTCATGCTCCGATGGTCAATGGTTTATTCTTAATGAATCTCGAACGTAATGTTACACATGTTCATAGTGTGAATACCAAAATATGTAAAGTTGATAACGATAGTCCCACATACTTGTGGCACTTTGCCTTTGGTCACATTGGTGTCAAGTGCATGAAGGAGCTCCATGCTGATGGACTTTTAGAGTCTCTCGATTATGAACCATTTGACACATGCGAACCATGCCTCATGGGCAAGATGACCAAGACTCCGTTCTCCGGAACAATGGAGCGAGCAACCAACTTATTGGAAATCATACATACCGATGTGTGCGGTCCAATGAGTGTTGAGGCTCGCGGAGGATATCGTTATGTTCTCACTCTCATTGATGACTTGAGTAGATATGGGTATGTCTACTTGATGAAACACAAGTCTGAGACCTTTGAAAAGTTCAAGGAATTTCATAATGAAGTAGAGAATCAACGTGACCGAAAGATAAAATTCTTGCGATCAGATCGTGGAGGAGAATATTTAAGTCACGAATTTGGTACACACTTAAGGAAATGTGGAATCGTTTCACAACTCACGCCGCCTGGAACACCTCAGCGTAACGACGTCGTAATCGCACTCTATTGGATATGGTGCGATCTATGATGTCTCTTACTGATTTACCGCTATCATTTTGGGGATACGCTCTAGAGACAACTACATTCACTTTAAATAGGGCACCGTCTAAATCCGTTGAGACGACACCGTATGAATTATGGTTTGGGAAGAAACCTAAGCTGTCGTTTCTAGAAGTTCGGGGATGCGATGCTTATGTCAAGAAACTTCAACGCGAAAAGCTCGAACCCAAGTCGGAAAAATGCGTCTTCGTAGGATATCCTAAGGAAACCATTGGGTATACCTTCTACCTTAGATCCGAAGGCAAGATCTTTGTTGCCAAGAACGGATCCTTTATTGAAAAAGAGTTTCTCTCGAAAGGAGTAAGTGGGAGGAAAGTAGAACTCGATGAAGTACTACCTCTTGAACCGGAAAGTAGTGCAGTTTAGGAAAATGTTCCTGTGGTGCCTACACCTACTGGAGAGGAAATTAATGATGATGATCAAGGTATTTCAGATCAAGTTGCTACTGAACTTCGTAGGTCCACAAGGACACGTTCCACACCAGAGTGGTATGGCAACCCTGTCCTGGAAATCATGTTGTTAGACAACGGTGAACCTTCGAACTATGAAGAAGCGATGGTGGGCCCGGATTCCAACAAATGGCTTGAAGCCATGCAATCCGAGATAGGATCCATGTATGAAAACAAAGTATGGACTTTGACAGACTTGCCCGATGATCGGCGATAGAAAACAAATGGATCTTTAAGAAGAAGACGGACACAGATGGTAATGTTACCATCTATAAAGCTCGACTTGTCGCTAAGGGTTATCGACAAGTTCAAGGGATTGACTACGATGAGACTTTCTCTCCCGTAGCGAAGCTTAAGTCCGTCCGAATCATGTTAGCAATTGCCGCATACTATGATTATGAGATATGGCAGATGGACGTCAAAACGACATTTCTTAACGGTTACCTTAAGGAAGAGCTGTATATGATGCAGCCGGAAGGTTTTGTCGATCCTAAGAATGCTAACAAGGTATGCAAGCTACAGCGATCCATTTATGGGCTGGTGCAAGCATCTCGGAGTTGGAACATTCGCTTTGATGAGATGATCAAAGCGTTTGGGTTATGCAGACTTATGGAGCCTGCGTTTATAAGAAAGTGAGTGGGAGCTCTGTAGCATTTCTCATATTATATGTAGATGACATACTTCTGATGGGAAATGATATAGAACTCTTGGACAGCATTAAGGCCTACTTGAATAAGAGTTTTTCAATGAAGGACCTTGGAGAAGCTGCTTACATATTAGGCATCAAAATCTATAGGGATAGACCGAGACGCCTCATAGGTCTTTCACAAAGCACATACCTTGATAAGATTTTGAAGAAGTTCAAAATGGATCAGTCCAAGAAAGGGTTCTTGCCTATTTTGGAAGGTGTGAAATTGATCTCGGCTCAATGCCCGACTACGGCAAAAGATAAAGAAGAGATGAGTGTCATCCCCTATGCCTCAGCCATAGGATCTATTATGTATGCCATGCTGTGTACCAGACCTGAAGTAAACCTTGCCGTAAGTTTGGTAGGAAGGTACCAAAGTAATCCCGGCAAGGAACACTAGACAGCGGTCAAGAATATCCTGAAGTACCTGAAAAGGACAAAGGACATGTTTCTCGTTTATGGAGGTGACGAAGAGCTCGTCAGAAAGGGTTACGCCGACGCTTAGCTTCGACACAGATCTGATGACTCAAAGTCACAAACCGGATACGTGTATATGTTGAATGGTGGAGCAATGAAGCTGGTGCAGCTGCAAGCGAAGCGTCCGTGGCGGGATCTACATGTGAAGCGGAGTACATGGCAGCCTCGGAGGCAACACATGAAGCAATTTGGGTGAAGGAGTTCATCACCGACCTAGGAGTCATACCCAATGCGTCGGAACCGATCAAACTCTTCAGGACAACACCGGAGCTATTGCACTTGCCAAGGAGCCCAGGTTTCACAAGAAGACCAGCACATCAAGCGTCGCTTCAACTCCATTCGTGAAAATGTTCAAGATGGGGACATAGAAATTTGCAAAGTGCATACGGATCTGAATGTCGCAGATCCGCTGACTAAACCTCTTCCATGGGCAAAACATGATCAACACCGTAACTCTATGGGTGTTCGATTCATCACAATGTAACTAGATTATTGACTCTAGTGCAAGTGGGAGACTGTTGGAAATATGCCCTAGAGGCAATAATAAAAGTATTATTATTATATTTCCTTGCCCACTCGGTAATGCATCATCATAATGAGCTCAAAGTGACCAAGTGTCCGTCACGGGATCATGCATTACTGATGCGAGTAAAGTGACTTGCGATAACGAGATTGAACGAGGTATTGGGATACCGACGATCGAATCTCGGGCAAGTAAAATACCGATTGACAAAGGGAATAGTATACGGGGTTGATTGAATCCTCGACATCATGGTTCATCCGATGATATCATCGAGGAGCATGTGGGAGCCAACATGGGTATCCAGATCCCGCTGTTGGTTAATGCCCGAGAGCCGTCTCGGTCATGTCTGCATGTCTCCCGAACCCGTAGGGTCTACACACTTAAGGTTCGGTGACGCTAGGGTTGTATGAATATGAGTATGCAGCAAACCGAATGTTGTTCGGAGTCCCGGATGAGATCCCGGACGTCACGAGGAGTTCCGGAATGGTCCGGAGGTAAATATTTATATATGGGAAGTCTTATTTTGGTCACCGGAAAAGTTTCGCACTTTATCGGTATTGTACCGGGAGTGCCGAAAGGGGTCCGGGGGTCCACCGGGGGGGTCCACCTGCCCCGGGGGGCCACATGGGCTGTAGGGGGTGCGCCTTGGCCTATATGGGCCAAGGGCACCAGCCCCAAGAGGCCCATGCGCCAAGGAGACTTGGGGAGGGGAGAGTCCTAAAGGGGGAAGGCACCTCCGAGGTGCCTTGGGGAGGATGGACTCCTCCCCCCCTTGGCCGCACCCTTCCTTGGAGGAAGGGGCAAGGCTGCGCCCTCCCCCCTCTCTCTTGCACCTATATAAAGGGATGGGAGGAAGGGGTGGCCGCACCCTGAAAGCCTGGCGCCTCCCTCCTCCTTGCAACACCTCCTCCTCCTCCCGTAGTTGCTTAGCGAAGCCCTGCCGGAGTTCTGCTGCATCCACCACCACGCCGTCGTGCTGCTGGATCATCATCAACCTCTCCTTTCCCCTTGCTGGATCAAGAAGGAGGAGACGTCATCCGCTCCGTACGTGTGTTGAACGCGGAGGTGCTGTCCGTTCAGCACTAGGTCATCGGTGATCTGAATCACGGCGAGTACGACTCCATCATCCCCGTTCCATTGAACGCTTCTGCACGCGATCTACAAGTGGTATGTAGATGCAATCACTCTCCCATGACTCGTTGCTAGATGAACTCATAGATGGATCTTGGTGAAACCGTAGGAAATTTTTTAATTTTCTGCAACGTTCCCCAACAGTTTCCTAGCAACGAAGTCTCTTTTATCATAGCGTTGATTCTTTGATTGTGGGTTATCAAGATCAACAGTAGGTTCAACTTCTACATCATTATCATTACTAGGTTGAGCATTATCATGAACATCATCATTAACATTTTCACTAGGTTCATGTTCATTACAGATTGTGTTTCAAATCGGACATAGAGATATCATTTGGATTATCGTTGGTTTAGCAATAGGTTCACTAGAAGTTTGCAAAGTCCTATCATTTTCTTTTTCTTCCTTTTAGAAGAACTAGGTACATCAATATTATTTCTCTGAGAATCTTGCTCGATTCTCTTAGGGTGGCCTTCAGGATACAAAGGTTCTGAGTCATTCTACCAGTTCTAGTAGCCAATCTAACAAAGATAATCATTTTCTTACTATTCATTTCATCAAGCACTTCTTTCTCGAGCTTTAAGTACTTGTTCTACTTGAGTGGTAACCATAGAAGCATGTTTGCTAACAAGTTTTAGTTCACCTCTAATATTAGCCATATAATCACTCAAGTGTTTAATCATATTGGAATCATATTTCAATTGTCTACCAAAATAAGCATTAAAGTTTTCTTGTTTGACAATACAATTATCAAACTCATCGAAGCATTGCCTAGCAGACTTGTAATGAGGAATATCACCTTCATCAAATCTATAGAGAGAAATTACCTTTACTACCTGTGTCGGGATATCGGGATCAGGAGGTTCTTCAGTGAATAAATAATCGAGATCATATACTTCTTCAACAGGCGGTAAATTAAGACCATGTACTTCTTCAATAGGAGGTAAATTCTTAACATCTTCAGCTTTAATACCTTTTTCTTTCATAGATTTCTTTGCTTCTTGCATATCTTCGAGGATCGAGAAATAGAACACCTCTCTTCGGAGTTGGTTTAGGAATAGGCTCAATGGTTGGCTCGGAGCTGGCTCGGGAGTTGGCTCGAGGCGCCCAATTATTTTCATTTGTCAACATATTATTCAATAGATTTTCAGCTTCATCCGGTGTTCTTTCCCTGAAAAGAGAACCAGCACAACTATCCAGGTAATCTCTGGAAGCATCGGTTAGTCCACTATAAAAGATATCAAGTATTTCAGGTTTCTTAAGAGGATGATCAGGCAAAGCATTAAGTAACTCGAGAAGCCTCCCCCAAGCTTGTGGGAGACTCTCTTCTTCAATTTGCACAAAATTATATATATCCCTCAAAGCAGCTTGTTTCTTATGAGCAGGAAATATTTAGCGAGAAGTAATAAATCATATCCAGGGACTACGCACAACCAGGATCAAGAGAATTAAACCATATCTTAGCATCACCCTTTAATGAGAACGGAAATATTTTGAGTATATAAAAGTAGCGCGATCTCTCATCATTAGTAAACAGGGCAGCTATATCATTTAACTTAGTAAGATGTGCCACAACAGTTTCAGATTCATAGCCATCAAAAGGATCAGATTCAACCAAAGTGATTATATCAGGATCAACAGAGAATTCATAATCCTTATCAGGAACACAGATAGGTGAAGTAGCAAAAGCAGGGTCAGGTCTCATCCTATCTCTAAGAGATTATTTACTCCATTTAACTAGCAGCCTCTTAAGTTCATATCTATCCTGGCAAGCAAAAATAGCTGCAGAAGATTCCGCATCAAAAAGATAACCCTCAGGAATAGCAGGCATATTTTCATCATCACTTTCATCATTGTATTCAGTTTCAATAATTTCTCTTTCTCTAGACCTAGAAATTTGTTCATCTAGAAATTCACCAAGGGGCACAGTAGTATCAAGCATAGAAGTAGTTTCATCATAAGTATCATGCATAGCGAAGTGACATCATCAATAACATGCACATATCGTAACAAATAGCGAAGCAGGTTTAGGTGTCGCTAGCTTACTCATAACGTAAGGTGAATCAAGTGCGAGCTAGATGGCGTTCCTTACCTCCCTCGTAGTTGAGGGATAAATTGTTGTCTTAAGCGTCTTTCAAGTTCTTCATAGTGTCCAGCAGATATAAATCCCAAGTGACTCAAAGAATAGAGCTATGCTCCCGACAACGGCGCCGAAAAAGGGTCTTGATAACCCACAAGTATAGGGGATCGCAACAGTTTTCGAGGGTAGAGTATTCAACCCAAATTTATTGATTCGACACAAGGGGAGCCAAAGAATATTCTCAAGTATTAGCAGCTGAATTGTCAATTCAACCACACCTGGAAACTTAGTATCTGCAGCAAAGTGTTTAGTAGCAAAGTAATATGATAGTGGCGGTAATGGTAACAAAAGTAAAGACAACAAAAGTAATGTTTTTGGTATTTTTGTAGTGATTGTAACAGTAGAAACGGAAAAGTAAATAAGCGAGAACCAGTATATGGAAAGCTCGTAGGCACCGGATCAGTGATGGATAATTATGCCGGATGTGGTTCGTCATGTAAAATTCATAACATAGGGTGTGACGCCCCCGATTCAATCGTACACTAATCATACACGCAAACGTGTACGATCAAGATCAGGGACTCACGGGAAGATATCACAACACAACTCTAAAAATAAAATAAGTCATACAAGCATCATAATATAAGCCGGGGCCTCGAGGGCTCGAATACAAGTGCTCGATCATAGGCGAGTCAGCGAAGCAACAATATCTGAGTACGGACATAAGTTAAACAAGTTGCCATAAGATGGCTAGCACAAACCGGGATACAAATCGAAGAGGCGCAGGGCCTCCTGCAGGATCCTCCTAACTACTCCCGATCGTCGTCCATGGGCTGCACGTAGTAGTAGGCACCTCCGGGGTAGTAGTCGCCATCGACGGTGGCGTCGCTCCTGGCTCCATCGTGCAGTCGCAGCAACCGGGTAAAGAAAGGGGAAAAGGGGGACAAGGCAACCGTGAGTACTCATCCAAAGTACTGCAAAGCAAGGAGCTACACTACATATGCATGGATATATGTGTAAAGGGCCATATCGATGGACCGAATCGCAGAATGCCGAATAAGAGGGGATAGCTAATCACGTCAAGACTACGCTCGCAGCCTCCGTCTTGCAACATGTAAAGAGAGTAGATCAAGTCCTCCAAGTAGCATCACATAGCAATAATCCTACAGCGATCCTCCTCGTAACCACGAGAGAGCGACCACCGAGTTATATCGGCACTTGGAAGGGTGTGTTTTATTAAGTATCCGGTTCTAGTTGTCATAAGGTCAAGGTACAATTCCAAGTCGTCCATTATCAAGATCACGGCTATTCAATAGATTAACTTCCGTGCAGGGTGCACCACATAACCCAACACGCTTGATCCCATTTGGTCGGACACACTTTTCTCGGTCATGCCCGCCGCGGAGATCAACACGCCGCAGCCCCACCTAGGCACAACAGAGAGGTCAACCGCCGGTCTAAACCTAAGCGCCGAGGTGCGGGCCCATCGCCCATAGCACACCAAGACGCTTGCGGGCGGCCGAAGCAGACCTAGCCTAGCAGCGTTCCAGTCCAATCCGGCGCGCCCGCTCGTCGCCGACGTCACGAAGTGCTTCGCCGATACCACGACACCGGGATACCCATAACTACTCCAGCGTAGATGGTTAGTGCGTATAGACCAAATGGCGGACTCGGATCAAATACCGGATCTCGTTAAGCGTGTTAAGTATCATGAATGCCGACCAGGCCAGGCCCACCTCTCTCCTAGGTGGTCTCAACCTGCCCTGCCGCTCCGCCACAAAGTAACAAATGGGGCGTCGGGAACCCAGGCCCACCTCTACGGGATGGAGCCACCGTCCTTTCACCCCCATCTCCTAACAGTATCACAGTAATGTAATAGTGTAAAGTATATAGTATATGCCCGTGATCACCTCCCAAGTGATCACAGCCCAATGATATAGCATGGCGATTTGGACAAGAGTGTAGGGCCACCGATGGAACACTAGCATCCTATACTAAGCAATAGGATAGCGGTAAAGGTAACAACATAGTAGCAAGGACAAAGCTATGCAGCGGATAGGATTAATCGAAAACAGAACATGCTACACTACTCTAATGCAAGCAGTATAGAGAAGATTAGGCGATATCCGGTGATCAAAGGGGGCTTGCCTGGTTGCTCACGGCAAGGAGAGGTCGCCGTCGGTGTAGTCGATCACGGGGGTATCGGCAGCGTTCTCGGGTCTACCGGAAAGAAGTAAAGGAGGGGGAACACAATAAATAACAAAGCAATCAAAGCATCACAAAGCACAATAGGGCACTACGCGGTGCTAGGTGTGCCCTAACGCGGTAGCTAGGAGGAGATACCGGCGAAGGGGGAAGACATCCGGGAAAGTATCCCCGGTGTTTCGCGTTTTCGGGCAGAGGAGCCGGAGGGGGAAAGTTGCGAGTTCGATAGGTTAGGGATGCATGGCGGACGAACGGCCTGCGTATCCGGGTTCGTCTCGTCGTTCTGAGCAACTTTCATGTATAAAGTTTTTCCATCCGAGCTATGGTTTATTTTATATTAATTTTAAAAGATTTAAAATGATTTTCTAATTTCTGGATTTAATTTAATTCAAAATTAAATTTGTATTTAGATGCTATGGGTACACAGGAAGTGTACCCAGAGTGCGTCTAAGGGGCTAACAGGTGGGGCCCTGGTCAAATGTCCAGTCAGCGTTTGACTGGACCGTTGACTGGTCAAAAGGGCCCATGGGACCCGCATGTCATTGGTACATGTTTTACTAAACAACATTTGATTAACTAATCTGGTTGATTAGGTTATTAAGCAGGTTATTTAAGTTAACTAATTAACTTACTAACTAATTAATTAATTAATAATAATTATTTAATTAATCCTTTTTTTTGGGCGTGGGCCCCATCTGTCATAGGCACAGGGGCCTATCGGGCGTCGGGTTACAGGCGCGGCGTCGGGCGCCACCTGCCAAGCGCGCGCCTGAGCCATCCGGGCGTGGCGGCGCCGGCGTTAGCAAGACGGGCGCGGCGGGTGGCCGCCGCGAGTGCGACAAAGGAGCGGGTGGCGCACACAAAAAGGGGCACGGGAGGGAGGTCAGCGTGGCATGGCGAAGTGCGAGGCGGCGTGGGAGGCGCAACCAGTCGGGGAGAGTGCGGTGGCTTGGCCGGAGCATGTATGATCGGGGCGCCATGGAGCAGAGAAGGGTGGGAGAGGAGGTCGGGGCTCACCGAGCCCTGTAGTTGAGCGAGGCGTCCTCGAGGAGTCGGGGTCGGGCGCCGGCGAGGCAGCGTCGGGCGGCGGTCGGTGACAAGCGGCGATAGAAGAGGCGGCGAGGGCGCTGGTTCGTTTCCCATCCCGATCCGATCAGATCGAGAGATGGGGAAGCGATGAGGGGGAGACGGGGATGCGAGGTCCGGCGAGGTGGTCCTCCAGGCGGCGTCGATGAGGTGGCTGCGACGGTGTGGTGATGGGGGCGGGGTCGCTCGATCCCGATCTAGTCGGGAGAGAGAGGGAGGAGCGAGTGGGGGTTGTGGGGAGCGATGGGGGGAAGTGGGGGTTACGGGTTAGGGTTCGGTCTCCAGGGGGGTTATGGGGAAGTGGGGTGGCGGCTTGGGCCGGTCGAGTGTTAGCCCGGTGGGCCGAACGGCCCAGGGGGGTGGGGGGTCTTTGTCTCTTTTATTTTTTTGTTTATTTTCTCTTTTCTTTTATTTATTCTTTTAGTTCCTATTTGTTTTATTTTAGTTTCCAAAAATACAAAAGTGGCACCTAAAATATTGTTACAACTTATGCCACTGCCACAAACCGTTTAGCACTAAAATAAAATAGTTTTAAATTATTTATTATTTTAAAGCATTTGAATAACTGTTTTGTCACTATTTATTTATTATAGTGCATTTAAACGCATTATAAAAGTGTGGTTTCTCCACCATTATTACATAGGATTTATTTGGCCCAGCTTGAACATTTTAGTTTTAATGTTTGAAAACTTTTGATGTTTGCATTTAATTCAAATTTGAACTTGGATCGGTTTCGAACTAACGCGAGGCTAGCAACAGTAATCGTGGTGACATGGCACCATTAGCAGAGGTTTACTGTAGCTTGATTATCCGGGCGTCACAATTCTCCTCCACTACAAGAAATCTCGTCCCGAGATTTAAGAGGGGAGTAAGGGGGAAAGTTCTGGTTACGGTATTCTAACGGATCTTCTCGGTCTTGGTTGCTCTTCTCGAAGCGGTTGATCCATTATGTTGATGTCTCCATTTTTCTGCTTCAGGTCATCAAGATGAAGTCGACATCCTTTCTTTGGGGTTCCATCGTACTTACTAAAGAATAAGGGGGTTATTCCGGGAGAACGAACCTCTACAAGGTTGACTATCTGGTCGATAACATCCGGAAGGTGGCGGAAAGTAACTCTCAATTGAAACTTAAGTAAATATCGAGAGCAAGTAACGAGGTTTCATGGGAAGTTTGACGGCGCAGCAATCGTTCGATGCACGAAACGAAGTGTTGAAGGGTTTAGAGCAATGTGAACAAGCATTGCATCGATACAGAATAGATCATTTGGGCAAAGCGGCCCGTGAATTACTTACAAAGTCAAGTGCGAGGAATAACTTTGACAACAGGGTGTATAGGAGAGTCAGGTTTCGATCCTATGGAACTGTGGGTTATGGGCCCACCATGTGGGTTAAAGGTAGGAAGGGGGGGCTGACATCTTGCACGGTCACAATAGCAAGGCATGCCGGAGGGTAGCCTGTTAGTTATGTCGGCAACAACATCGATACCAAGGGCGAGGGACGAAGAGAACCATTTTCCTGCTCGTTGAACGAGGCGGACCAATAGGCAAAGTTCCCGTCCATCGGTGGTTACCAAAATGTCATCAACAATAGTAATAGGGTCTGACTGATAAGGTGGTACACCGAGGTGTTCTCGTAAGCAGGAAAATATTACTGCTTAGATCATATAAACCTCAAGAAAGGTTAAACTAAACAATGGAAAGGATAATATGATTATCAAATTAATCAGAACAATGGAAAGGAAAATGTGTTTAAACACATATATCAGGGGTATATCCTCCCCAAAGTCAAGCAGAGGATGATATCCAAGACAGGATATAAAGTAGAAAACCATTTAGGTAAGGGGAGAGGAATCTCATGATATTACCCATACAACGGTGTTAGGATAAATGATAAATAAAATTTAGCATCATGCTTCAAATGTTCCTGTTGAAAATCGGAGTACCATTGACATGCTTCGAGATAGCATTGACATGGTCTTCAGGTGAAGATCAGACTTTGGAAACACAAAGGATCCATCAGGAATAACTTGTAGAATAATTCTTACAATTTCCTCAAGGAAGAATGGATAACCTTGCTAAAAAGGAAACATTAACAATAGGTCCTCCGGCCAGGTGTGCTAGGCATGACATCACCTTACCGAGAGATATATAGACCAATGTTAAAACTCTTGGAAATATGTTTCAACCACCATATCTGACCGGGATTCAGATCTGATTGGTGTCAGGATACCTCAGACTCAGGATGCCTGAGATGAAAAGGTGCAACACCAACTGACGAGATGACAATGTAAGATTCTCGGGAAATGACTATGGGAGTGAGTTCCGAGACAAGGGTTCATCATCATTAAACCAAGGAGAGGATGAGGGGGTGGCTGATGGAATCAGCGGCAATTCATCGAGATTAACAAAAGATGGATTCCCACAATTATGTGAACAAGGAGATAACATTTGTCAGATCAATGGTATTATGATGTATGCTCGAAGAAATCATACTCAATTAAAAATGGTTGAAATGTGCACCCGACATATGGGCTTAGGTAGCACGATCAATGTTAGAATGGTGATTCAATTATCAGAAGACTTAGAATGAAACTATCGTCCATTCACTTCAAAGCAATAGGGTTGCTAGAAGTTTTGAATTCACACGTCATAGCTCAATTGTCGGTATTCCGGTTAAAACAATACGGGGACCAAGGAATGTACGGAGATGGCGAGAAGTATTATTATACCAAGAATTTTTAAGAGGTGGTGAAATTCTCACCACATTCTTGACAAAAGAGATGGTAATACTTCCAAGGTAAAGAAGAACAACTGCTGGGTAGCAAGGATCTCAACGTGTCACACAAAACACGAACAAGTTTATGTTGAACGGAAGGCAATAAAGTGGTCGATGATAATATAAATCACCGAGGGGAAATATGGTATTTCCCATCAAGAATTCAATAGATATTTTGGAAGAGCTCAGAATGTTGATGATCATCACGACACACTTTGTCGAGGGATTTCAAGATGTAATCGATCGGCGATGACATCAAGTCAAATGAATGGTGAAGCGAAAGTTATTGAAACCAAGGGTACGACACAAACTCGAAACCAAGCTCATTGTTCAAGGCGAAATGATATGATGAGGAAATCGACGTAAGCTTAGCTTATATTCGAAAGTTGTGCTCCGAGAATAAGGACCGGGTGGCACAATTAAACTATAGCACGATAACGTTATAGTTTATCAGGCTAGGAATGACTTGATCGGGTACAAAATCGTACTTAAATAAGATTACTAAAAGTTGTTGAACCGTAGTGCGGACTCGGTTCAGTTATCGGTGTCTTTGAGTGTTTAATAACTCAGAGTCCATGAAAAATTGTAATCAGTGAGAATGTACTACTTGATGAAGAACTCATAAGAAGTTATGCAGTTCCAAGATAATCTCGAGATACCAGGGGGGTAATACTCGACGACAGATCAAGTAGAGGTTGGGCTAGGGTATTGCTCTGTAGAAGACAAGTTCTTAAACTTGTACGAGAAATGGTATTTAAAAGAGAACATGGTCGGAACCATGATGCAAAAGGCCAGATCCCAAATATAAGATGAACTTATACCCAGAGAATAATTAATTTTAAGAGAAGCTTTAATGATAAGATCTGTATCGTGTCCATGGGCATGAACACAAAGTTCAAGGTCGACTCCCACTTCTCGTATACACAACTTCTCATTTAGTGCTCTCAGTTAAGAATGTTTAGAGTTTGAAAGTTTAATCATGCGGATACCGTAAGGTTATGACCCATGAAGACTTTTGGGTTCACAAAATTAAGGACGGTATATGTTCAACCCATCGGGCATCTTAGAAACATATACCACAATCTTTAGGAGTAATTAACTCAAACTCAAGGCAGAGCATGGTTGAGAAAGCAGAGGATACAATTTACCAAAGGCATTATGTATCCGAGGAAAGGCTCAGAAGGTTATTGAATATGAAGGGCGTTGTCAGATAAATCCAACAAAGGATCTGGTGGTCCATAAGGGATCTGATGTGAGCATCGGTACTCAACGAGAAGAAGAAAGAATGCAAGGATATCATATTATTGCACAATTGACTAATTCAATTGTCAAATGCAAAGGAATTATGATTTCCAAATCTAGGGATCAGAAGCAATGCTCTGATTAGGGATGGATAAGTTGAATAGCCTTAGGGTACAATCAACGACAATTGGATTGGTCGAGAACCAATTCCAGTTAAAAAAAATGGCAGCTCAGCCGGAAAGTTAATTTATAAGGATCAATGATGATTGCGTGTATTCACAAACATATTGAGTCAACAGACTCAAAATGATACTGACAAGGAATGTCAATAAGACTACGAGGCCTTTGGGATTAACCATAATGCAAGCAAGCAAGAATTTTCAAGAGCAATAGACTGCTCAGGATTTTCGGAAGATTGGGTAGTATTTGAATGTATTTTTGTGAAACAAATGAACAACTTTGGACGAACGGATACTCGGCAAGCGCAAGTAATTATCCGTAGGGGTATTCATGCAACAAGGAACTGCAGGGCAGTAAGCGTAAACAATTATCAGAATATCAAAGAGTATTTCAGGACATCTTGTAATAACAAGATCAACGGGGAATGATTGTATGAATGGCAAGTGTATGCAATTTTCATAGGGGTTGACGGTGGAAGGAAATCGCAAATGCGATGGCACAAAGACTCGAGAGAACATCGTAGAGTAACTTCGGAATGCAGCAGGCGATCATCTGAAGTGAGGGGCTCTCCGGGAGAAAGTACTTGCGAGAACCTAAAGTTAGTTTTGTTTTTAGCAAAATTATTTAACCCGAGTAGAAGAGAGCTCAGAGTCCCAGAGTAAAGATGGAGGAGTAAAAGATCCTAATACCACCCAATGGCGGCGCAGTGCCGTAAGACACACAGCCATGTTAGTAAAAGTTTTGCAATGTCTAGACTCGACTTCGCCAAGGAGTTGGAAAGGGGATTCCTACAGCAATCGGCTCGATACCAACTTGTGACGCCCCGATTCAATCAGACACTAATCATACACGCATAAGCGTGTATGATCAAGATCGAGGACTCACGGAAGATATCACAACACAACTCTAAAAATAAAATAAGTCATACAAGCATCATAATACAAGCCAGGGGCCTCGAGGGCTCGAATACAAGTGCTCGATCATAGACGAGTCAGCGGAAGCAACAATATCTGAGTACATACATAAGTTAAACAAGTTTCCATAAGATGGCTAGCACAAACCGGGATACAAATCGAAGAGGCGCAGGCCTCTGCACAGGATCCTCCTAACTACTCCTCGATCGTCGTCCATGCGGCTGCACGTAGTAGTAGGCACCTCCGGGGTAGTCGCGTCATTGACGGTGGCGTCGCTCTGGGCTCCATCGTGCAGTCGCAGCAACCGGTAAAGAAAGGGGAAAAGGGGAACAAGGCAACCGTGAGTACTCATCCAAAGTACTACTTAAGCAAGGAGCTACACTACATATGCATGGATATATGTGTAAAGGGCCATATCGATGGACCGAACTGCGAATGCCGTAATAAGAGGGGATAGCTAATCACGTCAAGACTACGCTCGCAGCCTCCGTCTTGCAACATGTAAAGAGAGTAGATCAAGTCCTCCAAGTAGCATCACATAGCAATAATCCTACCGGCGATCCCTCCTCGTAACCACGAGAGAGAGCGACCACCGGGTTGTATCCGCACTTGGAAGGGTGTGTTTTATTAAGTATCCGGTTCTAGTTGTCATAAGGTCAAGGTACAACTCCAAGTCGTCCTATTACCAAGATCACGGCTATTGAATAGATTAACTTCCGTGCGAGGGTGCACCACATAACCCAACACGCTTGATCCCATTTGGCGGACACACTTTTCTCGGTCATGCCCGCCGCTGGAGATCAACACGCCGCAGCCCCACCAAGGCACAACAGAGAGGTCAAGACGCCGGTCTAAACCTAAGCGCCAGGGTGCAGGCCCATCGCCCATAGCACACCTGCGTTGCGGGCGGCCGAAGCGCACCTAGCCTAGCAGCATTCCAGTCCAATCCGGTAGCGCCGCTCGTCGGCGACATCACGAAGTGCTTGGCCGATACCACGACGCTGGGATACCCATAACTACTCCCGTAGATGGTTAGTGCGTATAGACCAAATGGCGAGACTCAGATCAAATACCCAGATCTCATTAAACGTGTTAAGTATCCGCGAACGCCGACCAGGGCCAGGCCCACCTCTCTCCTAGGTGGTCTCAACCTGCTCTGCCGCTCCGCCACAAAGTAACAGTCGGGGGCCGTGGGGAACCCAGGCCCACCTCTACCGGATGGAGCCACCGTCCTTTCAAATTTCCATCTCGAACAAAGATCACGGTAATGTAATAGTGTAAAGTATATAGTATATGCCCGTGATCACCTCCGAAGTGATCACAGCCCGAAGAGTATAGCATGGCGGGGCGGACAAGAGTGTAGGGCCACCGATGGAACACTAGCATCCTATACTAAGCGATGGGATAGCGGTAAAGGTAACAACAGTAGTAGCAAGGACAAAGCTATGCAGCGAAGATAGGATTAATCAAAACAGAACATGCTACACTACTCTAATGTAAGCGGTAGAGAAGAGTAGGCGATATCCGTGATCAAAGGGGGCTTGCCTGGTTGCTCTGGCAAGGAGAGGTCGTCGTCGGTGTAGTCGATCACGGGGGTATCGGCAGCGTTCTCGGGTCTACCGGAAAGAAGTAAAGGAGGGGGAACACAATAAATAACAGAGCAATCAAAGCATCACAAAGCATAATAGGGCAATACGCGGTGCTAGGTGTGCCCTAACGCGGTAGCTAGGAGGAGATACCGGCGAAGGGGGAAGACATTCGGGAAAATATCCCCGGTGTTTCGCGTTTTCGGGCAGAGGAGCCGGAGGGGGAAAGTTGCGAGTTCGATAGGTTAGGGATGCGTGCCGGACGAACGGCCTGCGTATCCGGGTTCATCTCGTCGTTCTGAGCAACTTTCATGTATAAAGTTTTTCCATCCAAGCTACGGTTTATTTTATATTAATTTTAAAAGATTTAAAATGATTTTCTAATTTCTGGATTTAATTTAATTCAAAATTAAATTTGTATTTAGATGCTATGGGTACACAGGAAGTGTACCGAGAGTGCGTCTAAGGGGCTAACAGGTGGGGCCCTGGTCAAATGTCCAGTCAGCGTTTGACTGGACCTTTGACTGGTCAAAAGGGCCCATGGGACCCGCATGTCATTGGTACATGTTTTACTAAACAACATTTGATTAACTAATCTGGTTGATTAGGTTATTAAGGAGGTTATTTAAGTTAACTAATTAACTTACTGACTAATTAATTAATTAACTAATAATTATTATTTAATTAATCCTTTTTTGTTTTATTTTTGGGCGTGGGCCCCATCTGTCATAGGCACAGGGGCCTATCGGGCGTCAGATTCTGGCGAAGGGCATCGGGCGCCACCTGCCAAGCCCCTTGAGCCATCCGGGCGATGTGGCCAGGCGTTAGCAAGACGGCCTTGGCGAGGTGGCCGCCGCGGCGCGCCAAGGGAGCGGGCGGCGCACACGAAAAGGGGCGCGGGAGGGAGGTCAGCGTGGCCGCGGGCGAAGTGGCAGAGGCGACGGCGTAGCGGGGAGGCGCAGCCCAGTGCGGGAGGTGCGGTGGCTTGGCCGGAGCATGTACGATCGGGGCGCCATGGAGCAGAGAAGGGTGGGAGAGGAGGTCGGGGCTCATCGAGCCCTGTAGTTGAGCGAGGCGTGCTCGAGGAGGAGTCGGGGTCGGGCGCCGGCGAGGCAGCGTCGGGCGGCGGTCGGTGACAAGCGGCGATGGGGGCGAGGCGGCGAGGGGCGCCGGGTTCGTTCCCCATCCCGATCCAGATCAGGATCGAGAGATGGGGGGGAAGCAGACGAGGGGGAGACGGGGATGCGAGGTCCGGCGAGGTGGTCCTCCAGGCGGCGTCGACGAGGTGGCTGCGACGGTGTGGCGATGGGGGCGGGGTCGCTCGATCCTGATCCAGTCGGGAGAGAGAGGGAGGAGCGAGTAGGGGTTGTGGGGAGCGATGGGGGGAAGTGGGGGTTACGGGTTAGGGTTCGGTCTCCAGGGGGTTATGGGGAAGTGGTGTGGCGGCTTGGGCCGGTCGAGTGTTAGCCCGGTGGGCCGAACGGCCCAGCGGGTGGGGGGTCTTTGTCTCTTTTATTTTTTTTGTTTATTTTCTCTTTTCTTTTATTTATTCTTTTAATTCCTATTTGTTTTATTTTAGTTTCCAAAAATACAAAAGTGGCACCTAAAATATTGTTACAACTTATGCCACTGCCACAAACCGTTTAGCACTAAAATAAGATAGTTTTAAATCGTTTATTATTTTAAAGCATTTGAATAACTGTTTTGTCACTATTTATTTTTTATAGTGCATTTAAACGCATTATAAAAGTGTGGTTTCTCCACCATTATTACATAGGATTTATTTGGCCCAGCTTGAACATTTTAGTTTTAATGTTTGAAAACTTTTGATGTTTGCATTTAATTCAAAATTGAACTTGGATCGGTTTCGAACTAACGCGAGGCTAGCAACAGTAATCGTGGTGACGTGGCACCATTAGCAGAGGTTTACTGTAGCTTGATTATCCGGGCGTCACATAGGGTGACATAGAACTAGCTCTAGTTCATCAATATAATGTAGGCATGTATTCCGAATATAGTCATACGTGCTTATGGAAAAGAACTTGCATGACATCTTTTGTCCTACCCTCCCGTGGCAGCGGGGTCCTATTGGAAACTAAGGGATACTAAGGCCTCCTTTTAATAGAGAACCGGAACAAAGCACTAGCACATAGTGAATACATGAACTCCTCAAACTATGGTCATCACCGGGAGTGGTCCCGATTATTGTCACTTCGGGGTTCCCGGATCATAACACATAGTAGGTGACTATAGACTTGCAAGATAGGATCAAGAACACACATATATTCATGAAAACATAATAGGTTCAGATCTGAATTCATGGCACTCGGGCCCTAATGACAAGCATTAAGCATAGCAAAGTCATAGCAACATCAATCTCAGAACATAATGGATACTAGGGATCAAACCCTAACAAAACTAACTCGATTACATGATAAATCTCATCCAACCCATCACCGTCAGCAAGCCTACGATGGAATTACTCACGCACGGCGGTGAGCATCTTGAAATTGGTGATGGAGGATGGTTGATGATGACGACGGCGACGAATCCCCCTCTCCGGAGCCCCGAACGGACTCCAGATCAGCCCTCCCGAGAGAGATTAGGGCTTGGCGGCGGCTCCGTATTGTAAAACGCGATGGAACTTTCTCTCTGATTTTTTTCTCCCCGAAAGCCAATATATGGAGTTGGAGTTGGCGTCGGAGGGTCTCCAGGGGGCCCACGAGGTAGGGGGCGCGCCCTAGGGGGGGGGGGCGCCCCCACCCTCGTGGACAGGGTGTGGGCCCCTGGTCTTCATCTTTGGCGAGGATTTTTTATTATTTTTTATAAGACATCCCGTGGAGTTTCAGGTCATTCCGAGAACTTTTGTTTTCTGCACATAAAACAACATCATGGCAATACTGCTGAAAACAGCGTCAGTCCAGGTTAGTTCCATTCAAATCATACAAGTTAGAGTCGAAAGCAAGGGCAAAAGTGCTTGGAAATTTAGATACGACGGAGACGTATTACTCGGTCATATCGCAACGGTGCTTAGACGAAGCCCTGCGTCAGTAGCAACATCATCACCGTCATCACGCCGTCGTGCTGATGAAACTCTCCCGTGAAGCTCTGCTGGGTCGTGAGTTCGTGGGACGTCATCGAGCTGAGCGTGTGCTAAACTCGGAGGTGCCGTGCGTTTGGTACTTGGATCGGTTGGATCGTGAAGACGTACGACTACATCAACCGCGTTGTCACAACGTTTCCGCTTTCGGTCTACGAGGGTACGTGGACAACACTCTCCCCTCTCGTTGCTGTGCATCATCATGATCTTGCGTGTGCGTAGGAAAATTTTGAAATTACTACGTTCCCCAACAGTTTAAAACCTGATACTTTGCTAGAGAGTGTTCAGTTTGTATCCAGTTTTCCCGGTAACACTCTCAAATTTCTATCACGCCCTATAGGGGTCCTATGAAGACACCATGTCAAGTTTCATCCATTTCTGAGCTTATTTGCACGTTATTTGAAATTGGAGAGCGTTTTGCCCTTTTAATGGCTAGAAAATCATTTAATGCTTTTAAAATAGCATACCAACCCAAAAGTGTCCACTTTTGAGCACGAGACTTCCAATGGTGTGTAGTAGACAAAGAAAAAGTTTGAAGTTGAAATGATGTAAAAAAACTTGTCTGTGGAAGGCGGTGGTATCGGTTCTGAACCCTGATACTTCACCGGAGAGTTTTCAGTTTGTTCACAAAGTGATTCCAGTTTTCCATGTAACGCCCTGAAATTATTACCACGCCCTACAAGGGTCCTATGAAGACACCATGCCATGTTTCATCCATCTCCGAGCTCGTTTGCGTGTTATTTGAAACTGAAGAGTGTTTTGCCCCTTTTAATGGCCGGAAAACTAGTTAATGCTTTAAAAATAGCATACTAGATTAAAAAGCAGCCAAATTTGAGCATGGGACTTCCAATGGTGTGTATTAAACATAGAAAAAGTTTGAAGTTGAAATGATGTAAAAAAAGGAGTTTGCCTATGTCGGTTTCCCTCGGAAGCTTATGGACTTCACATTATCGCTGATTTTTCCCTGGATTGTTTTGAGTCCGGTAATATTGTTTTTCATGAAAAATTCAAAAAAGTAGAAAACAACTGGCATTGGGCGCTGAATTAATATGCTAGTCCAGAAAATAAATATAAATTGGTGCCAGAACTACACCAAAATGATATAGCATGAAATAATAAAAAATTATAGATTCATTTGAGACATATCAAGTACCTAAATCAGTGAATGATAGATCAAGATGATAATATGAGTACCCCAAAATTTCTACTCCCTCCGATTCATATTAATTGTCGTAACTTTAGTACAACTTTCTTCTAAAGTTGTATTAAAAAGTTGAGGATAATTAATATGGATCTAATTTTATTCTTTTTCTAGAATGAATTTTTTATGTGGAATACTAATGGATGAGCCACTACGAAGAAATTATGGGAGTTACAAAAGAAGCTTCAGACTCATATTGTTCATGGGTTGAGAGCGGGAGTTGAACTCTAGGAGGTCGAATCCCCCCTTGTTTCTTAGTAGCTTAGTGGTAGAGCGGTCGGCTATTAACTGACTGGTCGTAGGTTCGAATCCTACTTTGGTTGAAGTTTGAAAAAGGAATAAAAATAAAGTAAATTCAAGGAAGAGCTTTCTTTGGAGGGAGTACTTTTATTTCGTAGTTCCACAACACACCAATACCACCACTTCTAGGAGCTTGCATCTGCATAACTACTATCAAAACCAAGAACTAGCCATACTTTCTACTCTCACTTTGCTTAACTAAGTTTCAAGATACAAAGGATAGTAGTGGTGGACTATTGCACTCAAGTGCGAAGCTCTCGAACCATCGCTCGCCAGCAATCCCACGATAGTTCCAGCTAAGAACAATCATTACTTCTGGCTCGATTCTGGAGCCCACCAATTTATCATCAAAATTCTTAGATTTAGAGGGTGAAGTACCCTTCTTCAGTTTCTTTCTATCCCGTGGTTTCACATATTCAATAGGAGGAGGTGGAGCTGGTAGCCCATCCTTGTTCTGCCTAACGTGCCAGTTGCATATCCCTACAAATTGTTCTCAGAGGTGTCCAGTGGATCCTCAATTTCTTGCTCAATTGCATGCACTGTCTCTGCGCCAAAGTCTAGTTTCTTAGCTTTACTGTTTTCGGCTTTATGCTCTCCCTCTTGAGATGAAGCATTCTTTAGAGGACTCCATGAAGTGACATCTAGATCATCAACGCCATTAGGATGCAGGCCTGCTTTCCCCAAGGGCCACTTGTGTGGGTTGTTACCTTCACTTCCATTTCGGCCACCGCCACGACCTCTGCCCCGCATCCATCTAAAAGGCTTGCCCCTTGCTCGTGCAGTAAAACCACCTTGGTTGCTGCCTTGCCCACTCGGAAAGGATCTCCTCTGTGCCATCAACCAGTTGCCATACTCTATCTCATTTCTGTCCCATGGAATCCATCTCCACACACTTCCATGTTATGTGGCCTAGGATGCCACAAACATAAGTAGCCAAGTTTTTCATACTTTACCAACATAAAAATTCTCTCCTTGCTGTTGACATTCAACCGTGTAAATCGGGTTAGAGGATTTGATACTTCAATCTTGGCCCTGACTCGGACACAATTTCCTTCATAAACCCTAGCTAGGTTCATCTCTATGCTCTTGGCCTGGCCAATTCTCTGTGCTAGCTGGTCTCCTTTGGGTTGGGACGGGTAGAGATATGGGATATCGTGAATTTGTGCCCATACACTTATACATTCTAGCGTAACTGAACCCGGTCTGCCCTTTCCATCATACTCCTCAATCATTACCACCAAACCACAGAAATCCACAGACCGTTGTCGGATGTGGGGTTCCGGCAACCCTTAAGGTTCGAACACTGGGGTGCGCTTGAAGTCTTTCCCTCCTACCGATCTACGCCCTAGCTCGCTAAGATCTCGCGGACGAACTCGACGAACTCGCAACACAGAAAGACACAAGGTTTATACTGGTTCGGGCCACCGTTGTGGTGTAATACCCTATTCCAGTGTGGTGGTGGTGGATTGCCTCTAGGGCTGATGAACAGTACAAGGGAAGAATAGCCTCCTGAGGTTGAGGTGTTCTTGTGGGTAGGCTCTCGATCGGGTTGGATAAAGCTAAGATGAGATGCCTCTACTATGGTGGCTAGCTCTACTTATATAGGCTCTGGCCCTCTTCCCAAATATCAAGCGTGAAGGGAGCCAACAACGGCGGGCAAATTTGAAGGGGGGCAGCTAGTACAAGCTATCTTGACAAAAGCAGTCTCCGCCTGCGAAAAGCTCTGGTGGTGACGCTGTCTTGGGCTCCACGATGACCTCCGTCTCGCCGTCCTCCTGGTCTTGGTCTCGTTGCACCAATATAGCAACCTTTGCCTGATGCCCCGGTACTCCTCGCCTGCGCTGGCCTCCTTAGCACCAAAGAGGAAATAAGGACGCTGCGCGCGCTGGCGCCCGTCTGGTGTCGTTCGTCATGACTAACGTCAGGAGAGCCTCGTGAGGTTTGCCCCGCCTTGATATCTCCGCTCCTCGTGAGCCTGCTGCTAAAGGCCACCTGCAGGAGGTCTTGCGTCGTCGACCTCGCGAGGCTTGGACCTCGCGAGGGTCTTGGATGCCTTGTTGATGAAGATGGGCGACGCCTCTTTGGCTTAGCCACGCCTGTGGTCCGCAGCGAGCAAGTCTGGGACCCCGCTCCTGCATGCCGACATTAGCCCCCGGGCCCAAGGTGTGCTCGGGCTTGGCTTCGCGGCGAAGCCAAGGGTCAAGTTCGAGCACCGCGGGCCCCAAAAGCCTGCGGCCTCGGTTGACGTGTGGCGGTTGATTGGACGTGGGCGTCTCCGCTTCCCCACGCTGCCTCGACAACTGCTTGACCTGACAAAAGGCTGGCGCAAGCAGCACTTGCCTTCATTGCTTCTTCCTTGCCTCGCTCCAGATCCCCTTTCTTGCTCCTCGCCACCGCTACCTCCAGATCCGCTCCAATCTCATCCAGCACCCGCAATCCATGGCGCCGCGCAAAGTCAAGATTTCCTCAGCACCGGCTTGGTATGAGCCGGCCCTTGAGGCGCCCACCGTCACAGAGAAAAGCCTCGCCTCCGTGCGCCTGCTGACGGCAGGCGAGAGCAATGAGTGGGGGGCGACCGAGCTCCGACTTGCCTCCGACGTGCCGGAGCCCGAGGGAAGAACCTTCTTCCCCTTCTTCTCGAGCGGTGTCGCCGTTGGGTTGGTTCCTCCCTTCTCTGATTTCTTTTATGAAGTCCTCGACCACTACGGTCTGCAGGCGTTGCATCTCCATCCCAACTGTAGGACCTTGAAGTATGTCTAGAGGTGGGGTGATTAGACTACTTGACCAATTAAAAACTTAACCTTTTCCCAATTTTAGACTATGGCAGATTTTAGCTATCTTTGCACAAGTCAAGCAATCTTCACACAATTCAAGCAAGCATGCAAAGAGTATATAGGCAGCGGAAAATAAAGCATGCAACTTGCAAGAATGTAAAGGGAAGGGTTTGGAGGATTCAAACGCAATTGGAGACACAGATGTTTTTGTCGTGGTTTCGATAGGTGGTGCTATCGTACATCCATGTTGATGGAGACTTCAACCCACAAAGGGTAACGGTTGCGCGAGTCCACGGAGGGCTCCACCCATGAAGGGTCCACGAAGAAGCAACCTTGTCTATCCCACCATGGCCGTCGCCCACGAAGGACTTGCCTCACTAGCGGTAGATCTTCACGAAGTAGGTGATCTCCTTGCCCTTACAAACTCCTTGGTTCAACTCCACAATCTTGTCGGAGGCTCCCAAGTGACACCTAGCCAATCTAGGAGACACCACTCTCCAAGAAGTAACAAATGGTGTGTTGATGATGAACTCCTTGCTCTTGTGCTTCAAATGATAGTCTCCCCAACACTCAACTCTATCATGGGATTTGGATTTGGTGGAAAGAAGATTTGAGCGGAAAGCAACTTGGGGAAGGCTAGAGATCAAGATTCATGTGGTAGGAATGGAATATCTTGGCCTCAACACATGAGTAGGTGGTTCTCTCTCAGAACTGGTAAGTTGGAAGTGTAGGTTTGTTCTGATGGCTCTCTCCACGAATGAAGAGGAGGTGGAGGGGTATATATAGCCTCCACACAAAATCTAACCGTTACACACAATTTACCAAACTCGGTGGGACCGAATCAACAAACTCGGTCGGACTGATTCTGTAAACCTAGTGACCGTTAGGGTTTTCGATGGGACTGACATGCAACTCGGTAGGGCCGATATGGTTAGGGTTAGGGCATAACGTAATCTCGGTGAGACCGATTACACAAACTCGGTGAGACTGATTTTGGTAATTAGCTAACCAGAGAGTTGGTCAGGTAAACTCGGTGGGACCGATTCGCTCTTTCGGTGAGACCGAGAAGTTACGAAAGGGAAACAGAGAGTTTACATTGTAATCTCAGTGGGACCGATCGCTCACTTCGGTTAGACCGAAACGTTACGAAGGGAAACAGAGAGATTACAATCCCATCTTGGTGAGACCGAGATCCCTATCGGTGAAACCGATTTGCCTAGGGTTTGTGGCAGTGGCTATGACATTTGAACTCGGTGGCGCCCGATAGAAAGAATCGGTAGGGCCGAGTTTGACTTTAGGTTTAGGTCATATGTGGATGTGAGAAAGTAGTGGAGGGTTTTGGAGCATATCACTAAGCACATGAAGCAAGAGGCTCATTAAGCAACACATCATCCCTCCTTGATGGTATTGGCTTTTCCTATAGACTCAATGTGATCTTGGATCACTAAAATGTAAAATGTAGAGTCTTGAGCTTTTGAGCTTGAGCCAATCCTTTGTCCTTAATATTTTGAGGGATCCACTTCCATCATCCATGCCATGCCATTCATTGAGCTTTCCTGAAATATTTTTCTTGGAATAACATTAGCTCAATGAGTTATATGTTGTTATGAATTACCAAAACCACCTAGGGATAGTTGCACTTTCAATCTCCCCCTTTTTGGTAATTGATGACAACATATAGATCAAAGCTTCGACAAATGATAATAAGATTGAAAAACATCGTCTCTTTGAGAAGTATGTGATAAGCAAGAGCTCCCCCTAAATTTGTGCATATTTTAAGAATTGCTTTGGACTGCAAATGCACAAGGAATTAGGGTCATGGGTTACTCTTCCATGTCACATACATCTTGGTGGAGCGCTCAAAATAATAAAGATTGAATACATGCACTCATCACCAAGCAAAGTGAATGATCATATAAGGGTAAGTAAGGTAATATCATATAACAAGCATAAGTGTAGCTTATGATCAAACACATGATCATCAATGTCTCACAGGTAATAACATAGTATCTCAAGCAATCAAAGGCAAACAAAGTTCAACCAAGAAGACAGGAGGGAACAAACGCAAACTCTCTCTCTCTCTCTCGAAGCCTATGATATATACATTTTTCTCCCCCTTTGGCAACAAGTTACCAAAAAGTTCCTAGAAAATGCATAGGACTATATCGTCTCTCAGGCTTGGTCTTCTGCTGGTGGCGTAGAGATGGCTCCTTGGACGAAGACTTCAGTTGATGTGGTAGGAGCTGAAGGAGTTGGTGCTAGACCTGGTTGCGCTGGAGCTGTAGCTGGAGCGAGATGAAGTGACTCGGTGTCAGCATCGCTCTGCAGCTGATCTCTGAGCTCGAGGCGCTCCGCAAATGCATCGCTTGTTGTCCTGCCCTTCCTCTCCTGCATGTCATCATGTAGCTGCTCCACAACCGATCAATCTCGCCATTTTGACATCAAGATCATAGAATTTTGTTCCATGATTCTTTCCAGTGCTCTCCTGGTTTTGAGTTAGGTGGCCAACCCCTTCTCAATCCGCAGAGTTGATGCTATCAAGTAACCAAGATGGTCCTGCTTGTTCTTCAAAAAGTACTCAGATGCCTCTGCTAGAGTTGGCATCTTGGCAGCCTTCTCTTTCCTTGCCTTCTCCTTCTTCTCTTGTGCTTGTACTGATGATGGTTCATTCTCAGTCATGACAACTTGATTGTCCTCAAAGTCAGGATAGAGAACACAGTGTTCCTTATCCAATAGATACTTCCCTGTTCCCATCTTTGAGTTAATCAACTCCTGAATCTGTGGCGCATATCCACAGCTCCTCTTTTGGTCTGCTGATGTCCTCTTGATAGTTTCAACTATGAGGCTCATGACCTTGAATTTCTGGGGTACATCAAAAATGTGAAGCAAATTAATTGCATGCCCTCTGATCATGTTGTGGTCACCTGATTTGGGCAACAGAGTGTGCCTTAGGATCTAGTTGATCGTAGGCAGCCCTGACAGAAGAAAATGAACTGATCCAAACTTGAAAGTCTCAAGTGCATCATCTGGGATTTCCTTGTACATCTGTGACATTGAGTTGTGATCCATCTTCTTATTGGCCTAAATGTCCAAGTCATCTTCACTTTCCTTTGGGGCATTGATCAGACTTGCCCATTCCTTTATGGTTGATTGGTATCTCGTTCCTTCAGACATCCAAACTATCCTGCCATCTGGATAGAAATGTGTTGTGGAGTAGAATTGCATAATGAGCTCATCATTCCAGTTTGTGAGCTTCTGCCCAACAAAATCTGCAACTCCACACGCACTGAAGCTGTCATATACTCCTGGATAATGTTCTTCATTCTCCTGAATGTAGGTCCAGTCGACCCACCTCATATCACAAACTATGGGCTTCTTATCCAACAAGATGGTCTCATATAAGTCCTGCTGCTCCTTCGTGTGGAACCTGTAATCTACAGCAGTCCTTCTCCTGGTGGCATATGGATCTGACTCTCTCCATAGCCTCAACCCTAAATCTCTCCCGATCTTCATGTTTTCAGCCACAGGATGAGCATCATTGTGGTCTGGAATCTTGGGTTTGAGCTTCCTTAGGACTTGCCCTTCATCATCTTCCTCAAGACAACATCGTGCATTGGGGCCTTGTTCTTTTCAGTAGCTGGTATACTCCTGGCATTCCTCTTAGGTGCACTCTTGGGCTTGGAGGCAGCTTTGAGTGCTTCTTTGGGCTTTGAAGTTGCAGCCCCAGACTTTATAGCATCACCCATCAGCTTTTGTGCCTTGGGTGCTGGTGCAGCAACCTCTTCTTCCTCTTCTTCTTCCATCACGGAAGGCTTTCCAATCACTCTAGCCATGGTCTTCTTGACCCTTTCCTTCCTTTTCTTTCCTTCAGCAGCTGGCTCTTTGGGTTGGGATTCCAAAGAAGCTTGAGTGGAGACTCTGGCTTTGGATATTGGTTGTCTTCCTGCAGGCCTTTTGATCTTCATCCCTGGCTTTACTGCAGCTGAGCTGTACTCCTTCTTGAGCACTTTCTTCTTTGAACTAGCCTCATCCTCAACTGCCACATAATCCTCATCCTCAGACTCTGAGGTCTTCATCTTCCTTGTCCTTGTGGCAGCCTTGGGCAAATTGTCGGGAGTGCTTCGCAACCCTCATCTGAGCTGCTAGAGGGACTAGTGCCCTCACTCATGTGAATCTGCTCTTGACTTGTTCGCGCTGTCACTTTGGTCCGACATGCTGCACACTTGACTGCTGACCACGTGAATAGTTATAGATGAGGTAGAGTGGATGAGCATCACAAAATGCAGAGATTTTTGCAAAGAATGATTCAAAAACTTAGTTTTAGTTTTCCACGAAAGCATTTGGATCTACCGATCTTCAAACTTGGTGATACCGAAGCAGTTTTGGAACCTAAACTAGTGAACTCGGTCAGACCGAGTCACAGTTCCATGGCACCGAGACTGCTAGGGTTTCACAAAGTTCTAAAATCGGTCACATCGATTAGCAATTCTCGGTCAGACCGAGAGTTACTAGTGCAATGGCGTTAGCCAAATTGGTGGGACCGAGTTTTTCAACTCGGTGGGTCGGAGATGGTTTCGGCGGAAACCTAACCCTAAATTTTCGAATCACACCTATTCTAAGGATTGTTTTGACTGGATAGAGGTGTTTCAATCGTGGCAAGAAGCATTATGAACACAATGTGCTGAGAATCATACGAGGATAGCACTGTGATCGAGTTCATACCCTAGTTCGGCAGTGAACTCGCTACGACGGCAACGGCGGAGAAGAAATCCGTTGACGGCGGCGGAGACCAGCGACAGGAGGCGGCTGGCGATGAAGTCGACGATCCGGAGACCTAGTAGGCAGAGCGAGCTATGCTTGAGCGAAGAGTTTCGAGAAAGTTTTCCAAAATTTTCCGTGAGAATATATAGCCCGACACTCGTCGGTGTGACCGAGTGGAACAACTTCGGTGGCACCGAGATCCATAACTGATAATAAGATTCGCAACTCGGTGTGACCGAAAAGTTCAAATCGGTTGCACCGAGATGAAAACCTAGATCGACTTAGTGATCTCGGTATGACCGAAATGGATGAATCGGTCAGACCGGAAATCACAAAGAAGTTTTGGAAGTTTTAAGTCTATGACAAATCGGGGACTCCGAGTGCTCCTCACACAGAGTGGTTCGAATCTGACTTGATCAAATTTTGTGATGTAGCATGAATAGAGTTTGAGACGAGAAAAGAATAGATAGCTAGAGAAGGTTCTTAGGCATTCTTGTCCATCCACTTGGCCAAAGAAAAAGAAGCCAATCAATCAAAACAACAAGTGGATGTCCTTGAATGAGTAAAATATGCAACCAACATGCTCACACAATAAAATGACAAATGAAATATGTGACAAAGCATGCACAACCAATTCTAGCATCTATCAAACAATTGGCGATGACTAGGTCATCTATATATGAGTATATTGACTTAGGAGTCAAATGAGAACATTTGATCATAGGTCATACTCATCGTTTAAGCTCAAGTGGGGTTACCACTTTTACATAAAGCATTTATGTGTTCACATCATTAGAGTTGCTTTGACTCAATTCTTAGAGTTAAGCTCCCCCTAGATGTGAGATCCCCCTTAGAGGGATGAACTAACCTTGGGTTTTGTCGATGATGACTTCATGTAGGTGTTGAAGATGTGGATGCTCAATGTTGATGTAGATCTTTTGGAGCAATCCTTTGGAGTGAGTTGCACTTTCAATACCTACATGGGTTAGTCCCACAAGGAACAAACAAGAATATCCATAGACATAGAGTGATGCACACACAAAATGATGTCCATGAAAACATTAGGTTACTTTGTCCCTTGCCTTACCAACATGAGGGTTTCTGACCGAACTAGTGCAAGATATGGAAGATGATTGCACTTGTCCTTGCCATAATGATATGAGTAAAGAATGTTGGTGGAGTCACCCTCAAGAACTCTCTAGTTCTTCTTCTTCGGGATCCACATCATCTTGATGGGAATCCTTGGAGTTGTAGTTGTACTTGATGAAGTAGAACTTGACGTAGTCTTGGGAACCCACTTGACCAAGGCCTTAGGTGCTTCTTCAAATGCATCAATATCCTCTTGAAGCTTGTCCTTGCCTTTGTTCTTGTGGTCTTGTGGTGGAAGATCATCTTGTGCTTGTGTTCCCTTGAAGGAAGTAGGATCATACTTCTCTTGTTGAGGAACAAACTTCGTCTTGGGGTATTGATCCTCTTCCCACTCTACTCCATTGGCATTGAACTTTCGTTCAAAACCAACACCTTGATTCTTCCGGTGCCTTCCTTGCTTGCGTACAATTTCCTCGAATTGCTTACTCCCGGCAAGGCTCTTGTATACTCCTTTCTCTATAATTCCCTTCAATAAGTTGTTTTCTTGCTCAGGTGTAACTTGGCTAAGAGAATCATTAGTGGAATCAAGAGAACTACTAGAAGCAACAATATTGGATTTAGCATTATTATTGTTACTACTAGAGGAAGAATCTTTCTTGTTCTTGTTACTAGACTTGACTTGAGGCATGTAAGTAGATAAGAGTAAACGCTTGGCAATGTAAGAAGAACTTTTCTTACGGAGATCATCATTGATTGCTTTTAGGAACTCATGCTCTTGCTCAAGATTAAGCTTTTCAAAGCGTAACTTCTCATGAGCCCTTAAAAGTTCTCGATGATCTTTGAAGATAGTTTCATGAGCTAACTTAAGAGTGTTTAGTTCTTTAGTTAGACGCTCAATCTTCTCCTTATCATTGTCATTCATTTCATCTTGATTAGCATGATTAATTGACGTTTCATCATAGTATTCATCACTAGAGTTGTCAACAAGTAAATCATCATCACCTAGCAAGTCATCTTCATCACTATTAAAATCCACATACTCGGGGTGTGTTACCTTAGGACCTTTGGCCATGAAGCATCTTCCAATTCCTTTATTTGGTGAATCAAATATGTTGTAGGAGTTGGTTGACACAAGTGCTAGACCGGCAACACCTTCATCTTGAGTGTATTCGGAGTCGGAGTGATAGCTTCTCTCGGAGTGATTGTCGGAGTCGGAGCCGGATACCCATTCACCAACGTGAGCTTGATGTCTTTGTTTTGTCTAGCTCTTTGATGACTTGTTCTTCCTTTCTGAATCCTTGCTTCTCCGTGAGGGTCTTCGTTCATAACGATCATCTCTACTCCTTCTCTCTCTTGGTGGTGATTCTTCTCTTCTACTTCTTATCTTGGGAGAATCTTCTCTTCTTTTGTAGGGTGTCGTACACTCATTGGAATAGTGTCCGGGTCTCCCCCAATTGTAGCAATTGCGCTCTCGACTAGAAGATCTTTTGTCATTGTAGGACCTTGACTTAGAGCTTCTTTCTTTACTTCTACTCTTGTAGAATTTGTTGAAGTTCTTCACCATTAAGCTCAATTCTTCGTTGAAGGTTTGTTTCTCACTTGATGATGTGGGGGCTTCACATGAGGCTTTGTAAGCACCACTTGACTTGTTGTGAAGTTCCTCCTTATCCTTGAGTGACATCTCATGAGCAACAATTCTTCCAATGACTTCCGTTGGCTTGAGATCTTTGTAATTTGGCATCATTTGGATAAATGTGCACACGGTATCATATTTTCCATCCAATGCTCGTAGGATCTTCTTGATGATGAACCTGTCGGTCATCTCTTCACTTCCTAAGCCGGTAATCTCATTTGTGATAAGAGCAAGCCTAGAGTACATTTCAGCGACACCTTCACCATCCTTCATTTTGAACTTATCAAGCTGACTTTGGAGCACATCCAACTTGGATTCCTTGACGGAGTCCGTACCTTAATGCATATCAATCAAAGTATCCCAAATTTCCTTTGCATTCTCAAGACGGCTGATTTTGTTGAACTCTTCGGGGCACAAGCCATTGAAAAGGATATCACAAGCTTGAGCATTGTATTGCAGCATATTCAACTCTTCCGCGCTAGCTTCACGGTTCGGTTCTCTCCCATCAAAGAATTCACCTTGCAAGCCAATACACACAATAGCCCAAACGGCGGGGTTATGTCCGAGAATATGCATTTTCATCTTATGCTTCCAACTAGCAAAATTAGTGCCATCAAAGTAAGGACCTCTACGGTGATAATATCCCTCGCTAGACGCCATACTCTCCTAGGTTGTGAAACCAAGGCTATGACCACCAAAGCTATGGAAATCAAAGCAAATGGAGACCAAAGCTCTGATACCACTTGTAGGACCTTGAAGTATGTCTAGAGGGGGGGTGATTAGACTACTTGACCCATTAAAAACTTAACCTTTTCCCAATTTTAGACTTTGGCAGATTTTAGCTATCTTTGCACAAGTCAAGCAATCTTCACACAATTCAAGCAAGCATGCAAAGAGTATATAGGCAGCGGAAAATAAAGCATGCAACTTGCAAGAATTTAAAGGGAAGGGTTTGGAGGATTCAAACGCAATTGGAGACACGGATGTTTTTGTCGTGGTTCCGATAGGTGGTGCTATCGTACATCCAACCCACGAAGGGTAACGGTTGCGCGAGTCCACGGAGGGCTCCACCCACGAAGGGTCCACGAAGAAGCAACCTTGTCTATCCCACCATGGCCGTCGCCCACGAAGGACTTTCCTCACTAGCGGTAGATCTTCATGAAGTAGGCGATCTCGTTGCCCTTACAAACTCCTTGGTTCAACTCCACAATCTTGTCGGAGGCTCCCAAGTGACACCTAGCCAATCTAGGAGACACCACTCTCCAAGAAGTAACAAATGGTGTGTTGATGATGAACTCCTTGCTCTTGTGCTTCAAATGATAGTCTCCCCAACACTCAACTCTCTCACAGGATTTGAATTTGGTGGAAAGAAGATTTGAGTGGAAAGCAACTTGGGGAAGGCTAGAGATCAAGATTCATGTGGTAGGAATGGAATATCTTGGCCTCAACACATGAGTAGGTGGTTCTCTCTCAGAACTGGTAAGTTGGAAGTGTAGGTTTGTTCTGATGGCTCTCTCCACGAATGAAGAGGAGGTGGAGGGGTATATATAGCCTCCACACAAAATCTAACCGTTACACACAATTTACCAAACTCGGTGGGACCGAATCAACAAACTCGGTCGGACCGATTCAGTAAACCTAGTGACCGTTAGGGTTTTTGGTGGGACTGACATGCAACTCGGTAGGACCAATATGGTTAGGGTTAGGGCATAACGTAATCTCGGTGAGACCTATTACACAAACTCAGTGAGACCGATTTTGGTAATTAGCTAACCAGAGAGTTTGTCAGGTAAACTCGATGGGACCGATTCGCTCTTTCGGTGAGACCGAAAAGTTACGAAAGGGAAACAGAGAGTTTACATTGCAATCTCGGTGGGACTGATCGCTAACTTCGGTTAGACCGAAACGTTACGAAGGGAAACAGAGAGATTACAATCCCATCTCGGTGAGACCGAGATCCCTATCGATGAAACCGATTTGCCTAGGGTTTGTGGCAGTGGCTATGACATTTGAACTCGGTGGCGCCCGATAGAAAGAATCGGTAGGGCCGAGTTTGACTTTAGGTTTAGGTCATATGTGGATGTGAGAAAGTAGTGGAGGGTTTTGGAGCATATCACTAAGCACATGAAGCAAGAGGCTCATTAAGAAACACCTCATCCCTCCTTGATAGTATTGGCTTTTCCTATAGACTCAATGTGATCTTGGATCACTAAAATGTAAAATGTAGAGTCTTGAGCTTTTGAGCTTGAGCCAATCCTTTGTCCTTAATATTTTGAGGGATCCACTTCCATCATCCATGCCATGCCATTCATTGAGCTTTCCTGAAATATTTGTCTTGGAATAACATTAGCTCAATGAGCTATATGTTGTTATGAATTACCAAAACCACCTAGGGATAGTTGCACTTTCACCAACTCTGTCCTTCTCCTGTCCATCTTCGACTACTACTGTGAGGCGTACCTAGGCGTGATGCCGTCCGTGGCGTTGCTTCACCATTTCTTCTTCCTTCGTGTCAGCGAGGGTCACATCTCTGGATGCGCTAACTTCGTCGCATGCGCCAAGGCCAACTCAATCTCGAGCAGCGGGAAGAGGGTCGACAACATCCGATCCAAATGGGTCATGATGGATGCCCAGCATGTCGATCCGCGCCTGGCGTTGCCGACGGAGGCGCCCCGGCAGGGCAAGGGGTGGACCAAGGCGGAGCTTGTTGATGAGCGGGCATCGTCAGTGTTGGGGCAGATGATGACCGACCTAAAGTCGGGCAACGCGAGGGTGCCCAAGATAACGGGGGCGATGCTCCTGAGGGAGTTCTTGATGCTGCGGGTTGCCCCACTCCAGGCGCGCGCGCGCCTCCTCTGGGAGCTTGAAGAAGAGGAGAATAAGACCCGCCTGAGGCCAGGGGACCTGCCTGGCGATGAATTGGACGTCGTCCTGCGCCTCATAGTCGGGGACAACCAGGAGTACCCGCCTAGCGCCTTCATTCCCCTGTTCCAACGCAGGGACCGGGAGGAATTCGTCGCCTCCAGGCCGACTTTTGATGCGTGCGGGCTGGTGCCGCCGGCGCTTCCGGGAGCTCCTTCGGCTCAGAAACCGGTGGAGGTGTCTTCTGGCGAGTCTCGCGGAGAGGGGGAAGAGGAGGTGGACTCGGAGAAGACCCTGGAAGAGGTGGGGGAGACTTCCACCTGAGCAAGGCCGAGATTCTCCGCGCCCTTCCTGATGATGCTAAGGCCGACGCCTACCAAGGGGAGAGGGAGCAACCCCTCATGCCGACGAAGGGTAGGTCGTCGCTGGTGGCCCGTGGTGCCGCCTCCACCATAACACCTCCTAGGGCTGGATCCGGTTCTGCCTCCGCACCGCATGGCGCCGCCGGAGCCCGAACGCCTGCCCCTCAGGTCCCGATGCTATCAGGCTTCAAGCTTCCCAAGCGAAAGGTGGAGTACTTCGCGGTGGACCGGTAGGTGCCTCGAGCTTCGCTTTATCCCTGCTGGTACTTGTTATTTCCTGACGCTCGCCCTTGGTTGATGAGGCTGACATCTTCGGCGAAGAAGAGGAAGGAAGATACGGCGGCTGTGCCCCCCTCCACAGAGAAAGAAGGCAGCAGCGCCCGCATCTCCCCAGCCCGGTCGTCCTCGCGGGGCCAAGAGGAACGTCGCCGCGTGGAATCAGCCCCCATGGCCTCGCTGGCTCTGGAAGTGCCGGCGCTTGGCGCGGCTGACGAGGTCCCAGCTGCTCCGGGGCCCGCGGTCTCCCAAGCCCTGGTGGCGATGTCGCTTCCTCGTACTGCTGCACCTCCACTCCCTGGTTCTTCTGCTCCTGCTGCTGTCTTGGAGCGTGCCCTTTCGGAGATGACCCAGCTGCAGGCGGATCTCCTGAGCACGGACCCGTGCCTGGTGGCCGGGCGTCTGGAGTTGGCCTCTGGCTGGGTTCACTCCGACCTGGCGGTTCGCGCGGCGCTGGGCCAGGCTGCTGCGGCTTCCGAGAAAGAGAAGCAAGGACCCGCCAGCGCTACAGCCGATCGTGAGACGGCGCTGAAAGACGCCAAGGCTGCCCGTGACCGCTGCCAAGTGCTGGAGGGCGAGTTGCAGAGCCTGCGCGACAAGCACGCCGAAGAGGTACGCTGCTGCCAAGCAAAGGAGGTGGGGATGAAGGCCCGGGAGGAAGCCGTCAAGAACCGTGATGCTGAGCTGGCGGAGCTGGGGAAGAAGCAGGCCGCTGAGCGCAACCGGTTGGAAGAGTTGGAGTGGAAGATAGGGACGAGGGAGGCCGATCTTGATGCCAAGGCGCGAGTCCTGGCCGAAGACTGCGTGGCCTTCGCCGATCTCGAGAAGAGATCTCGCAAGGCGCTGAAGACGCTTTACGAGCACGGCCTGGAGAAGCCTCGGGACACCGACGAGGACGGCCCCGCCCAGCTGCTTCCTCTCGTGGTGAAGGCGCTTGAGGAGGTCGTTGATGGCCTCGGTCCCATGGCGGAGACAGAAGCTCGCGTCTGTCTTTCAGCCAAGATTGACTCAAGGTCTTGACCATCTGCACCTCCGCGACCCCAACGCTCGCCTTGACAAGCTGTTGGAGCATGTGGCTGAAGATCACTGCGAAGCCGCCACCGCAGCTGTACAAGGTCAAGTGGAGGCCTTGCTGGGGAGGTTTCGCGGCTTTGTCTCCGATCCTCTGTCTGGCGAGGCCGCGGATCCTGCGACTGGTGGTGAAGGTGAGAACATCGTTGCCCACGGGGGAGCACCTTCCGCATGCGATGGCGATATCCAGGGGTGACCTGCGGCTATTCTTCCCGTTTCGTTCCTGCAACATATATCAGGCCTCGTGGAGGCGTTTAGACTTTTCATTTGGTATTGTGAGAACAATATGCTTGTAATGTTTGCTTCGAGATTTTGCGATTTCCTTCCTATTTGCTTTGCGTTCTGCGTCGGCAGAGCCCGGCCCCGCGCATACCTCAACCGCCATTGGGCCAACCGGAGATCAGGACGGACCAAGGAGTGAGGGACTATGTGATCAGTTAGGCTCCTAAGTCGCGATGCTCAGGAGTCCCCCTTGAAGCGCAAACAACATATAGGGAGAGTTCGTGAGGATAGATTAATGTTCTATGTCGGCAGAGCCCGGCCACGCACATACCTCAACCGCCATTGGGCCGACCGAAGACCAGGACGGACTGAGGAGTGAGGGGCTACGTGACCAGTTAGGCTCCTGAGTCGCGATGCTCAGGAGTCTCCCTTGACGTGCAAACAATTTCCATACCTGCCCTCGCCGAGGCCTCGGGAGGGGCGCGCGACGCCCAGGTCCGGGGACCTAGTTGGGTGGCGTGTGCTTGGACGTGACCCGAGCGCAGCCCCCGTGCCCAGCCCCCTCGTGCGACTCTCCCGAGGAAAGGCGTCGTGGTGAGGCTGGGTGCTGAGCTCTGGGCTCCCTGAGGTTGGTGCGGCCGTGGGGCCGCCCTCAGTTGTTTATCACCAGTGCGGAGCATAGTGCTTCCGCTTGTGCATGGGCATAGCCGCTCCTCGGCAGTTTTGACAGCCGGCGTGGAGCATGGTGCTTCCACTTGGGCGTGGGATGGGGGGCCCCCCTCCGGGAGGAGCCCCCGGGCGTGTACATCCCCGCCCTGACACGTGCTTGCACGGCAGGGCTGCGAGGTGTATCTGGGCACCCGTGAGCCAGCGCGAGACTCGCGAAGCCCTACCTCAAGGCGGGTTGCACCTGGTCTTGAGTCTTGGTGACTGTATGTCCCTGCAAGGCGGTTAGATGCAAGCACTCTACGTCCTCAGGTCCCGGTCCTCGAGCGAGCTCAGCCGCCGCTGGTATGCCAGGTCGCAATGCCGTGGTCAAGGCCAGGGGGTGAGGGATGGAGAGCTAGTAAGAGCTCCTGAGTCGCGATGCTCAGGAGCCCCCCTTTTAACGTGCAAGCGAATTGCATAGGATGAACAGACCCGTGGCGGGCGGCAATCGAGCGGGCGATAGCCGTTGGCAGGTTAAGCATGGAGAGCAGATCAACTTGGATAAATGCAGGAAGATACGCCACTGGGTCCGGCCCGAGTGGCTTGGGGATGATGTAGCCCGAGGGGCGCCCCCAGCAAAGTAAGCTAAAGGCATAAGCAAAAGGGATATATGCCACAGGGACGGACCCATGTGGCCTGGGAATAATGCAGCTTGAGGGGCGCTCCCAGCTTAAACGAGCTCGGAAGATGTCACCTGGTTCTGCAGACGAGGTAGAGTTGGTGCAGCTGAAGGCGTGCGTTGAAGAAACGACTCCTCATGAGCCACCGGGACCCTGAGCCCCGGGAGGTTCTGGGGGCTCGGGAGGTTCCCTGAAGACCGTCTCCATCTCCTCTAGGACGGCATGGTACCTGGCCTCCTGAGCCGCCAGGACACGTTGCATGTTGCACTGATAGACCAACGCCACGCTCGGCAAGCTGAAGGGCATGCGAATGTAGTTGTGCGGCGGGCCCTCGCAGCGGCCCACACGCGAAGGCCAGAAGCGCTCCTGAGACGCAGCCCTGTTGAGCCCTGGGACGTCAATGCAGACACGCAGCCCAGCATCCTCGCCTGGATGGGGAGCGGCGGTCGCCGCGCATGGCCCTTGCATCTTGCAGTTCCTGAGTGGTCTTGGTGATGAACTCCTGAGTGGTGGGCACTCCTTGCCCTGTGCTCTCCTGAGGGTTGTGTAGCGTGAAGCACGTTTCCAGGTGGTGCCCAAGCGCCTCCCTCGTGAGGTTGGCAAGGTCTGAGGCCCTCCAGAAGAGAGCCCCCGAGCCCTGCCCAAGGAGGGCGCTGGGCGCGCCTTCCTATGCGATGGAGGGAGGCGCCCCTGGGGCGGGCGCTGATCCTGACGAGGCTCCTGCCACGACGCCATCCTCCTGAGGTCCTGCACGGCGCGACTGCTTCTTCTTGGGGATGGCCTCCGGAGGGCCTTCATTTCTGCTGTCGGGGTCGTCGATTGCTGCGGCTTGAAAGGCGCGCTCGAGGGAGCACACCGCATCCCTCTCTTCACACGGGACCGTGATGATTCCTCCGCTTCCTGGCATCTTGAGAACGTTGTAGCCGTGATGAGTGACTGCCATGAACTTGGCCATGGTTGGATACCCGAGGACGGCATTGTACGGTAGGCGGATGTGCGCGACGTCGAAGTCGATGAGCTCGGTGCGGTAGTTCTTGCGCTCCCCGAAGGTGACAGGCAGGCGGACCTGCCCTATCGGTGTGGTGGAACCGTCGGTCACTCCTGAGAAAGGCTTGGTGGGCTGGAGCTGTTCATATGGCACTTGGAGGTTGTCGAACGTGTCGACGGACAGGACGTTGAGCCCTGCGCCGCCGTCGATGAGGGTCTTGGTGACCTGCACATTGCTGATGACTGGGGAGCACAGCATAGGGAGGGTGCCAGCAGTGGCTGCGCACTTGAGTTGATCCGCCGAGTTGAAAGTGATGGCGCATTGGAACCACTTGAGCGGGCGCGTGGCCTCGAGCTTGGGGAGCACCGCGTTCACCTCGCGAGCGAACTGTTTGAAGATGCGCTGAGAGGCTGGGGCCTGGGCGCCGCCCAAGATGCAGGCGATCGCACGCGGCTCCTGGAAGCCCTCAGCCCCCAAGTCCTGGTGGTGGTCGCTGCTCCTTCTTGGTGGCGGCAGCGGGGAAGACGGTGTTGCCACAGGGCGATCCTCACGAGGCGGGTCCCTCCAGGCGCCCTCGCGAGGTTGGTCCTACCAGCGGTCCTCACGAGGCTGGTCGCGCTACTCCTGGCACGGGCCACGGTCGTCCCAGCGTCCGCCTCCACGTCCTCCTCCGCGGTCGTTGCCCCGGTCGTTGCGCTCGGGGCGTCGACCGTAGCGTCCTTCCCGTATGGCTCTGAGCTCTTGACAGTCGCTGGTGTTGTGGGTGTTCAAGTTGTGAAAGGCACAAAACGGTCGGCCATTCTTGGATGACTCCGGCTGATCTCTGCCCCGCGTGGTGTCGGGCTCCGCTGCGAGCACAGCTGCCTCCTTGCGCTTCACCTCCTTGGCCTTGGCCTTCTTCTCCTCCGCGCCCATGGCTGGCAGCTCAAGGAGGGAGAGGCGCCCCTCCTCAGCTCTTGCGGACTTAGTCGCCAGGTGGAACAACTCCTGAGAGGTGCAGAGCTCCTCGTGGATGGCGAGCTCTTCCTTCATCTTGACGTCACGGACGCCGTCGGAAACACGGAGATGATGGCCTCGTCCGTGACCTTGGGGATCTTGAGGCGGGTGTTGTTGAAGCGCTGGATGTACTTCTGGAGGGTATCTCCTGGTTGTTGCTTGATGCGGCGTAGATCACCCGTGGCCGGTGGGCGGTTGCGAGTGCCCTGGAAGTTGGCGACGAGGCGGTCACGCATCTCGTCCCACGAGGAGATCGAGCCGTGCTGCAGGTTCAGGAGCCAGGAGCGAGCTCCATCCTTGAGAGCCATGGGAAACCAGTTCGCCATGACTTTTTCGTCACCGTTGGCCGCTTCGATGCTCAGCTCATAGAGCTGCAGGAACTCCGCGGGGTCGGCGGTGCCATCGTAGCGAGGAGGCAGATCCGGCTTGAACTTGCCTGGCCAGGCGTTGCTGCGCAGCTCGGGGGTGAAGGCGCGGCAGCCGACCGTGGTTGCCGGGGCCCGCTTCAGAGGTGGAGCTCGGTCTTCACGAGGTCCGCGCTGCGCCGCTGCAGGCGGCACGCGGTCTTGACGAGGTGGCGCGGGGAGCGCAGGTGCAGCTTCTCGCGGCCGCGGGATTTCTTGGCAGCTTCTCTCTTCGCGCGTGGGCGCCGGGCGCGGTGGATCACGCCGCGGAGCCGCGCGCCTTGGTGCCAAGGCGCCGTCTTGGGGCTGAGGTGGTGGAGGCACGCCATGAGCCCCGTCGCCCGCGGCTGGTTGAGGGGGAGGCAGAGAGTGGGACGGCGCCGGAGAGCCTCCTGCGGCGCGGACGAGCTCGGCGATGCGGTCGAGCCACTCCTCATAGAGGTCGTCGACGGGGCGGTAGCGCAGGAGCTCGTTCGCCGCGAGGAGCGTGGCCCGTGCCTCCATGGGAGCGCGGTGCACGTGAGACGAAGAACCGGTAGGGGTCAGTGATGGAGTAACGGTGCGGCCGTCCTGCCGCACCGAAGGATGCAGCGAGGACGCCTGCTGCTCGTTCCCCGCCGGGCCGGTGGCAGCGTTGGTGGCGGGAGACGGAGAACGACGAGGTGGCCTGCCAACGGGAGCCGTCTGAGTGACGCGGGCGGTGAGGGCAGCCCGTCGCTCAGCTCGAGCACGGCGAGCGTCCACCATGGAGACGACGGAGCGAAAAACTGATGGCAGGGAAGCTACGGCGCACCCCTACCTGGCGCGCCAAATGTGGATGTGGGGTTTCGGCAAACCCTTAAGGTTCGAACACTGGGGTGCGCGCGAAGTCTTTCCCTCCTACCGATCTACGCCCTAGCTCGCTAAGATCTCACGGACGAACTCGCAACACAGAAAGACACGAGGTTTATACTGGTTCGGGCCACCGTTGTGGTGTAATACCCTACTCGAGTGTGGTGGAGGTGGATTGCCTCTAGGGCTGATGATGAACAGTACAAGGGAAGAACAGCCTCCTGAGGTTGAGGTGTTCTTGTGGTAGGTTTTTGATCGGGTTGGATCAAGCTAAGATGAGATGCCTCTACTATGGTGGCTAGCTCTACTTATATAGGCTCTGGTCCTCTTCCCAAATATCAAGCGTGAAGGGAGCCAACAACGGCGGGCAAATTTGAAGGGGGGCAGCTAGTACAAGCTATCTTGACAAAAGCAGTCTCCGCCTGCGAAAAGCTCTGGTGGTGACGCCGTCTTGGGCTCCACGATGACCTCCGTCTCGCCGTCCTCCTGGTCTTGGTCTCGTTGCACCAATATAGCAACCTTTGCCTGATGCCTCGGTACTCCTCGCCTGCGCTGGCCTCCTTAGCACCAAAGAGGAAATAAGGACGCTGCGCGCGCTGGCGCCCGTCTGGTGTCGTTCGTCATGACTAACGTCAGGAGAGCCTCGTGAGGTTTGCCCCGCCTTGATATCTCCGCTCCTCGTGAGCCTGCCTGGCTAGGCCAATCCAGAGGAGGTCTTGCGTCATTCGCCTCGCGAGGCTTGGACCCTCGCGAGGGTCTTGGATGCCTTGTTGATGAAGATGGGCGTGCGGCTCTTTGGGCTTAGCCACGCTAGGGCCGCAGTGCAAGTCTGGGACCCCATTCCCAGAACGCCAACAACCATGTTGCATGATCTTGTTCCAATCTCCCAGACAGTAGCATTGGATCACAAAGAGATAATCGCTATCCTCCCTAATTTCTGGTTCATGCGTCAGGTTCCAAGCAAACCCCATTGTGTCCTTGAAAGAATCTCGATTGAAGAACTTGTGTGTATTCACCTTTGCTACGGTCAACCATCTCGCCACTTTAGAGAGGTCAATGATCTCCTCCCCGCCGACAAACACGTCATGTAGCAGGATCCTTCAACTTTATCTGCTTCGTATCTTCTTCCAGATTGATTCTAGCCCTGCCCTTGCCGTTTCCTTTGCCTCTCCTTCAGATCCCATGTAACGCCCCGGATTCGATGCGCCAGGTGTCCGCCAGTTATTTGCCGTCGTTGCCATGTCATTTGCTTGCGTGTTGCATTTTGCCATGTCATCATCTGCATTTAATACCTTGTCATCATGTGCATTTCATTTTGCATACGTGTTCGTCTCATGCATCCGAGCATTTTCCCCGTTGTCCGTTTTGCAATCCGACACTCCTATGTTCCCCGGCGTCCCCCTTTTGTCTCTCGTTGTGAGTGGGTGTTAAAATTTCTCGGAATGGACCGAGGTTTGTCAAGCGGCCTTGGTATAGCACCGGTAGACCGCCTGTCAAGTTTCGTGCTATTTGGAGGTCGTTTGGTACTCCAACGGTTAACCGGGTAACCGTAAAGCCCCTCTCTCTTTGCAGCCCAACACCCCTTCCAAGTGGCCAAAACCCAGCAAACTCCCCTCCATGCTCTCGGTCGTTCGATCACGATCGCGTGGCCGAAAACCGCTCCTCATTTGGACTCTCCTAGCTCCCTCTATCTATAAATATGTCTTCCTCCCCCGAAATTCCGGATCATTTTCCCCCTAACCCTATCTGATTCGTCCCCGCCGCCACCGGACACGTCCTGGCCGCCCCGCCGCCGCCACGTGGCGCGCCGCCATTCGCCGAGCCCAGCGCGCGCCGCTCATGGAGCCCATCCGAGGCCTGCGAACCCTCGCGCCGCCGCCGCCGATCCGCGCCCACGCCGCGTCTCCCTCCCAGCTGCCGTCTCCCGCCCGGCGCGGGCCGCGCCCTCGCGCCGGTGGCCGTCCGCCGCCGCCCTGCCGCGAGCTCCGCCGCCCGCTTCGACTCCGCTCCCACGACCGCCGCCGCAGCAAGCTCCGCACACCGCGCCCTCGCCGCCCTTCGCCGGTCCGCGCCTCCCCGGCCTCTCCCTCGCCTCCGGCCACCGTCCCCCGCAAGTCCGGCCGTCTCCGGCGAAACTCCGGCCGGATCCGGTGAGATCCGGCCCGGAACCTGCAAGTGGATGAGATCCACCACCACGTCAAACCAAACGCCTGGATCCCTCTGTCCCGGATCCCTCCGTCCCGCGTTGACTTTCGCGGAGGTAAAAACGACTAAGTCCCCAGATTCCAGTATTATCATGCCATGTTTGACCTGTTGTAACTCTGCATCCGTAGCTTCGTTTCATGCGTGTAATATGTCAAATTGTTCGCCTCGACGAGTACATCATTTAACTCCATTGAATCATTTTCATTTGAGCTCATCTTGATGCCTGAATCATCGTTGCAAGAGTGCATGTTGATGTTAATCTGCTGGAACTGTTATAACTTGATGATTTGTCATTTTTGTTGCATTTCATGTGTGCATCTTATGAGCATGAGCCCTACATGAGTTTTGAACTATGTCATGCCATCTTTACAGGGGTGCAATCCATGTATTTTTGTGGGTCTTGTACTGAGTGCATCGAGCTTGTTAAGTAGGGTACTTGCTGTTGCTGTTTTGCATGTCTGAATCTGCTATATCATGATGCTATGTTAACTTTCTTTACAAGTCATTCTATGCATAATCTGGAGATGTTCACTAAGGATGTTTTGTTCTACATATCATGCTCTATCCATCCACCCCCCTGGTTGCATTTATAGCATGCTGTAGATTGTTGTAATGTTGCTCTCAAGTTGCTAAATAATGTTGTTGTCAGCCTGTTAACATTAAGTTCAATGTTGCCATGATTGTTGCTAGTGATCCATGCACTCTATGAACTTGCTCTTTCCATGTTTAGCTTCATATGTATGCCATCTTACTGTTGGTTGCCTTTCCATGTTATTTATTTCTCTGTGGTGAGTGATTCAAGCTCACCAACATGTCTACTTATTGTTGTTCCTGCCATGTATGAATCTGTCATATAACTTGCTATGTTTACATGGGTGCCATCTTATTTTCTGTGCCCTTTTGGCTTATGGTCAATGAAGAACTTTTGTTCTATGCATTTTGTAGATTCATTCCATGCCTTTGTTTGCCATGATAAGTTCCTGTAACATGTTGTTTGATAGCTCTAAACATTGCAACCTGATGTTATTTTCTGCAAAGTCTGAACTATTATTATTTGCAATCTTGCAATGTCCTTTTGAGCATGTTCTAGTGATTTCTGGAGATAGCTCAGTGTTCATGTTTTGTTACGCTTTACCTGTACATCATGCCCATGTCTTTTGTTTTCATGTTGAGGTCCTGTAGCATGTTGTTTTGGTGCTTGCAATATGCCTAGTTGCTGTTTTGGACAGTTTGTCCTTTAAACTTGTATATGGTGTGTGTTGATCCGTTGCTCCGTTTTGAGTGTGCTCTATATGAAACTTGCTTAGAATTGCATGTAGTTTCATATTATCATGTTGCATCCTTGTTTTGAGGTGTTTCTTGATGTTTGGATGCATTTTGCATCAATGCCATGGTTAACTTGTTTTGCTCATATCTTCTAGGCCGTAGCTCCGAATCAAATGAACTTTATATGTAACTTGACTAGAATTTCGTGTAGATCATCTTGGTGCATCTTAACTTGCTGTTTAACAACTTGAACATAAGTTTTATTAAGATCTGGACCAATTTCGAAATATGCTTATGAGGACTTACCGGAATTGTTATATGTTGTTCCCGGCCTCATTTAAACTTGATTTGATGTGTTGCTCTTGTTTGCATCATCTCTTGCCATGAGTAGCTTCATGTAGCTTTGTCATGCATCATGCTTGTTGTGCATCATGCCTTGTTCATGTGTGGTGTGTTTACCATGTTGTGTGCTTCTTCTTATTAGTTCCTGTTTCGTTGCGATCGTGAGGATTCGTTCGTCTACGCTTGGTTCGTTTTCGTGGCTTCATCTTCTTCATGGTCTCGTTCTTCTTCCTTGCGGGATTTCAGGCAAGATGACCGTCACCTTGGATCTCATTACTATCATTGCTATGCTAGTTGCTTCGTTCTTTCGCTATGCTGCGCTACCTATCACTTGACGCTCAAGCCATCCCAATTTGCCATGTCAGCCTCTAACCTTTGTCACCCTTCCTAGCAACCGTTGTTTGGCTATGTTACCGCTTTTGCTCAGCCCCTCTTATAGCGTTGCTAGTTGCAGGTGAAGTTGAAGATTGCTCCATGGTGGACAGGATTATGTTGGGATATCACAATATCTCTTATATTATTAATGCATCTATATACTTGGTAAAGGGTGGAAGGCTCGGCCTTATGCCTGGTGTTTTGTTCCACTCTTGCCGCCCTAGTTTCCGTCATATCGGTATTATGTTCCCGGATTTTGCGTCCCTAACGCGGTCGGGTGATTTATGGGACCCCCTTGACAGTTCGCTTTGAATAAGACTCCTCCAGCAAGGCCCAACATTGGTTTTACCATTTGCCTCACCACCACCTACATTTCCCTTGGGAGTAATTAACCCAAGGGTCATCTTTATTTTAGCCCCCCCGGGCCAATGCTTGTCTAAGTGTTGGTCCGAACTAGAGCCCTTTGCAGCGCCTCCTCGGGGAAACTCGAGGCCTGGTTTAAGTTGTACGGACTGCTCATCCGGTCATGGCCTGAGACGAGATACGCACGGCTACTATCAGGGTGTCGGCACGCCGGGAGGTCTTGCTGGTCTTGTTTTATTACTGTCGAAATGTCTTGTAGCCGGGATTCCGAGACTGATCGGGTCTTCCCGGGGAGAAGGAATATCCTTCGTTGATCGCGAGAGCTTATCATGGGCTAAGTTGGGACACCCTGCAGGTATAAACTTTCGAGAGCCGTGCCCATGTTATGTGGCGATGGGAATTTGTTAATATCCGGTTGTAGTAAACTTGAAGTAAACTCTTCTAAAATACACCAACCGTAGCGTAACCATGAGTGTCTCTTTTGGGGTTGATCGAGAGGAGAACACGGTTTCTGGGTTATGTCTGACGTAAGTAGGAGTTCAGGATCACTTCTTGATCATTACTAGTTGTCGACCGTTCCTTTGCTTCTCTCCTCGCTCTTATTTGCGTATGTTAGCCACCATATATGCTTAGCCGCTGCTGCAACCTCACCACTTTATCCCTTCCTTTCCCATTAAGCTTTGCTAGTCTTGATACCCATGATAATGGGATTGCTGAGTCCTCGTGGCTCACAGATTACTACACCATCAGTTGCAGGTGCAGGTTTGCGATGATCATGACGCGAGAGCGATGTTTGCTTGTTTGGAGTTCTTCTTACGCTTCTTCTTCGATCGGGGATAGGTTCCGGTCGGCAGCTGGGCTAGCAGTGGTGGATGTCGCTTGAGTTTCATTTATGTTTCATCCGTAGTCGGATGTTGATCTTGTATATGATGTTGATGTATTCTTGTGACATTTGTGCCTTATGTATGTATCCCTATCTATTATGTAATGTTGATGTAATGATATCCACCTTGCAAAAGCGTCTTCAAGATGCGCTTCTATCCTTGGTGGGACCTTCGAGTTCCTTTAGGATAGGGTCGCATCTTGGGCGTGACAAAGTTGGTATCAGAGCCTCGACCGACCCTAGGAGCCCCCTTGATTGATCGTGTAGTTTGGCCGCAGTTGAGTCTAGAATAAAACTATTTTCGGAGTCTAGTTATATCGGAGAGTAGGATTTCTTTTTACTCCTCAGCCCCTTCGTCGCTCTGGTGAGGAATCTTGACTTAGGTGTTTTGAATTACTCCTCTTCCCCTTCAAATTTTTCTTAGGATCACGTTGTTAGTTTTTCGTTCGTTGGGTCTCAGCTCTTTTGATCCGGTGCATCTCTCGTCAAGTTGACTCAAACCTCTTTGTCTTTCGCGAGATCAACCCTCAGTTCTTCCTCCACGACGTTGTTTTCCCTGTCCGAAGTTGTCCTTGTTTTTTCCCACCCACCCACCCTTTTTCTTGTCGGAACCGGAGTTCGTAATCGAGTATCCATCCTACTGCATGCGAAGTTTTTGCTCTCTCTCCTCAATGATTTCAACCGTGTTTTATCTTCAAGATATTCGCTGCTTTCCCTTCCAAGTTACCATTGTTTTCCGCCCTCCACCCTCTTCTTCCTGTAGTTTGAGTCTCTTTCAACCATGTATTTCATTCTAAATGCGGAGCCTCTTCAGTCTTCTCTCATTTATTTCAACCGTGAATTCTCGCCTGCTCATCATTCTTCATCCCTTTCTTTCCGTGGATTTCAACTCAATTTTCTTGGTTCGATCATATTCTTTTCCTCGACTCAAGTGTTTTCCCTGCTCGTTCGCCTCTCGCCAGTTTATCCTTCCGGAGTGCTGAAGACATCTCAAGAGATTCGAATTAATTCGAGGTTGTCACCTCATTCAAATCTTTCAATTGTTCCGGTGCATCATCTATCTCTTCAACATCCCTTTCCAATGGTGTTTTTCTCTTTAGTGGGCCCTAACCCACAGGTCTTTTCCCAGGATCTTACCTGACTCTTCTAATTCCCGCGGAGTTATTCTCAATTCTTTTCAAGTGTGACATAAGAATGGATTCCATCAGTCACATGCCTTTTCCAAGATCAATTTCAAATCATTTCATTGTTGGCCCAACCTCTCTGTTTTTCATTCTTCCGGAGTATCTCATTAATTTTGGTGGTTTTTCTCGTCATCATTTGAAGATTGAAGAGAATTTTTCCTCTAAATCTTGCCCGTTCTCCCGAAGATTCGTGGTTCTAGCTTCATACTATCCTCTCGAATTATTCCGTTTGTCAGATATTCTTTCTTACCCATCCGGAGTATGTCAGGAGTTGTTTTTCTATTTCTTTTCATCGGAGGCCATCATTCCAGTTATCGTTCTCTATTTATCCCGGTTCCTCGTTCAAGTGTTCTTTAATCAGCTCATGATCTCTTTGTTCTTTTGCATCTAAATCCCCTCTTGCTTATTTGTTCTTCTAATTCTTCCCGGTGATTCATTCTCTTTCATCAGTCATTTCCAAATTCTTACGGTGGTTCGTCAAGATTCTTTTCCTTGTTTATCATATTAATCCATTCGTTCTTTTCAATCCTACCGGTGGTTCATGAAGACCTTCTCAAGTTTGCGATATGTCACTTCTCAATTCTTTTTCAAGAAGAATAAGTTGCATGCCAAATACATTGCTTGTCATCAATTTAATTTGATGAAGGATAAGCATACAATAAATCTTATTCTTATTTCATCCAAGTGAGTAATCCCTTCCTTCAGAATTTGTTCTTGATGAATAAATTCTAGATCCAAGTGTTTCATCTTATCTTTTCCGGAGTTCAGAAATTTCCTCGGCCATCTCGTCGGAACCTCCATCTAAATCACCGCAAGGCTCATCTTATTCTTTCTTCCTTCATTCTATCTCATCATCTTTTTGTCACCGGAGTTCTTCATGGTGGTTCTCCATGATTTAATTCATTCATCAAGTGTTCATCAAGATTTTGTTGGTGGAGCTCAAGTATCTTTCCTTCTTGCTTTTCGAAGTGCAATTAAATCTCCGTATTCTTTTGAAGTAGAGTTTTGCATTTCTTCGTTTTCTCAGCTATTAAATATTTTCCGCCTGTGGTCGGTTATCACCTCGAAAATTTTGGGATGTTATCCATAAGTCCACAACAAGGTTATTCTTTTCGTTGTTGATTTTCTCAACAACTCCGTTCAAACCTTCCTTCTAAAGATGCTTTCAATTTCATTCGCGGCACAAGTTGTCATTTTCTTCTTCGTTCTTTTCATTCAACTCTTTCAATTCTTTCCGGAGGTTTTGTGTCATGTCTTCATCAAGTATCATTCCATCTTCTCAAGTTCATGTTTTAATCTTTCAATGTTCAGCCGAGTGCCGCCTAAATCCTTTCAGTCTCATTCGTTTCTTATCTCGTTCTAACCGGAGTGGTTTCATAGTCTATCCGATTCCGTGAGCTTTCGATTCTCGCCATTCTCGCCGTTCCTCTCTTCTTCTCGAGTGCTCTCGATTCTTTGGTTCTTCTCTTGAGTTCTTGTTTCACCTCAACCCTTTTCCCTTCCGTCTCGGTCCTAAGATCTCGGGACGAGATCTCTTGTTAGTGGAGGAGTGTTGTAACGCCCCGGATTCGATGCGCCAGGTGTCCGCCAGTTATTTGCCGTCGTTGCCATGTCATTTGCTTGCGTGTTGCATTTTGCCATGTCATCATCTGCATTTCATACCTTGTCATCATGTGCATTTCATTTTGCATACGTGTTCGTCTCATGCATCCGAGCATTTTCCCCGTTGTCCGTTTTGCAATCCGACACTCCTATGTTCCCCGGCGTCCCCCTTTTGTCTCTCGTTGTGAGTGGGTGTTAAACTTTCTCGGAATGGACCGAGGTTTGTCAAGCGGCCTTGGAATAGCACCGGTAGACCGCCTGTCAAGTTTCGTGCTATTTGGAGGTCGTTTGGTACTCCAACGGTTAACCGGGTAACCGTAAAGCCCCTCTCTCTTTGCAGCCCAACACCCCTTCCAAGTGGCCCAAAACCCAGCAAACTCCCCTCCATGCTCTCGGTCGTTCGATCACGATCGCGTGGCCGAAAACCGCTCCTCATTTGGACTCTCCTAGCTCCTCTATCTATAAATATGTCTTCCTCCCCGAAATTCGGATCATTTTCCCCGACCCTATCTCGATTCGTCCCGCCACCACCGGACACGTCCGCCGCAGCCGGACACGTCCGGGTCGCCCGCCGCCGCCACGTGCACGCCGCCATTCGCCGAGCCCAGCGCCGCCCGCGCTCATGGAGCCCATCCGGGCCCAAGGGAACCCTCTGGCCGCCGCCGCCCATCCGCGCCCAGCGCTGCCGTCTCCGGCCCAGCTGCCGTCTCCCGCCCGCCCCGGAAGCGCCCTCAGCCGGTGGCCGTCCGCGCCGCCGCCGCCTGGAGCTCGCCGCCGCTTCGCCTCCGCTCCCCGCATGCCGCCGCCCCGGCAAGCTCCGCCGGCGCCCGCTTTCCACCGCCCGCCGCCGGTCCGCGCCTCCCGGCCTCTCCCTCGCCTCGGCCACCATCCCCATAAGTCCGGCCGTCTCGGCGAAACTCCGCCGGATCCGGCGAGATCCGCCCGAACCTGCAAGTGGATGAGATCCACCACCACGCTCAAACCAAACGCCTGGATCCTCTGTCCGGATCCCTCCGTCCCGCGTTGACTTTCGCGGAGGTAAAAACGACTAGTCCCAGATTCCAAAGATTATCATGCCATGTTTGACCTGTTGTAACTCTGCATCCGTAGCTTCGCTTTCATGCGTGTAATATGTCAAATTGTTCGCCTCGACGAGTACATCATTTAACTCCATTGAATCATTTTCATTTGAGCTCATCTTGATGCCTGAATCATCGTTGCAAGAGTGCATGTTGATGTTAATCTGCTGGAACTGTTATAACTTGATGATTTGTCATTTTTGTTGCATTTGATGTGTGCATCTTATGAGCATGAGCCCTACATGAGTTTTGAACTATGTCATGTCATCTTTACAGGGGTGCAATCCATGTATTTTTGTGGGTCTTGTACTGAGTGCATCGAGCTTGTTAAGTAGGGTACTTGCTGTTGCTGTTTTGCATGTCTGAATCTGCTATATCATGATGCTATGTTAACCTGCTGCTACAAGTCATTCTATGCATAATCTGGAGATGTTCACTAAGGATGTTTTGTTCTACATATCATGCTCTATCCATCCATCCCCCTGGTTGCATTTATAGCTTGCTGTAGATTGTTGTAATGTTGCTCTCAAGTTGCTAAATAATGTTGTTATCAGCCTGTTAACATTAAGTTCAATGTTGCCATGATTGTTGCTAGTGATCCATGCACTCTATGAACTTGCTCTTGCCATGTTTAGCTTCATATGTATGCCATCTTACTGTTGGTTGCCTTTCCATGTCATGTATTGCTCTGTGGTGAGTGATTCAAGCTCACCAACATGTCTAGTTATTGTTGTTCCTGCCATGTATAAATCTGTCATATAACTTGCTATGTTTACATGGGTGCCATCTTATTTTCTGTGCCCTTTTGGCTTATGGTCAATGAAGAACTTTTGTTCTATGCATTTAGTATATTCATTCCATGCCTTTGTTTGCCATGATAAGTTCCTGTAACATGTTGTTTGATAGCTCTAAACATTGCAACCTGATGTTATTTTCTGCAAAGTCTGAACTGTTATTATTTGCAATCTTGCAATGTCCTTTTGAGCATGTTCTAGTGATTTCTGGAGATAGCTTAGTGTTCATGTTTTGTTATGCTTTACCTGTACATCATGCCCGTGTCTTTTGTTTTCATGTTGAGGTCCTGTAGCATGTTGTTTTGGTGCTTGCAATATGCCTAGTTGCTGTTTTGGACAGTTTGTCCTTTAAACTTGTATAGGGTGTGTGTTGATCCGTTGCTCCGTTTTGAGTGTGCTCTATATGGAACTTGCTTAGAATTGCATGTAGTTTCATATTATCATGTTGCATCCTTGTTTTGAGGTGTTGCTTGATGTTTGGATGCATTTTGCATCAATGCCATGGTTAACTTGTTTTGCTCATATCTTCTAGGCCGTAGCTCCGAATCAAATGAACTTTATATGTAACTTGACTAGAATTTCATGTAGATCATCTTGGTGCATCTTAACTTTCTGTTTAACAACTTGAACATAAGGTTTATTAAGATCTGGACCAATTTCAAAATATGCTTATGAGGACTTACCGGAATTGTTGTATGTTGTTCCCGGCCTCATTTAAACTTGCTTTGATGTGTTGCTCTTGTTTGCATCATCTCTTGCCATGAGTAGCTTCATGTAGCTTTGTCATGCATCATGCTTGTTGTGCATCATGCCTTGTTCATGTGTGGTGTGTTTACCATGTTGTGTGCTTCTTCTTGTTAGTTCCTGTTTGCTATGCGATCGTGAGGATTCGCTCGCTCACGCTTGGTTCGTCTTCGTGGCTTCATCTTCTTCATGGTCTCGTTCTTCTTCCTTGCGGGATTTCAGGAAAGATGACCGTCACCTTGGATCTCATTACTATCATTGCTATGCTAGTTGCTTCGTTCTTTCGCTATGCTGCGCTACCTATCACTTGATGCTCAAGCCATCCCAATTTGCCATGTCAGCCTCTAACCTTTGTCACCCTTCCTAGCAACCGTTGTTTGGCTATGTTACCGCTTTTGCTCAGCTCCTCTTATAGCGTTGCTAGTTGCAGGTGAAGTTGAAGATTGCTCCATGGTGGACAGGATTATGTTGGGATATCACAATATCTCTTATATTATTAATGCATCTATATACTTGGTAAAGGGTGGAAGGCTCGGCCTTATGCCTGGTGTTTTGTTCCACTCTTGCCGCCCTAGTTTCCGTCATATCGGTATTATGTTCCCGGATTTTGCGTCCCTAACGCGGTCGGGTGATTTATGGGACCCCTTGACAGTTCGCTTTGAATAAGACTCCTCCAAAGAAGGCCCAACATTGGTTTTACCATTTGCCTCACCACCACCTACATTTCCCTTGGGAGTAATTAACCCAAGGGTCATCTTTATTTTAGCCCCCGGCCAATGCTTGTCTAAGTGTTGGTCCGAACTAGAGCTCCTTTGCGCGCCTCCTCGGGAAACTCGAGGCCTGGTTTAAGTTATACGGACTGCTCATCCGGTCGTGGCTCGAGACGAGATACGCGGCTACTATCGAGGTGTCGGCACGCCGGAGGTCTTGCTGGTCTTGTTTTATTATCGTCGAAATGTCTTGTAGCCGGATTCCGAGATCGATCGGTTCTGTTGGGGAACGTAGTAATTTCAAAAATTTCCTACGATCACGCAAGACCATGGTGATGGCATAGCAACGAGAGGGGAGAGTGTCCGCCCACGCACTCGAGACCGAAAGCGAAGCGTTATAACAACGCTGTTGATGTAGTCGACGTCTTCACGATCCGACCGATCCAAGCACCGAACGTCGGCACCTCCGAGTTCTGCACACGCTCAGCTCGATGACGATCCCGGACTCGATCCAGCAAAGTGTCGGGATGAGTTCCACAAGACGACGGCGTGGTGACGATGTTGATGCTCCACCGACGCAGGGCTTCGCTTAAGCTCCGCGACGATATGACTTCTCCGCGCAGGCTTAGCCTAAGCTCCGCGACGATATGACCAAGTGGAATATGGTGGAAGGGGCACCGCACACGGCTAAGGAAAGATCCGTAGATCAACTTGTGTGTCCATGGGGTGCCCCTGCCCCTCAGATATAAAGGAGACAAGGGGTGCGGCCGCCTAGGAGAGCGCGCTGGAGGAGTCCTACTCCCACCGAGTAGGACTCCCCCTCTTTCCTAGTTGGACTAGGACTTGGGAAGGGGAAGAGGGAAGGGTGCGGCTCCCCCTAGTCCAATTCGGACTAGGCCATGGGGCGCGGCCTGCCCTAGGCAGCCCTCTCTCTTTCCTGCAGGGCCAATAAGGCCCAATACTTCTCCCGGCGAATTCCCGTAACTCTCCGGTACTCAAAAAATACCCGGATCATTCGAACCTTCCGAACTCCAATATAGTCGCCCAATATATCGATCTTTACGTCTCGACCATTTCGAGACTCCTCGTCATGTCCCCGATCTCATCCGGGACTCGAACTCCTTCGGTACATCAAAACTCATAAACTCATAATATAACCGCCATCGAAACCTTGTTGCGTGCGGACCCTACGGGTTCGAGAACTATGTAGACATGACCTAGAACCATTCTCGGTCAATAAACAATAGCGGAACCTGGATGCCCATATTGGTTCCTACATATTCTACGAAGATCTTTATCGGTCAAACCGCATAACTACATACGTTGTTCCTTTGTCATCGGTATATTACTTACCCGAGATTTGATCGTCGGTATCCAATACCTAGTTCAATCTCGCTATCGTAAGTCTCTTTACTCGTTCCGTAATACATCATCTCACAACTAACTCATTAGTTGCAATGCTTGCAAGGCTTATGTGATGTGTATTACCGAGAAGGCCTAGAGATACCTCTCCGACAATCGGAGGACAAAACCTAATCTCAAATACGCCAACCCAACATGTACCTTTGGAGACACCTGTAGTACTCCTTTATAATCACCCGATTACGCTAGTGGCGCTTGGTAGTACCAAAGTGTTCCTCCGTAAACGGAGTTGCATAATCTCATAGTTATAGGAACATGTATGGGTCATGAAGAAAGCATTAACATACTAAACGATCAAGTGTCAAGCTAACGGAATGGGTCATGTCAATCAGATCATTCAACTAATGATATGACCTTGTTAATCAAATAACAACTCCTTGTTTATGGTTAGGAAACATAACCATCTTTGATTAACAAGCTAGTCAAGTAGAGGCATACTAGTGACACTGCTTGTCTATGTATTCACACATGTATTATGTTTCCGGTTAATACAATTCTAGCATGAATAATAAACATTTATCATGATATAAGGAAATAAATAATAACTTTATTATTGCCTCTAGGGCATATTTCCTTCAGTCTCCCACTTGCACTAGAGTCAATAATCTAGTTCACATCGCCATGTGATTTAACATCAATAGTTCACATCTATATGTGGTTAACACCCATAGTTCACATCGACATGTGACCAACACTCAAAGGGTTAACTAGAGTCAGTAATCTAGTTCACATCGCTATGTGATTAACACCCAAAGAGTACTAAGGTGTGATCATGTTTTGCTTGTGAGATAATTTTAGTCAACGGTCTGTCACATTCAGAGCCGTAAGTATTTTGCAAATTTCTATGTCTACAATGCTCGCACGGAGCTACTCTAGCTAATTGCTCCCACTTTCAATATGTATCCAGATAGAGACTCGAGTCATCTAGATCAGTGTTAAAACTTGTATCGACGTAACCCTTTACTTACTTAACCTTCTTTCACTTCCATAATCGAGAAACATATCCTTATTCCACTAAGGATAATTTTGACCAATGTCCAGTGATCTACTCCTAGATCACTATTGTACTCCCTTGCCAAATTCAGAGCAAGGTATACAATAGGTCTGGTACATAGCATAGCATACTTTATAGAACCTATGACTGAGGCATAGGAAATGACTTTCATTCTCTTTTCTATTTTCTGCCGTGGTCGGGATTTGAGTCTTACTCAATTTTACACCTTTGTAACACAGGCAAGAACTTTTCTTTGACTGTTCCATTTTGAACTACTTCAAAATCTTGTCAAGGTATGTATTCATTGAAAAACTTATCAAGCGTCTTGATCTATCTCTATAGATCTTGATGCTCAATATGTAAGCAGCTTCACCGAGGTCTTTCTTTGAAAAACTCCTTTCAAATACTCCTTTATGCTTTGCAGAATAATTCTACATTATTTCCGATCAACAATATGTCATTCACATATACTTATCGAAATGCTGTAGTGCTCCCACTCACTTTCTTGTAAATACAAAGCTTCTCCAAAAGTGCAGATAAAACCATATGCTTTGATCAAATCATCAAGCATATATTCCAACTCGAGATGCTTGCACCAGTCCATAGATGGATCATGGAGCTTGCACATTTTGTTAGCTCCTTTAGGATTGACAAAACCTTCTGGTTGCATCATATACAACTTTTCTTTAATAAATCCATTAAAGAATGTAGTTTTGACATCCATTTGCCAGATTTCATAAAATGTGGCAATTGCTAACATGATTCGGACAGACTTAAGCATCGCTACAGCTTGAGAAAATCTCACCGTAGTCAACACCTTGAACTTGTCAAAACCTTTTTGCGACAAGTCGAGCTTTGTAGATAGTAACACTACTATCAACATCTGTCTTCCTCTTGAAAATCCATTTATCTACATGGCTTGCGATCATCGAGCAAGTCAATTCAAAGTCCATACTTTGTTCTCATACATGGATCCTATCTCAGATTTCATGGTCTCAAGCCATTTCGCGAATCTGGGCTCATCATCGCTTCCTCATAGTTCGTAGGTTTCATCATGTTCTAGTAACATGACTTCCGAACATGATTACCGTACCACTCTGGTGCGGATCTTATTCTGGAAGACCTACGAGGTCTAGTAGCAACTTGATCTGAAGTTTCATGATCATCATCATTAACTTCCTCACTAATTGGTGTAGGAATCACTGGAACTGATTTCTGTGATGAACTACTTTCCAATAAGGGAGAAGGTACAATTACCTCATCAAGTTTCTACTTTCCTCCCACTCACTTCTTTCGAGAGAAACTTCTTCTCTAGAAAGGATCCATCTTAGCAACGAAAAACTTGCCTTCGGATCTGTGATAGAAGGTGTACCCAATAGTTACCTTTGGGTATTCTATGAAGACGCACTTCTCCGATTTGGGTTCGAGCTTATCGGTGAAAACTTTTCACATAAGCATCACAACTCCAAACTTTAAGAAACGACAGCTTAGGTTTCATCGCTAAACCATAGTTCATACGGTGTCATCTCAACGGATTTAGATGGTGCTCTATTAAACGTGAATGCAGCTGTCTCTAATGCATAACCCCAAAACGATATTGGTAAATCGGTAAGAGACATCATTGATCGCACCATATCAAAATAAAGTACGGTTATGACGCTCGGACACACCATTACGTTATGGTGTTCCATGTGGCGTGAGCTGTGAAACTATTCCACATTGTTTTATATGAAGGCCAAACTCAGAACTCAAATATTCTCCTCCACGATCGATCGTAGAAACTTTATTTTCTTATTACGATGATTCTCCACTTCACTCTGAAATTATTTGAACTTTTCAAATGTTTCAGACTTGTGCTTCATTAAGTAGATATACCCATATCTGCTTAAATCATCTGTGAAGGTGAGAAAATAACGATACCCACAAGGCCTCAACATTCATTGGACCACAAACATCGGTATGTATGATTTCCAACAAATCAGTTGCTCGCCCATAGTTCCGAGAACGGCGTTTTGGTCATCTTGCCCATGAGGCACGGTTCGCAAGTACCAAGTGATTCATAATCAAGTGATTCCGAAGCCCATCAAGATGGAGTTTCTTCATGCGTTTTACAATCGATATGACCTAAACGGCAAGTGCCACAAATAAGTTGCACTATCATTATCAACTCTGCATCTTTTGGCTTCAACATTATGAATATGTGTATCACTACTGCCGAGATTCAACAAGAATAGACCATTCTTCAAGGGTGCATGACCATAAAAGATATTACTCATATAAATAGAACAACCATTATTCTCTCGATTTAAATGAATAACCGTCTCGCATTAAACAAGATCCAGATATAATGTTCATGCTCAACGCCGCACCAAATAACAATTATTTAGGTCTAAAACTAATCCCAAGGTAGATGTAGAGGTAGCGTGCCGACCGCGATCACATTGACTTTGGAACCATTTCCCACGCGCATCGTCACCTCGTCCTTTGCGATGCTCGTCTATTCCGTAGTCCCTGCTTCGAGTTGCAAATATTAGCAATGTAACCAAGATCAAATACCAGTGCTACTACGAGCTCTAGTAAGGTACACATCAATAACATGTATATCACATATACCTTTGTTCACCTTGCCATCCTTTTATCCGCCAAATACTTGGGGCAGTTCCGCTTCCAATGGTCCGGTCTGCTTGCAATAAAACACTCGATTTCGTGCTTAGGTCCAGACTTGGGTTTCTTCTCTTGATCAGCAACTTTCTTGCTGTTCTTTTGAAGTTTCCTTCTTCTTTCCTTTGCCCTTTTCTTGAAACTAGTGGTCTTGTTGACCATCAACACTTGATGCTCTTTCTTGATTTCTACCTCCGCTGCTTTTAGCATCGCCAAGAGCTCAGAATTGTCTTAGTCATCCCTTGCATATTATAGTTCATCACGAAGCTCTTGTAGCTTGGTGGCGTGATTGGAGAATTATGTCAATGACACTATCATCCGGAAGATTAACTCCCAGCTGAATTAAGTGATTGTTATACCCGGACATTTTGAGTATGTGCTCACCGACGAACTATTCTCCTCCATCTTGCAGCTATAGAACTTATTGGAGACTTCATATCTCTCAATCCGGGCATTCGCTTGAAATATTAACTTCAACTCTTGGAACATCTCATATGCTCCATGACGCTCAAAACGTCGTTGAAGACCCGGTTCTAAGCCGTAGCATGGCACACTCGAACTATAGAGTAGTCATCAGCTACGCTTTGCGACGCTCATAACTTCACGCTCAAGATCTGCAGCAGGCCTGTCACCCAGCGGTGCTTCCAGGCGTAATTTTTTGTGCAGCAATGAGGATAATCCTCGTTACGGACCCAGTCCGTGTAATTGCTACCATCATCTTTCAACTTTGCTTTCTCAAGGAACGCATTAAAATTCAACGGAACAACAAAGACGAGCCATCTATCTACATTAAACATAGACAAGCAAAATACTATCGGTACTAAGTTCATGATAAATTTAAGTTCAATTAATCATATTAAAACTCCCACTTAGACAGACATCTCTCTAGTCATCTAAGTGATCACGTGATCCAAATCAACTAAACCATGTCCGATCATCACGTGAGACGGAGTAGTTTCAATGGTGAACATCACTATGTTGATCATATCTACTATATGATTCACGTTCGACCTTTCGGTCTCCGTGTTCCGAGGCCATATCTGTTATATGCTAGGCTCGTCAAGTTTAACTCGAGTATTCTGCGTGTGCAACTGTTTTGCACCCGTTGTAGATGGACGAGAACTTATCACACCCGATCATCACGTGGTGTCCGGGTACTACTGAACTTTGGCAACGGTGCATACTCGTGGAGAACACTTCTTGATAATTTTAGTGAGAGATCATCTTATAATGCTACCGTCAAACAAAGCAAGATAAGATGCATAAAGGATAAACATCACATGCAATCAATATAAGTGATATGATATGGTCATCATCATCTTGTGCTTGTGATCTCCATCGCCAAGCACCGCCATGATCACCATCGCCACCGCGCGACACCTTGATCTCCATCGTAGCATCGTTGTCGTCTCGCCAACTATTGCTTCTATGACTATCGCTACTCCTTAGTGATAAAGTAAAGCAATTACATGGCGTTTGCATTTCATACAATAAGCGACAACCATATGGCTCTCTGCCATTGCCGATAACTCGGTTACAAAACATGATCATCTCATACAATAAAATATAGCATCACGTCTTGACCATATCACATCACAACATGCCCTGCAAAAACAAGTTAGACGTCCTCTACTTTGTTGTTGCAAGTTTTACGTGGCTGCTACGGGCTGAGCAAGAACCGTTCTTACCTACGCATCAAAACCACAACGATAGTTTGTCAAATAGACTCCGTTTTAACCTTCTCAAGGACGGGCGTAGTCATACTCGGTTCAACTAAAGTGAGAGAGACAGACACCGCCGGTCACCTTTAAGCAACGAGTGCTCGAGCGGTGAAACCAGTCTCGCGTAAGCGTCGCGTAATGTCGGTCCGGGCCGCTTCATCTCACAATACCGCTGAACCAAAGTATGACATGCTGGTAGGCGGTATGACTTGTATCGTCCACAACTCACTTGTGTTCTACTCGTGCATATGACATCAACGCATAAAACCAGGCTCGATACCATTTGTTGGGGAACGAGTAATTTCAAAAATTTCCTACGATCACGCAAGACCATGGTGATGGCATAGCAACGAGAGGGAGAGGTCCGCCCACGCACCCTCGTGAGACCGAAAGCGGAAGCGTTATAACAACGCTGTTGATGTAGTCGACGCCTTCACGATCCGACCGATCCAAGCACCGAACGTCGGCACCTCCGAGTTCTCGCACACGCTCGATTCGATGACGATCCCGGACTCGATCCAGAAAGTGTCGGGATGAGTTCCGTCGACGACGGCGTGGTGACGATGTTGATGCTCCACCGACGCAGGGCTTCGCCTAAGCTCCGCGACGATATGACTTCTCCGGCGCAGGGCTTAGCCTAAGCTCCGCGACGATATGACCGAAGTGGAATATGGTGGAAGGGGGCACCGCACACGGCTAAGGAAAGATCCGTAGATCAACTTGTGTGTATGGGGTGCCCCCTGCCCCCGTATATAAAGGAGACAAGGGGGGGTGCGGCCGGCCTAGGAGAGGCGCGCCTGGAGGAGTCCTACTCCCACCGGGAGTAGGACTCCCCCCCCTCTTTCCTAGTTGGACTAGGACTTGGGGAAGGGGGAAGAGGGAAGGGGTGCGGCCCCTCCCCCTAGTCCAATTCGGACTAGGCCATGGGGCGCGCCTGCCCTAGGCAGCCCTCTCTCTTTCCCGCAGGCCCAATAAGGCCCAATACTTCTCCCGGCGAATTCCCGTAACTCTCCGGTACTCGAAAAATACCCGGATCA